>OY759268.1:18329219-18401719 GCA_963662155.1 Lamellibrachia columna
CTTACACCTTAATAGCCCCATAGAAACGTTCACATATGGCGTAAGCTTCAGAAATAGGATTAGTTAACTAGGTGCATAGAGAACGAAGCTTGTGCATTTGTAGTGGACGTTGACACTCAGTCCGGATACAAGCACCTTGTTAATCCGTAACTGTGTATTTATTTATATTAATAATAACTGTGTATCCTAATGGGAAACTTAATAACGGCTATGCAACATAGCACAATTACTACTACAAACACGCGCATTCATAGATACGCACGCATGTACAAACGCAACACACATACGCACGCACGCACGCACGCACGCACACATGCACACACACACACGCACACACAAACGCATGCACACAAACACGTCTCTTTGTGATGGTGTACACTGAACAATTGAACAGGCATGGTTGAATAGACCTTCGTTGACCTACAATCTATTTATGACATTTATGCTATGTTGATATGTTGTGACCTGTACCGTGGGAAAGCTGTTGGTGGAAGGTAACCTCATTGTCTAACGGGGTTTGATCTATTACAATAGCCCGTATATTAGTGTATCTATCCGAAGTATCTTTTTGACCCATTCGTATTGTCGATATATTCTACACAGTGACGTCACCAATATATATATATAGTTGACCTGTTCTTGTTGCTGGTATTATCACAATATTTACGTCATCAAAACAAAACAGAATAAGATGGGGCAAAGCGCACCCTCGGGGCAAAGCGCACCCCGGGGCAAAGCGCAAAGATCTACGTAATTAACCTGTCCTCTCTCCACGTGACTATTGGTCTTCCCCTGCCTCTTTGGTCTCCACCATTCCCTCCGCCATTTCCTTCACCATAACCTCCACCATACCCTCCGTCGTTCTCTCCACCATTCCCTCCACCATTCCCTCCGCCGTTCTCTCCACCATTCCCTCCACCATTCCCTCCGTCGTTCTCTCCACCATTCCCTCCGCCATTCCCTTCACCATAACCTCCACCGTTTCCTCCGTCGTTCTCTCCACCATTCCCTCCACCATTCCCACCGTCATTCCCTCCACCATCCTCTCCACCATCCCCTTCACCATTCCCACCATCATTCCCTCCACCAACCCCTCCACAGTTCCATCCAACATTCTCCCCACCATCCCCTCCACCGTTGTATTCCTTCCTGTCTTGTCGTGTGCCCAACACTTGTCTCAGTAAGGTTCAGTTACACGAAGAAACTATGTCATTGTCCACCGATTGTCCAGTGAAAATACGGAGAAATCGCGGCTCGCTCTGGCTCCGAAGAAACCCACTAACATCGCATGACTCCTGTTACGTGCAGGTGAACCGTCCCGCGGTGCTGTTCTGATTCACTCAACCGTGGCGACTGTCCCGAAGAAGACCAGTGACCTCGGTACAGGCAGAGCAGCGACGTCAACAAAACAAAGACACAACACTCGAGACAAGTAACTACGTCACGTCTTTCCTTGGGCGTCTTTGTCTGGCAGTCGCGGTCAAAGTGACATTGAACACTGGACAAATCGGTGACTTAGCCACCTACTCTAAATCATGACCGTACAACCTTTTATCCTACTTGTATGGATTGGTTTTCTTAGAAAGGCAGGTATGGACATTATATGGTGCACGCATTTCACTGAACACTGGTGTCCACATATAGACCACTGGAAGAGTTATTATACTTATAGTCGTTGTGCGTGTCAACATTGCAGTACAGTGCGGCGGTTTCCTACAGTTCGGAACGGTTTGAGGAGCAGCACTACACAGGAACTATATATCTTATTGCGGTGTTACTCGGGATGGCGTTGAAGGTATTCGCCTCCTTTTTGACGCTGGTGGTTTTCTACGTTCGTGACGGTAGGTGAAACTGTGAACTTGTACACACAGCATTATTTAATTAATAGAACGCCGGACTATCAACCAAGAGAACCCTGATACGAATCCTCTTGCCGCCGTTTCGAAACTTTGGCAATTTCGTTCACTCCACGTTGCCACAGTTCACTCAGCTGTATAAACGAGTTTCTGGCTATATACATAGATGGATATATGACCGAATAGTCCCCGTGTAGTGATTGCAGCGTGGCTGAATGCGTCCCAGAGAAGTCGAGATGGCGTTGGAATGAACAGGTCTGCCAGGCGGTGAAGTGTAAAGTTTTATTTACACATGTTTGGACTTCTTAACCGTCCCTTTTTCTCGCGAATCAGAAGTTATTTCCCATCAATATATTGATATAGAGATCATAGAACCCCGTATGGAGGCAACCACGGCACACTGCCTCCTCGGCGCCTCACATGGTTCAGACCGGGAACAGCCCCGGACGAGGCCCACTGCTGTCGGGTACCCAATGCTGTCGGGTACCAATGCCACCCGAGGAGTGAGGAAAAAGAACTAGTTGGTTAGAAATAGAGACCACCACTCTGTCAGTGCACGACATATTGCACATTTATACAAGTGTAGGACAAGTTACGTCCCTTGGCATAGACACCAGGTGGAAGGGACCAACGACTTTTAGTGTCACTTCCGAAAGACACAAAGAGAAAACCCGGTTTCAACTGCTGTCGCTTCGAACCTTTGGCAAGTTTGATCACCACACGTTGCCACAGTTCACTCAGCTGTATAAATGAGTACCTGGCAATACAGACAGTGGTGGAAATGTGAACGAATAGTCTTAGCGCAATTGAAGCGTGGCTGAATGCTTCCCAGAGAAGTTGAGATGGCCTTGGAATGAAAAGGTCTGCCAGGGGGTGAAGTGTAAAGCGCTTTGAGCGGTCCTACGGACTGGATACCGTGCTATATAAGAACGTACCTTTAAGTCGACTGAACGAAATTATCCAAGTTTCGAAACAGCAGCAGATGGACTTGAATCCCGGTCCTTTCGAATGTCAGTCCGGAGCTCCAACCGCCGAGCCACTGTGACGTCACCAGACGTAGAGAATAGGGCTAAATTAAATACCGAGCTTGAGCTGTTTCAACATTCTCAGAATATCTTTCAAAGTAAAAAGTCTGGAACCAATTGTTAGGACCAACCTCCTACTTCCCACTCCCCACCCACAGTCCCCACTCCCCACTCCCACCCTCATCCCACCCCCACTCACCACTCCCTCCCACTCCCACACTATCGTTTAACGGGCAACTTATATGATGTACGTTGAGTATTGAGATACGTTCAACTTACAGCCTGTACGTTAAGTATTGAGATACGTTAAACTTATAGGCTGTACGTTAAGTATTGAGATACGTTCAACTTACATGTTGTACGTTAAGTATTGAGATACGTTCAACTTATAGGCTGTACGTTAAGTATTGAGATACGTTCAACTTATAGGCTGTACGTTAAGCATTGAGATACGTTCAACTTATAGGCTGTACGTTAAGTATTGAGATAAGTTCAACTTATAGGCTATACATTAAGTATTGAGATACGTTCAACTTACATGCTGTACGTTAAGTATTGAGATACGTTCAACTTATAGGCTGTACGTTAAGTATTGAGATACGTTCAACTTATAGGCTGTACGTTAAGCATTGAGATACGTTCAACTTATAGGCTGTACGTTAAGTATTGAGATAAGTTCAACTTATAGGCTATACATTAAGTATTGAGATACGTTCAACTTACATGCTGTACGTTAAGTATTGAGATACGTTCAACGTATAGGCTGTACGTTAAGTATTGAGATACGTTCAACTTATAGGTAGACCTGTGCCTTTTAAAAATTGCACGTAGTGTACAAACTTCCAAGATGTCTACTTGGGAGTATTGCAAGAATGTAGCTTCAAAGATACAAGGTTTGTCCCATAAAATCATGTTATGTAGTATAAACTGAATATATTCTAACACGTTGACCGCTAAAGAAGTGACATAATTAAAAGCCATGTTTAAAATATAATTTGGTCGCTAGCTGTTTATGAATTGTATGTAGTCCCACGCAGATAAATCGACATGTACATTTAATCAAATACATTTGCATTTACCCTTTAGCATCATCGGACGATACCGTCACCATTGGAAACTCGTTGCTGCCTCGGCCAATGAGAGACGCCGACTCTTACGCGATCGTCGTCCCTGGCAATACTCTGAACGTATCGTGTCCAGGATTCATCATATCAATTGACGTTTACAGCGCCGTCGCACATACGTCTTTACGTATTTACGTCCTACGGGAATCGGACAACTCTCGCCGGGACAGCACGAGACGTTATAACATAGTCTCGCAGACCGAGTTTAAAACGACCGTCGTCGGTATCGAACGACACGTAATGATCGACGCCATCAACGTGCTAGCTGGTGACGTCATCGCGATGGGATATTTAGAAAATAACCCCGTATCCTACTCTGTGGTGCCGGGACCGTGTCCCAAGGAAAATCGGTGCACGTGGTACCATGCAAACTCTACGGAAAAACTGTTGCGGGAGTCAAGGAACAACGCTACGTTGTCGTTCACAGAAGCGGACGACACTGCCGCCTTTACTTGTCGGGTCTACTCAATACGTCTGACACTCACAGGTAAACACACAGACGCGAAAACGAGTAAATGTTGCGGAGCGCATATTTTCAGTTTATTACAAAAAGATTCTCTTTTTCAAACTCCCTTTGCAGAGCACGTCGATCTATCATTTCATCATCGTCATCATCATCATTATCAAGTATGCAACATACAATGTTTGATTATTAATATCCAATGTAGTGCTTAACCTTGTAGCCTTGAAATATAAAACTGTATATGTTTTTGTTCGCGATCGACGGGTAAAGGCTCCGGTCCTATAATGTGTGACTCTCGTCTGTGTCCCTCATGTCCGGGTGAAAACTGGCACCGATCCTAGTCCTCGATGATTGTTTTCTTCTCCTTCCATCACTGGTTTCATTGCCATCTGCACCACCCGTCTCCGTATCCATCCTTCTATCCTTCGCTCTCATTCTCTCCTCCCCCATCCTGCCAAATCTCTTTTCCTCCACTACTCCCATCTCAGTCGCGGTCTTCCTCTTCTCACCCTATCCTCCGCTCTAAGCACCCCCTTTCGTTCCACGTGTCCAGCCCACTTTAACCGACTCCTCACCAGCGTCCTTTCACCCCAACTCAATCTCCCCCCCCAAAAAAAAAAAACTTTTCCATTCTTCACTTGTCTACTCTTTTCACTCCCACAATTCCTCTCACCCAGTTATTTCGCAAAATTGGGTTTTCCATTGTGGCTTTAGCCGTCACCGCTATGGTCCCTAGGTCGTATAGGTAGACTGGTGTGACGCACGAACTAAGCAGTTTTCCTTTGAGCTTCCGAGATATGTGTCTATCTCCCATCACCCATTCCATTTTCCTCCGCGCACTTGCCCCAGCTTGTATTTTCCTGCGAATGTCCATCTCCGTGCCGCCGTCCGCGCAAACCGCTCCATCCAGGTATACGAAGCTGTCTCGCTGTTTTAGTTTCTTATCTAGTTCTTTTTGCTGCCCGATCCAAAGCACCTCCGTCTTCTCTAGACTCAGTCTCAGTCCATGTCTGCCAAATATTCCCTTCCATAGTTAGCCATCATCACCATCTCTTAGTTTCCCTTATATTCAGATATGAGCACGACGACCTAGATGTTCTACTTCATTTTCTTAGTGAACATACATTAGTAGTAGTAGTAGTAGTAGTAGTAGTAGTAGTAGTAGTAATAGTAGTAGTAGTAGTAGTAGTAGTAGTAGTAGTAGCAGCAGCATTTTTAATAGTATCAGTATTATTAATATTACTAGTATTAGTATTAAACAATTGTTGCTCATTAACACATATTTGGGTCATTCAAGATGTTAGAATAAATTTAATTTATGCGATATAACAAGATGATCAGGCGTCGTATCTTTAACGAAACGTCGTTATGTCAGCAGCGGCCGGGTGCGTGAAGACAACGACACCAGACGGGAAGAAGGTAGTTGAGTTCCTCGGTATCGCGGTGGCAGCTGCCTTCGTCCTCGTCCTGGTCGTCGTCAACGTCCACAACCTGGCCGGGCCGTCGTCCACCAGCCAGACGGACAACCCACGTACGCCGTCCGACGACCTCGACTTGGAGGTTGCGTCCGTGAGTGGGGCGATGTACGCAGGTGACGGCTTGGACAGTTGGCCGGTGGGTCAGTGGAAGGGGGAGATCATGACGCCCCCACCTTATGCCGAAGCGGACCCCGCGCCCCCCGCGCCTTCCCCTCCACCCTACGAACTGTTTACGTTACCCCGGGTTGATGTATGACGAAATGGGAATGCATTTTGCGTACTGTAATAATATATTATGTGCTGTTGTTATGTGCTATGTACAGTTATGTTATGCAATGTTATGCCATGCCATGCCAAGCAATGCCACGCTATGCAACGGAACGTTATGCTATACTACGTTTTGTCCGTCAGTAGACAACGGAATTGATCGGTTCGTACGGGCAGCTGTAAAACCACGTTACCCTCTATCTCGAGACAGTCTTAGAAAGTAACAATTAATTAACTAATGCAAACTGCTGATAGTTTGTATTAATTAATCTGTGCAGACCGTACTGCGCATTTTTTTCATAGGCACAATGACGATGTCATTGGTCTTGCGTCATCTTCCATTACATAGTTAATGTACGTAGTTCGTCACCAGGCGTCAAGTGATTGACGTCGGCCAATGATGGAAGCAGCAACGGTGGCGCCATCTATTGCATAGATATAGAAGCTAAAACATGGCGATGATGTTTGTACAGGAAAGATTGTTGTTGCCCGAAACTATGGAATTTTTTTTACTTACCCATGGTTTTGATGAATGCATGTGAGCTCAATAATGTGCATATCATTTTACAACCCCTGAACGTTTGATGTCGTTATTAAAATATGTATCTATTTTCTTATTATGCTCTAAGGTATGTTTTCACTGTGCACACATGCATATATACGCACGCACGTACGCACGCACGCACGCACGCACGCACGCACGCACGCACGCACGTACGCACGCACGCATTTTGGCCATGCTCTTTTCGAAACACGATTTTTAACATTTATGTATTTAATATAATATGCCATTAAAACCCTTCGCTCAAGATATTAATATTCAAAATCATTAACAATTATTTCATCGATTAAATGCAACCAATTTGTTAGAACAGTTGTTTTTAAATTAAATATTTACGATTATCAAACGACGAAAACATGTTTCGCGAAAAGTCGACATAGCACAAAATTGCTACGCTTGGTCCACAATATTACTAACTTTCAGAAACCTCATAGCATGTCAAGACGTAAAAAAGCATTTAATGTATACACTAAGCTAAAGCACTTGCTTTTTAAACCGTTTAACAGGCAACGTAGATTTGTTTAAATCATTCCAATTTGTTTAATCAATCACTTTGATTTCACATTAGTTCTATATGTTCCTTTGTACTAGGGTAACATTACACTTATCTTGATGTGTAAAATTTTACTAATTTGTTTAGATCTTGTAAAAAAAAAATTCTCTATCTTTTAACTTTTTTTACGTTTGTATTGCCCACGAATTTGCGTACTTTGCTTGATATATCATATTCCATGAACCCCTTCAAACGGTGACAGGACATTACCCACCTGGACATTAGCCCCCTAGCCTAGGGCTAGGCCTAGACAATATCCACCGGGCTATGACAGTACCCCTAATCAAGTCTTGCCTAGCGAGTAAATTGCTCACTAGTTGAACTAAATATATTATTCAATATATTTGTTAACTAATTATACACGATGTTATCATAAGAGTGGACATTTTAGTAAATGTAGATATCTGGTCGAAATTAAATGGCAGATGTTATCAGTAATCACAATAAAAATGTAATGGCCGGGTAGGTGATGTCCAGGAAAAAATCCTAGAACCATTTTAAACATCTTCTATTTAAATCGATTTGGGTACATCTTTTATATTGCATTAACAAAAGGCTTTTATTCATAATAGGTAGCTCTATTTGAAAGAGAAATGTCTTTTGAATGTGACATTTAGTCAAGTATTCGAAGTATGCCAGCCAACATCAAATCATTTGTTTTATTGTTTGTAAATTTGGGTATCCAAAAATCTATAAAATAATTTGAGTTAAACTAAAAATGTTACAACTTTGTCACTTTCAAATGATTTTGGTTCATTTTGGCTACTAAAATTTACAATCGATAAAACATCATTTGATGTTGGTTTGTTGTCCATACTTTGAATAATTGTCCAAGTTACAGACATAATTACAATAACCACAATCACATTAATATTTCAATTGTTTAATTGAATTCAGAACGTGGCCGCACAAAAATGCAATCACAGCTGAAAGAGCCAGACAGTACACAATTCTACACATACATGTATATCATTATATATCGCTAATATGCTAAACGAGTAATATAAACATCGTCCTGCTCTTAAATTGTGTAGCTATATTAGTTTTCTTCTATCTTCTTTATCGTGTTGCTAAACTAACTGAATATGTCTAGTAAGATGCCTTGGTTTTTCACTCGGCGACACGAACCTGTCAAGATCGGCTCTTCTGAAAACATAAAAGTCATACACATTCGATAATTCATGTACAACGTATGTTCACTGCATTTACACATTTCGTAAATAAGTAAACACATTTGTGTGGATATAATTATAATTCACACAATACTGTCGAACGAAAGTTGTGAGATGGCAAAATAATGATTTACATCAAGACTCAAAAATGACAGTCAGTGTCAGTGGATTTTTACGAGACAAACCAATCGTTGTGACAATTTTTTATGCTTAATATAATATGCCATTTTAAAACAATTCGTAAGATATCTTTGTGAAAAAATATTTATATTCTAAATCACTCAATCGAATCGAATGAGTGCAAACGAATCGTTGTTTTTCGGTGAAATACTGTTTCTGAGACCGAGTCCGAGTCTAAGATAATCGAACGAGGAAAACAGTTCGAGAAAATGTAGAATTTTAGCGTCAGGGTTGTGGTTTTAAAAATGTAAATATAATTTCTGTGCCGCTAGTGATAATAGGAATTTGATATTTCAATGTAGGCAAGGTGTAGACTAGACAGGCCAAACAATTCCAAGGCAAGGGCAAGTTACGTAATATAAACAAAAGAAAAACTGTAATGACAATGTCAATGCTATTATAGTTACCGGTGCAGTTTTCGACCCATGTCAGTTTTCGATCCATTGAAATTTCGCTTGATATCGCGTTAGAGACGTCACAGCGTCTGTTTACGACAATAACGATACAGAGTCTTGTCTGAGCAAAATATATTTTTATATATAATATAACATGGAAAACGTTTGATATACATATCTTGATAAAAAAAACGACTTTGCATGCTTACCAGACATTATTATTGAGCGTCTGCTGACGCATGTCTCGTTCTTGGCCACGTGACAATAATAGCCCTTTTAGTGGTAGATGTATGGCAAGCTAGTCTTGTCATAAAAGTAGGAATAATTAAACAATTTTAAATATACGAGAAAAAATGTACTACATTAACATTATATATTCAATGCAAATATATGTGTATGTGTTTTATAAAGCGTTATGTCAAGCCTGGTTGATAAAAAGGTTGACATAATTGGAACAAAGTGGTAAAATTAAAAACGATTGTCTGTACGGCTTGCCATAAATATAAGTCGAATTCCGCCGGTTTCCTCGACTGCGCTAGTCTGACATGGTTCAGACGTTCAATATTCGTAAGTTTTTCATTCAAAACAACTGTTTTAATACTTTGTTTGCATTGAATAAATGAAGTAGCTTTTGCTGATTTGGTATATCGATCTCTTACACAAAATGTTTCTTCAGATTTTTTTAAACGGCATATTCTATTAAGATTTAAGTAGGTCGAAAACTACATCGACCAGTATATATACCAGCCACACGTTTCTCGGCGGCGCCGGCGCTCTGTCAGTGCTCATTTTGATGGAACAAGACGCCCGGTTGCATGTCTAAAATTTATACTTACCTTCGGTATCAACTGTGCATCGAACTTGCATGTTTATTGCAGAATTTGGTGGTAGCATTTTGCATCAAAACACTGCACCGTCAATGGCGGTTTTCCGTGACCTAACAAAATGACTTAACTAGGTCAATTCTGCGCCGACGTAGTTACGACAGCGCGTAAGTTGTCTTATGAAACCGGTGGACAACTACGCCAGTGGGTAGATCTTAGTTATGCCCAATATTAATCTTAGTAAGTCGTAAACGCCGTCTCATGAAACCGGCTCCATGCAGTTCCTCTTGTTTTCGTCTCAGTGAGTTGTGATGCGCGCACAAACATACGAACCCTTGGCTTTGCGGCGACATTGGACTCATTCTGGGGGTCGGAGGTCAGACGCAAGAGCTGTTCGCTCCGGAATAGTTTCCGAGAAAGAGAAGGTAAGGTTCAAAATAGGACTGGACTGTAGCCATTTTACAGTAAGCTGTGACATACAAATTCAATAATTGTATGTGTACGTGTCTACGAAAACAGCGCAGAAAGCCAGAAGTTAAAAATGTTCTCGCTAGCACGAAAACGGATTTGCACTGGTTACAAACATGTTACATGGTATCAAACATTTGCTGCCATGTCTCAAAAGTTAATGTTGACCCCTAAAACAGTTCTAGACTAGCAATGCCAGTAATACTGACTACTGCACTGGGTCTGGGACTACTGTCATATTGAGCACGAAACTGGAATGTTTTGTAAAACATCTGCAATTAGATAAGTAGTTATGACGTAATTAAGAAACCAGGTACGTCTTTGACGAGTACACGTATATTTTAAGCCGTATTTTTCATCTTCACGTTCCAGCACATATAGCAATCAGTTTTTGTATTAGTTTGTTAAAAAAAATCGTGTGTGACCTCACAAGACGAGTGTTTCTTATTCATCTTCTTTGTTTTCCCTGTTGCGCCTGGCTTATGCCATCTTGACTCTTCTTCCAGCGTGTGTAAGATATCACACAAGCTAATTTTTTTTTTATATACCTATTTTTTGTATTACTTTATTATGCATTGTAATCCATACTGTAAACAATGTCAATGTGTACAATTTAAATGTGACACCGTGTATATTCGACATACGTCATATAACCATTTTATTATTTACTTGTGTTCTTTCAAATGAAGGTAAATATTATGCATCAAAGCCAAGGCAAAGTTACAAATACAACAACGTGCTATTATAGCTGTTCACTAAATATAGTAATAAAAATTATTCACTAGGTTAATGTTACAGCATTACATGTTTAAAAATAATTTGCCGAAAAATGTCGAACGATGAGCGTTTCCTGAGCAACTTTGGAGGTTTGCGAGCAAATTCTCTTAATCGTGTTAAAAAATTACAACAGTGATTCCTTGGACGAAGAACCCATAACATTCCAACACTCTTCTTATATTGATGATGACGAATTAATTAATAAACTCAAAACGAAACGCAACCCTTTCATAATTTTAAGCCTTAATTGTCAAAGTTTCAATACAAAAATTTACGAAATCAAAATAGTTATGGAAAAATTAAAATATAATTTATATGCAACATGGTTGTCCGATAAGTCTGATACTTCCTTGCTAAAATTAGATTATTATAACTTGATTTCACAAGTCAAAATCTGCACGACGCACGTCTTTGGGAATATTTACTGACCACCCAGAGATATAAACGAAAATTTGCTATGCAAACTTTCAGGAAATCCGGACAACTATTTAACGGGTATCTTAACAAACTGCATTTCTGATCATCAGTCATACTTCATCATCCTTGACCTCATATTCATAAATATGTGCCTAAATTTATCAAATCAAATTCATATGATTTAAACAGTATTATCAATTTCAAAAGGGCTATCGTTTTATCCAACATAATTAAGGAATTAAACAGTGAGCGAATATCCGATCCAAATGACAATTATGACACTCTAGATAATGTTATCCAACGGTGTAAAAATATAACAAACATAGACATAAAAAATCAAACTGGATTACTAGTGCTACAGTGAGATCGATCCCTATTGGAGATCAAATATAAAAACGACTTAAACAAATGCCAATTAAATCAATACTGTACGCCAGTCTTAAAACCAACCTACGCAACTACATCAATACACTTAAGAAAAGCATTAACCTTGCGAAGAAAACATTTTATCAGTCCTGTTTTGAAAAAATATTGAAATAACATAAAGAAAACATGGTCAACAATCAAAGAGATTATTGACAAAACCAGACAGCCAATTTAACGACTTCTTCACTAGCACTGGCTTGAAATTAGCAAATAAAATAAAAAGCGTATACACCAATTCTATTCTCGACAATTACAGACCCACACCAATTTTACCTGCCTTCTCAACCAATTTTGAACGCGTTATCTTCGATCAACTTCATGACCACTTCCATTCTAATCAGCTATATTATAGCAGCATATACGGCTTCAGGAAACAGTACTCTGTTATATTTTGTGAACCAGAAGCAAACTTACTTGGTAAACTTTATTCGGAAACCATTTACGCACATGATTAAACTCGGTCACCTAAATGCCCTTAACAATGAATGTTCATTCACATGTCCTGGTGAATTTCGGGTTCAAGTGTACACCTATAATTACGTAAGAAATCATGCATTGCATAATTTAGTGTCTTCAAAGATCAAGTCTCGGAGGAGGTATGCCTCGAGTGAGCCGGGTAGAATAACGACGCACCAGAGTTGCCGACTGGTGTGCACTACATTCCGGTGTGGTTGGTACACACGCAGAACCAAGCTCAACGATGGGCAGCGGCTGTGTAGACTTCACAGGAGGTTCCACAGTGGCAGTTGGCTGGGCCTCAGCGTTTGTTGGTTCCGACGTGGTTGAAGGAGAATGTCATGTAATATTCGATGCAACCAGTTCGCAGATAGGTTGGTTGAACATGGCTCAGAATATTATCCAGGTGACGACGTACGACACGACCATCGGAAAGCTGGGCCGTTAACGACACCGGGCCTGTGCGTTGGAGCAGTTCGTCAGGTAACCATGTTGGTCCGGGCACAAAGTTACGCACCAACACGCGGTGCGTGTTGGTGCGTAACTTTATCTCTTGTGTGATGTACGTGAGTGTGATTGCCTCAACAACCGCTCTAACCCTCTTGTCCAGGGTAGCCAATCCATCCTTGCTGATCCGATGACCTAGGTATTCCACCGCAGCAACGCCGAAATTGCACTTGTCCTTCTTAAGTTAAGACGTAGGACTTCCTTCAGATTTGCCTGATGTTCTTCCTCGGAAGCACCAGTTACCAGATTATCATCCAAGTACAGTCTTCCTGTCTGTGGATTCCACAACAACGGTAACATTTGACCTTCTGTCCTTTGTTTCCCAATTTTGGCTGCGGTATGCCATTTGGTCTTGGAGTCGATTTGCCTTTGTCTTTGTTCATCACTTGATTCGCATCTCCTGCAGCGCAGCCACTAGTGTGTGAACTGTGTTGTGCCTTGTGAATGTCCCTTGCATTCTAAGTGTCTACTTCGAGTACGGACGCTACCTCTGTAGCTTTGTCAAAATCCAAGTCTTTGACTGCTAACAGTTTCCGTTGGATTCGTTCATTTGTCACCCAATAACAAAAATGTCACACAGCATTTTATTTTGTGTGATCTCGAAATTGCAGTCTTGTGCCAACCGCCTCATTTCGTTCATATACTGCGCAACCAATTCATTCGGCATTTGCATTCGCTTGTAGAATTTAAATCGCTCTACAATTTCTGACGGAATTTGACTGAAATGAGTTTGCATCAGCTCCACCAATACTGTGTAAGTTTTGTCCGTTGGTTTCTCAGGGCAACACAAGTTCCACAAAAGCTTGTACACCGCGGCCAGAATGCCGCTTAGTCTTAGCAAAACAGCGCGCTGTTTCGCCGCGCCAATGACAATGTCATTCGCTTTAAAGAAACACTCCAGTCTTTCGCCATATTGCGGCCACAACTCCCCACTGTCTGGATTAAACGGCTGTTCACTTCCTATTGTAGCCATCCTCGTCGCTAATGGTATATTTCGTGAACCAGAAGCAAACTTACTTGGCAAACTTTATTCGGAAATCATTTACACACATAATTGCAATTCGGTCACCTCGTTGGCCTCGGGACCCATCATTATTTCAGTCGTAGTACAAGATATAATACACTCCACTGAACTTGCTGCTCTTGAACTGATTGATAGAACACTGCAGATCATGGATAAAGGAGAATCCCCAATAAACATTTACCTTGACTTATCCAACGCATTCGATATACCCGACCATGAAATCCTGTTGTATAAATTAAAATACTACGGTCTAAATGCAAAAGCTTTCAAATTATTAAAATGTGATCTATCTAAACGAACACAGTATGTGGAATATGATAAAATAAAATCTGATATAGGTTATGTCACCACCGGAGTCCCACATGGGTTAATCCTAGGGCCCGACTTATTTATGATTTATATAAATGACATCATATTTGCGAATACTGTTTTCAAATCAATAATATATGCAGATGACACAACATTGTATAGTATATTAAATAGTCTTCAAGATTCAAACAAACGACAAAATCTTAATGAAATAATAAATTATGAATTGTCCAAGATAAGCACATGGTTAAAGGCAAATAAGTTATATTTAAAGGTAAATAAATCTAAGTTCATGGTTTTCTGTACACCGCAAAAACAGATATGACTGCCAACTTTGCATATCGATTGATCAGAATTGGAATGCGTAGAAGAGTTAAACTTTCTTGGCATCACAATTGATAAATACTTAAATTGGAAGAGCCACAAAATATATTAGTAAATAAATATCAATATCAAAATCTATCGGTATTATGAGTAAATTGAAAAACATACTACCGCAAAATAGGTTACCAGTTTGATCGGATTTACAAAATAAAAAAGCTATAAGAGCAATCACTCGAAGTAAGTACAACGCCCATACTGAACCTATTTTTAAAGAACTATTTTTTTTAAATAGAAGACTTACAAAATGTAGCATTTTAAATTTTTCTATAAGTATGTAAACAACAACTTCCCGAGTATTTTCAGGTCATGTCCTTTATCTATCATTCTGAAATTCATAGCCATTATTCAAGGCGCAGAAACAATTTTGAACTAAACTAATTATGAATATACAAAGAGATGCATTCGAATAAATAAACATATTGCCATATTCCAAATTGTTATGTATGCAAATTACACAACCAAGATTAAACTTTTCCAAAAGCGTGACCCTCCAAAATGCATAAATTGCAGTAGTATTAACTCGTACAAAAAATCATTAAACTACAACAAATACCTAGTATTATCTTTTTCAATGTTACACTGTCATTTCCTCTGCATACACTGTTTGTATGAAATTGCAAATTATATAAGAATATGTTTGAGGTTATACATGTATGTATATGCGTATTTTGCATAGCTGCAATGCCACATCTGTTTTGTCATTATATTATCTGTTTTTCTTATATCCTGTTTAGGCAGACGAGCAAATTTTAAATTAGATTCCCAGTGTATATATACACTTGTATCATTCTAGATGGATTTCGTTTGATACTAGTCAAAAATAAAATTATTCTCTCTCTCTTGACGGTGGTCTCGGTGGCAGTCTCTCTCTCTCTCTCTCTCTCTCTCTCTCTCTCTCTCTCTCTCTCTCTCTCTCTCTCTCTCTCTCTCTCTCTCTCTCTCTCTCTCTCTCTCTCTCTCTCTCTCTCTCTCTCTCCCTCCCTCCCTCCCTCCCTCCCTCCTCCTCCCTCCCTCCCTCCCCCTCCCTCTCTGCCCGGAGGAAATGAAGGGAATATTCAACAGATGCTTGACCTTGAACTTCTCTTGAACTTCTTCTGTTCCTTCTCCCGCCATCTCGAAGCATTGCCTGATCGGGTCGCACAGGTGAGACTAGACAGTGCTGCAGACTGGTGTGAACACAGCTAGTTTAGGTTCCCATTAATTAATATTTTTATATTAAAGTTAAAGCTTGAAGAGTTATAAATAATGTAATAAATAAGAGAGCCACACAATATAAATTGTTAATCCATCCGACATTACTCATGAATGTAATATTTACACGAACATTATTAAGATTGTTTATGTTGATTAAAGTTTAATTAGAGTCGCTGTAATCACCAAAACATTTTTCTCAGTTGGGCATCTCCGAGTCGAACACGGCCTTTCATCATCTCGGTGATTGGCATCACGAACGCGACATCTGCGGCTGGTTGTCGGACCGCGAGTGTGTCAACCGACTGTTTCTGTACAACACGGCGCTTATGTTCTGGAGCATCGGGACGTCTCTCAGCATCTTCTGTTTCAACTACGAGATGCTCATTGTCTACGCTGCCGTCTTTGTTCTATTCATCGGTGAGTTAAGTAGTGAGTGAGTTAAAGTTAAATAAAATCCAATCAAGGCCGTATAATCTTGTAACTTGATCATACATATATATACCGCTGTGCCCCATATATATATATATATATATATATATATATATATATATATATATATATATATATATATATATATATATATATATATATATATATATATATATATATATATGGGGCACAGCGGTTTAGTGGTTAGAACATTGGCTCTCAATCGAGAGAACCAGATTTCGAATCCTCTTGCTGCCGTTTTGAAACTTTGACAATTTCGTTCACTCCACGTTGCTTCAGTTCATTCAGCTCTATAAACAATATTATAAATGTCTACCTGGTTAAAGGCAGTGAATATATGAAGTATTTTTTTGCAAAGTAATTACAGCGAGCCTGGATGCTTCCCGGAGAAGTTGAGATGGTGTTGGAATGAACAGGTCTGCCAGGGGGTGAAGTGTAAAGTGCTTTTATCTGTCCTATAAAATTTACTTTTGTATAGGCACATACATTGCATTCATTGCATACATATACACATCGCATACACACTTGCCTAAGATATAATGCGTGTATGTGTCGCTTATATCGGTCGTTCTGGTGGATCTGCTGGGCATTGAGCAACTCACCAACTCGTTTGGAGTGCTGCTTCTCTTCCAGGGCGTGGCGACCATTGTCGGCCCTCCAGTTGTTGGTACATACACTAGGTGGCGCTATGCTACTGCTGTCTTGGTGAATTGATTCACTACTGGTATGAAGTATTACTTGGCTATATTGTTGATGCTAGCATTGCCATCATGTGTCTACGAAGGGCGTAGTAGCGTGGTTTTTAGAACATAAAACTCTCAATCAGGAGGGTTCTAATCATCTTGTGTTTACGTGGGACGCAGTAACAGAGAAGCCAAGTTGGTGTTAGTAGCAAACAAGTCTGCTTTGAGCAGTCCCAAGGACTGGATACCATGGTGTATGCAAACTTATATTTTACTTGTCTCCTTCTAGTTTTAGTTGCTCTACAAACAGCCAATCAGTAGATATGTCTGTCTGGGTGTGTCCAAAATTGTTTCAACCAAAATGTGTGTGGTGTGACCAAACAGTCTTAATCTGATTGCACAGTACGTTCAACAAACCTGTGGAGAAAGCAGATATGTAAGCTTAAGAAAAAGATGTTTTTTTACTTTTGAACATCTGCTACAATTTTATTTGCAATCTGTAGCAATGGTAGACAGAATAGGGTCTACTTGCAGGAACTTGCATTCTATGCACAGGCTGAATGCATTTTGCACATGGGTTGAATATATACAACTAGAAGACAGAATGTATTCTATTAGGAGACAGAATGTATCCTACTTGCAAACTGAATGCATGCTACTTGAAGACTGAATATATCCTACTAGAAGACTGAATGTATCCTACTTACAGACTGAATGCATTCTACTTGCAGACTGAATGCATCCTACTTACATGCTGAATGTTTCCTAGTTGTATACTGAGTGCATCCTACTTGCGGGCTGAATGCACTCCACTTGTAGACTGAACGCACACTATTTGTAGACTGAATGTGTTCTACTTGCAGACTTAATATATCCTACTTGCAGACTGGATGTATCCAATGCGTAGACAGAATGCATCCTGCTTGTAAACTGCATGTATCCTTCTTGTAGACGGAATGTATCCTACTCACAGAAAGAATGTATCATAATTGTAAACTGAATGTATTCTACTTGCTGCAGACTGAATGTTTCACACTTGGAAACTGAATGTATTCTACTCGCAGACTGAATGTTTCCTACATGCAGACTGAATGCATTTTACTGGCAGACTGGATGTATCGTACTTGTAAACTGATTGTATCCTACTTGCAGACTGAATGTATCCTACTTGTAAACTGAATGTTTCTTACTTGCAGACTGGGTGTGTTCTACTTGCAGGTTGGATCTACGACATGACACAAACCTATGACATGCTGTTCGTCATTACCGGGGCTGTGATCGCCTTCAGTGGAGTTATGTTGTTCAGTATACAGTTCTTAGAAAAAAGGCGACGACGACGCCGACGCATGGAACAGGATAATGCTTAGTAGTGACGTGTCAGTGACGTTACGTCGATGTCATGCATGATGCATGTTCAGTGTATGTTAAAGCTGTGGTGCCTGAAATTGGGTGAAGTAATTGTGGATGTGTTTGGACGTAGATCGCTGAACAGTAAACCACACCATAACTTGTTAATAACTTAGTAAGCAGACACTAGGTGGCAGCACTGTTTTATCGAACTCTGGGATAGAACTACATTTGTGTTGTTTGTTGTGCCAGAGGTATTGTTAGTAAGTATTAAGCTATATTATTAATCGTTCATTCAGATTTAATATCATTTCCACGGAGAGACACAATAATGTTTGCAGTCCAGATCAAGTCTAATAATGCTAATTTATTTGTCCGAATTGATGCAAAAACACATAATTATCATAGATAAATGATTTTAAACGTATTCTGATGGTAATTGTACGTCCTCTACATACACTGTGTTAACTGTTATGAACATTTTTACATCAAAATGTTTTTCAATCTGGAAAATTATCAACATCTTAAAGTGCTAATTCAAGGGGAGGGTCTGCTAATTAGTGCACTTTGTATGCATAGATAAATGTCAACAATTGTGAACAGTCCTCAAGTTCAGACACCTTTCTGTGTCTTTTGTTCTGCTTGACGAGGCTTTTGTAACCCTCTCAATCACTTCTTCAGCGTCGGACAGACCTGTTCTTCATGGTCATGTGACCATGTTGGTGGTTGTCACGGTGATTATTATTGTAAGTGAAAACTTGGTTTGTACTGCACATAAAATCAGGATGCATTCCTACTGTAGTTCAGTGTTCATATAGATAGGTATGTGTGCAAACATTCTTGTATTGTCTGGCCTGATATTGTTCAGTTCATTATTGGTGTGTTGATTTTGTTGAAGCATTTTTGTTTTGTTACAGAGTGCTGCAAAGTGATAGCTCAATACGTTTTACATCAACACACTAGACATTTCCTCCAGTAGAGGGCATCACTGGTGCTTCCATATTGGTGCATCTGTTGTAATCATAGATATAATTGGCTCACTGCTTTGGTTTCATTGATTGGTTGAACTGCTTGTGAAGTTCTTACGTGTATTTACAGAGTTCCTTTCAGTCCCTGTCTTTTATTCCCACCGTTGAAGTATGATAATCGACACATCAAAATTGTAAACTCTTTAACATGTAATAATTTTGCGCTGTTCTGTAGTGTGGAAGAAAGTAAACTTTAAAACATATTCAAACATGATGTATTCCAGGTGCATGAGGCAACAGGTCGAGTTTCACTGGGTTTTTCCATGCCATCGAAAGTAACCTATAGCAGGATACCGGGAACAAGGTATTGACTTGCTGGTACACCCACAGGAATAAGGTATTGACTTGCTGGTACACCCATGGGAATAAGGTACTGACTTGCTGGTACACCCATGGGAATAAGGTACTGACTTGCTGGTACACCCATGGGAATAAGGTATTGACTTGCTGGCATACCCATGGGAATAAGGTATTGACTTGCTGGCATACCCATGGGAATAAGGTACCGACTTGAGGCTCCTTGTCTGTCACATTAGAGGTGAATACATAACATATATCTGGGTAAATATCTAATTGTATATAAACACACATCATTTTATTGCACATTGTTAACACACAAAGACAAAAACAAGTTCCCAAATATAATCAGCAAACACCATTCTTGTTTGATTAACAGAAACAGGTGTCCACAGTTACATACTTAGTTTCACTCAGGTTTTTTTAGTGTAATTTTTTTCCTAGCAAATCGCTTAAAGTTTGTGTGAGGCTACTTAGTGACTAACTGGTTTTCTATGAACATTACAAAACTAACTTTCTCCATCTCATGGTTCACTTGGCCGTCTTTCCAAAGTGAAATCAGATGTCCTGCAAACACAAAATATCAACACATTTTGAGTAATTAAATATATTCTATGAAACTCAATTCATTTCATAACATTATTACTGAAATATATTTATTTTAATAGCTATATTATACTAAAGACAAATTAACATTAATTTTGAGCCAGTCCCCTATTTAAAGGTCTCCTTTGTTTTGAGAGTTGCCTGTCATCAGTCTTTACAATGTATATTTCCTGTGTATTTCCAGCCAGGAACTGAAGTAAACAGACACATCTGATGTAGCTGACTGACGTCATTGCTACAAGGTAACACATCAATGAACATATTAAGTTATCAGGGCTGTTGTGTTTACAATCATCCTAGATCAACATTTACAACTGCTTCCTCAACTGATTTAGCCTATCGTAAATACAGTTCATTGGTGTCCAAATATATAGTGTGTGTGAATAGTTCATGTAACATTCGCAGTCGATTTAATAAAAATGCATATTTTGTTAAAATTATCGAAACAATTGACTTTAATCGTTAGATCTGGTAAGGATCAAAATAGTGGATATCCAAAATGGTAACCGCTGTGTGGTTCAATGCTGATCATGGGCATGACCTCCATCCTCTCGCCAATCACAAGACTAAGTTACAAAATTTTACCAAGGAAGAAAATCGTGATTTTTCAGCATTTCGATTTTCACTTCAGTTAATGCTTGGACAAGCATTAACTAATTTAATAGTTTGTCAGATGATTTCACAAAAACTACATACAAAAGTTACAAAAACGAGCTAGCATGTTGCAGTGGATACTAGGTAGGTTTGGTTTTTCGCAAAATTCATTTGAAATGAGACTAGCAAAAAAATTTAATTGATTAAGCACCTTTAATCTGCTGCTCTCCTCTTTATCCCTGTAGTCCAGGGGAGGCTGGCACTGATACCAGTCATCGATTTTTGTTGCCCCTTCTTCATTATCACTAGTCCTGTTTCACTGCCATCCCCACCAATCGTCTCCACTCCCGTCTATCCTTGCCCTCATTCTCTACTCCCCTCTATCCTCGCCCTCATTCTCCACTCCCCTCTATCCTCGCCCTCATTCTCCATTGCACTCCTACTCTCGGTCTTCCTTTTCTCATTCTACCCACCACTCTAAGTGCATATGCTCTCTTCATCAATCATACCCCTTCCATTCTTTCCACATGTCCAGCCCACTTTAGTTGGCTCCTCACCAGCTTCCTCATGAGACTCTCTCTCACACCAACTTCCTCCCTCAGCTCCTTCATTCTTCGCTTGTCTAATCTTTTCACTCCTGCAATTCTTCTTACCCAGTTATTCTCACAAACTTGTAGTTTCTCTTGTTGTTTTTCTGTCATCACCATGGTCTCTAGGTAGGCTGGTGTTATGCATGAGCTAAGCACCTTCCCTTTTAGCTTCCGAGATACATGTCTATCTCCCATCACCCCTTCCACTTTCCTCCATGCACTCACCCCACCTTGTATTCACCTGTGAATTCCGTCTCCAGGCCACCGTCCCCGCAAACCATTCCACCCAGATATACAAAGCTGTCTCGTTGGTTCAGTTTCTGATCTAGATCTTTTTTCTGCTGCCCGACCCAAAGCACTGCCGTCTTCTCTAGACTTACTCTCAGTCCATGTCTGCCAAAGATTTCCTTCCACTCTACCAATTGTCCTTGAAGGTCTGCCTCACTGTCCGCTACTACTGCCAGGTCATCTGTGAAAATCAACTTCCTGAGAATGTCCCTCGTACTCGCTTTCCTGCTGATCACCAACAGTGAAAGTGGGCTTAGCGCACTCCCTTGTCTCGGGTTTAGGGCACTCCCCTGTCTCAGGCCAACGTCCACCCTGAATTCCTCTGATATTCCCGGTCAGCACGCTACTCTACCTTTTATCTCTTCATACATGCCTTCGACCATCCTCACCTCACCTCCACCTCAATGTGGCCATGGTCATCTCTCTCGGAACTGTGTTGTATGCCTTTTCAAGGTCTATGAATCCCAGAGCCATATTCTCATGTCTATTCTCTGACAAAGTTACTTCTCTCAATTGTTGTGGATTGTTCAGTGTAAGTGTACAATGCAACAATTTTAATATGTAATAAATTTAAAACAATAGCTTAAACGTAAACGTTTTATTTACATTAGAGAACAATCCAGTAAACTGAAACAGCTAAACACATGAATTAAATATATAAATTGATGTGACATCATGACAATTGTAATATTAGTTTGAAACAGGTGTAAATAAAGTGTTAAATGGCTAAATAATACTTACTCTAAAACATGCCGTGTTCTCATTGTACCAAGAGCAGTACCAAGCACTGTCCCCGCTTCGACAGTCGCTAGTAATCCATCGTTGCGGCTCGAACTACAAAGAAGATGATACTCCTCGATTAAAACAACACAAACAGATGACAGCATCACTCACTGTCAACTGATTAAACCATATCAAATGTGACATGTATATAACTGGTCGATTGATGAAAACATTTCAGTGAAATTACTACGACACGTCTGCACAAGACAACACAGACTCAAGTGTGTCCCTAGATTAATAAAGTAACATTTTATTGTGTTAGTGTCAGTTGACACAATGTAATGACCCAGAGAGTCAAACTTATAGAAAAGTTGACCTACTTTCTGTATTTCTGTCAGAAAGGTAAAAAATATCACACAAGAACCGACTGTTCACACAATTTATCTGAAAGGGCACTAGTTGGAATTGATTTTGTTGGAATTATTAACTTGATACTGTTAATCCTAAATTAACCCTTACATTTACTATTAAAATCATATTTGTCTGCTATTAGTATGTCACCCTGAATCTGATAACTGCCAGGAAGCTGTCAACATTACAGCATAGAAATTGTCCACTCTGTTATTAAAACATTGAGGACAAGAACAATATAATCAAGCATTTGCATCAAAAACAAATACTAAGCTACTGTAACAGATGGTAAAACCAAAGTCAAACCATTCAGGCCTTATCTCATTTTCTTTCTCAGTGGACAAGGTTTATTTACAAAGATTGCAAATTAAGGGCACCTGCCTGCTCATTCCCTTTGTATGAGAGAGGAAGCCTGCCCCACTTGAATGCAGCCCCTTGTTTATCCAAGCCTAATGTTCAGCCCACAAGTTTCCCAAATTAAATAGGTCACTGGTCAACTGTACAGTGCTGTTACATGTGGCTGTAGGGTTTGCCCTTTTGTAAAATTTCCCCATGGAAAATACATGTTGGTGATTAGGATGTTGAAGACTCAAAGTTTACAGTAAATTTGATGAAACATCAATGATACCACAACTGATATAAACGGGGAAACTGTTCAAAACTCAGATTAATGACCCAGTTGTGCAGGGCTGTCCAAAATGTCTGGTTAGCAAAACTCCAGGAAAGGTGTCGCAGCAGAAAGTACATGTAAAATGGCTGAATGCCATTTTTAAAGTAAACCTGACATAGATATACAGTATATAGATAAATGAACAATATTTTTTTTTAATAATAACTTATTAAATATGATTGTGCACACGTGACAAATAAAACTGTGTTAAAACTAATTGGATTTGAATTTTTTGGAACTGATAATTTGGAATTGGAATTGATTTTTGCACAGCAGGATATTGGCTCCATAGAAGTTAATTATTATTATTATAAAAAATATAAACAAATAAAGCAGCCCTGTTGGTCATCAGCTTTGACAATGCTACATAAATAAATATAATTTAGTTGATTTGATATAAATCACGGGTTTTATAGAAATATGGGAAATAAGCATTTATTGACAGGGGAAATTTTTTAAAAGCTTTACAGTCGTGGTCATAGTAACTGTTTGACACTTACTGGGTGAATATACAAATGCATTCTTACTCGAGGTACTTCAGTTGTTGACCGTCACAAGCGAGTCCAGCCAAGACAGTAATCAGTGACTCAGGAGAGATCACACTGGAACAACCTGTAACAACAATAACACGTGTTTTATCATCATAATAGACCTACATTTAAAAAAATATATATAATCTATTCTGTGACAAAGTCACTTTTCTCAATCATTGTGAAACATTAAATGTACAATACAACAATTAAAATAACAGATGACGGCGTCAACAGCTGTCCACTGATTAAACCATATCAAATGTAATTGTCAGACTTTCTGTGCTGAATGTCAGACCACCAGCTCAGGACTTTTAAATAGGTACTACATAATTCAAAATAAATATCAAGGCAGACGTTTGATGCAATGTATCCTTCCAATATGCACTGTGCACTTGGGCTACATTAAAATAATGAGGGATTACAATTAAATGTATGTTAAATTATTTATATTTTGAAACACAGCATTAATCTTTGTTCTTATAAATTGTTATTTACATAATATTTATTAATAATTAATTATTTTTATATGTTAATTTATTTATATCTGTAATGCATTTTATACATAAAATATTATGTGTTGTTTACCTGAAATAGAGGTATTCGTACTCAATAATAAATTTACCCAAAAAATATCAATAAATAAAGCAGTCCCATCAGTCATCAGCTTTGACAATGTTACATAAAAAATGTAATTTAGGCTATTCTATATAAATTATGACTTTTGTAGAAATACGGGAAATAAGCATTTATTGACAGGGTAATTAAAACATTCGAGAAAATTTACGCAGTGACAGTCATGGCAACTATTTGACATTTGAAGGGTGAATATACCAATGTATTTATACTTAAAACTCTCTAGTTTTTTACCCCCATGAGAAAGTCCGGCCAAGACAGCAGTCAATGACTGGGGCGGAGAGATCACACTGTTCCAACCTGTAACAACAATCACACGTTTACATTTCATAAAAAAATCATTATGAAGCATCAAGTGTACAGTGCAACAATTTTAATATGTAATAGAAATATACATAGTTCAAATGTAAACTTTTGTGTTATATACATTACTCAACAGTGCAATATTCCAATAAACTGAATCAACAGTTAAACACAAGAACCAATTAAAAATCTAAATTGATATATGTGATGTTTTAACAACAATTATTATTGTTGTCGGTTGAAACAGGTGTAAATAAAGTTCTACTTGACTAAGTAATTCTTACTCTAGTTCACGTAGATTTGTCACTGATGTTACAGCAGCGCCCAACGTTTCAGCCACCTCGACCGTCTCTAGTAATCCTTCGTTGTTGCTCAGACTACAAAGTAGATTATATTCCTGGATTAAAACAACACAAACAGACAACAACGTCACCCACCGTCCACTGATTAAATCATATCAAATGTAATTGACCACCTTTCTGTGTTGATTTTCATATCACCAGCTCAGGACTTTTGAAAAGGTAAAACATAATTAAAAATAAATATCAAGGCAGACGTTTGACACAATGTATCCTTCCGATATGCACTGTGTAGTTGTCAGTTGGACTACATTAAATTCACTTCTAAAACATGAGAGACTCAGTTTCTGCTTCATACAAAACAAAACATTTAAAATGTAACAGAACTAACACTGTGAAATTTAGTTGAGGCATCCAACAATGAGTAAAGGTAAACAATAATAATAATAGTCGTTCCACGCAAGCAGCTGTACATAATCCAATATGTAATGTTGAATTTTCTGTAACTATAGTTATAGTATATTGCACCAAACAGCTTCATCGCAAGCTGCTTCCCTTTCTAATTTTATTTCGTAAGCCTGAATAGATTTTTTAATATATGAAATAACTCCCCCTCCCCTTCTTCCTATTCGATCTCTCCTAAACATTACGTATTCTGTCAGTCTAAATTCAGCATCTGCTATGTCTTTGTTGGGCCATGATTCGGATAAACCTATGTGAGGGTCAATATCTTCTACCATAATGTTTAATTATTTTTTTTATTTACCATGATCCTTGCATTTAAAACACACATTTAAAACGAGCTTCAGAAATGTTTTCTGGACATTTTGTTGCTGGCTTGTGTGTACTAGTGGCCTCTTGTCCTGTGACAGGCACCTCTACGTACCGTGTTTCTAGTTTAAACAATGTTTGCTACCAAAAATATTTTTGATACTACCCATGCCACTGTTGACTGTTCCTAGGAGTTCATCTGCAAACACTGCTGCACCTTTTCCTATGAGATGAAGCCCATCCCTCATGAACATGTCAGCCCTCCCAACAAAGCAACCCCACAAATCAACAAATCCAACTTCCTCCTCCCTACGTAGCTGCTCAACTAGTGTGTTAATTTCCATTCGCCTGCAATTTTGATAACCCTGACCCCTGCTTCCCATTGCTGGTCAAATTCCTGACAGAATAATCTGCTCAACCCGTGCCTGATTTAGTGTCCTGACTAACTGCCTGTCTTAACTATGGTAGTTGTGCCCTCCCTCTCTGCATTATTTGTGCCTTATTTTATCAATAACACACCCACATATCTAGATATATGAGAAATTTGAAGTTTGGTACATAGTGAAAAGTGGCCTATATTTAGCAGCCAAAAATGCTATGTGGCCATGGAGCTAAAATTCCAATTTATTTTTTTCTGAAAGGCAAGTACAATGCCTGTGTAATGCACCATATTTGGACTCCGTATTGAATTGGCTTAATGTTAAAAAAAATATTTTGGATGGACGCATTTTGTGTTTTTATCTAATCAACAGATTACAACAGATTAGAAGTTAATGGTACCAACTTTGGGAGGCTCTTCGCTCTGCGCTGACAATGGCCAAGATGATGATGATGATCAAATCCTACAGCTGATTTTACTACCTATTCCATCTCTAGTTGTCAAATGCCAAAAAAAATAAAAAACTTCTGAATACATAGTTCTAGATTATATGTACCTGGGTCATTCCGTGTGAAATCATTTGTCAAAACATTAATGTCTTAGAATTGACTTAAATTATAGAATTGACTTAAATTATATTCTGTAATGCCGTAGTATAACGTGAACAATGTTTTACTTGTTTTCATGTGCCTGTAACCTGAGAAGTTTTCAAGCATCTGAAATTTGCTGAAAATGTAGATGTATTGGTACAGGTTGTCTATGCAAAATTCAAGATTGAGAGGGGGAGAGACAATGTCAATGGGTATATCAGGTGCACAAAAATGGGTGAAAAAAAACTGCAACCCTCTAGTGTCAGGGATGCAGGCAATAATCTTTTAGTTTACTAGGTGTCTACTCTATCTGCAACTTTTTATATATTCTTTTACGACTGTTTAACGGTGCATAGTCCTTTATTAGGTAAACAGCATATTTAAATTTCAGGATGGTGTTCTGCCACATTTATTTTGCATATTTTTGGCCAATTTGGGAGAAATTTAGGAGAAAACGTCATCCGGAAGATTTTCAGCTTCAATATAAACTAATCAGCAAAATAAAACTGGCAAAAATGACAGAATCCGCCAAATTTGAAATGGTCATAACTCGAATAAAATATTCGAGCTACAGCCCTATGGTGTGACGTTTGGTTACATTGACCAGTGCAATGACTGGAAACATTTTGGTGGAATAAAAAATATGAGTGTAACAAGATTTTCTTAATTTGGCTGATATGAGACAGAATGCCCCAGTTGCTAATTTTACTTGTGCTTTTTTTCTCACAAAATTGTATTCATGTACTCATGAAATACAGCTAAGCATTGTTTAGTAACCACAATATATACAACAATGAAAATGTGTTGAGTGCCAAAAGTGAAAGGGAACTACAGGTGCACTAGTAACACAAGGCTGGATGTTGTGTGACAAAAGTACTACCTAAAGTGATATTAGTTTGAACAAAAAGCACTAGTCAGAAGACTATGAGAACCTAACAGTTACCACTTACTTCAACTCCTGGATGGACCTGTTTTGTTCCAGCGCATCACATAGCTGCTTGAACAGATGGATATCTAAATGCGAGTTTTCCAACCTGGAAGAAGAAATAGACCACAATTACCAAATTGTTCCGAAATTGACAGTTCCATTTACTTTTTAAACTGTTTTATCGTTCAAAAAGTTACAGCAGTCATAACATTGTTTTTAGAAGTTTTAAAACAGACAATAACATTTTGAGTAGTACACGACCTGATTATTAAATATATTTCATATAACAGTTTATATGGTATGTATTGCAAAGTCTATCATTGATAAGTATCTTCCAAAAAAGTAACCACCATGTTTACTATAACATTATCGTAGTTTATATTTGTGCTATAAGGAAACATGTTTGAACATTCAGAACCATAATCCCACTACTGAACTTACTAAATATTCCACAATGTACATGTGGCGATAACCTGTCAGATATGGATAAATGGGAGTGAGCTGTCTGCATGACTTACGTGAGTTTAACGACACCGCACTGTTGCTGTTTCATAATCCAGCCCAGCGACAGCATTTCTGTTGGGAACATGTTGTACGACGTGATCTCTTATGGAACCAGGTCTACAATTTGAGAATGTTGACTTTCGTAGATGTATGCCGCTAGTTTGCGAGTATCAATTTCTCAATGAAGGTGCAACTGATCTTTGGTTGGCTCTAGACATCTCATGAAATTGTTTATTCTGTGGATCGCATAACAAGCCAGTGATGAATGTGATCAACACGTGGTGTTGGCTGACAGAGATCTCATCATCAATCAGCTTCAGGAGATCTTCAGGTGGTCGTCTCAATAACCCTATCGCCATGAACAGTTCCTGGAGTGTCAAGTGGTGGAATGTCCAACTTCGCCTTTTGAAACCACTAGCAATCAGGTCTCTTGTCGTGGATTCTGCCAGGAATCCGGTGTGTTTGTCAATACCGCTTATGTCATATGCATCAAGGTCATCTTCATAAATGATGATTCATAGTGGATTTGACATTGTGCACTACTTTGCTAACTCTGCGTGTTTCTTGTAAGTGTTGCCCACCTTGGCAAAAATCTTTGTTGAGTCTATTTGTTCTTTCACGTCCTTCAGAGAAGGGTTGAGTTTTCTTGCAAGGTTGATTGCTACAAACACATACAGCTGTGACATGGTATTGATGGATAGTGTGTCCTCACTGTGGGTGGATGAATACATGTTGACAAGACATTCACATACAAAATTACCTTGCACAGGCTCATAGCACAGTATAACAATGTTCACATTGTTCTGAAGGTAACCCATGATGAACTTCTCTACCGCAGTGTCTTCTCTG
The DNA here is from genome assembly GCA_963662155.1 of Lamellibrachia columna. Taxonomy (NCBI): domain Eukaryota; kingdom Metazoa; phylum Annelida; class Polychaeta; order Sabellida; family Siboglinidae; genus Lamellibrachia; species Lamellibrachia columna. The sequence continues at coordinate 18,358,557 of OY759268.1, forward strand.
CTGAATTTGTGGATGTCCTTCTTGATGCTTTCTTGGGGGAATCCATAAAGTTCTGCAGTGCGATGACACATTGCTGAAGGAATGTTGTCACTTGGCCGAGAAGTAATTATAATTTCTGTTCCAGGCAGCATGGTGTCGCCCATGATACTCGAGAGTAGGGTGTTCACATCAACCTCCATGGTACAGTCTCGTTGCAATTTTGTTCCATACTTAAAGTAAGATGCTTCAGCCATCCCTTCTAAAAATGACCATGGTACGGTGTGAGTTTTCACACAGCTGGGTAAGTGCTTCAGACCTTTCTTCTTCTGTCAAACCCAGTCCACCCAGCAAGATATCTCCAAGCGTCAATTTCCTCTCCTGCTGCAGTTCTCGTAAGGTGACAACAAACAAGTACTTCACTTCTTCATTCCAGAGCTTCTTCTCAGCCCATTGTTTTGCAATCTGCTTAACGAGTGTCATCTTTCCAATGCCAGCTTTCCCTAGGATCAGGACATTTCTGGGAGCAGCCATGTCATGTAGTTTATCGAACAGTTGTGACGTTTGGATAGGGTCGGCAGACTGCATGATTTCCTGCATTTCTACCACATCACTGTAGCTAAGTGTTTCTGGGAATTTTGTTTTCTGACGCTGTTGCAGTCGTAGTTCGACAAACATGTTATCAAGAGAGCTGTCCCTGCATGAATCTGTGTTGACTGACCGTTGGACTGGAACTGTGTAGCCACTGTACGTCTGTCGTAATGCTGTCTTCACTTTTCCTGAAGAAAAAAATCTGCCAATGAAGGTATGCAGCAAAAATATTCATCAAACATTGACTATGCATCAAACATTGTTTGGATCAATGCAGAGTTTGCACGTTTTTCCCACCTCGGTAAATACCAGGTGGTAAATACTGTCCCGGGAAAAACCTCAAATAGTGGTATTAACCGGGATAAAAGGGAAAAACTCTTAAAAGGGTTATATTTGAAGCTGTAGAAGCTACTTTACAGTCACCAGAATTAATGTACATATCAATATTGGATAAACATAATATAGTTTGACTGAAAACACCAACAAACATTACATTCTAAAATATATTCAGTCAGCTGTTTTCATGCACTGACAATGTTGCTACATGCTCACCTCTACACGTTGCATTTTACGAAAAGATATATTCCATATATTGTCAACCGGCCTTCCACTTCTGTCACTCATGATGCTAACTGACCAGTGCTTCAGGAACAGAATGTGTAGGTCTACTGAGACTATGGGGAGGTTGCTGTATTATGTACACTTTATGGAATGTATATGACTACAAGTTCAAGCAAATTAGATTAAGTTGGAAATGATTTTGGGCTCATTTAGACAATGGCCACAGCTGTTTGTCTGTCCTTAGCCTGTGGTACTCCCTTAACCTAAATGTCAAGGCACTGTGTGGCTGGCAATGTTACAACTATTGGGCTCATTTAGACAGTGGCCACAGCTGTTTGTAGGTCCTTAGCCTGTGGTACTCCCTTAACCTAAATGTCAAGGCACTGTGTGGCTGGCAATGTTACAACTATTGGGCTCATTTAGACAGTGGCCACAGCTGTTTGTAGGTCCTTAACCTGTGGTACTCCCTTAGCCGAAATTTCAAGGCACTGTGTGGCTGGCAATGTTACAACTATTTGCTGAGAGGGTGCATTAGAACCTGCCAATGTCCAGAGCTCAACATTTTCTTTGTTCTTTAACCAGACTGCAAAGTGGCACCTGATAATACTGGTGCAGCCTGTCGGACTTCATGAAGAAGACTCAGCCAGCAGTGCTTGGCACTGTCCCTTGTGAGAGTGACAATGGCACTTATTTACTAAATAATTACTCTTTCATCACATGGACTCTTACTTACACAACCTTGATATTTAATATTTTATATACAGTTGTTTTCACCTGAATAAGGTATATTTAATATATTTTTAAAAAACCTCCATAAATAGGTTTGTCAAGTGTTCACCCACGACTAGGTACCTTACCTTACCTTATTGTTCTGTACTGACTTTAACATTGTTTATAAAGGTTTATACAGAAAGTTATAGATTAAGTTATACATAGTTATACCATAGCTGACCCACTCTAATGGGGTTTGTGTTAGTACAGTTAACCTCTTTTCAGATCTAATTGCTAATAATTGTGCAAATTGCACATTATTACATTATTATCTATGCATTGCATCATAGCATTCAAAACAAAGTAAACAAACTAAGAGTATTTATGTAACATTATTGACATACCTTCCACTGTCTTCACAAACTTTTCTTGGTCCTGCTGTGGCTGTGACTTCTGCTCATGGTCCTGCGGTCTCTGTGGAAGGTCCTGCAGTCACTGCTCATGATCGTCAATTCGTCCTTTTTCCACGTTTATTTCCCCTTGCAGTCTGTCATATTCTACAGGCCAAAGGTGACCATAAGCAGTGTGTAGATGTCTTCTATCTCTCGTATCTTTGCTTGGAAGTCTGCCTCAGATAGACTTGGTGTAGTGACATGGGCCACAGCATTTCTTTGTTCACGGAGCTGATCCACGCGTTCACTTTCACAGAAAGGTGACACTCTCAATTTCTTCTTTCTCGCGCCTGGCAGCAACAGATTTGTACCAGAGTACAGCAAACAGAAAAATAAAACAGTGCAGTCGAACTGCTCCAAATTGCCCTGTTCAACAGTGGTTGTTATGTGCTGATCTCTTCTTTGACTTTGGGACCATTGCCATGAAAAATTTCCATGTGGCTGAATTGTCGCCCCATGCCAGTCTGTATGTCTTCTGGAAAGCTGACCGGAACAGTTCCTTCAGCTTTCTTGGCATATCATCAAGAATGACTTTCACGAGGCACCAATACCTCTCTTCCTCGTTGGTCAGTGCCAACAAGCTACTATTGCTGTTCTGAAAGTAAACAAACACATCACTACTTGAATGTACAGAAATTCTTATTTTCTCAGCTCGTTAAAATCACAAGAAACTTGGTTTACATATCCGACTATTTCGGCCATCTTTCAGAGATGTGAACCATGTTTCTTGTGAGATATACATATATGTCTAAATACGACTCTTGAACAATGTTTTGTCAAATAGGGAACAACACATGTTACTATTATATTTTATGCTTTCTGTCCGTGTTCTGCATGGCAGACAATGTTGCTGCTGGAATCGTTTGAAAATCAGATGCCCCTGTCGAAACCACACGGCAGGGCATCATTTTGAGGTGAGCGATCGCTCTCGCTCCTTATCGCTTGCGCAAATCAATAATCTAGGGAGCGGTTTATCGCTTGAGTCAATTGCTAAAATCGCTCGCTGCCTGCAAGTGTTCGTCTTGACAAGGAGTTTCTTGAGTATTAGATTCAATAGGAAAGTCTACTCTCTTTATAACGAAGTGTTCGGACTCTAATAGTCAGAGTTCACGTATCATCCGTCACCGGGGATGGCGATCGCAGCCCGCTGCATCAAGATTACAAAAACGCCATTGAAGCCACGATGTGCTGGCTGTGCGGTTTATAAAGAAGTTATCAAATGAGTGGACCAGCATCAATGTGTATTATCTTTAAATGTCACATACTGTTGTATGTCAAACTGAATAAAATACATGTATACATGTACAGTTATGGAATAGATAAGGAACCAACAATATTTCGTTACGAACAGATTGACCAAAAAGGCTGTAATGGAAATCGAAAATAATAACGTGGATTCGAGCTTGTTCCACTTCGTCTTTCAACCACTCTGAACACATAAATTCACGACGCACATCTCCGGTACCACTTAACATCGATTCACTGTTTCATGTGCAGATGACGAATTCATATTTTTGCGCACCAAGTTTGAGTTGTGCGTTTGGCATTATGATGCAATGGAAGTATGCCATTTCACCCCAGTTTATATTGGTGTTCCCTACTAAGCTGCATTTATGACTATACATTTGATTCTTATACATGCAGTATTTGTGAATCTCAATTGCAATTTTCAAACCGCCTAAGCGAAGTCGCACACCAGTGGCAGTGCTGCATCGTAGTCATGGCCACAGCACACTGCTACTGCACTGGCCTTGCCTAGAATACACCTATGGCTATGATGATCGATGACATGTTGCAATTCAAACCCGTTTCACCAATTGCAATTAATGGGGTTTACTAAAGCAAGCATTTATTTCATTGTACAAGTCATAGCGCCAGCAAGTACCAATTAAAATTTCATGACAACAACGACAGAATCCGAATGGGAAATGGTGGCGCCACCACATGGTAAAAAAGCAACTAACAACTAGCTCGCCTAAATTAATTTCGCATATTTAGGTGAGCGATTTTGTTTTCAAAGGTGAAGCCCTGCAGCTGGTAGCGCTTTAAGAAAGGCAGGTGATACCGCCGCGTGGGCGATCTTTTACTTTCTGACCTAACCATGAAAATGACCACCTAGACTAGAGCACCCAAACTCATATATGATCTCGTTTACTTAACTGGCCTACATTATTAGGGCTTTATGCCGACGATTTTTCCTGCATTTTTGTACCTGAATGTGTTCCTTGCACCATTCCGCATATGTTCCAGTAAAAAAGTTCAGATATTCTTTTAAAATATTGTGTTTTAGGCCACTTTTAATCAGTTTTACACAACAAAACAGCTGAACCAATTGCATGATAAAGATGGCGCGTGTGCGATTTGTGCATTAGTCACGCCTCGGTGACATCAGAACCGCGAAGGCGATCTTTGTGCGTTTCGGGCGTACACTTACGCATTGTAAAAAATTAAAAGAGAAAAAAGAGAAAGTATGCTAAAAAAAATTTCAAACGAAAGAATTCTACAAAAAAATATTCTCCACAGTTTTTATATTAAACGCAACATTTGTAGAGCACATACAGTTAATTGTAACGTAATGTTTCATCTTTTATTTAATTAAATATTTGCTGTTGCAAATACTATTTTTTGTGTGAAAGTTATATGGTTGATATTATATGCTATGTGCATGCGCAACTACAATGGGGCATCTCATTGCATGTTATTGTTAATATAATAAAATGTAAAAGGATGCATGGGTTAAATTATCTGTCGTTTCGTGAACAAAGACTATTGTTTTTGTAATTAAAAATTATACTGTTGATATTGACACGTACACGTGTATGGTGTTCGAAGACATCTTTTCAAAACAAATTAGAAAGCTAAAATATTGAACAGTTATGTATTTGTAACGTAACTATTTATGGTAGAAAAAATTACTTGCATTAGGGTTTATGTTACTATCAATATAAATTAATTAATGTATTTTTCGTTAAATTGACTGTGAAAATTCTAATTGGTTTTGAACGTAAATCAAGTTACTAATTCACGTTCGGCCTGCCATGAATCGATATGAACAGCATCTATTGGAAACAATTTGTTACATGCGTACAATAATTATGGTTTACTGTATATTATTCAGTGTTATGTAGTTTCTTGGAATACGCATTAAGAACTGCGATTGATGACAGAGAAGTAACCAGACGCAGAAGCTCCAGACATCCTGCCTCGCATCTCTCTGACTTGGATTTTGCCGATGACATCGTTCTGTTCGCTGACACGATACAAGAAGCAGAACTTTTACTTCATAAAGTGGAAAGTGCTTCCAAATCTACTGGACGATTTCTCAACCCAAGCAAAAGGAAGTACATCAATATCAATCCCTCTGCTAATGATAGCGTTCACTCATCAGATGGGAGTAAAATTGAGAAAGTAGAGGTTTTTAAATATCTCGGATCCTACACAAACTCTCAGCATGACATCCAGTGCAGAAAAGAACAGGCATGGGCAGCAGTTCACGTCCTTGACAAGGTTTGGAGAGCGCCCATCTGCAGACTCATCAAAATGAAGATTTTCAGGACGACGGTTGAACCGATCCTGATATATGGCTGCGATTCGTGGTCACTAACACAATCAGTAAAAAACGGTTGAACCGATCCTGATATATGGCTGCGATTCGTGGTCACTAACACAATCAGTAAAAATGCACTGGATGGCACCTACACAAGAATGCTGCAGAAAATTCTAAATGTGTCGTGGCGCCACCACATGACCAACCGAGAACTGCACGGCTCCCTCCCACGGATCACCACCATCGTGAGACAACGGCGTCTTCGTCTGGCAGGTCACGTGATGCGCTATGACGAATTAAGCAGCCAACAAAGTCCTGCTCTGAAAGCCAGATGGCCCTCGGAGAAAAGGTCGACCAACAACAACTCTACAAAACATACTAGAGAAAGACACGAACCTCAGCGGGACAAATCTAATAGCGGCAATGAAGAATCGAAACATCTGGAAAGAAATCATCATGTCACCACATTAAGTGGATGACATAAGTAAGTAAGTAAGTATGTAGTTTTATTTGTACAAGTATTACACTTCTTCTTCCCTTTGTTAAAGTTAATAATGATTCTTTCATTGTTTCATTCAACTAGATTTTTAAATACATTTCTATAAGAGGTTTATGTGATGATGCAATTGCGTATTAACAACATTTGAATAGGAAATGACAGGCATGAAATGTTGACCACTGGTTTGGTGACGTCATACTAACCCACTGTGATGGTATATACAGGTGCAAGTTTCAAGGAGCAGCAGCGATTTGTGTAGACCATAGTCTGTGGAGTAGACATATCTAAACTACAATCTTAATAAGAAATGAAACAAATCTGCTATTTTCATATTTATATAAGTAACTGAGTAGTTAGTTTGTCTACATTTACCTATATATTTATTTAAATTTTAATCCATATGGCGATGGTAAGTAATATGAAGCTGCTATAACTTGGTTGTTAGTAAACGTCAAAATGCTACTATTGTTTTTGGTAGGTAAGTAGTGGTTTCTTTTATATTTGGGTAATTACATTAATATCCTTAGTGTGTTGATATTAAGTATACGAAAAAACCATCCCCCGGACGGATAACTAGGTATTTCATATTAAAACAATTTTAGGATACATAATATTGTCACAGAAATATCCAGCTATGCCTTGGTACTTGATCCTGCCAGTCAATATTTCTCGAAATTGCGACCTAATGCTGGCAGCTATAGTAACGTCTATTGACACCTTTCCCTTGTATTAAGTAACTCTGGACAATCGACGTTGTCAACAATTGAACGTAATTGTTTTCACAGCGTTGCGAATAATATGCACGCAATACCTGCATCGGGTAGTTCCATTGTTCGTAGAAAACGTAATATCGATGTGAATTTCGAAACAAATAAAACTGAGACGAGCTGACTCTGGGGTCGTACAAGAAACCCTGAAAGTGTGTCGCCCGAGATGCAAAGCGTCTATGTGGTATAGCATACATATTCAAGATAAATTAGAATAAGGTTATTAACGAAATCCACCATTAATTTAAACCGGGTCATTCTGGCATCATCAGCCGTACAAATAAAACGCGTGTATTCAATAAGTCTTCTTCCCGTGTTCGTCAACATGTAAGTAGTACAATCAACGCGTATTGACATGTTTTTATGTGCTCCAAAGGTCGATGCTTCCGTCACACATTCGCGGCATCAGCCAGTCATCAATGGAAGACCAGAGCAAGATGACGGAGGACGACGAGAGCGCCACCTTGTTGACAGACATCGCGATGGTGTTTTGTACTTTGCCTCACTACTAGCCTCGGAAATGAAGTCATTGCCCTCCGCGACGACAAAATATTAATTTATTTTAAACTAGGCCAAGTGGAAATTCGGAGAAAAGCGACAAAGATACCTAGGTAGTTTCGTGATTTGATATCAGGGTATTGATACTTTCACAAGTTATTCGATTTGTTATTCACCTGATTCACGATGGATAAAATTAATCAAGGAAGGAGTTGTATGAGTAAAAAAGCTCATGACTGTGGATGCACATTTGACAGGATGACGATATAATGACGTGAATGTGATGACGTGAATGTGATGACGAGAATGTGATGACGAGAATGTGATGACGTCAATGTGATGACATGAATGTGATGACATGAATGTGATGACGTCAATGTGATGACGTCAATGTGATGACGTCAATGTGAATGTCATAGATAAACGTAAAAGCATTTGTACATAATAATTATACTATATAAAATACTTCAGTAGTATATTGACAAGTTCTTTCTTCAAATGATGAGGCGCCTGGTATCGTCATCGACACCGTCTTAAGAGTCTCAAGCGTCTTAAGAGTATTGTTCACAAGTCTTAGGACGTTAGTCAAGCATCTCGAGACATGGTCAAGCGTCTTAATAGAGTATTGGTCAAGCATGATCCATCGATAGCTACTATATAACCACCACAAAAACACCGTATGTATATGATATGTTTATTTTATATATTATATTATTATTATTATTATGTACAAATGCTTTTACGTTTATCTATGACACTCACAATCACGTGATCACATTCACGTCATAACATTTACGTCATCACATTCACGTCTTCACATTCACGCCATCACATTCACGTAATCACATCACATGTACAAACGCGGGAATGGATGAGACGGCGAGTTTGTAGAAATGCGGGAAAACTGAGAAAACGCCAAGTTGGTAGAAACGCGGGAGAATTAAAATAAGGCGTGTAGAAACGCGGGAAAATGGAGAAAACGGCGAGATTGTAAAAACGCGGGAAATGGAGAAAACAGTGAATTGGTAGGAATGCGGGAAATGGAGAAAGCGGCAAGTATGTAGAAACGCAGGGAGCCACCCAGCCATTAGAAACGCTACAGTACGTTGATCCGCGGAAACCGCGAGAAATGCGCGAGGATTGCCGATGATATCATGTTATGGACTTCAAAGAATTGACACAAAACGACTGGCGACTGCTTTGTTCAGCAGTTCTCCAATGAGTGATCAGATTGTTATGTGTGCGGTTAACTGAAATGAGCAATAACGTCTATCGAGAGTGCCGGACTATCAACGTGGGGTCTGGTAGAAACGGTTTGCTGGTGCACGTAACGATACCTTCATCAACAAATACCTGAGCAGAATCTTACACGTAGAATGATCGAACAAGGCATCCAACCCTATGCTATGGGAAAGGACCGAACAAGAGGTAGTGTTGAAAGTCTGGAAAGCTACTTCAAGGAGCTACTGAACCAGGAAGGAAATAACAACGATCTGGAATTACCGCTGGATGTAGAGGGGAAAGAGTAGTTAACCGATATTACGGATACAGAGATGCAAACCGGGATGAAAGGGATGAAGAAGGGAAGAGCACCTGGTATCGATGAGATGCGTGTGGAGATGGTAATGGCAGCGGGGGATAGTGGAATCAGCTGGACAAAGAGGCTGCTGAATACATATATGAGGAAAGGTAAAGTACCAGAGGAGTGGCGAACAGGGCTAATTGTCCCAATATGGTAAAAGAAGGGAGATGTGCAAGACCCTGGGAAATATAGAGGCATCACATTTCTATGTCACATCATGAAGCTGTTAGAGATCACCCTGGATGGAAGAATCCGAAATAGAATAGAGAAGAATTGGGGGAAGAGAAACAGAGATTCAGAAAGGTAAGAGGGACGACTGATGGGATGTTTGCATTAAGACAGCTGGTAAAGAAGAGGTTTGAGATGCAAGGGAGAATGGCAGTGGGATTTTGTTACCTTCTCAGGAAGATAATGTATGCAGACGATTTGGCCATAATAGCAGAGAGCAAACAAGAACTACAGGAAGTGTTGGAGGAATGGAAGGGGTTGTTCAAGAAGCACGGACTGAGAATGAGCCTGGAGAGAACAGAAGTGATGTGGGTTGGCACCAGAGAGAGGAGCTGAACCAGAGAGAGGAGCTGATCAGTTTGGACGGTAAGGAGATCAAGCAAGTGGATGGCTTTGTGTTCCTTGGAGGAAAGGTTACGGAGGAGAGGTAGAAGTGAGACGTCGTATACAAGCGGGAGCGAATGCTTGGAGAAACGTAGAGGGAGTCATGTTGGACACAAACATTTTCAAAAAGTTAAAAGGGAAAGTCATTCGTGCGCGTGTTACACCGACACGCCTGTGTGGTCTGGAGACATTACCATTCAGCAGCAATACTGGTGCTGAATGGTAATTAGAACACCTGTAAAAGTGAGTTTTTCAATATAATGTGACATTCTCCCCCCTCCCCACCATTCATCACTACAGTTTTTGTAATATCTGTTCCAGTCATGAATCCAATGTATTTCCAAGAGGACCATGACTGGTTTGCTTGCAAGGCGGTTATATCTAGTTATACGTGGAGGTTCGCGCAAAACTAGAGGCGGGCCGTACTTAGATTAAGCTCAACATATGAGTGTAAGAAATTTCCACAAATTAAAAACAACACTAAGGTAATAAAGATGAATATGTTTACAATTAATCAAAACCTAACTGAAATTGTACAAATGAAATAAAGAAACTATAACTCTAGATCAGGTTGTTAATACCCTCAAACCAAATAAACAAAAAAACCTATGTTTTTTTAACGTTTACGGATGAAGCTATTACCTTTCAAGACCGTACCACAAACATCAGTGTTAATAAATTCGTCACAAGCAGAACGGCGTATATCACACTTATAATACAATGTTCCGGAGAAGAAAAACAAGTCACAGAAGCGTGCCTTATGACGCACAAAGTCAACAATACCCTTCGCGTCATTCTGCTGGGTTGAGTAGAACGATAACTGATGTGGCCGTCGGTCGCATGATCTCACCGCCAGCTGAATACGTTCGACCGCAGTGATGTCGAAGTTTTTGTCGGTTGGACGATAGTAGGCCGGATGTTAATAGATCGTGGAGACGGCGACGTTTCGTGACGACGGCCGAGGCGAACGCTCTGATGTCGCACACGGGAAAGACAGTTGAACGGTCGGCTGGACGTACAGTTCGCCAGCCGTCGATATGTCGCGGAGAAGACTAACGTGTCGTGACGACGGCTAACGTGTCGTGACGACGGCTCGAGCGGACGCACTGGTTGTCGCGCGCGCGGGGAAGGCACTTGAACAGTCGGCTGAACGCTCTGTAAGTCGGCCGTCTACATGACGTAGAGACGACGAACGTGTCGTGTAGATGGCTCACGCGGGACGCAATGTTGTCGTACATGGAGAGATAGCTGAACAGTCGCAAGCCGTCAGAAGGCAACAGAAAACGCTCTGGCCCTCCCTTGAATACCCTTTACTTCGTATCTTACACCCATCGCTTGGTAACTTTCCCACCACGTCACAAGGTCGGCGTCAGAAAAAATACAAATTAATAAACATCTACGGACGATACCCCTTTTAATATAATGTACCATGCCAAAAGCGAAAACATAATGGGTACAATTATTGCATAACCTGTTCATGCCCCACGCCTAACAATAAACTTCCAATGTGGGCTCTCACACATCACTTGGATACAATTATTGCATAACCTGTTGATGCCCCACGCCTAACAATAAACTTCCAATGTGGGTTCCCACACAACACTTGGATACATTTATTGCATAACTTGTTTATGCCATCCGTCTATATACACTCTAACATTTACCTCACCATATCCAGGAAAATAGTTCATATAATAGCAATTCGCAGAAATGCGACATTATGACACCTACCTGTGCAAACACACAACGTGGGTATAGGCAACAGCGATCCGATTGAAGTGACCATTGATACTGTTTACTCTCGGTCCACCAAAATTGTTTCTGGCTACCCCAGTACCTGTAAGAAGACCTCAAGTAAAGGTACGTTGTTATACAGCACGCTATCTAGTCCTTGGGATTGTTCAACGTACTTACCAGTTCACCCCTTGGTACACCTGTTCATTCCAACACCATCTCAACTTCTCAGGGAAGCATTCAGCCACGCTGCAATTATTTTGCGAAGATTATTCGTCCACATTTCCACCACTGTCTCTAGCTGTGTACTCATTTATAGCTGAGTGAACTGTGGTAATGTGGAGAAAAATTGCGAAAGCTTTGATACGGCAGCAAGAGGATTTGAACCCGGGTTGTTTCAGCTGAGGAAAATAAGCAGACATTCTCACCGAGTCGGTTGACAACCATCTAGCCGGACGCGTTGTGAGGCACACATCAAACATAGCAGTATAAACCACAGACAACTGTCATTGCCACTGTTGTTATTGTCATTTGGGCATTGCCACTGTCATCATTGTCACATCTGTCAATACTACTGCTGCTGTTTACTCCCCAAATGAGCTGCCACGCGAACCCACACCAACAGTGCAAACACAACACAAGGGAGTCATTTGATTGCATTGTTTAATTTGTTTCAATGAACAGGTAATCTCTGAAGCCATAATCCTACAGACCAGTTGGTATTTTCATGTTGTATAAACAACAGCTCAGGCATTGAACATTTGACACACACAACACTTTTTAAGGAGCACGGCGTGAAAGTGGACTCACAGGTCAGACAACGATTTCATAATCTGCTGAAGGTACTGCTCACTTCAAAGAACTTTTTTTAATGGTATGTGAAAGTGAATCTAACAACAATAATTATTCAAAGAATTACGCATGCATTTGATCGTACATTTGATTATGCATTTGATGAATCAAATGTTTGTGGGTCGCATGCAAATGCTGGAACGCAGGAACGACTGAATCCTGATGTCACGTCAATGTGGAGGGAGTGAGGGAGGGAGGGAGGGAGGGAGGTAGGCGAAAGGTAGGGAGGGGATGGAGGAGAGGGAGAGGGAAATGGAGAGGGAGAGGTAGAGACTACGACATTGTGGTTCTGTAATTCCAACACGCCGCCAACCCTGTCTATCATGACGACGTCAGCGCCCCGAAAATAATCGGCTTCGACAACGGCGACAAGGTGGTCGTATGTTTGATGAAAGAGTTCATCGACGACAGCGAACTACATGGCGACGGCGCTCGGCAGCACCAAACCGATGCCCAAGTACATATTTGTCTTGTTCGACGTCATCCAATATTCATCCATTCTCCGACGTCTACAGCAACTGCTCTTGAAAGACTCTGCCTCTTTCCAGGTCACTTGAAGCACTGATGCACGACTCCGACGTCTCTTTGATGCGATACCATTGCTGGTTTCGCTCCAGGACGCGTTAGATGATGTAACCAGTATAACAAACAATCAATCATCTTTGGTATAACATTCAACGCTCCCCAACACGGATACCGCATGCTACATAAGTGTTGACTTCGTACTAGGATACACGTGTGTAACAAACAGTGATACGCAGATACGCTCCCCGCCGACGTTTAATAATATCCAAATGACGTGATCTGAGCTGGTACGCTCATTGAGCTATACAGGCCTATGTTGGAACATTTGTTTTGCGCGGTTTATTATTTTGCTCTTCATACTAATATTAGCAGTAAGATGCACGCATGAAGAAGCTACAGTTTGGTGTGAAACATTGCCATATTAAATATTGCTAAACACGTGTACTTGTCTGCATTAACAAACACACGCTCTGTCTCCCTCCCGCGATGCCTCCTTTCCATCGCTCGCTTCTTCTCTGCCCCCCCCCCCCCGCGCGTCTCCTTCTCTCCCATCGAATGGGGCGTGGTAGCGTTCCGGATAGAACGTCAGGCTCTCAGTCGTGAAAACCCTAGTTGCTGCCGTTTCGAAGCTTTGGCAATTTGTTTCACCAAGCGTTACCACAACTCATTCATTTGTATCAATGAATACTTGGCTATATGGGCGGTGAATATATGTAAGAATGGTCTTCGTGCAGTAATTGCAGCATGGCTGAGTGCTTCCCAGAGAAGTCGAGATGGAGTTGGAATGGACAGGTGTGCTACGGGGTGAAGTGTAAAACACTTTGAACAGAACAAATTACTGGATACAACGAACATACTTTTCCTGCCTATATGCCTGCCACCCTCCCTGTCTGCTTCCATCCCCGCCTACATCCCTCATGCGTGCGTGTGAATCATATATAAGGAGCGGTCCTATTCTGTCCATATTGAAGTCACACGTACATTTACTGCAGAACACTGAATGCACACCAACTGATGTGTATTGTTGGTTTTTGTGTGTAAATGTTTTGAGAAAATTGCTTTAAACAGAATGATTACGTATTCTCGACATAAAAATATGCATGTGTCGATACAATTAGGATACCAGAATAAATGCTTCCCAGAGAAGTTGAGGTGGATTTTGAACGAATATTTCTGGCTTGGGTTGAACTGTAAAGCGCTTTGAACAATCCCAAGGACTGGATACCACGAAAGCATTGTTCCTGTCTGTCTGCCTGCCTTCCCGCCTTCCACCTGTCTGCTTCCATCCCCGCCTCTCTCCCTCCCTCCCTCATGCATGCGTGTGTGCGTGCTTGGGAGTCCAGTGTAAGGGGGCTGTCCTTTTCTGCCCACGTTGAAGTCACATTTACAGCAGAACACGGAACGCACACTAACTGATGCGTACTATTATTGTTGTGTGTAAACGTGTAGATAAAATTGCTGTAAACAGAACGATTACGTATCCTCAATAGAACAACACGCATGTGTCGATACAATTAGGATACCAGAATAATTGCGATATAGAAATTGCGCTTCTAAATGAGGATTACAACGTCATTGACGGCGTTGACACGTGTCAAGGCGTGGGGCTGCTAAAGATTATCTGATGCAAACAGGACAATGCCGTCCGTGCGCACGGACAATGCCTGTCGTGGTTCGTTGATTACCTCCGCCAGCACAGACAAAAGGTGTTAATTCCTGTCCACCAGCCAGCAGGCAGGGAATTCTTGCATTTAGCGTGTCGTATATAACAATCCATGCGAAGTTGGTGCTTCTGCTAATGAAGCGACAAATGGCATACTGTGTGGGGCCTATCATGACCGAAGAACGACCAAATGAAGAAATATGGAGGAGTGTGCAAGACAGCATTTCGTGTGCTATATCCGTGTTGACTTGCATGATATCTGTTTCAACATACGTTGTATGTCCATAGCAAGGCAGATTCTGATCCACCCAACGGGCTTTCTGCCATCCTCTAGCATCATAGGTGCTAAAATCAAACATCTTCTTACTTGCAATGTGGCCAAAGTACCCAAGCTTCCTTGCCATCACTGTTCTCAATAGTCAACAATTGTTTTAGATTTGACTTACATAGTCATTTCTTTTCAATCCAGCTAATAACCAACAATCTTCTATAGCATCGCACCTCAAGAGTGGCAACGCGCTTTTTGCCTGCCCTTTTCAAAGTCTTACACCACCTACCTATGTAGCATATTGATCCGTTGTTACCACCAAGGAATATATAATGACCCAACCGTGTCATAGCTTGTCACTGGAACCATACCATGTACCTACAACAGAACAGTAATATGTGCAGTCTTTGCACATTTCTACCGGTTTGATTCATTTCCTCTGCAGAAGCTGAATGAATGATACGTCATTCCACAAAGAGCACAACATGTACTAGTGTTTACGTCCATCCTGGTTATGTCATGGTTAATGAAGGGACAGTTTAACTAACAAATTCTCTTGGACAGATATTACACAGTACGCT
This sequence comes from Lamellibrachia columna, assembly GCA_963662155.1. NCBI lineage: Eukaryota > Metazoa > Annelida > Polychaeta > Sabellida > Siboglinidae > Lamellibrachia > Lamellibrachia columna. The sequence continues at coordinate 18,373,976 of OY759268.1, forward strand.
ATTAATATTTTCTGATTTTCTAGTTCTGTGCCATGGCATGCCACAACCCAACCTTGCATGTCCTGTCCAGTTTTTCATTTGTTTTCAACTAGTCCCCAAATGACACCACTAGTGTTAAACAGATATCTTAATATTGTCTAAAGAAACAAATTTTGGTATACGCTTATCAGAACAGATTCCTTGACATTTTTCCATGATCCTTTGTTTAAGCACACTGTGCTTATTTGGTCGAATAGAGTATATCAGGTGGCTATCATTAAAATCATCAGTCTATAATTGTTCTTAAATGTTCCAAACAGCAGTGTAGACATAACTGATCCAGTAGGTGTCAGGATCATTCTCCAGAAAAGTGAGCCAATGTTAAAAGAAATGTCCGAGTAACTAACACAAATTCGTAAAATGAAATGCAATTTTCAACACATGTAACAAGGTCGAATTTTTAACTACGTAATAATATAATAAGTTGGCTGACATTTCCGGATAATAATAATATATGAAACATATACATGACTTTGATATAAATAATGTTTTATATAGATAAATCTAACAACATACATAATTATTGACATGCTATTTTGCTGTATATTGTATATATATATATATATATATATCTATATATATATATCTATATATATATATATACACACCAGATAAGCAATATATATATATATGTGTGTGTGTATGTGTGTGTGTGACTGTGTGTGTGTATACAGCAGATAAGCAAAATAATATGTCAATAATTATGTATGTTGTTAGATTTACCTATATAAAACATTATTTATATGAAAATTATATCAAAGTTGACCGCATCAACCTCCAACAAAAGGACAAAACTCGACCGTGTGCCATCACTGTGTGCTTTGAAAATGAAACCTTGTGGGACTGAGTATTCCATGCACGATGAAACCTAAGACACCACTCGGATGAAACCTAAGACACCACTCGGATGAAACCTAAGACACCACTCGGATGAAACCTAAGACACCACTCGGATAGAATCTTTATGAATGAGGATCTGACCACTCGACGATCTGCTCTGAAGAGACTACAGAAAATGTGATTATATCTGGACATCTGACACATTAATAATGTAAATGGTTTTAGCTAATTAGCAATATACAAATTATTTGAACTACAAGAAATATCATTGTTTTTATATCTATTTCTGTGACCTCAAAATTATCATTTAACTTATTAATGTGTTTCGACTTTAATTTCTGAAATGGTAACAGATGTTAACATTTTTCTTTTCTTTTTTACTTGGGGGACGTATATCAAGGCTATACCTGACAGATTTATGTGCATATAATAATAAACTAATGGGCACCTTCGATTGTTACTATGTTACTATGATTGGCAGTCCTATCTCACCATTGTATCGTGACTTGTTCTGTCACCATTAATCTCGGTACTTCGATGACCTTTGTGGTACGCATTTGTCTTTTTATTGTATTTGTTTTGCTTTTGTTAATCCCAAATAATAATGTTTGTATCAGTATCGTATAAACTATTCTCATACTGATACACAGGCAGTTATGGTGAGCATAGCATACATGCTGACTCAATATTGTATCTCAAATGTTAGATTTGACAAGATTAAACAAGATTGCCAATCAAAGCAAAGACCCAGATGGGAGGTGGACAAGGAAGCCATTGGTTTATCGAGAGTCCAACATTTTTAATCTATATGTAATCCGCCTCCTGAAATATGTGTTTTTAGACATATTAACACTGCTAGCAGTTACACAATCCATAGATAATAATAATTTTTTGTTCCATTCATTGGTTGTCCTCTGTGAGAACGAATACTTCCTGATGTCCAATCTACAATGATCCTTTACTAATGTTACCTCATGTTCTCTAGTTCTATTATCTTTCTTGAGTGAAAAAAAATATTTCTATCAATATTGTCATACCACTTCGATATCTTAAAAAATTCAATCTGATCTCCTCTTAACCTCCTTGTCTCTAGAGTTGTTAAACCACATTCTTTCAGGCATTCTCCGTAACTAAGGTATCTCAGTTCTGGAATAAGTTGCTCTCCTCTGTATGCATTCAAGCATATATATATCCTTCTTACAATGTAGTCTCCATGCTTGTACACAGTATTCTAAATGAGGTCTAACTATTGCTTTATACAGAGGTATAACCAGTTTTTTTCCTTGCATGTTATGTTTCTCCTAAACAACCCAAGAATGTAATTACCCTTTGATGCTGCAGTACCACACTGCTCTGAAACTTTCATATCAGCGCTTATTGTAACTCCTAAGTCCTTTTCTTTTACAGTAGTACCCAGAACAGTATCTCCCACTTTATAGTTTACATCCAAGTTCCCATGTCCTATATGTAGGCATTTACATTTCCCAAAATTGAACAACATCTGCCATTTCTCAGACCATTTCACTAATCTGTCTAGATCGTTTTGTAAATGTTCTTTATCACCATCATTATTAACCTTTCTAAACACTTTAATGTCATCCGCAAATTTCAGTACGATACTTATTATATTGTTGTCCAAGTCATTGGTATATATATATATATTAAGAATAATAAAGGTCCTAATATTGATCTTTGTGGTACCCCACTAAAAACTGATTTCCAGTTTGAAACTTCTCCATCTACTACAACGCGCTGTCTTCTGTCAGTCAGCCATTGTTCTATCCAGTCAATTATGCCATCCCCAATACCATGGGATTTTAATTTAAGTAGTAATCTTTGATGTGGTACTTTGTCAAAAGCTTTCTGAAAATCTAAGTAGATAATATCAACTGGCGATCCCTCGTCTATCCACTTGGTGATTTCTTTCAAAAAACATAACATATTTGTTAAGCATGACCTCACTTTTAGGAATCCATGTTGAGATGAATTTAGTAATTTATGCCTAATGAGGAAGTCCACCATATGGTCTTTAATTAACCTTTCTAATAATTTACAAATCACTGACGTTAAACTCACTGGTCTGTAAGTCTCTGACTTATTTCTCGAACCCTTTTTAAATAATGGTATGATGTTGGCTTCTTTCCACTCAAAAGGAACAACTCCCTCTTTTAATGACAAGTTGAACATTCTGGCAAGTTTTATACTGATTTGTTCTACTGTTTCCATTAGTAGTTTTGGAGGAATTCCATCCACTCTTGGTGATTTATTATCCTTCATTGCCTATATTTTCTTAGCTACTATTAGGTACAACAATATTCAACCAATACATAATTCCCCTTATTATTAACTTGATAATTTTAAATTGCTGACAGAAATAAACAACAAACGTTTTAATATACTAAACACAAACATTGAATCAATCAATGCTAAATACATTGAAATATAAGCCTTCCTGGAAGAACTTAACCTGAACATTTTTTTAATTTAGCTTCATATATTTTCAGGAGTGCTGGCTTTCCGAGAATGATGATATGTGTCATTTACAACTTGAGGCACATTACACAATACAAAACATGCAGCAATAAAGGTGGACTGGTCATTTACCTAAGCAAAACATTTAACTACAAAGTAATCTTGGGAAGGTCAATGTATTAAAGTAACTGGTTGTGGGCTTTCAAACAATATAATAATTGATAACATTTACAGGCCCCCAAGAGACCTTAACGAAAATTATAAACAGTTCACACCTATCATTTCGTGATTTGACAGAACAAATTCAGATGTTTTTATTACAGGGGACTTCAATATAAACCTTTTGAAAATGAATGAAAAAGAAGTATTTGTTGATTTTTTTTATACTTTAATATCATGTAGCTTTTACCCCGATATCACACTTCCAGAATACTTTTACCCCTATGTCACACTTCCAGAATACTTTTACCCCTATATCACACTTCCAGGATACTTTTACCCCTATATCACACTTCCAGGATACTTTTACCCCTATATCACACTTCCAGAATACTTTTACCCCTATATCACACTTCCAGGATACTTTTACCCCTATATCACACTTCCAGGATACTTTTACCCCTATATCACACTTCCAGAATACTTTTACCCCTATATCACACTTCCAGAATACTTTTACCCCTATATCACACTTCCAGAATACTTTTACCCCTATATCACACTTCCAGAATACTTTTACCCCTATATCACACTTCCAGAATACTTTTACCCCTATATCACACTTCCAGGATACTTTTACCCCTATATCACACTTCCAGAATACTTTTACCCCTATGTCACACTTCCAGAATACTTTTACCCCTATATCACACTTCCAGGATACTTTTACCCCTATATCACACTTCCAGAATACTTTTACCCCTATATCACACTTCCAGGATACTTTTACCCCTATATCACACTTCCAGAATACTTTTACCCCTATGTCACACTTCCAGAATACTTTTACCCCTATATCACACTTCCAGGATACTTTTACCCCTATATCACACTTCCAGGATACTTTTACCCCTATATCACACTTCCAGGATACTTTTACCCCTATATCACACTTCCAGAATACTTTTACCCCTATATCACACTTCCAGAATACTTTTACCCCTATATCACACTTCCAGAATACTTTTACCCCTATATCACACTTCCAGAATACTTTTACCCCTATATCACACTTCCAGGATACTTTTACCCCTATATCACACTTCCAGGATACTTTTACCCCTATATCACACTTCCAGAATACTTTTACCCCTATATCACACTTCCAGAATACTTTTACCCCTATATCACACTTCCAGAATACTTTTACCCCTATATCACACTTCCAGAATACTTTACCCCTATATCACACTTCCAGAATACTTTTACCCCTATATCACACTTCCAGGATACTTTTACCCCTATATCACACTTCCAGAATACTTTTACCCCTATGTCACACTTCCAGAATACTTTTACCCCTATATCACACTTCCAGGATACTTTTACCCCTATATCACACTTCCAGAATACTTTTACCCCTATCTCACACTTCCAGAATACTTTTACCCCTATATCACACTTCCAGGATACTTTTACCCCTATATCACACTTCCAGAATACTTTTACCCCTATGTCACACTTCCAGAACACTTTTACCCCTATATCACACTTCCAGAATACTTTTACCCCTATATCACACTTCCAGAATACTTTTACCCCTATGTCACACTTCCAGAATACTTTTACCCCTATATCACACTTCCAGGATACTTTTACCCCTATATCACACTTCCAGAATACTTTTACCCCTATGTCACACTTCCAGAATACTTTTACCCCTATATCACACTTCCAGGATACTTTTACCCCTATATCACACTTCCAGAATACTTTTACCCCTATATCACACTTCCAGAATACTTTTACCCCTATATCACACTTCCAGGATACTTTTACCCCTATATCACACTTCCAGAATACTTTTACCCCTATATCACACTTCCAGAATACTTTTACCCCTATATCACACTTCCAGGATACTTTTACCCCTATATCACACTTCCAGAATACTTTTACCCCTATGTCACACTTCCAGAACACTTTTACCCCTATATCACACTTCCAGAATACTTTTACCCCTATATCACACTTCCAGAATACTTTTACCCCTATGTCACACTTCCAGAATACTTTTACCCCTATATCACACTTCCAGAATACTTTTACCCCTATGTCACACTTCCAGAATACTTTTACCCCTATATCACACTTCCAGAATACTTTTACCCCTATATCACACTTCCAGAATACTTTTACCCCTATATCACACTTCCAGAATACTTTTACCCCTATATCACACTTCCAGGATACTTTTACCCCTATATCACACTTCCAGAATACTTTGCAATTGGGACAACCTGACTACCTATAATAACATTCTTAAAAAGGCATACGTATATCTAAACGCATGCATTACGAGTCTTGCTTTAACAAATTAAAAAATAACATTAAAAACACGGGAAACAATTAATGGTAGTCTTTCTAGAACACACAGAAAGAATTCAAACGTTCCCCAATTCCTGTATTTATAACGAACATACCATAGCAGATAAAACAGCAGTTGCAACCACATTTAATTCATATTTTACCAATATTGGCCCAAATTTAGCCAACCAAATACAAAATTCCGCAAATAAAACTTTCCGATACTACCTAATGGACAACATAACAATGCATTCACGACTCACCAAACGACAGTGCTGACATCTGGCGAGTGGTGAGATAACAACGAATAATTGACTCAACAACAGAATCGCTGCAGTTGATCTATGGCATTTTACACCAATAACGAGGATCATGAGGAATGGACGAACCACTGCTTAAACATAAGAGGTATCCATGCAAATGGTATGATAGCAATATATTACGTTATTATAGTTTTAGATTTAAATTGCAGTTAACATATAATACACACCTTGCAATCCATACATAATATAATATTCGCTTAGTAATATTCCATCATAATTACAGCGTAAGGCTAGCAGAACGTAAAATATACAACGTTCATATTATATTAAATGTATTAAACATAATTGGTCATGTGTAAAACATTTTATATATTATGACCACGTGCGTGCGGGATAAGACATAGGAACCACCTTTGCTCCACACGCGTGGGGGCCTTCTTGGGTTCTACGCAGGATGTTTTCCGGGTCTACGAAGATGTCAATGTGGTAAGGGACATTGCTATTGGCATCAGACAAAATGCAGATGCGTAGTACAGTGAGGCCAACAAGATGATTAAAGAGACGGTCTACATTGCTGGGTCGGTTATCTCGATCTCAAGACGCTGTGGGAGGAAGATCACGAGGAACAACATGGATGCCAAACACCCCAGAAATATACTGGCGACGCCTTGTATTCCTACCATTTCTAGAACATCTTCTCCCGGAATGTGACACGAGATTCAGTGCAATCACAGAGAAAGCTGTGCTCGGTCTGAAACTTCTGCCCAATAACATGGGCAGGCTGACGCTATCCCCAGCGCTTGCTGATGCTAATATCGGTCACATGTGGTGGATTGGAGCGTGATAATTCTGCACTAAAACTGGTGAAAACAGGAATGCGAAGCACCACGCACCATGCACCAGGAACGCCTCAATGCGATGGTGCTGCTTCGTGTTCACAAGGGCATCAAACTCGACAAATATTGACAAGAACAGCAGGAAGGATGCTTTTCATTAATCCTCTGAGCGCTCATCGAACTGCTGCTGATTGATGCACACTAACCACACGTATACGTACACCAACCATACATATACGTACACTAACCACACGTATACGTACACTAACCATACGTATACGTACACTAACCATACGTATACGTACACTAACCACACGTATACGTACACTAACCACACGTATACGTACACTAACCATACTTATACGTACACTAACCATACGTATACGTACACTAACCATACGTATACGTACACTAACCACACGTATACGTACACTAACCATACGTATACGTACACTAACCATACGTATACGTACACTAACCACACGTATACGTACACTAACCATACGTATACGTACACTAACCATACGTATACGTACAGTAACCATACGTATACGTACACTACACCAATACAGTAAACATGTCAATGTGTTCCTTGATCTGATTTTGTTTGACTAATTTTGGTCAAATCCTTGATACACCCCTGAATACACACCCTTTAACGTGTAAGCTATGCATTGTTTCATGACATGTGACATATATTAATTCACTAACATTATTGTATTCATAGATTAATGTTAATTAAAATATAGCATGTCAAAATATATACCCTTATTTACACAATAAGCGTGATTTCATACCCTAAACGCGGTGCGTAACGGTGTGTTGGACAAAGAAAACATGCCCATAAAACGTGGACTTTGTTTCAATGATGGTATACTGGAAATGTGTTGAGTGTCCCGGGCTACCCCGTTAGCGTGGAGACTAGTAGTTTTGTTGATAATTGTGTATTTGTTTTTACGTGGTGCTATATGCCTACTTACAAAAATAATGTGACGTATACGACCATAGACACTTAGTGAATATGACGCTATAAACATATTGTGTTCCATGCCCGAGGGTAGGGGTAGGGGGTTCGCGGGGTTCGACCGAATTTTTGAGAGAAATATGTTTAACTGAATTTTTTTCAGAAATCATCCCAGAATTCCGGGCTGATTGTAGAAGCACGAACCCCTCATTTCAAAAGCGTGAGGATGGGCCTGCAATCACTTGTTATTTATTTACATAATTTTATAACAAAAGTTCAGCGTAGCACGAATGAGAGTGAAAAGTGCTCGGAATCCCAGAAAAGGTCACAAAGGTGACTACGGGCCGTACAAAGAGTAATGGAATGTGCTAAAGTAGAACACAGCTGCTTGAAATAAAGGCAAGAGTGATGTAAGGCTACTTCACACCCTCTTGGCTTTTGCTTACATCCTGAAGGGATTTGAGGTGGGGAGTCTGCCAGAAGGTGAATTCAGTCCAAAAAACATGGTCAACGCTGCGTGAGTATCCCAGGCCACTGAACTAGTCACCACGCTAACGGGGTAGCCCGGGACACTGTGCTTGTCACGACGCTAACGGGGTAGCCCGGACCACTGCACTAGTCACCACGCTAATGGGGCAGCCAGGGACTCTGTACAAGTCACGACGCTAACGGGGCAGCGCGGGACACTGTGCTTGTCACGACGCTAACGGGGTAGCCCGGGACACTGTACTAGTCACCACGCTAACGGGGCAGCCCGGGACACTGTGCTTGTCACCACGCTAACGGGGCAGCCCGGGCCACTGCTCTAGTCACCACGCTAATGGGGTAGCCCGGGACACTGTACTAGTCACCATGCTAACGGGGTAGCCCGGGACACTGTGCTTGTCACGACGCTAACGGGGTAGCCCGGACAACTGTACTAGTCACCATCCTAACGGGGTAGCCCGGGACACTGTGTGTGTCGTGACTAGTACAGTGTCCCGGGCTACCCCGTTAGCGTGGTGACTAGTACAGTGTCAAGGGCTACTCCGTTAGCGTGGTGACAAGCACAGTGTCCCGGGCTACCCCGTTAGCGTGGTGACTAGTACAGTGGTCCGGGCTACCCCGTTAGCGTGGTGACTAGTACAGTGGTCCGGGCTACCCCGTTAGCGTTGTGACTAGTACAGTGGTCCGGGCTACCCCGTTAGCGTGGTGACTAGTACAGTGGTCCGGGCTACCCCGTTAGCGTGGTGACTAGTACAGTGGTCCGGGCTACCCCGTTAGCGTGGTGACTAGTACAGTGTCCCGGGCTAGCCCGTTAGCGTGGTGACTAGTACAGTGGTCCGGGCTACTCCGTTAGCGTGGTGACAAGCACAGTGTCCCAGGCTACCCCGTTAGCGTGGTGACTAGTACAGTGTCCCGGGCTACCCCGTTAGCGTTGTGACTAGTACAGTGGTCCGGGCTACTCCGTTAGCGTGGTGACTAGTACAGTGTCCCGGGCTACCCCGTTAGCGTTGTGACTAGTACAGTGTCCCGGGCTACCCCATTAGCGTGGTGACTAGTACAGTGTCCCGGGCTACTCCGTTAGCATGGTTACTAGTACAGTGGTCCAGGCTACCCCGTTAGCGTGGTGACTAGTACAGTGGTCCGGGCTACCCCGTTAGCGTGGTGACTAGTACAGTGGTCCGGGCTACCCCGTTAGCGTGGTGACTAGTACAGTGTCCCAGGCTACCCCGTTAGCGTGGTGACAAGCACAGTGTCCCGGGCTACCCTGTTAGCGTCGTGACAAACACAGTGTCTCGGGCTACCCAGTTAGCGTCGTGACTAGTACAGTGTCCCGGGCTACCCCGTTAGCATGGTGACTAGTGCAGTGGCCCGGGCTACCCCATTAGCGTTGTGACTAGTGCAGTGGCCCGGGCTACCCCATTAGCGTCGTGACAAGCACAGTGTCCCGGGCTGCCCCGTTAGCGTGGTGACTAGTACAGTGTCCCGGGCTACCCTGTTAGCGTCGTGACAAACACAGTGTCTCGGGCTACCCCGTTAGCGTGGTGACTAGTACAGTGTCCCGGGCTACCCCGTTAGCATGGTGACTAGTACAGTGTCCCGGGCTACCCCATTAGCGTGGTGACTAGTGCAGTGGCCCGGGCTACCCCGTTAGCGTCGTGACAAGCACAGTGTCCCGGGCTGCCCCATTAGCGTGGTGACTAGTACAGTGTCCCGGGCTACCCTGTTAGCGTCGTGACAAACACAGTGTCCCGGGCTACCCCGTTAGCGTGGTGACTAGTACAGTGTCCCGGGCTACCCAATTAGCGTGGTGACTAGTACAGTGTCCCGGGCTACCCTGTTAGCGTCGTGACAAACACAGTGTCTCGGGCTACCCCTTTAGCGTGGTGACTAGTACAGTGTCCCGGGCTACCCCGTTAGCATGGTGACTAGTGCAGTGGCCCGGGCTACCCCATTAGCGTGGTGACTAGTGCAGTAGCCCGGGCTACCCCGTTAGCGTGGTGACTAGTACAGTGTCCCGGGCTACCCCATTAGCGTGGTGACTAGTGCAGTGGCCCGGGCTACCCCGTTAGCGTCGTGACAAGCACAGTGTCCCGGGCTGCCCCGTTAGCGTGGTGACTAGTACAGTGTCCCGGGCTACCCCGTTAGCGTCGTGACAAGCACAGTGTCCCGCGCTGCCCCGTTAGCGTCGTGACTTGTACAGAGTCCCTGGCTGCCCCATTAGCGTGGTGACTAGTGCAGTGGCCCGGGCTACCCCGTTAGCGTCGTGACAAGCACAGTGTCCCGGGCTGCCCCGTTAGCGTGGTGACTAGTACAGTGTCCCGGGCTACCCCGTTAGCGTCGTGACAAGCACAGTGTCCCGGGCTACCCCGTTAGCTTGGTGACTAGTTCAGTGGCCTGGGATACTCACGCAGTGTTGACCATGTTTTTTGGACTGAATTCACCTTCTGGCAGACTCCCCACCTCAAATCCCTTCAGGATGTAAGCAAAAGCCAAGAGGGTGTGAAGTAGCCTTACATCACTCTTGCCTTTATTTCAAGCAGCTGTGTTCTACTTTAGCACATTCCATTACTCTTTGTACGGCCCGTAGTCACCTTTGTGACCTTTTCTGGGATTCCGAGCACTTTTCACTCTCATTCGTGCTACGCTGAACTTTTGTTGTAAAATTATGTAAATAAATAACAATTGATTTCAGGCCCATCCTCGCGCTTTTGAAATGAGGGGTTCGTGCGTCTACAATCAGCCCGGAATTATGGGATGATTTCTGAAAAAAATTCAGTTATACAAATTTCTCTCAAAAATTCGGTCGAACCCCGCGAACCCCCTACCCTACCTCGGGCATGGAACACAATATGTTTATAGCGTCATATTCACTAAGTGTCTATGGTCGTATACGTCACATTATTTTTGTAAGTAGGCATATAGCATCACGTAAAAACAAATACACAATTATCAACAAAACTAAGAATGTAGGGTACTATATAAGCCTGGAACATATGAAACATTACAAAAACAGCGGTACAGATTATGCTGATTTGAAAAGCCCCATCAACACTCAAAGTAGTTCTGCATTTTCTTGTTTGTACAAAACTGTATTCAGAGATCGTTTGAAAGAGGTACTGTCTCTGATTGTAGTTGGTAGATTGTCCCACAGGTGTGCTGCTGTTTTGGCAAATGTTCGATCGCCGTAGCTGCCGGACAGTGGGAGAGAAGTCAGCCTGACCTACGCCTCACACTTCCGGACTACCCTCACACTGGGATGTCCCACACTCCGGGGGATTTTAAGGCGTTACTGGGTCTAACTTCTTCAATTTTGTCTTTGTTAACTTCTGCTTCTGTTGATACCTGTAGATTGATCCATGTATTTGCAAATAGCTCTGGAACACATATTAATTCCATTGATATAATAGTGAGATTATTAATTAATTAGTGAAACGTTCCCCTTGTAGGTCGCCGATTAGAGAAGACACCGAGATCATCCGATGGAGATGGAATGGCCGTAAACTTGGGGGAGATGGAATGGTCGTAAACTTGGGGGAGATGGAATGGCCGTAAACTTAGGGGAGATGGAATGGCCGTAAACTTGGGGGAGATGGAATGGCCGTAAACTTTGGGGAGATGGAATGGCCGTAAACTTGGGGGAGATGGAATGGCCGTAAACTTGGGGGAGATGGAATGGCCGTAAACTTGGGGGAGATGGAATGGCCGTAAACTTGGGGGAGCCATATGCACCAACTAGGGGGCGAAAAGGAGACGTAAATAAGTAAGAAGCGTTCCCCAGATGCAGCCGTGAAGCAACCAAATAGAACCACACGTATATGTGACGTCTACAATATGCATCAGTACAATATTTTTAATCTGCATGTCGTTTGTCTTGTTGTGTTCCGTGGCTTTAGATACACACGCGTTACAGAACACATGACACAACATCAGCTCTGCAGTGGTATTGTACTCGGTCGTTGGGACAGTTCCAGGCCTGCTACACTTCACCCCTGGTACACCTGATCATTCCGACACCAAGTCGACTTCTCCGAGACGCATTCAGCTATGCCGCAATTAATTTTATAATTGATATTCTTCAGTGGCTATAGGCACGTACTCGATATACAGCTGAGTGAACTAAGGCAACGTGGGGCGAAAGCTTGGAAACGGCAGCAATTCGATCTCCGGCCCTCCAGAATAAGAGTGTTAGCCAATAAGTCAGTGCGCCCTGTACTGCACAGACGGTGATGGTGAACGGTTACTATTGCTCGTGGGATAAGAATCATTAGTTGCATGGTTATATACATAAACACGTATTTGGTTTTTCACTATGGTATCCATGTCCATGACATGTTAAACATTTACCCCATGTATGGGATATTTTACTTCCCTGGCATTGGTACTACGGAGACGTGTCCTACAGCGTTTAGTTTCTCATCCAAAACCCCAGACTCCCAACTTCCTTCCCTTCAGCTAGATGAGTCAGCCAATTGTACCAAATTTCTACGAAACGGCTGGGTTGACCACCGACCTGGGGTTTGGACACAGCACCTCCTGGTCACGAGGCGAGCACCAGCAGTGGGTCAGAAACAACACCAGTTGCAAAGATAGATTTCATTGGCCACGTTGTACTTGTGTTGTGAGGCGTGAATGGTTACAAAACAAAGCGTTCCATTTATTACGCGTCTATCCAACATTCGTTGCTCAGAGCGCTTTACATGTATTCGTTTATACAGCTGAGTGAACTGCGGCAATGTGGGGTGGGCGAAATTGGCATAGCTTCTAAACGGCAGCAGGTGGATACGAACACGTGTCCTCTCAACGGACAGTCCGGCGCTGTGACTGCTGGAGGGCTCATGCCTCAGTCAGACTTCCTGGTGTGTTACACGCGAATGTAGGGCATAGTAAGTTTGGATATAGGACGTTTAAAAAAATTCATACGTTCTGACATAAGTGCATTTGTGCAGGGACATTACCCGGTTTGCTGGTGGAAGCTGTTGAGAGTGAAATGGTGGAGTTTTAGATAATTTTAATAGGCGGAAGGATATTTGTGAATTTTTTGGCCACTAGACACGTATGCATCGTAATTCCTGCCAATATTGGTAAACATTGAGGGGTATCGCACATACAGGCATATTACAAGAGTTAGAAATGTCTAATTTTGACAAAACTCGACCAGCATGTCATGGGATGATGACAGCGGCTGGTGAAAACTTTTAGAATTTTTGGTGGTCACGTTTTCTTATAATTATGCAAAACGTTAACATGGCCACCAATGGGAAATGTAACTGTATCCTGAACCCTGGACAACCGAACTGTTCAGGGGTTACCTCCATAGTTAACATAGCGCGTCTCGACATTCGTCTTTCACGGAAACAGAAAGGGCCCCTCACAAAAACGTTTGTTCCTGGCCCTCCGCATTGTAAATGGAAACGGCACAGCGTGTCACGAAACTGCACTCGTTGATCGTGCGCAGGCTAGACCCCGGCAGCAGCGCTGGACAAAACAAGATCCGTTAATGCCGGCAGCTGCGTCCCCTGCCATCTTCCAAGAACTCCATCCTAGTTGGTTTCTCTCTAATTCCGCAGTCCTTCAACGTGTTGGTCTTGGCCTTCCTCTTTTCCTATTCCCTTCAGGGGCCCAGGTATGTGCTGTTTTTGTCTTGTAATTCCCATCTCTCCTATGTGCATGGCCGATCCGTCTCCATCGTCTGAGTTTTATGTCGTTTGATATTGGTGACAAACAAGCGTAGTTATATAGCTCTTTATTTGACACTTTCATTGTCAAGTGGATCTTTAATATACATTGTAGTCACGTTCTATGAAAAGCGTTCAATTTATACTCATCTGCTTGTGTCATTCGGTTCCATATAATAGTAGTAGCACTGTTATGACACTGCTCTTGACAATTTTCAGTTTTGTCTTGGTGATATACCTTGTGGATTTCCGTAATTGTTTTTGAGTCTTACGAATGCACCTCTTGTGAAAGATAGCCTTGTTTGATGCCTTCCTGCGTTCCTCCGTGTGTAGCTAACGCCGCACCTCGGTATGTGTTAGCGTCTTCTGCGTTCTCTTCATCTATCCTAACTGGATTGTTGTTTCTGTTCAAAGCGCTAACCGATCCCAAACACCAGGGATGGGGATGTTTTCAACGTACGTTCCAAAAATTCAGGTGTGTTTTCAACCTAGGTTAGACACACAACGGTCAAAATACTCACCGACGATAGAACTCACTTCCACGAGGGTGTTTTACTTCGAGCCATAGATTGATAGATAATACATTAAAGAGTATAATTAATATATTTATGCTGGATCTTTCTGCGTATATAAATATACATTATTGTTATCTATTACGTAATAATGTTTAAATATCGACTTAACAGGATGTTTCTGTAATGATTATATAAACTATCAAAATACCCAATCTGCGGATACGATAACTTGGTAGTTCGTATGCGTCGGTAGCATTTCAGGATACACGGCATTATCACGTGACTACCTCGTGACTTGACGCACTGTGCTGCAAGTGGCTTCTTAAATTGCAACTCAAAAAATTGCGACGCAAGTCATAGTAACGACGCCTTGTCCTTGCATTACGTAACTTCGAACAATCGTAGAAAAGACGCATGGCGTTGACATTTTTTTTTAGTGTTGTGGAGAAACAAACAAACAAACAAACGTAAATGCATATATACGTAAATACTTACATACGTACATACGTGCATATGTACATAGACTTGCTGGATTATAGTAAGATCATCGAAACGGGATTGTGACTATTTTCATCAGTTGTTATTATAAATGGCAAACTATGCAGCTAATTACGTTTACTTTGTAGTGTGTTGAACATGCGTTGAAAACACTACCGTGTTTTTTACGGGTAGTATTTTGAACGTGCTACATCGGCAGTACGTTGTACACGCTACATCGGCAGTACGTTGTACACGCTACATCGGCAGTACGTTGTACACGCTACATCGGCAGTACGTTGTACACGTCGCAGTGAACTCTTACTTACTGACTCGGAAAACTGAGGCGCCAGTTGGAGCGTCTCGACAAATGATTTCCCCCGTCAGTTACTGGAGACTTGTTCAACATGATTAGTCCCAAGTAGTCCAGCCCAGAAAACAAACATCTGTTTATGCCACAGATTTTTTTTCGTTGAACACACGCCAAGAAATTCTATGTCGGATATTTTAAGACCACAGTTGGCTAAGACTGCGCGACGACACTGACTTGTATGGGGTATTTATTGGCAATATATATCATCGAAAACGGCATGAGTTTTCTTGAACTTTGTGTCAAAACGTAACTGTGCATAATAAACACGCAGTTAAAATAAATTAAAACACATTGTTTCTCTCATCGAGATATAAACCCGGAACTATTACTCAAATGGAAGCACTCAGCCACGCTGCAATTGCTGCGCGAAGACTACTCATACCCACAACTGTCTATAGCCAGGAGCACAGCTGATTGAAATGAGGCAGTGTGGAGTGAAAGAAATTGCCCAAGGTTCGAAGCTTCCGCAAGAGGATTCGTACCAGCGTTCCCTCGAGTCCGGTGTTCTAACCCCCGTGTCACCCCGCCCCACCAAAAGTCCAACAACGCAGCACAATTAACCGCAATCTACATATTAGCCACTCGAGAAATTTAGACCCCTAAGAGTATAGTGAAAAATTAAGACCCCCTAAGAATATAGTGAAAAATTAAGACCCCCTAAGAGTATAGTGAAAAATTAAGACCCCCTAAGAGTATAGGGAAAAATTAAGACCCCCTAAGAGTATAGGGAATAATTAAGACCCCCTAAGAGTATAGTGAAAAATTAAGACCCCCTAAGAGTATGGTGAAAAATTAAGACCCCCTAAGAGTATAGTGAAAAATTAAGACCCCCTAAGAGTATAATGAAAAATTAAGGCCCCCTAAGAGTATAGTGAAAAATTAAGACCCCCTAAGAGTATAGGGAAAAATTAAGACCCCCTAAGAGTATAGGGAAAAATTAAGACCCCCTAAGAGTATAGTGAAAAATTAAGACCCCCTAAGAGTATGGTGAAAAAGACGGCACGACACCATGAACTGAGATGTAACATTATATTTCAACTTGTTTCCGCGAGACCCGCTAGGCGGAGTAACTGTCTTGACTTATTGAAAATCCCGAGGTGGGTCTACAGAAATGTGCTCGCCCGGTGTGCTCACATACTGCTGTGTTTACAATAAAATACTGAAAGTTCATTCAAGTATTAACTTTATTATCAAATGTATTATAACTGTATACGTCAATCGACAAAATCTAAACAAAAGCATGATGATTCAAACGCCGTCGTCATGTTCTAGAATAATACATGAACACGTTGTCTTAACCCGGAAACTCCACAGCCAAAATTTATACTGAAGGAGGCGGTTTTGTTGTGTAGTAAGGACTGTCACGTGCTCAGTGAGAGTGGTTTCAAGCTGTATTTCAAACCATATCTTAATTGACACAAGATATGGGCCGGCGCACGTAGCCACGAAGTAGAACACAATTGTTTACAAGTGAAGCTTTAGAATTATGTAGAATAGTCACTGCAACCCACCTAGCCCTCTTTTGTAGGGCGCGTGGCGCAGTGGTTAGAATGTTGGACTCTCAATCGAGAGAACTCGCGTTCGTTCTGCCAGGGGGTGAAGTGTAAAACACTTTGAGCTGTTCCGAGGAGTGGATATCGCGCTATGTAAGAACGTGTCTCTACCTTTACTTTACGTCGGTCGGTCGGTCGGTCGGTCGGTCGGTCGGTCGGTCGGTCGGTCGGTCGGTCGTTCGTTCGGTCGTTCGGTCGTTCGTTCGGTCGTTCGTTCGGTCGTTCGGTCGGTCGGTCGGTCGGTCGGTCGGTCGGTCGGTCGGTCGGTCGGTCGGTCGGTCGGTCGGTCGGTCGGTCGGTCGGTCGGTCGGTCGGTCGGTCGGTCGGTCGGTCGGTCGGTCGGTCGGTCGGTCGGTCGGTCGGTCGGTCGGTCGGTCGGTCGGTCGGTCGGTCGGTCGGTCGGTCGGTCGGTCGGTCGGTCGGTCGGTCGGTCGGTCGGTCGGTCGGTCGGTCGGTCGGTCGGTCGGTCGGTCGGTCGGTCGGTCGGTCGGTCGGTCGGTCGGTCGGTCGGTCGGTCGGTCGGTATTTCTCATATCCTATGTGGTTACACAGCTGCATTAACCGTGCAGTAGATATTTCCAACTAACAGCTTGTTCTTCGGGTATACTGGTTAAATTATGTATTGGTGTTATCTGGTACTAATAAATATATTATTAATATTTATGAAACACTATTTCGTGCAGCATGTAGATGTTCAATTTATCACAGGTATTGTATTGAGTTAATGTCCAAATGTTTGGGAAGACTCTTCTCTAGAAGAAATATTTACGATCAACGAAGGCCGTTGTTGACGTATCGCAACATGCGATCGTCTTTGAAGTTTACCCATAATGCACCATTGTATGACAAATCATAGTAGCAATAACTATGAAGCTGAACGTAATTGATTAATATAACATGCTAATTTGGCAATTTCTATAGCAATCTTCCGCAATATATGTGTGTAATAAATACGCATGACATGCACTGATTAGTAAGCCAACTGGACGATCTATTCTAAGCTAAAAGCAATATGTTGTTAAATTTGCATGGGAGTTCAAGCGAAATGTCAAATATGCCACAACATCAGGCAGATACAGCAAGCCAACATTCGTTGTTAGTAATGTTTACCAGTGTTACTAGTTTCTGTCGATGTAGTCTGTGCATCTGAGGGTCTCTAAACTTGGCTTCACGCCTGACCAATTCGATCCAATACGCATACACATCCGTATACGCATACGCATACACATAAACATACACATACGCACATACGCATATACGCATATACGCATATACGCATACGCATACGCATACACATACACATATGCATACACATACGCATGACCATAGGCTCAAAATATTGGATATCCAAAATAGTAAACATTTTGTGAGTCAGTGCCGATCATGGACCCTTAACAAACATATTATTCACGTCACGATCCTCGATACTCGTTGGAAGAGTAGTACGCGACCACGGACATTTCGGCTTTCGTAATAGTCAACGGTGAACTGAGTGAACACAATTCCTGCATTTTGAAAATAGTGAAAATGCAACTATTCGTAAAAATCACCCCAGGAAAAGTTAACAAAGACCCTGTGATTTGTTTACATTTAATGCGCCGCGCTGCATACAGTTGAGGCTCCCAGACTGGCTTGTATCTGTAGCTATTGTTGTGCAATATTGTCTTTTTGTCGTTCGATATAAATATTATCGTAAATATGTCACTCAATCGATTAAATAAATGCATGTAGTTTAGAATAACGATGTGCGAGCCGTGGACCAGGAGTTCCGTGTAGTTCGCCTGCCTTGTCGCCAAACAGCTGTGGACTTCGCAGGGAAGATGCTGGAATGTCCAACGGGTCGCGATACGTCAGAAGAGATATCTAAGTGATCACCCTGACATTTCCCTGAACACATCTTCGTTGTATTCGTTAATCAATGTCAGCGATTCTGGTGTCCACGGAAATATAGTAGTGGTGTTTTATCAAGTCCGCCGACAGCCACGAAAATGAAGCCCACATACCGGGCGGCGTCGATGTTCCGTCACAGTTCACGCGAAGACTGTCGTTCCTAGCGAGCGCCATCTCCCGTTTAATACCAGCACAGCAAGGAATAGTTTTAGTTTTCGGCACAATAATAGCAGCGTATCAATGAAGTAACGTCGGCATCTTTGTTTACGCCTAAAACAGACGGAACAGAGGCGGGACCGTCGCTGCCGATCAATTAACAAAATGGACCATGCTGCTCGGTGATTTCCATGTTGTGGACAGATCAGTATTTGTTCTTCCACAGACGACCATATTACCGTATTTTAGTCCTTTACGCAAAATGACTATTCGGATTTTATCACAATGGCACGCGTTGTTGTATGTCATTTCACTGACCAGCTGCAGAGTTTCGTCAAATCCAACAATTTGTTTTCAAGAAAATCAACGAAGCAGACGCTCCCTTTCAGATGTCACGAAAAGAACAGAATGTCTTGTCTACATACGTACGTGATCCTCTTGTCTACATACGTACGTGATCCTCTTGTCTACATACGTACGTGATCCTCTTGTCTACATACGTACGTGATCCTCTTGTCTACATACGTACGTGATCCTCTTGTCTACATACGTACGTGATCCTCTTGTCTACATACGTACGTGATCCTCTTGTCTACATACGTACGTGATCCTCTTGTCTACATACGTACGTGATCCTCTTGTCTACATACGTACGTGATCCTCTTGTCTACATACGTACGTGATCCTCTTGTCTACATACGTACGTGATCCTCTTGTCTACA
Organism: Lamellibrachia columna; assembly: GCA_963662155.1. Taxonomy (NCBI): domain Eukaryota; kingdom Metazoa; phylum Annelida; class Polychaeta; order Sabellida; family Siboglinidae; genus Lamellibrachia; species Lamellibrachia columna. Next base: position 18,393,763 of record OY759268.1, read on the forward strand.
TACGTACGTGATCCTCTTGTCTACATACGTACGTGATCCTCTTGTCTACACACGTACGTGATCCTCTTGTCTACACACGTACGTGATCCTCTTGTCTACACACGTACGTGATCCTCTTGTCTACACACGTACGTGATCCTCTTGTCTACACACGTACGTGATCCTCTTGTCTACATACGTACGTGATCCTCTTGTCTACATACGTACGTGATCCTCTTGTCTACATACGTACGTGATCCTCTTGTCTGCATACGTACGTGATCCTCTTGTCTACATACGTACGTGATCCTCTTGTCTACATACGTACGTGATCCTCTTGTCTACATACGTACGTGATCCTCTTGTCTACATACGTACGTGATCCTCTTGTCTACATACGTACGTGATCCTCTTGGCTACATACGTACGTGATCCTCTTGTCTACATACGTACGTGATCCTCGTACCCCTGTCTGGTCCACATTCTGCTTACAACAACTAAAACATTAATCACATTCGCAGCAGAAATATCGTAGTCTGCAAATGTGCCCTTTTCCTTGTTCAGAAAAAACTCAGGGTGCAAAATATCCTTGAAAGGGGGTACCCTCTCAAAATATCAAAATATCAAAATATCAAAATATCCTTGAAAGGGGGTACCCTCTCAAAATCAGTGACACTTGATTTGTATGCCATGGACCAGGAACTGAAACATTGTGATATCCCCTGCCGCTATACAGCTGCCAGATTAGATTACAAGCAATTACTTCCCGCTAGAAGGCGTCACCTTTTCTACACCGAGTCATTTCTGAAGAAAATAACGTTTCCCTCATGCAGTCCACCTGTAGTCCTCCTGCAGTCCTCCTTCAGTCCTCCTTCAGTCTTCCTGCAGTCCTCCTTCAGTCATCCAGCAGTCCTCCTGCAGTCCTCCAGCAATGTTTTCCGGAGACTTCTATCAGGAAATTGCCAGTCTAGTCATTGCCGCTTCTTTGTATCATTCATTGTATTTCCCATCAGATTGTCGAAGATTCACCGTACTATTCATTATTTATTTAATTATAGATTATATTATTCATCGTATCATTCATTGTATTATTCATTGTGTAATTCATTGTATCTTTCATTGTATTTCCCTACACATTGTCGAAGAGTCATCGTATTATTCAATACTTATTACATTAATAATTATACAATTCATCAAAATATTCATGTTATCATTCATTGTTATTCATTATGCGTACGATGCGTCCGTTTGAATAAAGCTATTTCCGGATTATTTACAATATATTGATTGGTGACACGGAATGAGTCGATATATTGATGTGTATGACACGATGGAGTTTTGATTCAGTCAATTGACTAATTAAGTACATTTATTTACGGATTAGGTAAGTTGTGCGTTGTTATCTTTTGGTTACCCGTCTGGTTGCTAAGCCGACAATTTTGGCAGTCCGCCAACGTTGGCAGTCCGACAACGTTGGCAGTCCGCCAACGTAACTAATTTCGAACCTTACTTATATTACTTTCATTTGCATGGACACTAACTAGAAGCAGACGTGCTAAGTATCCTGCATAGGGAAGGAGATCTCCTTTGTTGCCAATGTTATCACAACTCCTGCTTTTCCGTCTTTTCCAAATGACTTCCTTCGTTTTGAACCAGTTCGAATTTTTCGTTTTACATGTTTAAAAAATTTGCTGCAGAATGGAAAAAAATAACAACCTTGAGACCTTTTTAACCCACTCCCCCATCCCTCATCCCTTCTTTTATTTCATCTCCAGTTGGAGAATCACCTTTGTCTATTCTGTAGAAGTGACCAGCGGATGGTATTGTCTTCAAAGATTTCCAAGCTCTGCATTCAGTCCGTGTGACTGCTCAAAGCGCTTTACACTTAGCCCACTGCAAGCCTGTTCTCTCCAACACCAACTCGAATTATATGGGAAGCAGTCAGCTACGCTGCAATTACTGCGCGAAGATCATTCCGCCACTGTCTATAGCCAGGTACTCAGCTATACAACTCACTGAGGCAACTCAGAGTGAGCGAAACTGTCAAAGCTTCGAAACTGCAGCTTTTACGGCCGAGCTACCGCGCCCTCTCTTACCCGAAATACATAAACAATAATAATTAATAATAAATAACTAAATAACGCGCAGAAGTCATTATCTGAACGAGAGACCACTGTAGAGTTTATGGTGGAAATGCACTTTTTTCGGATGATTTCAGTGATGTGGAGTTTATTCCAGACCCTAGGCGCAGCGACAGAGAAAGCGCGTTTGCCCGAGCTAAGTTTAGTTTAGGAACAAAAAGTTGTTGTGAAATGGATGATACCAACTTCCTTTCCCACACGCCAGGCACTCGGCGAATCCACAACAAAGTTGTGCCTGACGTTTTTATTAAAACTGTTTTATTAAGACGAAGGTGTCGCCACCGCCGGCCAAATCAATCTCAACACTTCCCGATCGCCAGACGTACCAATGAGCCAAAGACGTCACGATAATCGCTGCCCGCAGCGCGACGTGCGAGATTAATTTAATTCTGCGCGACGGCCGCCGTCTATTCAGAGGCCCGGCTCTTACACAAGCCGCACTACCAGAATCGACGGAACTGTACAGCACGTTCAGTGGCGTATCGTATCGGACAGTGCGCGTTGCCAGGACGCGCATAAACAAACCAGTGTCTGCCCCGCTTGATAGACAGGAGTGACGTCAACGGCGAAGCGGATCGTGCCTGCCAAGTCTCGATCGATTGCTTCATTCGGGCTGAATGGTCGGCCGACCGGTGAGTATGCATTATTCGTGCGCTTGCCTATCGCCGACGCTTAGTGCAACACCGTTCGTATCACTACCGAACGTGCGACGTCACTTGGACGAACGTCAACCGTGTGACGTAGTACACACTTCCGACCGTCACAATTGTGTCACGTGCGCCCCCCGCAACCAATCGCGGTGAGCGTACGTACGAAGACACCGAATCTGAACTAATCCGAACTAGCGATCACCTGTGAGAGCGCGAGCTGTGTTTACATTCGTGCCGCACACCTGTAAACACCGATCTGACCCCCCGGAAGACCGCCCGCTGACTTCGGCCAGTCGAGGCCACGACCACGATGGAACAGACAACATACCTGGCTACCAACTGACCATCACACGCCGAAATCAACCTCGACCGCCTCCGCCTGTGGCAGCTAATGACTCCAAGTAAGTACGGACGAGTCAACAGTCTCTGCCTCTGTTACATGTACTGTAAGATTCGCTACCTGTACCGTACAAGTTCGATACCTGTACCGTACAAGTTCGATACCTGTGTCGTACAAGTTCACTACCTATACAGTACAATTTCGCAACCTGTACCGCTACATATACACCGTACGAGTTCGTTACCTGTACCGTACGAGTTCGTTACCTGTATCTTACGAATGCGTTACCTGTACCGTACGAATTCGCTACCTGTTTCGTACGAATTCGCTACCTGTACATGTTCGTTACCTGTTCCGTATTAGTTAGTTATTTCTTATACCCCCCGTGCCCTCGGCGTGCTGATGTACCCCCCCCCCCGGTATATATCGTTCGTTACGGAGTCGCACTGTAAACATCTCCCGTGACCGAGTAACGCCTTAACTATTTGCCGTAACAGCAACGCCAAACCTCGGTTGAACCAACAATAACACACTGTCCCTCGTCGATTTAGCTAACAGGGGTTAGCTAAGTTGGCGAATAGGGTTTAATGTTGTGCTCCCTTAACCCCGCGTGAATGACAGGGTGCGACTTCGTCGATTGCTACCACCCTTGAGAGGTCAGGGGAATTATGTAACGTGATCCCAACTACGATTCCCAGCGACGATGACTGTTTCCCTTCCTCGAGTTGTAGACGTCAACATTCACGTGACACAGCTGGGAACTCTACGCAGCATTCACCTAGTCGTGTGGAAACGATCAATCTCTTATCTCTATCTCCGCTACCGTCTTCTCTCTCTCCCTTTCTCCTTCTCTCCCTCTCCCCCCCCCCTCTCTCTCTCTCTCTCTCTCTCCCCCTCTCTCCGCTCTCTCTACTGCTCTACCTCTCCCCGTTTCTACGTCTCCGCGTCTCTCCGCTTCCATATTATCTCCCCTTTCCTTCTCCCCCTCCCCTCTCCCTCTCCCTATCCCCACTCTCTCTCTCTCTCTCTCTCTCTCTCTCTCTCTCTCTATCTCTCTCTCTCTATATATCTCTCTCTCTCCATCTATCCCTCTCTCCCTCCCTCTCTCCATCTCCCCCTCTCCTCCTCTCCCCCTCTCCATTCCCCCCTCTCTCTAGCACTCATTGAATTTTAACGATTCACACCTCATAGAAAATTTAAAGTTATTTCTTCTGTACGAACTGATAATGAGAGTACATTGTCCATTCACAGTTCAGGTACATAGAAACGGTTGTTGCCCTGTCATGTTGTGAATATTTCATGCACAGTGCCCAAGTTCCATTATGATGTATACTTTGTGCGGGCTAAATATTTCATGTGACACCGGCGACCAACTACGCCATCGTACGCAAGGCATACGTAATCTTCACACGCAGAGCTTAACTAATAATAAAAACAACAATGCATCTTTATTCGTAGACTGCAATATAAGAACCGCTACATACACACATGTTAATTACAAGCTGGCACGACGCTTTACATTTGGCAAAGGTATCAATGAAATTAACCACCACGAGTACTCGGTCAATGTAATAAATTTATTTCCAAGATTACACTGTCGGTGCAATTATCAAGACTTACCACGAGAACTCCGTCAATGTAATTACATCGAATACTCCGCCAATGTAATTACATCGAATACTCCGCCAATGTAATTACATCGAATACTCCGCCAATGTAATTACATCGAATACTCCGCCAATGTAATTACATCGAATACTCCGCCAATGTAATTACATCGAATACTCTGTCAATGTAATTACATCGAATACTCTGCCAATGTAATTACATCGAATACTCCGTCAGTGTAATTACCATGAGTATTACGTTAACGTCATTAACGTCACAGGTCAATGTAAATACTCACTCCTTCCCTGTAATTACAACAAGTACTCCGTCAATGTAAATACGACGAGTACTCACTCTTTCCATGTAAATACAACAAGTACTCCGCCAATATAAATACGACGAGTACTCACTCCTTCCATGTAATTACAGCAAGTATTCCGTCAATGTAATTACCACGTGTATTCCGTCAATGCAGTTACCATGGTTAATACATCAATGTAATTACCACGTGTACTCCTTCGTTGTAATTACGCTATCCACATCAAAGTATGTACAATGTTATCGCAGGTGATCAATGTGCCGTTCACTAAACCAGATAAGAAATATCACCTTCAGTGACGTCATCTTTAGGGTGCGTCCAAGTCATCTCAGAATATACAACAAAAATGTAAATGTCAAACGATATGACGCGCGTGAGTCGTCGGCGCGGCGGGATCGTCGTTAGCTTCGACTCCGTTAGCACGTAGATCAGTTATCGAAGAAAGTGAAATATTGCCATGGTAACGAAAGAGGTTGTTTGGCAGTATCACGCAAGTGTTACGAGGATTTGTTTCTTGACATGGTTATAAAGCCTTCCTATCTATGAGATATCACACTGAGTTCTCGAAATACTAAGATCTCCGTGGAAGATTTCCTCCAACTCAATCGGTTTTTCTCTCAGTTACATGTCTCGGATTACAAACCGATACGTTAGAAGTTATGCCAGCACGCATGTGGAATAGGCTGTCTTAAGGTGAACGATACGTTAGAAGTTATGCCAGCGCGCATGTGGAATAGGCTGTCTTAAGGTGAACGATACGTTAGAAGTTATACCAGCACGCATGTGGAATAGGCTGTCTTAAGGTGAACGATACGTTAGAAGTTATGCCAGCACGCATGTGGAATAGGCTGTCTTAAAGTGAACGATACGTTAGAAGTTATGCCAGCACGCATGTGGAATAGGCTGTCTTAAGGTGAACGATACGTTAGAAGTTATGCCAGCACGCATGTGGAATAGGCTGTCTTAAGGTGAACGATACGTTAGAAGTTATGCCAGCACGCATGTGGAATAGGCTGTCTTAAGGTGAACGCTATCAACTTTCGCTCTCTCCCGAGGCGCAAGTCCGAAGTAGGACCATTTCTTCCAACTTCATCCACTTTGTTCGATATTTTCAACGTTCCTTAAACTACGTATCCGCAAAGGAACCCCAGTTAGAGAGTCGGGACTCAGTTTGATTTATTTGGCATTTATCTAAGACGTTTCTACCATTAACGTTAACAACCATGTAGATCCACACAACAAGTGTTTCCTATGCCCCAGGCTGTGCAATTAAGCGAGTCGTTCGACAGACGGCCAGTGACGTCAATTGCCGCCTTTTGTCTTTTTGTTAGACCTGTCAGTGAGCTGTTGTACGTAACCATGCTGGTATTCTTCCGATATCCCTAAATGTGCATAAGATCCACCCGTGTTTACGTTGTCTCCGAATGTGCGAGGTATCTACTGTGTCCAACGCATAAGATACGTATTTGCGTGTGCCTGGTGTGTGCACTGTCTAACACAATGACGACGTATCAGACTGTGAGTAGTGTCCAACGTAAGAACTATGTCTTTACCTGTTGCATGGTTATTCGTTTAATGAAAGCTTCTGATAAAGCGCGGTATATTGCCAGGTTGCACGCACATATCAAATCAATCATGTCCAGCATAATTCATAAAAGCAATAAGTCCCACTATTTGTACGAGGCGACCGTAAGTACTAGCAATCTAACTGCATGTTTATAGGTATGACACTAACACAAAAAAAAACGGTTCTAAATGTTCGCATGGGTTAATCCATAATGCCTGATTACCAATGAATACGCAGCATACTGCACAAATACCCTAGAACAAAGTATTTCTTGGAACATGTACTGAGTGATTTTTTATTTCTGTAGTAGGTAGGCATAGTCTGGTTGTTGTTTTTTTCTGTGCACCGGTTAGGCGTGTTTTTACCTCGAAATGATTGGTTCTTGTGCTGTGTAGCGAGTAAGCATGTCAAGACCTCAATACCATTGCGTCTTGTACCGTGAGCAAGGAAGGCAAGTCCAGGCCTCAAACGGTCGGTTCTTCATCTTTGTAGAATGTAGACATGCTCTCACCAAAAAGCTGTTGTTCTTGTTTAGTGTACAAGACATGCGTGTTCTACGGGGCGTAGTGGCCTTGTGGTTAGAACACTGGACTTTCAATCGAAAGGATCGAGATTCGAATCCTCCTGCTGCTGTTTCGATTACACGATTACTGGATATAGACAATGGTGGATATGTTAACAAATAGTTTTCGCGCAGTTATAGTAGCGAGAAGTCGAGTTGGCGTGGTACCATTTGCGTGCTGCTCTCAGAATCTGGATACTACATGTACAGCCTATATCATATGTGTCACATGTTATGACAATATGATTTGTTACACCAGTTACAAGTACAGCCTATATCATATGTGTCACTTGTTATGACAATATGATTTGTTACACCAGTTACAAGTACAGCCTATATCATATGTGTCACTTGTTATGACAATATGATTTGTTACACCAGTTACAAGTACAGCCTATATCATATGTGTCACTTGTTATGACAATATGATTTGTTACACCAGTTACAAATACAGCCTATATCATATGTGTCACTTGTTATGACAATATGATTTGTTACACCAGTTACAAGTACAGTCTATATCATATGTGTCACTTGTTATGACAATATGATTTGTTACACCAGTTACAAATACAGCCTATATCATATGTGTCACTTGTTATGACAATATGATTTGTTACACCAGTTACAAATACAGCCTATATCATATGTGTCACATGTTATGACAATATGATTTGTTACACCAGTTACAAGTACAGCCTATATCATATGTGTCACATGTCATGACAATATGATTTGTTACACCAGTTACAAGTACAGCCTATATCATATGTGTCACTTGTTATGACAAT
>OY759268.1:18406719-18516719 GCA_963662155.1 Lamellibrachia columna
ACAGTTAATACCAGTCGTTTCTGCAAAATTTGTGTGACACACGTCTGGACCCATTTGGGGATAATCACATTAGTGTGTTTATGCGTGTGTAAATATATGGACAATATCGCAGTCAAAGAGCCAACCGGCTAAACCCGTTAATCTTGCCAATTGAAAGCATTTGTATAACGCAAGACAACATTCCATTCTCCGCTGAGACGGAAGTGGAATTGTGGTCTAAATATGTTGATTGTATTAAGATAGTGGGCCACAGACCACGTTTAGGATCCGTTCGCAACTACCTACAGAGAGTCCCATGGATAATGAGGTTTGCTCGTGGTGATTGTTAATGTTTTCTATATTATTACATTAGATCCTTTCATCTGATGGCAATAGACAGTATCACTACACTGACTGTTCTGCAGAACGTACCAACATTTCACAATCAGTCACCGGAATGAGCCGAAATTAAGGGGTATCAGCTTTGCGGGCGTTTTCCTGAAAAACCGAGGTATATAGTTTTCACGAATTTTGCATAGCCTGCGTGTAAACAGGGGATAAATGTGCTGTGAAATTTTAAAGAAAATCGTAGGACAAATTGTCCAGGAATCCAAATATACGTTATAATGGCAGCATGTGGGAAAATCAAATGTTGTCTGTCCCACGTGCCTGGTCTGGATGTTAAGGAACAGCTATTTTTTGTGCCTGGAATGTTTGTTCAGTCGCAGTGCAATGCGAGGATTGCCAAACATGTCGGCCTATTAACTGGCGACTGCGCTAATCCGATGACGGTGCTGTTGGCTTCGGTCAGTTTTATGTACGTACATTTGTCGGCCTTGCTACTTGACCTGGATTGCAATGAAATGACCGACGCTGAAGCTAATTGGTAGTGCACTTAGTCAATTAATCTTCCGCCAAAGTCGATCTACGTTCAGCTTTGACAAGAAGACCTATGCAGTATTCTATAATTGCAACGGCGGTACGTATTGTGTTACTTCGTTAAAATACTTAAGTATACACAGCACGTCGCGGTGGCGCAGTATTTAGAATATTGGATCCTCAATTGACGCGTGTCCCCGTGTCAGTGTAATGCAAAGTTTCATGTGGGAGTATCAGACTCAGTCACATACGTGTTTATTTAGACAGACGGAGTACTTATACAAATAAATATAATACAAAAATCATAACGTCATGGAGACTCCCATTAAGACAATAATTTTCGCTATCGCGGGAACCACCATATTGTTCAATTAAAAACAATCAACAGTAAGTCGAACAGGAGGGTAGACAGGATATTTGGGGGTGTCATCCGAGCAAGCAAGGCATGGCGGGGAGGGAAACAAGTATTTCAGGTGTTTTGACTTCATAGTTTTCATTCTGGATTTGGGGTAATGGCCGCTCCCCTCTTGGAATGCTTCCCTGGGGAAGCGGGTTTGAGGTTCAACGACGTCGGTTTCGTGTATTTGTATTTCGAGTTGGCCCATAATTGACATATGTCACGTGACACTTGCCGGTTCCGTGTGGCACCTGCTCACGGGCGTGCAATACAGGAGTCGGAAAGGTGAGACGGGCCATTTGTTGACCTCAGAGGTACGGACAGGAAGGGAAGCACCCGTGAATGCGGGATGGAGGGATCGGGGGTGGAGGGAGACGTGGTGGAAAGACGGTGTGACGTTGATTGCCAGGGAAAAGGAAAGAGAGTGGCGTTGTATGGTATATCGTTGAGACGACGGAGGAGGGCGGGGATTAGACTGTGGAAAGGAAGGATGGATGAATGGAGAGATAGAAAGCATGGAAAGAGATGTTGGGAGTGGCGAAAGGCAGGAAAGAGAGACTGGAAGAAATGAGCGAAGGAGAGAGGGGTAGGGATGGTGGGAGAGAGAGAGAGAGAGAGAGAGAGAGAGAGAGAGAGGGAGGGAGGGAGGGGAGGGAGATGGAGAGGGAGAGGGAGAGAGAGAGAGAGAGAAAGAGAGAGAGAGGGAGGGAGGGAGGGAGGGAGGGAGAGAGCAAGAGAGAGAGAGAGGGAGGGAGGGAGAGGGAGAGGGAGAGGGAGAGGGAGAGGGAGAGGGAGAGGGAGAGGGAGAGGGAGAGGGAGAGGGAGAGGGAGAGGGAGAGAGAGAGAGAGCGAGAGAGAGATAGAGAGAGAGAGAGGGAGGGAGATGGAGAGGGAGATAGGGGGAGGGAGGGAGATGGAGATGGAGAGGGAGAGGGAGAGAGAGAGGGAGAGAGGGAGAGAGAGAGAGAGAGAGAGAGAGGGAGGGAGGGAGATGGAGAGGGAGAGGGAGAGAAAGAGAGAGAGAGAGAGAGAGAGAGAGAGAGCGAGATAGAGATAGAGAGAGAGAGAGAGAGAGAGAGAGAGAGCGAGATAGAGATAGAGAGAGAGAGAAAGAGAGAGGGAGGGAGGGAGGGAGATGGAGAGGGAGAGGGAGAGGGAGAGGGAGAGGGAGAGGGAGAGGGAGAGGGAGAGGGAGAGGGAGAGGGAGAGGGAGAGGGAGAGGGAGAGGGAGAGGGAGAGGGAGAGGGAGAGGGAGAGGGAGAGGGAGAGGGAGTACATCAAGGCCGGGATGGCGAGTCGCTGAGAAATTTCCCACATATCTGTCCATTTACCAGGGCAGCTGTCCAGGAGAGATCGCCAGAGGGCACTGCTTTCAAACGCCGACGCAAGGTCAAATGTTCCTCCCTCGTGTTCAACTGGGAGCTGGGGGCCCGTTGTCTGTCCAGGAGGCATTATGTTCTTATCCGACCCTCAAGATAAAGCGACCACTGGAACTCAAAAACTCGAAACGATTATCATCGGAATTATTACGCATATAATATTACAGGACGTAGCTTGAAAATCCATGCTGAGTTTTACTCGAAGCAATTTTCACGAGTTAGCGAAGAATTTAGATGGAATTTTAACAAAATACCACGCAAAAATTGTAGATTAATTCAGCACACGCCGTTGCCAATAGTTTTCCTGTAAAATACGTGCATGGGATTGCATTAACTTCGCTCCTGGCAAGGACAAAGCGCAAACGCAAGTCTGTCTATGTAGGTCAAGTCTGTCTATGTAGGTCAAGTCTGTCTATGTAGGTCAAGTCTGTCTATGTAGGTCAAATCCTGCGTCAGCGAAATCTTCACAAAAAGCCGACGCATAAAAACGTCGAAACAAATTTGCTAATTAAAGTTTATGAGAAGCATCAAAGAATTAACTGGAGCGATTTAAATCGAGCGTGAGACTAACTAAAAAGTAGATTCAGTGTAGATAGATCAAGGGGCGCTGCCAGGTACAGCGGACCCTCCAAGCTACAGAGGTTAGAGGTCAGACCACAGCGGACCCTCCAAGCTACAGAGGTCAGAGGTCAGACCACAGCGCATTACTGCATTGGTGGCCATGTTAACGTTTTGCCTTATTATGAGAAAACGGAACCATGAAAAAATAAAAATAAAATCAGTGACATGAACCTTGAAGTAAATTAATTATCCATCCCCATCTAGCGCTCATATTTGTCAACATTAACGCTTTCGGGGCGGGAAATATTGCTTTTCCGCTTGATCCCGCTTTTAGAACGAAATTTCCCGCTTTTTTATTAAAAAAAAAAATTCACGGTAAAGTTGATCTATGCGTTGCACACGGGCCATTCTAGGAACATTTGATTTTTTTGGTCTCAAGAGATTTCAAGTTTTCTGGCGTGTGAGTTCATGGAAAACGGCACGTCAAAATGGCGACCCGTAAAACAACACGTTAAAATACGACAAAAAGCACTTCAGTTTCGCGCTTTTCCATGAGCCAATATTGACACCTCTGAGTACACGCCGTTGAACCAGGTAAGACTGCCAGGCCAGCCGACCGCGGGTTGAGAGCACCATTGCCGTGGCAGCTGTATGGCGGGATGCCTCCGGGTAGTTGAGGCCAGCGAGACGGCCGAGGCGTCGTCAGCCACTGGGCCAGTGATATTCAATCAGTCGGTTGGTCGTGATTTAACGAACAGCGAGCGAGTCGACGCGGTATTCGTTAATGAGTTGAGGTGTCGCCGTCTCGCGCTGCGTGCCTGGTTCTAGACGGTCACTGCAACGGAGAGACGGATCACTGTTTTACTTCCGGGCTCATGGCATACGAATATAGTGTCTCTGATTTTGAGGCGGTCCCCTTTTGGCTATTTTTACAGCCTCTAAAATAATGTTTGAACTGGGATATGGCCATATTTGAATTCCACGACACTTATGTTGTGTCCAGATTGCAGGCATACCGTGAAGATTGCATGCGTATCGTGTAGATTGCAGGCGTATCGTGTATATTGCAGGCGAATCGTGTATATTGCATGCGTATCGTGTAGATTACAGGCGTATCGTATAGTTTGCAGGCGTATCGTTCAAATTGCAGGCGTATCATGCAGCCGTGCTGGCGTATTGTGAATATTGCAGGCGTATCGTACATATTGCAGTGGTATCGTGTATAATGCAGGTGTATCGTGTAGATTGCAGGCGTATCGTGCATATTGCAGCTATATCGTGTAGATTGCAGGCGTAACGTGCAGCTTACATGCGTATCGTGCATATTGCACGCATATAGTGTAGAACGCAGGGGTATCGTGCATGTTGCAGGTTTTCCTGCACATCACAGGCATATCACGAGGATTGTAGACGTATCGTGCATATTGCAAGCGTAACATTCATTCATTCATTCATTCGTTCATTCGTGCAGATTACAGTGGCGTATGGTTTCCGTGTTGATCGTGAACCGCAAGAAGCCCGATCGGGGGAACAAACCACTCAAGGATGCGATAATTGACGGGACAGTCGACCCTTTCACGGAGTAGGGCACGCACACGCACGCCCTTCACAATGACCTAACTGAGCCAATAACCAATGACGCGGCAGCATTAAGACGTAACGCGCTGCCAGACACGTATGCCAAGCGCACATATCGGTCGATCAGCGTTGAATGACGTTAATTCTACAGCCTATAACGCAATGTAATAGATAGCTGAGCCGGTACAGATCGGTCGACAGCACTCAATTCCCGCCCTTAACTTAATGGTCGTTCACAACTGTCGACATTTACATGTTTGTACAAAGCGGACTAATTCTCATATCCCCTCTCCGAAATAATACTGTGAAATGTTGATAATTTTCCAGTTTGAAAAATATATCGGTGTAATCCTGTTTTGACACAATAGGGGAAAGTGAGGCATAGTGAGACACAACAGTTTTACACGGACACAAACCTGTAATGCCGAGGGGTGTAACATATCAAACAGTATCAAGTTGTAGACTACGAAGTTATGCATATGTAACAGGAACATTAGTCATATGTAACAGGAACATTAGTCATATGTAACAGGAACATTAGTCATATGTAACAGGAACATTAGTTATATGAATACAACGAAACTACGGCCATCCAAATGTTTGAACAAAATGGTATCATTGTACCCACTACTGCGGTTCTTTGAGACAGTGCATAGTGCAGAGTGCATCATTATGTGTGAGAGGCCCCAACACATATATTATTGATTAAACAGGATGTCATCAGTTATATTTGCATAACACTATGTTAAACGCAAAACAGTTGGCACAATTAACTAATATTAAAATAGATCAACATCTTACATTCCCCTAGATGTGGCCATAGTTCAATTATAAAATCAAAAATGTAATTAGCCAAGTGGCTTTCGGTTAAGCCCAAGAGCTGCATTCCTCTAACACGTGAATAGGGGTCTTGTGGGTTTTTTTTTAATAAATGTCAAGTTCACAAATCTCTATCTCAAAATGTCGTTTCACCAACTGGGATTGTCTTTGGCAGAAGACAAATGGATGTATATACGGCCAATCCTTTGTATTTAGCAAATGTAAACGTTTTCAAGCTCAACATCAAAAACGAAATTTATCATCTGGCGTTTTGCATGGCTCGAGAAAAAAAATTAGTCTCACTGTGCCCCACTCGAACTTTCTAGAATGAAATTGGAATTGCCATCTTTTTAAATCTCATTGGTTTGATAAAAAATCATTATTTTGTTGTGCAATTGTTACTAATTATTGACGCCAAATGTTGCCCTGGCAGATCCATGTTAACACTAGTATAATACAAATGATGCCCTGATAGATCCCTGTTGACACTAGTATAATACAAATGCTGCCCTGGTAGATTCCTCTTAACAATAGTACAATACAAATTTTCTTCAAAAAGAAAACGTTACTCTCACCTCTTGAGACATCACTTTTCACAATTACCAGGTAAAACACGTGGTAGCCATTTGTAAATATGGCAGACACGAAGCCCTGAGCACCAGAGGGAAACGGGAACATGATGTAAATGTTAAGTGAGTGCGGCCTTTGACTGTGCCCCGAATCTCACCCTGGCCCACGCCCCCCCCCCACCCACCCCCCATACAGGACATGCAGTAATAACCGCCAGAATAATATGTTTACAAACTTTTACCCCCAATAATTATGTTAAAACTTTTAGCTGTTTTCTAGCAACCCCAGAGTGTCATATTGATAATTGTTTTTTACGAAGTTGTTAATTTCCAAGATGTCAGACTGTGATACAGCGCTGCGCCGTGAACGGCTTAAAACAATATTAGTTCCGTAACAGTTCATCACAACAACGGTTGTCATTTTCAGCATGCGACCGACATTAAAAAACGCGTACGTGGGCCTTGACCCCCTCCCCTTTAGTACGCTTTGTATGAATTGGAAAATGTCGAAAATTGTGACCTTAAAGTTATCTCCTCAATTCGACTTTTTCGATCTACTCGTTTGTAGACTCATTTAGCGAAAAGTCGAACATATACTGAATACACTACAACACGCTGGCTCGTTTGTACAGACGTGTTATTTAGTCTGGGTTAAATCATCAGACAAACTGTACATTTTTGACCGGTTGCGATCAGCATTCGGCGATAAAGGGGCAAACGTAGCCGACGTGTGTTCGCTGTAACGTAAGGTTATTCAAACTGTCTCAAGTTCCCAGATCTCTCGATCAAGGTCAGTTCATTCGATGTCTAACAAAAGTACGTATATTAATTAACCTTGTCCAGTATATCAGGCAGGATCTGACGTTGGATGTCGGTACAGTTTAGTTTGTATAGTTCAATGTATTACAATCAGAGCAATCGTTGTATTGTATTGTAGCGGATATTGTTATTGTATTGTAGTGACGTCATTGTTGCTGCAATTGCTCACAAATAAGCCGGACTATAGTGCGCGCAACAACACGTGCAATCAACATGGTGTTTGCACTGATCATTTTGGCAACGTTTCAACAGTGTGTACGGGGGACATTTCGAAGCAAATAATAATTGCCGCAATTGTGAAGTAGCTATCGAACGTGCTTGAGCGTTAGACGAAGTATCACCTATTTGGAGACGGTCCCTTTAGGTGAAGACAATAACAACATCTGACGATGACCGTTATCACCACAACGTTTATGACACGACGATTTGACGACGACCGTTATCACGACGACAGTTGGGATTATCTCAAAACACTGATGATTGATATTAAGCGAAACCAGCGTCATTTAAAGGTTTCTCCTTTATTTTAATTTTGTTTTCCTAGTCTCATTTTAAATTCGTGTTGTGAAATATCAAACCTACATAATATTTACTGCAAAATGCTACCTAGTTTGTGAAACTTTTGTATGTAATTTTTGTGCGTGAAATCATCAGACAAACTATTAAATTAGTTAATGTTTGGTCAAACATTAATTAAAGCGAAAATGGAATGTTAAAAACTCAGGAATTTCATCCTTGGGTGAATACAAATAACCGATGTTTGGGTGGAAATCACACCGATACGATGCGAAACATCTCCACCCCACACCCACCCCAATGAAGCCAATTTAGTCTACCACAAAACAATTATGATTTGAGACGATCCCTTATCACACAACGATCTGGCTATCACCGTAATCACAACGAACGCGATGACACGATGACAACAACGCTGCAATCGAACAACGACAACGACAATGTAATTATTAGATTTGCTCTGGTCGTGGGCGCATTAGACCAACAGACACTGTCAGTCATTCACGCGTTAATTGCACCAATTACGTGCGGTGTAATGAAACGAGCCGATACCTCGTTATTATTGTAATCAGTCCGCGTAAACAGTGAGTCGTTTTGCTAAGTATACTTAGTCAAACGGCTGGCTTGGTTAGTATGAAAGGTACCAAGTTGTAAAACCGTGTTATACGTTTCAAATCTTCTTGCTTCCGTTGCAAAACTTTGACAATTTCGTTCACCCCACGTCGCCTTAGTTCACTCAGCTGTATGAACGAGTGCCTGGCTGTTGACATTAGTGGATTATGTGAACGAATATTCTACTGCAGCGTGGCTGAATGCTTCCCAGATAAGACGAATCGGTGTAGAACTGTCTGCCGCGGGTGAAGTGTAAAACGCTTTGAGCGGCTCTAAGGACTAGACACCGTGTTCTATAATAACGCACCTTTACCTTTTCATACCGCTAAAATTAAATTTATTTGACATTATTTTTATTATTATTAAATCTGACATTTTGAAAGCCCGGATGTGTTTTAATGAACCACAGTTTCTAAAATAATTTCTGTTTATATATTCATGAATATCGATCTCACCGTTCAGAATGCAATGTACTTGGATATTCGAGTCAAAACATTCAAATTAGAATATATATATATATATATATATATATATATATATATATATATATATATATATATATATATATATATATTATATATATATATATATATATATATATGTGTGTGTGTGTGTGTGTGTGTGTGTGTCAAAATGTCAGATTTAATAATAATAAAAATAATGTAAAATTTTATTTTATCGGTATATATATATATATATATATATATATATATATATATATATATATATATGCCATGATTTTACAATGATAACGATTAGACTTTGTATCTTTCAAAGCGATGTCTTTCTGGCAGTAATACTTTTTCCACATATAGCGCGGCATCCAGTCCTTGGAACTGTTCAAAGCGCTTTACACTCCACCCCTGGCAGACCTGTTCATTCCAACGCCGTCTCGACTTCCCTGGGAAGCATTCAGCCATCTTCTATTACTGCGCAAAGACTATTCGTTCACCTATACACCACTGTCTAGTCACGTACTCATTTATGTAGTTGAGTGGACTAAGGCAACGAGGTGTGAACGAGATGTATCAAGCTTCTCGAGGTTACAGCAACAGAACCCGGGTTCTTTCGATTGAGAGTCCGATATTCTAACCACTGCGCCACCGCCACACACAGTGAAATCCTCAAAACATACGCGCGGACAGGTTGACGCGCACTGGTCGTGCGTGGATATTGACATGCCTGTCATTTGTGACATGATTAAATCATTTACGCGTCGTCAGGCAGTGGGTCAGTGCGCCAGTATTATGGCAGTGCCGCTCAAGATAATAACGTGGGTGTTTCGTTGTTTGTTCTCGCAGATTATTATATTGATTACCTACCTGGAAATATCCACGCAAAAACGTGTCCAAAGAGCTCAGTGGTTGGTTTATGTGTACCTTCTTGCTCTATATCCTCGTTTCTCACATTTTTTTCTCACACAACCTTCGCGTGCAGTATATAATATTTTGTACAATTTCGAAAATGTGTCAATCATGACGATGTGTCGTGTTGTCGTTGTAAGTAAAAAAGTATGTCAGTTTCCAAACAAATTACGTCATGTACACAGATAGCCGCATGCAATCCAATAGTAATAACCAATTCGCTAATGCCACCAGCAGTTCGTCGTAATTTGCAATGGCAATGACATAACCAATAGTAATAACCAATTCGCCAATGCCACCAGCAGTTCATCGTAATTTGCAATGGCAATGACATAACCAATAGTAATAACCAATTCGCCAATGCCACCAGCAGTTCGTCGTAATTTGCAATGGCAATGACATAACCAATAGTAATACATGTTACAAACTAGCCACCATAAACCAAGCGGTAAGAACTGAAAATGGGAGAATGGTGGTATTTGTGTTATCAAGACAAAAATAACAGGCGTCACAATTACGAATTAGAAATGGTGCAATGATGGGGTATGTTCGTTCACACCCGTAACAGGCATTGATGGGGTATGTTCGTTCACACCCGTAACAGGCATTGATGGGGTATGTTCGTTCACACCCGTAACAGGCATTGATGGGGTATGTTCGTTCACACCCGTAACAGGCATTGATGGGGTATGTTCGCTCACACCCGTAACATTCATTGATGGGGTATGTTCGTTCACACCCGTAACAGGCATATCTGATACTGATCCATCCCGTGCGAATCACACTCTGGGGCGATGAGATGTAGATGACGGTTACGTTGTATCGCGGGGGAAGAATTAACAATTTGGCCTGCTCTACCCACGAGCTCAAGTTGCCAGCCCTGGATGTTTCTATGTCCCCTTTGCCAAATCCCCTGGGTGAAAACCCTTCTTAAGATAACATTCAGCTTTAAGACAAATCGCAGTTAAAGTAGTGTTTATTAATCATTCAATATCAGCCACGCGGTGTTATTCCACACAGAAACGATCAACAATGCATTGTTTCCAATATTACGTGTACACAATAATTTTTAATGCAAAAATAGGCAAAACACCACGGTACTCATAGCCTGTCATAACAAAACACCATGGTCCTCATAGCCTGTCATAACAAAACACCACGGTCCTCATATCCTGTCATAACAAAACACCACGGTCCTCATAGCCTGTCATAACAAAACACCACGGTTCTCATAGCCTGTCATAACAAAACACCACGGTCATCATAGCCTGTCATAACAAAACACCACGGTCCTCATAGCCTGTCATAACAAAACACCACGGTCCTCATAGCCTGTCATAACAAAACACCACGGTTCTCATAGCCTGTCATAACAAAACACCACGGTCCTCATAGCCTGTCATAACAAAACACCACGATCCTCATAGCCTGTCATAACAATGAAATGATAAATTACAACATGTCGATTCCAGATTGTCGATTCCAAGATTTTATTGGCTGCAGTCCAACGATTCGAATTTACATGTTGTGCTTTACCCATTTGCCGGTATCCCGACAGCGGGATTTCCGAAATAAGTACCCTGCGCTGGGGCTCGGCATAAAACTGCCTGATCATATGCGAGGGCGCTGCATGTGTCCGCGACGGGGTGTTTGTTCAAACGGGATGTTGACGTAATAACGGCGACGAACACGCTAGGCATCTTGCTTTGGTTAGGCAAATGGTACATTATTAGGTAACTCTCTCAACGTTGCGCCTTGGGAAGTATTGGTTGAACACGGGCGAGAGGGGATAACACGGTGCTACCGATATTAATTGATTCATGTGTAGCGTATATGTAAAAAGCTGGAAGACGATACGTCATTTTTGAATTTATCGGACGTTAAATAAGGTATGTTGGTGATATTTTTTATCGAGTAGCAATATTTATAGATCATGTTTATGGGGTTATTGTCAGTTTATATGTGTAGCATATCGCGATGTTTGGCTTGGATAACAGTGTAAATAATATGTACGTTATTTTGTGCGTGTGAATTGACACACAAACGTACTCTGTTCGCTATGAGGGAAGATGTCGGTAACCCGGTTAGTTTGCTATAAAGCTGAAATGTGCATTACTGTCAGGAGCTCTCGTTAATGGAAGGAGCTCTCACGAAGTTTTGTGGGAGGTATTTCATCGGATACAGTGGTGCTATTCTATGGCGCACTAGTCTATACTGTACGGTGTTCGCAATGTACAACCTAGCCACCTTTCGCCTGTAGTGAAGTCAGTGCGTGTTATAGAAATATTCGTACGTATGACGCAATTTTATTCGGACATGTCTATACTCACATCGCTGAAACGTTTCGATTTAATGTTTGCTCGAGTGTACCGATGTGTTCTTGAGTGCACCGATGGGTTCTTGAGTGCACCGATGGGTTCCAAATAGTGTGTCCTCTACGAAGGATGCCTGATATGCGATAAGTAAATCGACCTGTTGCGTGCAGTATTGCGCTCTTCCCCGATGTTTACACAACGTAATTGAAAACTTTTTTAGAATCCTAGCCCACCTCATTTTCGCCATTTTAATGATGCAACATGTACAGGAATCGTGTACATTGGTCACATGCCTAGTCGTCTGTTCGATGAATAACATTTTGAGTGCAAAAATCGCATTTCACCACCTTTTCTGACACTTTAAAAACATTGATGTTTGTCTAATATCGCTCACGAAGTAAGGGCATTGCTCAGTCGTCAGAACATTCGAGTTCCAGTGTATGCGATGAAATGCGTTTTTTACACTCAATAATGTATAATAGTTTACACATTAAACATACTACTATGCGTTTCACCAATGTACATGATTACTGTACACATTGTATATCTTTATAATGGCGAGCGTAATGTGGGCCCGGGTTCTAGAAAAGTGCCAATAATTGATTTTCGCTGGTGTGTAATTACTGTTTTACTCTCCGCTCTGATACGGTGTCTAGGTGTGATGCGTAAACATGTACGGCATATTCAGAGACACCCACAAAATTGGACTTATAGCCACAGACGGCCAATTATACGCCAGTCAATAAAATGTTCCGGATGGGCGTGTCTTCTTTGTCCACTAGAGACCGCTGTCATCGCTACCGTAGCAAGATTGTTTTTTCGTGTGTTTTCCGCAGCTCGATACCCCGTCGACTCCCGGTGTATTTGTGTTTACAATGAAATGGGGACACGCTTGTGCAGACCTTTCTCTGTTTGTATAAATACACCAACTACTTGGTAGGTTGGTAACGGGCACTCCAATTTTATTCATACCCAACAAGGATTGCCGCTGTGCACACACTAATAGTGACTAAGTCTGCCACAAATTGTGCACAGCCTGGTATTAAGCTGATGTGTATGATCAATTAGTAAACAATACCAGATAAGATTTAACATTATTGATATTTTCTACTGTAGCTAGCAACTGCCGAAGACAGTCTTTACCAAAAAACCCTTGCTGCTCTTAAACAAAGCGACACCATACAAAGAGGGAAAAAATACCTATGTGCAGACAAGCATACATAATTATATGTATACAGTGCTAGCTAGAGTATTTACAATGATATACACAAAAGTGGGGGAATAAACCCCCCGGCCCCACCTGTGTGCAGGCTCCACCATTTCCCGTTCAACTCACTTTTGTGTGATGTTGTGGCCAAACAATTTTACTTGTGTTTATTTCTGTATTTTGCTTGTTGCGTGTTGCGTGTTGCGTATTGCTTGTTGCTTGTTGTTTGTTGCTTGTTGTTTGTTGCTTATTGCTTGTTGTTTGTT
Source organism: Lamellibrachia columna (assembly GCA_963662155.1). NCBI lineage: Eukaryota > Metazoa > Annelida > Polychaeta > Sabellida > Siboglinidae > Lamellibrachia > Lamellibrachia columna. The sequence goes on from OY759268.1 coordinate 18,419,980, forward strand.
GCTTGTTGCTTGTTGCTTGTTGTTTGTTGTTTGTTGCTTGTTGCTTGTTGTTTGTTGTTTGTTGCTTGTTGTTTGTTGCTTGTTGTTTGTTGTTTGTTGCTTGTTGCTTGTTGTTTGTTGCTTGTTGCTTGTTGTTTGTTGCTTGTTGTTTGTTGTTTGTTGCTTGTTGCTTGTTGTTTGTTGCTTGTTGTTTGTTGCTTGTTGTTTGTTGTTTGTTGCTTGTTGCTTGTTGCTTGTTGCTTGTTGCTTGTTGCTTGTTGCTTGTTGCTTGTTGTTTGTTGCTTGTTGCTTGTTGTTTGTTGCTTGTTGTTTGTTGTTTGTTGTTTGTTGCTTGTAGTTTGTTGTTTGTTGTTTGTTGCTTGTTGCTTGTTGCTTGTTGCTTGTTGCTTGTTGCTTGTTGCTTGTTGTTTGTTGTTTGTTGTTTGTTGCTTGTTGTTTGTTGCTTATTGCTTGTTGTTTGTTGCTTGTTGCTTGTTGCTTGTTGCTTGTTGCTTGTTGTTTGTTGCTTGTTGTTTGTTGTTTGTTGTTTGTTGTTTGTTGCTTGTTGTTTGTTGTTTGTTGTTTGTTGCTTGTTGTTTGTTGCTTGTTGCTTGTTGTTTGTTGCTTGTTGTTTGTTGTTTGTTGCTTGTTGTTTGTTGTTTGTTGTTTGTTGTTTGTTGCTTGTTGCTTGTTGCTTGTTGTTTGTTGCTTGTTGTTTGTTGTTTATTGCTTGTTGTTTGTTGTTTGTTGTTTGTTGCTTGTTGCTTGTTGTTTGTTGCTTGTTGTTTGTTGTTTATTGCTTGTTGTTTGTTGTTTGTTGCTTGTTGTTTGTTGCGTGTTGTTTGTTGGTTCTTGCTTGTTGCTTGTTGTTTGTTGCTTGTTGCTTGTTGCTTGTTGCTTGTTGCGTGTTGCGTGTTGCGTGTTGCTTGTTTATTCCAACTCGCAAGAGAACGCCAATATTTAATCACAATAATAATAACATTGTATTCACGATAAACCTGACAAAATATACATTGAATATAATGGTCATCAGTGACATGCTCGGTCCAACTTATGTGTACTGTTATCCTTAAACAAGAACGCTTCCAATCTCTGCTGACGTCGTGTCCACATTACATGTCTATACGTGTCGTGCCGTTATCTATCATAGCTGGCCGTAACATGGACTTATCGATGACGGGTGCATTCAACGAGTTATCGCTCGCACCTGGCATTACGTGGAGTGCGATTCCATCTGTTCGGTTTCTTCCATCATCGCCTGCACGAGTTTTCCCTTAGCTTATGCGTGCCAGAATGAGATTTGATAGCACGTCATACTTCGGTGTCTAGTTGAAATAGTCTGACATGGGGCGCTGTGGTGCAACAGTTAGAACGTCGAATTATTGTTTGAAAGGACGGGGTTCGGATTATCTTGTTTGAAAGGATGGGGGTTCGGATTATCTTGTTTGAAAGGGTGGGGGTTCGGATTATCTTGTTTGAAAGGATGGGGGTTCGGATTATCTTGTTTGAAAGGATTGGGGTTCGGATTATCTTGTTTGAAAGGATTGGGGTTCGGATTATCTTGTTTGAAAGGATGGGGGTTCGGATTATCTTGTTTGAAAGGATGGGTGTTCGGATTATCTTGTTTGAAAGGATGGGGGTTCGGATTATCTTGTTTGAAAGGATGGGGGTTCGGATTATCTTGATTGAAAGGATTGGGGTTCGGATTATCTTGTTTGAAAGGATTGGGGTTCGGATTATCTTGTTTGAAAAGATTGGGGTTCGGATTATCTTGTCTGAAAGGATGGGGGTTCGGATTATCTTGTTTGAAAGGGTGGGGGTTCGGATTATCTTGTTTGAAAGGATGGGGGTTCGGATTATCTTGTTTGAAAGGATGGGTGTTCGGATTATCTTGTTTGAAAGGATGGGGGTTCGGATTATCTTGATTGAAAGGATTGGGGTTCGGATTATCTTGTTTGAAAGGATTGGGGTTCGGATTATCTTGTTTGAAAGGATTGGGGTTCGGATTATCTTGTCTGAAAGGATGGGGGTTCGGATTATCTTGTTTGAAAGGATGGGGGTTCGGATTATCTTGTTTGAAAGGATTGGGGTTCGGATTATCTTGTTTGAAAGGATTGGGGTTCGGATTATCTTGTTTGAAAGGATGGGGGTTCGGATTATCTTGTTTGAAAGGATGGGTGTTCGGATTATCTTGTTTGAAAGGATGGGGGTTCGGATTATCTTGTTTGAAAGGATGGGGGTTCGGATTATCTTGTTTGAAAGGACGGGGGTTCGTATTATCTTGTTTGAAAGGACGGGGGTTCGTATTATCTTGTTTGAAAGGATGGGGGTTCGGATTATCTTGTTAGAAAGGATGGAGGTTCGTATTATCTTGTTTGAAAGGATGGGGGTTCGGATTATCTTTGCTGCTCTTTAGAAGCTATGGCAATTTCGTTTACCACACGTTGTCTCAGTTCACTAGCTGCATTAATGAGTCACCTTCGTCATCAGCGATCCATCGAAACGACAATGATCTTTCCGTGGGCAGTTTCATTTGTTACAGTTCGACTACAGCCAGTCGGTCCTGTATTAGCCCGGCACAGCTGCTCACAGTGTCGACACTTGTAATCCGGATGTGGAGGAGTTGCACTTTGTAGACTATTAGTGGCCCTCGTCTTCTTGATCTCTCTCATTAATGAGCGGTTCAAAAGCAAACGCAAACGATGAGCTTATTCGAATTATCACAGGTCGACTGATGCAGCTCGACTGATGCAGCTCAAGGTTATAGAATTGTAGCATTCAGCGACTCAGATCACTACTTATTTTCCCAGGTCTGTCAGATGTTCGAACGGTAATAAACTATTTAACTGTCCTAAGGACTAGATACGACCCGCTCTAGTAATTTCACTTCACCCACCTTTCTCGGCGTCGTTGTCGCATTTTGTCAAATAGCTCGCAAAAATCCATTACGAAGACTATATATATATATATATATATATATATATATATATATATATATATATATATATATATATATATATATATATATATATATATATATATATATATATATATATATATATATATATATATATATATATATATATATATGTATATATATATATATATATATATGTGTGTGTATATATATATATATATATATATATATATATATAATTATATATGTATATGTCGGTGACCTGCACTGAGTATACGTTCTTTTGAAATCCGTATTGTAGCTCACATATTGGTCAGTAGGTTACACAGTGGTCCGTATGTCATCTATGCTGGTATGAATGTCATACATTTGTATGTAGGTCATATATATTGGTGTGTAGGTCACACACTGGTACGTAGGTCATATGTGTTGGTCTGTAGGTCATACATTCGTATGTAGGTCATATATTCGGTTTATATTTCAGAGACGTTTGACCTTTCGTGTGGACAGTTGTCTCCTGTCTCTGTACACGTCGCCTTGGTATGTTCACTGTCTCATAAGATAAACTGTAGATGTTTGTCATTTCTATCTGACAGTGTAGGTGACTAGTCGCACAACTACATATATAGTGTGTGTATTGTATGGGGTGAACTGGGCCTACCATCAAGCCGGTAACATTAAAATTCCCTCTTCACTTGATTTAACCCATGGTGAAACAAGTTTGTTGGTATTGAAATTTGAAGTTTGTGAATAGTGCCTATTTGTCTTGTCTGGAGGGTTTTCCGTCTAAAGTCCTGGTTGTCAGGAGTAATGGTGTATGCAAACCTGGCGACTTGTCATTGCTCGTATGACTCGAACAATGTTGAACACAAGAAATGCATACAATGTCACAGTTCTGCCGTGCGAGTCTAGGCGCCCGGCCAGCTGGGTCCAGACTTAGTCGCAGTTGTTTGTGGCTAGCCTAATAAAAACATGGCCGACCACGCTGTGTTGGCGCCAAAAACAAACGCAGACGGCATGTTACATAACGAGTCGACGAGCTTATTCGAATTATCACAAATTCCGCCCGCAGCTCGGTTGATGCAGCTCGGCTGATGCAGCTCGGCTGATGCAGCTCGGCTGATGCAGCTCGGCTGATGCAGCTCGGCTGATGCAGCTCGGCTGATGCAGCTCGGCTGATGCAGCTCGGCTGATGCAGCTCGGCTGATGCAGCTGGAGGTTACAGAATTGTAGCACAGCGATTCAAATCACTATTTATTTTCCAATCGACCACAACGCAAGCGTGTTTTCATGCTGTTCGCGAGTTGTATTTTGAATATTCAGAAAATCAGTATCGTTAATAGTTATTCTTTCATTAACACACTGGACTAAATTCGACAAATTCTGTCATGTTTCTCCCCAGAACATCAATACACAAGATGCTCGCTATGAAATGGCGTACAAAACAAGTGTCTTTGTACGCGAGGGATCCTACAGTCTGACACGTGTATATGTTACCAGTCGCCCAGTAGATATTTTAATCTGAGCGCTGCATTCTCCTCAATGAAGCTGATTCAGCTACACTGCGTACCTAGTGTACAGTCACACCGACAAGAGTGACTGTTCCTTCTAGACTTGACTTCGAGTCGTTCCTTTCTGTGTTGTTACACAATATCAGCCTTAGTTCTGTGATGTGGATTATGTTATTGACGTGCTGTTTGTGGTGTAGAAGAAGGCGACGCCAAGTAGCAAAGAATGCGGCGTAGCTTATTATTATCTCACAACCTTGAGTAGAAAAAACATATCGCTGTAGTCCGGAGATGGTCCGTGGCCCGGGGGCTTCACCTGCCGTAGCAGATGTTCACAGAGGTGAAGTGCTAAAGCTGCCTATGCAACTCGTAGCCCGTCGTGAACCAGCGTCGTTGATGTTCATATCAGCAGTGTATGAATAATTTAAGTAATCTGCGCAGTCAGTTTAATAAAACAATTGCGGTCTTTTGTTAACCATAGACACAATTGACTTTGATCGTTATAGATCGGGTATAACTTGCGAAAGTGTAAGTAGCATTATAGATACACGTAAGTAGTACACGTAAGGTTATCAATCCTCAAATCCCGGCCCCATGTGTCTGAACCACTTCCGGTTGCGCGCGCAGCACACCAGAGCGCCCCCCGGAATTGAGGATTGAGAACCTTACGCGTACTACTCACGTAGTCTGTTTGCCGTTTTCGCCGAATTTCAGTTCGGCCGAACTTACGTATTTTTACAATTGATCGTCAACGCCACCACACGGGCGCAGCTACAACTTCCCGTGAAATACCAAACTTCTTACCAGGCATGGGGCAATTAACTTGAAAAGTCAAAACTGGACTCAAAAGTATACCATAGAAATACTATGCGGGTTTAAACTGAGACGCAATCACGCTGGCGGAACAATTTATCTCGTATCAGAGTGACGCTGCATTATTCATTAACTCTGGTTTTGTTCATTAGCCTTCAAGTGAAGGCGTAGCATCGCACATGTGTCAAACATTACCGCTTTCGATCGGGAAATACCGCCTTTTTCCTGGGTCCCGCTTTCCGCTTTTTGAACGAAATGTCCCGATTTTTGTGATTGTCAAAAAACGAAAAAAATTCACGGTAAATTCGATCTATTTGTTGCAGACGAGGCCGTGCTAGGCGCACGAGGCCGTGCTAGGCGCACGAGGCCGTGCTAGGCGCACGAGGCCGTGCTAGGCGCATTTTATTTCTTTGGTAGCAGGTGATATTACATATAATATTGCTTCGCGTTCATCGCAAACAAGAACGGCACACCAGCATGGCGACCCGTAAAATACGTTAAAAACGACGAAAAAACGCCAAAAAGACGAAAGTTGAGCGAAGGAGAGTGTGTTCCGCTTTTCATTAGCTCTTTTTCGTCTTTTCCTGAGCACTTCCCCTTTCCATTTCCAGTCCCTTTCCACCCGTATACTGACGACCGAAACTTGCTAGAATCATCGACGAAATAAACGACGCAAGAACATCCCTCGTGAACGCCAATGGTTTCCCAACATCTGTCCGTCGACTGAGTACGCGAAAGTCAAGTGCCGTGATTTCCCAGTCATCCATTAGTGTAGAGATGTCTAACAGCTGAACGTACCCAGCCTCCCTACCTGACGCTCTTCATTAAGCAAACAATCAATATATTGGCTCTCCTGGGTATCGCGCAGATGGGTTTATTTCAGAGTGTTTCTTCTCTAGAGTGTGTCAGTCCAGGCTACACCTTATTTGTGTGGGATATTTTAGTTCCCTGGCCCAGACACCAGGTGGACAGCACCAGCGGCTTTAGTGTCACTTTCGGAAGACACAGGCAAAGTGGGGTGAACGAAATTGTTCAAGTTTCGAGACAGCGGCAGGTGGACTCGATCGATAGTCCGGCGCTCTAACGGCCGAGCCGCTGCGCCCCCTGTTGCCTTGTTTTAGAATGTACTGATCACGTCTTTTCGAGGAAAAGATCTTGTAATACTATTTTGACGCAGAAATGAGTACCGTGTTCGTGACGCCTTGCCCCCCCCCCCCCCCTATTCATAAGCATAAAATTAGGTATATGGTGTCTTAGCCTAAACCAGTCTTAAATCTGTCCGAAATTGAACTTCTGGAAACAAATTTATTATGATGACATTGCTCTGACACCTTGCCGCACATGTTATAGAGACATTATAGTTTTTTTATCTGAAAACATGTTATACTGTACAAACCATATACTTTGGCCGTCTCTGTTTAGTGTCGATGTTTCAGCCGGCGCGTCATGTTTATGTTACATGCAGATGGAAACGTAGTTTTACGGGTGTTAATTATATGCTCATCACGTGATCCGCTGAACACCTGACTCCCGATAAATTTTTTCCGCAGGTATTCCGACGTGAATCACATAATGAATAAATGAGACAGTTCAGTGAAAGTTAGAAAATTAATATGTTAATAATAAATAAATAATAAAAGGTCAATGTTATTAAAAAGCAATAAAATAATTAAAACGTTAAAAAGCTACTAATCAGTAAATACTAATGAAATAAATAATTATATAAATTATGAAATAAATACTGAAATAAATACTGAAATAAATAATTAAATAAATAATTAACTAAATAACTAACTAAATAATTAAATCAATAATGAAATAAATAATTAAGCGAATAAATAAATAAATAATTATATCAATAATTAAATAAATAATCAAATCATTAATTAAATAAATAATTTAATACCTAATTTCTAAATACTTAAATCAATAATTTAATCAACAATTCAATCAATAAACAATGTAAAGTCCATATCATAAATAATAGTCATTACTGATTTCGAAAATTATTCTATTGCATTAGTTTTTTTTTTTTTTTATAGAACATTACCTTTTGTTGTGAATGTTTATTTTAAGTAGGTCAGACACAGCTGTTGCCTGGAGGAATTGTACTTTCTTTTTCTTCCCGGGTTTGTGTTGCACAGTGGAAACCACTTAGTGTGATCTGTGGGAATTCGACAAGTCAGCCTATGATCTCACCTTGGCGTCTGAGATGCTAGTATTTCCCCATTATTCCCTCTTGGTGCAGGGCCAACAGCCTACAAGGAATGGCACGAGTGCGCTCTCCTTGTAGCGTCGGCTGCCTGGTCGTAGGAAAGAGGTTCACCTTTCGCTTCCAGGAACAAATGAGGATCCATAATATATATATATATATATATATATATATATATATATATATATATATATATATATATATATATATATATATATATATATATATATATATATATATATATATATATATATATATATATATATATATATATATATATATATATATATATATATATATCAGTATCAGTTGTATAACGGAATACCTGACAAGGGACAGTTATTGCTACGTGAACGAATATTTTTGCGCAGTAATTGCAGTGTGGCTGAATGCTTTCCAGATAAGTTGAGTTGGTGTTGGAATGACCACGTCTGCTGGGGGTGAAGTGTAAGGCCCTTTGAGCGGTCCCAAGGACTGGATACTGTGCTTTGTGAGAAATCACCTTTACCGTGAGCATAAATGATGATTAACAGCTTAAAACAGTGTTGACAGTTTCGAGTTGTCGAACGGCCAGCAGCGAATATTTCGCGTAACACGGGCTGACCTCCGCTGCACTGCGATCATGTTTCATGTAGCTAGGGTCAAGGTCGCTAGGGTCAAGGTCAGTCGGAGGGCGTTCTCCCTCTCTCCGTACTGCGCGTTCTCCGTAAATACTCACACACTGTAAACGCTATCATATTCCCCTGTCAACCACCCCTTAAGAAACATTTCCCGCCGGCTAACATACTCGTTAGGATGATATGTGTACCTCCCCTGCAGTTCCTCGCTAGCAGCAATGTATATATTTCATTCCCCTCTCGTGGTAGAACGATATAACATAATCTGCCACGTTTCCCAGAATAGCAGGATAATCTTCTAGCGGTGAATTTTGTATATTTGGATAACGAGCGCCGATCCAATCTTTCGTTCACAACTTAGATTAGTACATCGAATGACGCAGATAGTTAGTTGCGGCCAGCAACTTTTACCGTGATAATTGTATTTATAAGGAGGATGCGCCTTCGCAACTTAGATAAGTACCAATGAAAGATCCCGGTAGTTACATAGTTGTTCATCATGGCCAACAACGTGTAGCGAGATAATTGTATGTTTGTTCAAGGAGGATGGATCCATTCAGGACTTCACAGCTTATATAAGTACATTTAAAGACGCCTATAGTTAATATAATTATAATAGTATGATAACAACACGTCTATAGTGCATAAATCCGCATGAACTCAAACGCACAAACCATAATCGTTAAGCATGATATCGCAAAGGCAATCATCAGATGTAATAATAATAATTATGATTAATAATTATTAGATATACAATGAAAGTTAATGATAGTTTGTTGATCTTTATACTACATGACCTAATAGAGTGTCTCAGCGTGGCTTTTAATTACCGCGTACGTTGCAACTAGACAGCACCGTCTGTCTTGTTTCCACGTGAAGCAGGTTTTTCAACGGCAGAAGCTGCGGCATCCATCACGCTAGAGTCGCGGTACAATCTCATTGGTAGATGTTCATCATAGTGTACTGATGTCTGCACGGGAAGAACTGGCATTGATTCCCTTAGCCCGGGTCTCTACTGCTACCGATGCCCCGGGGTCGTGCATTCCAGCAGTTCCCGACCTTCCTTGCTATTTCGATTAGAAAGTCATTAAATACATGTCATGGGTTATGAACATTATTAATATAAACACCAAAATAACATTGTGTGTGTGTGCGTGCGTGCGTGCGTGCGTGCGTGCGTGCGTGCGTGTGTGTGTGTGTGTGTGTGTGTGTGTGTGTGTATATATATATATATATATATATATATATATATATATATATATATATATATATATATATATATATATATATATATATAATATGTGGCATTATATGCAATTTTTTGAATATATATCAAACTGTGTTACGGGGAGAGGGGAGAGGGGAGAGGGAGGGAGGAGAGGGCACAATTCTGCAAATCATAAATAGATCCAAATCTGTTTTGTGGTAGCCCAAAATGCATTGCGCGCTGGACGTTCCCCAATCAGCAAGCGCGTGCGACTACAGTCGATTGCTATTGAAGCAACATTTAAACAGTTATTACTGAGAAGTTGCCTAATTGACAGCGTATGATGCTAGATTGATGTTTCTGTTACTCTGAATACGGTTGCCGAAATTTCAATAAGTTAGGCGCAGAGGATTTAAGCTAACCTGAAATAGTCTGCATTATTTCTCGATTACAATGTACAATTGTTGAAGTGCACATTCCCACGTGTTACCGAGGAATTCGAAATATCAGGTAGTTCAGACATTTTAAATGTTCCTCCTAAATAATAATTTTTTTTCGCTAGTCTTATTTCAAATTCATTTTGCGAAAAATCAAACCGACCTAGTATCTATTCCAACATGCTAGCTCGTTTGTGCAACTTTTGTATGTAGTTTTTTTGCGAAATCATCACACAAACTATTAAATTACTTAATGTTGATCAAACATTAAATGAAGTGAAAATGGAAACTCTGATGTTGAAATTTGTGAAATTACGTAACTATGTCAAGTGATCGGTGAGAGGATGGAAGTTACGCCCAAGTTCGGCATTGACCTGCACAGTGTTTACCATTTTGGACACCAATTATTTTAAACCTTACCATATCTACCGACTAAAGTCAATTCTTTCGATGACTTGAACAAAAGTAGGCATTTTTATTAAATCGACTGCGGATGTTACATAAACTATTCACATACTACACGTTTGGGCTTCAACGAACCGGATTTGCGATAGGCTAAATCAGTTGAGGATGGAGTTTAAATAATTGAAACAAACTGTTCATCGAATAACTGGGCTATGTAATCAGCGCAGTTTGGGTACATCTCAAAACGGCAGAAGTAGACCAGGACACATATCACCGTGGCAAGACACCGGACGTCCGGTCACGTGTAGGAAGAGAAGGTTGCCATGACGACGTTCTTGCTATCAACTGATATTAAGTTCTACCATCTGGCCGATCGATGTATTGCCGCATGCCAGGCCAGGCTCAGAGTTCGGCGAGTTCCCACGCAGGTCCATCTAGTTGATGACTAGAGTGCGCTGTCTTCCCTAGACATCGACGAAGTGTCTTCCCTAGACATCGACGAAGTGTCTTCCCTAGACATCGACGAAGTGTCTTTCTCTCCGCTCCTTCAACATTAATATACATCATCCGATCATAAATTGAATCCTGGATTCTTCTTCTCCCCCTGCTGCCTTGCGGGGGGGGGGGCGGGGGGGGGGCACATCATTTAATCTGTTCCGTCCTCTCCACAAAGTTTCGCCTTTAGTTCTGACTGGAACGCAGAAGTTGCAACGGTGCACACAACAAGTCGAATTTCGATTCGAGTCGGCGTTCGGCGCTTAAATGTGACTACTGGCCATGTCAAAGGTTATAATTAACAGAAATTAGACCTCAAAACCCCATTAAATTGTCTACATGTTCTCGTTTGGTTAATCTTGCGAAAAAGAGAAAGTTCATTAACGTTGCGAAAAAGAGAAATTTGGCTATCGTTTTGAATTGTGGATATCGTGATAAAACAATAATTATTTGTGTCAACTGTATGGTCATATTACTTTGAAAATACACATTTTTGCCTGTTTCATAATCTGCTTGTTTCTAAGTTTGTTTACTTGTTCTCGCTATGACGGAGAACGTGGCCCAGGTATAATATAAACAATGCATATTATAATATCGATGCATATAGCGCATGGTTACATAATGTCGATATTCCTCATATTATATAAATAATGCCAAATACGAAACGATAAAATATAACATGTACATAAATCCATTTCAGATTAAGGTACTAAATGACATCTTTGCGAGGTGAATCGCCCAGCGATTCGTACTCGACGGCTGACGAAGTAACATAAATAAATAATCGGACGCAACCTGAGAAAATTGTTGGACTCTCGATAAGCCAATGGCTTCCTTGTGCACTTGCCATCTGGAACTTGTTGTTTGAGATGGCAGTCTTGTTAAATCTTGTGAAACCTACAACAATGTCCGATTATTTGTGTTACACCGCCAGCGTCTCGTACGTTTCACGGGCGATTCACGTTCCAAAGGTGCCATTTAATATATTAATCTGAAATGGATTAATGTACCATTTAAAATGTATTTCATATGCCTAAAATTCGATTAAAAGTTCGGGACTATGTTCTGTGTTGTATGATGTCGCAGTCGGTGGTCATTCGGTTTTAAACAATAACATTTCCGTAACGTGGACAACATTTTTGATGTGATATGGACAGAGGATAGTGGCAATGGGGAACCGTAAAGAAAAGATGGAGATCGCAAAACTGGTGCGGACGAACGCGGAGAAAATGTATCGACAATACGTTTGAAACATCTATTGTTTATTTTTACCGCATAGAAAGCATGAAAACGCGCGAATCCAGCACATGGTGGCCACCGACGGTGGAGTCGGGCGGCTTGTCTCCGTCACCGCTCGCGTCATGTTGTACGCGGTGGCCACGTCATGACGTAAATAACCAGTTCGGTCCGTATCACGGGCGATTTAGTATTGCACCCCTGCACGGCACGTATTGAACGTGTGTGTAATAAATATCAGTAACGTGTGACGCATACTGATAAAACCGCTGTGCTCCGGGTGAATAAGATATTGTAAAATATTCTCATTTCGATGTTATTGTGCGTCTTTGGTATTATATGAGTTGAGACCACTGTTGATTTTCTCATTAGTGGCCATTACAGCGTTTCTTAGGATTCATAGAAAATATGTGAGATTTTGTTTTTTATGTCACAGCTTTTTTCAAACTGTATTAACGGACATGCTGCGTGCATTTCGTGAACATTACATGCCTCTTTTTTTTAGAAAAACACATCCAAACCTGAGACTGATTTAGAAATGTTAGAGCGTTCTTCCTCCACCGTCTGTTTATTGCATCAAATGAACGATAAACGTATCCGATGTAAAAGTGTTCGAAAAATTCACTAATCACGAGCAATTCTCACGTTCCTAGTTACTCGTTGTGAACTTAACTGTGGTCTGCGTCCAGACCACAACGCAACATTCTTCCTATCAAATTCTACCTGTAGATGGCGCTATCGGTTTTTCGTGGTTTCCATAGCGCAGGCTGACTGGTATACAGGCTGCATACATCAAATTAATGCGCTATCAATAAACTCTCACTAACTGTAAATACTATTCCATTCCTTTTCACCTCTGGCCTACGTCTCATGTGCAGCAGATATATGTATATAGAGCAAAGATCACAGCTGATTTTCCCACTGGTGGCCATGTTAACCTTTTGCATGATTGTAAAAAATGTGACCACAAAAAATCGCACATGCAGCAGATAGATGTATATAGGAAATGGTTATAGGAAAATGTGACCATCAAAAACGTAAAATTTTACACGATCCACTGGCGTTATGTTACCAATGTGCTGAACAAGTTTTGTCGAAATCATATACCTCTTTTGATCATGTTGCAAACGCGCCGACCCTCAAAATTGACAGTTTTAGCGAAATATTGATATATCTACCTACCGGTGTTTTGGTAACGTTACCACCAAAGTACACTTCATACCACAACATCTCACTGCCAATGATCCGATGTGTCAAACGTTCCAACCTTGCTAGCTGAATACAGTTACTTTTTTTCAAATAAAATCATCGAAATCAGCTATTGACTGTTTATTTTCCTACTGGCGACAATGTTGACGTTTTTTAAAGCTGTTCGTAAATTTATATTTTGAAAATCAACTGTGTTAATTATGTATTCATTCATCAAAAAAATTGTCAAATGTTGTCATTCGTAATTTTAGACTCTACTTCCGGACGTGTAACTATAGTCTGACCCCAGTAGCCTTGAGGAACTTATTAACGGTTGCGTATCTGTCTTGGTCTCGTCGTCAGGCGGGAAGATAAGGCATAATCTGCCTTATCTTCCCCGTAAGGCAGGGCAATCAAACGAAGGGAGGAATTGCAAATTATTACCAGAACGAAGAGTCCCCGTCCCCTCGTCCGGGGAGAGCAACATTCACCCAGTGAAGGTCGAGTCCCCCCTCGTCCAGGGAGAGCAACATTCACCCAGTGAAGGTAGAGTCCCCCTCGTCCAGGGAGAGCAACATTCACCCAGTGAAGGTCGAGTCCCCCCTCGTCCAGGGAGAGCAACATTCACCCAGTGAAGGTCGAGTCCCCCCTCGTCCAGGGAGAGCAACATTCATCCAGTGAAGGTCGAGTCCCCCCTCGTCCAGGGAGAGCAACATTCACCCAGTGTAGGTCGAGTCCCCCTCGTCCAGAGAGAGCAACATTCACCCAGTGAAGGTCGAGTCCCCACTCGTCCAGGGAGAGCAACATTCACCCAGTGAAGGTCGAGTCCCTCTCGTCCAGGGAGAGCAACTTTCACCCAGTGAAGGTCGAGTCCCCCTCGTCCAGGGAGAGCAACTTTCACCCAGTGAAGGTCGAGTCCCCCTCGTCCAGGGAGAGCAACATTCACCCAGTGAAAGTCGAGTCCCCCTCGTCCAGGGAGAGCAACATTCACCCAGTGAAGGTCGAGTCCCCCCTCGTCCAGGGAGAGCAACATTCACCCAGTGAAGGTCGAGTCCCCCTTCGTCCAGGGAGAGCAACATTCACCCAGTGAAGGTCGAATCCCCCCTCGTCCAGGGAGAGCAACATTCACCCAGTGAAGGTCGAATCCCCCCTCGTCCATGGAGAGCAACATTCACCCAGTGAAGGTCGAGTCCCCCCTCGTCCAGGAAGAGCAACATTCACCCAGTGAAGGTCGAGTCCCCCTCGTCCAGGGAGAGCAACTTTCACCCAGTGAAGGTCGAGTCCCCCCTCGTCCAGGGAGAGCAACATTCACCCAGTGAAGGTCGAGTCCCTCTCGTCCAGGGAGAGCAACTTTCACCCAGTGAAGGTCGAGTCCCCCTCGTCCAGGGAGAGCAACTTTCACCCAGTGAAGGTCGAGTCCCCCTCGTCCAGGGAGAGCAACATTCACCCAGTGAAGGTCGAGTCCCCCTCGTCCAGGGAGAGCAACATTCACCCAGTGAAGGTCGAGTCCCCCCTCGTCCAGGGAGAGCAACATTCACCCAGTGAAGGTCGAGTCCCCCTTCGTCCAGGGAGAGCAACATTCACCCACCTTCGTTGAACGGGACGGGACGGTTGTAGTCTTCGCCAGCTTTGTCTGTCTTCTGCTGTCGGTAATCTTTACTTGGTCCATTGCTGTATATTATCCAGTCAGTCTTTCTTCGGGCGCCCCGTCTTGTCTTGCTCTACAGGGCGCCCCCGTCTTGTACTGCTCTCCAGGGCGCCCCCGTCTTGTCTTGCTCTCCAGGGCGCCTCGCGGGATGCGTTTTGAAATGGTGATGTCGGGTGATGTGGTCAAACCAGGAGAGCCTTCGTCGTCTCACCGTGACAACAAGGGCTGTTGTTTTCCAGCAAGGGAATCCACTGGCTGTCTCGTGTTGTGGTTCGTTTGGTTCGGTGCAGCTCCAGATGGCAAGTGGACAAGAAAGCCATTGTATTATCAAGAGTCCAAAGTTATTTGTCATCTATGTGTAACCCGCCCTTCTGTGATATTTCAGTTTTGTTGTAAACCTAATCACGCTGCTAGCATTTACACGATCTGTAGATTAATTTGTTCCATTATTTT
This sequence comes from Lamellibrachia columna, assembly GCA_963662155.1. NCBI lineage: Eukaryota > Metazoa > Annelida > Polychaeta > Sabellida > Siboglinidae > Lamellibrachia > Lamellibrachia columna. The sequence continues at coordinate 18,435,095 of OY759268.1, forward strand.
ATGAGAGCCTGAGTACTTTCTCACATCCAATCTACATTGTCCTTTTACTGATGCTACACTGTGTCCTCTAGTTCTATTTCCCACTTTATGTATGAAGAACATTCATTCCAATATTTTGAAAACTTTTTGTTATATATATATATATATATATATATATATATATATATATATATATATATATATATATATATATATATATATATATATATATATATATATATATATATATATATATATATATATATATATATATATATATAATATATATATATATATATATATATATATGGGGGTCAAGTTACGTACCAATGTTACTACTCAAATGCGGTCCACAATTACTCAGCATTTCAATCATAGCGTTCTATCCAATCATAGCGTTCATTCCGTGGTCGATATGTTAAGTGCATGAAGTGTTGATTAATGACGAGCCCAAACATTGGCTAAACTCTTAAGAAACCGAAAACAGGGCGTTGCCGAAGGACCATAACCATTATTTAATGAGGTCAAAATATAATATGTATGCCCACCCAAAACAAAGTATATGTTATCACAAAACAGGAAGAGTTTGCACTAACGCTATGACAGTCTGTAGTGACTTGGCTATATTTAGACTTTACCGTAAATTGTATCAACCCAGTGTAGCAATATTAACGAGTAAACGCACACATTTCGTTACGCATTACCGGTGACTGGCACAGTAAATAGTTCATGTTTGTGCGTCACATAAACGAGTGGTCAACACTCAGTGGTCTGTCAAGAGGTACTTCTGAGGGCACTCGAAACTTTTCCGCCTGAAAGAGTAGCATTATATAGGTCCAAGTATAGTGAAGCGTTACTCGAACCGTTTCAGTTTGAAATAAAGCATTATAAAGGTCCAAGTATAGTTACATGTTACTCGCCGTTCATTGTTGAGATACAAAAGTATTATATTGCACTTGGTTGGAATTCACAAGACTTATTATTGCCCAACGTAGAATAGTCTACGTGCTTTAAGTGGCTGTACTAATAGATAAGCTATCATCTATACACTACCACATATTTACATATGTAATAACTAGTCAGTATAAAACTGAAGATTGTCGTAAGAAAACTATCGTCCTTATTCTTCACAAAACGTGGCTCCCTTTGCGAGATTCAAGATATACCTTTGTAGCCAGCTAACGTGCTTGCTTGGAGTCGTGCAGGACGCACGTGTTCTTGACACGGTCCCGTCCGCATCCAGTCAGACCGAACACATTATCGTAATCCAGAGCAGATTATCACAATCCGGCAAGTTTCATGTTCACGTTACGATCGGCTGTTTCTGTCCATTGGCCGCAGCGAGGCGTCACTCGCTGGGACATATCGTCTGGGAATAGTTAGAGCGATGTTCGCAACCTCTGAAATCTAGGTATCTTCCTTGCATGACGTATTTATACAGATGATGCACTTTCTCAGTACTGGGCAACATAATGAAGAGAGGTGCATTAAAAACTAGACGTGCAGGAAATGACTACAAATCAGTTTCCTAGTAAAGTTAGAACTTGGTATGAGGTTAAATTACAACTTGTTTCAAAGATGTGACGGCGAGTGCAACAATTTGCGGAATTGTGTATGTCACAATATGTCACAATATGTCACAATATGTCACAATAGAAGTATCTTTCACGGGACAGCACCTTTTCTATTTAATTGAGTATTCTTACTCTTATACATGTTTATGAAACATCTATGGTGTGCAATAAGGATGTACCACAAGCAAGACAATTCGTGTCAATAGGAAGAGTATTGTCATATGAAAGAAACTTCGTGGACACAATTCAGCAATTTGTTGCGGACAATGTACAAGACACGTTGATAAAGTTATATTTTAATCTTATGATTGGTTTAGTCCAAGTCCTGGTTTTGCTAGGAAACCAATTTCTATGTATTTTCTGCATGTCTGGTTGTAAATTGTTGTGGAAGTGCACATGATACCTTCTTCTTCTTTAGCATTGTTATGGAGGACCCGATTTCTGCGTATTTTCCGGATGATATCCTACAGATTTTGCAGCGCTTTCGATACGAGAACTTAGTCGAGTGTGAATGTCACATCTGTGTAACCTGTTCTTGGTGGAACATAACATTCATATAACGTGCTAAAAACAAAATTAAATAAAAAAATTAAACTAATTAACAGATCATGTAGACTAGTTAATAGTTTGCGCTTGAGAGTGTCAAGAGAGGCGACGCGGTGGAACAGAGCCGCATATCGCAGAAAGGAAACACGCTGTGCGTTGGCGTTTTTAACGATGTGACAAGTTTTTTGTTTTCGTCAGACACGCCTAAGATGTGTGAATCAGTGCTATGCCTTGTCAACAACCATGTTCTTATCGGCCGTTCTCTGCATTGTTATCTTATCGCGTCTGCGTGTTCATATCGTGTTTTTACGTCGCTCGTGTTCTCGACAGATGGTGCACGTGTTTTCTGGGCTTCCTATAAAATGTGATTGCGCAGTTGATGAGTTCCCCGCTTTTTATATTGATATATGTCGGTTGTTATTGTGGTGTGTCGTTCAGTTGACACACTGTGTGGTCTGGGTTGGTCTGGGTGGGACTGGGTGGGTCTGGGTGGGTCTGGGTGGGTCTGGGTGGGTCTGGGTGGGTCTGGGTGGGTCTGGTGCGTTTCAGTTAAAGCTGCTACTAGAATTAATTTAGCTCATCGCGTATTAAGTCCGTCGGTATTCAAATATGTAGTGCATGAGTTTTTTTTAAAGTTCAATCGGATTAACAAAAACTGTGCATATTGTTTAAATTATCAAAAGAATTAACTTGAATTGTTCTTTAGATCGTGTAACTTTAGAACATTTATGCAGAATTTCGGTTCGGCCGAACCGAATTTAATTTAATAATTTGTCCTATTACTTCATCAGCGACATTTAATTTAATAGTTTGTCCTATTACTTCATCAACGACATTTTGGGAAGATCGTTAGCTATGGGGTGGTATTTAAAAATAATCTCGAAATATAAAAAAATTACTTCCAACATCTGAGAAAACTGGTACCTGCCTTGTTTCTCAATATTCGTTTTACACACAAACGTACGATGACATATTGTGAGAAAAAAATGCAGAAACAATTATGGCTTCAAAAATGAAGACAACCTAATCTTAGTGTTTCAAAGGAAATATTATAGCTTAACATAAAGGCCCAAAAAACAATACAACTAAACCGTGTTCTGAAACCCACGGCGAGAGGCGCCACCGTCTAGGCCTATAGAGTATGTATGTATGTATGTATGTATGTATGTATGTATGTATGTATGTATGTATGTATGTATGTATGTATGTATGTATGTATGTATGTACGTATGTACGTATGTACGTATGTACGTATGTACGTATGTACGTATGTACGTATGTACGTATGTATGTATGTATGTATGTATGTATGTATGTATGTATGTATGTATGTGTATATGTATGTATGTATGTATGTATGTATGTATGTATGTATGTATGTATGTATGTATGTATGCATGCATGTATGTACGTACGTACGTACGTACGTACGTACGTATGTATGTATGTATGTATGAATGTATGTATGTATGTATGTATGTATGTATGTATGTATGTATGTATGTATTTATGTATGCATTTATGAATGTATGTATGTATGTATTTATGTATGTATGTATGTATGTATGTATGTATGTATGTATGTATGTATGTATGTATGTATGTATGTATGTATGTATGTATGTATGTGTATGCATGTATGTATGTATGTATGCATGTATGTATGTATGTATCTATGTATGTTTGTATGTATGTATGTATGTATGTATGTATGTATGTATGTATGTATGTATGTATGTATGTATGTATCATTTGTGTTTACTGTTGTGTTGATTTAATCGTGTCTTTACAATGATGCGCAGATAGCTTGATTTTAGGGTAGTCGGCCACTTCAACGCGACCGGCGTCGCTAACGACCAAACCAACTAAATCAACGAGCCAACATGTTCAATTAATCATCTTCGTGTATCGGGTCAGCGTGACACAAGTTGTCATCGTGTTGTTTCTGGTGGTGTCTGATGCTGTCCTCGAGACGACACACTTGCCAAAGGATGCGTACAAGCGAAATCTCCGTTTAATAATAATCTGGTCCATAAGGCATGTGATCAAAGCCAACCATAAGAGTCTGTTACGCTTCCATGAATACATGATGTGGACTCATTTACTGCACAGGGAAACCGTCAGAAAGTCTAATAATTTCGTTTTCGCCTGGTGTGTCCAGGGAGATTCTTGGTGAGTCAAGGGAGCTCCTTTGTGGGTCTAAGGAGCTCCTTGGTGGATTCAGGATCTCATTTGTGGGTCCATGGAGGTCTATTATCTTAGTGAGACGGGTGAACGTTTTGATGGGAAACTATTAAAGCTACAGTATTCCACGATTATTTGAAGCCACACGGGCATGAGAATAACAGTAGGGTCCCCGGTTGCGAACAATAACAATTATTTGAAGCCACACGGGCATGAGAATAACAGTAGGATCCCCGGTTGCGAACAATAACAATTATTTGAAGCCACGCGGGCATGAGAATAACAGTAGGATCCCCGGTTGCGAACAATAACAATTATTTGAAGCCTCACGGGCATGATAATAACAGTAGGGTCCCCGGTTGTGAACAATAACAATTATTTGAAGCCTCACTGGCATGAGAATAACAGTAGGGTCCCCGGTTGCGAACAATAACTGGCTGTGGAATCACCTTTGTAATGTTATATTCGGAGTTGAGTTCGCTACGTGGCGTGATAGTTTTATTCGTAACCCTTGTTTTCCCGCACAGTTCCGCGGGAATAATGCGCTTAATAAGATTGCAGGTGCGTTGACTCGGCTCAATCCGGTGCCTTGTGGTTTGTCATCCATTGGTGTAACAGAGTTCCACTTGGTTAGATGACGCTCTGCTTATCGGTGTTGCGTGGAACATTGTTTATAGCGTTCAAAATAGAGTTGTGCATGGCTACACAGCAAACATACATCAACAATAAACACACACGTGTACTGATATTCCACTAGTATTTCGGTCGTCCGCCAGTCAAACTTCGTGCATCTATTTATACAGTTGGCTACGATGAAGATATAATCAAGCAACGTGCCAACTGGAATATGACTGTATCTATTCTAGGTTCACATTGGCTAGAACAAATACTTAATTTAGTTGACTGCCAGACTGTTAAACCTCTGTAAAAAGCAAGTTTAACCTCCCCTTTGTCTATACCATTGGCCAGTGTATTGATGTGATGCAGTCTTATGCCAGTTCTATTTCTTTACAACTTAATTATTTATTACAGCTGTGACAGCTCGCTCCAAACGACAACAGATCAGATCTGACAAAAAACCTGAGTTACTTCACACGCCACCTGCAAATTAGATACTTTTTTATTTTACTTACTTTTTCTTATAGTCTTCGAGCCAGGTGTGACTAAGAAGACACGATATCTCGCTAGTTCCCTGGACTCTGTGTTGGGCTCTCTTTGTCCCTGTGATCCAGGTCAGCCCAGCAACCTCCAGTTCCTCTTCCATGGTTCGTCCCATGTTGGTTTTTGGTCTGCCCCATTTTCTCTTTCCAGAAGTCCGAGTCAGTGGTGGTTTCAGAAGGTCATTGGCCATTGTCCGAGCCGTGTCCGAGCCGTGTCCTTATATTATTAGGTTTCACGATGACGCTAATGTTCTCGTGTTTAGTTGTTTGATGGAGTCTGGTGTTGGAAATGGTCTCAGGCCATTGCACTTTCAGTATCTTCCTTAAACAGGTGTTGAAGAAACTGGGAAGTAAGTATCTTTCTGTATCATGCGTCATCACGCCGAACCTTAGTCGAACACAGACAGAACATGGCTCTGGTGTTTATTTTAACGATGCAGTTCACTTAAAGGTGAAACGCGCCCCATTTAGACGGAATACGTTGTCTGCAGCCACTAACAAAATGCAAAAAAATTAAAAAGACATATTTAAAGCGCCAAATTATACCATTTTTACTTATATTATACAGTTAATTTAAAGGGGAAATATACATACTCCTATCTAGGCATCTAACATTGCAAAATAATCAAATTAAAATAATTAATTAAAGTGCCATAAAGCGCAGGAATATAACGGTCAGCAAATAAATAGCGACCTACTATCTTACATAATAATTATAACTGCAGTGTAATACATCAAATTAATACAATAATAGTAATAATAATGATGATAATAATAATAATAACAGCAACAACAACAACAATAATAATATTAATAAAATCATGAATAAAATAATCATACATTTGTATCAACCCACATTCATCACGATAGTAATTAAATAGCCATATGGCCCTTAACGAGGCGTCGCTAATCGAACCAATCAATGTTAGGCAAGTAAATGCTTTTCTTTGCTTAATCTCAAACACAAACAGTCTTCACGTGTCTCTCGGGTTGCCAAGGAAGCCGCTTTGATCCAACGTAACCGGAATTAATTACGCGCCCAAAGAGTGGAGACTAGTAATTCGATGCGATAATCCGTCATAGTGATTTGTCCCCCACAGGCTGCGCCGAAGGGGGTCAGGCCACAATAATATTATTGATTTCCACGTTGATGAACATGTAATTGCATTTAGCAAAGCAGCGGCGATTCTCTGGATCAACCCGATATCTAGCATCGGAGATAATGACAGCTGTGCCAATTTTCAACGACAATTAAAAATCTTTCTTTTCCGACAGGAATATTCGCAATAGACACTTTTCATGTTTTTATTTATTTTTATTATTTGTTTTATCATAATCTGCATTTATTGCTTTTATAACTCCTATTGTATTCAGCAGACTTTCGGATCGGTCGAGCGTAAACTAACTTAACACGTTGTCGACTGATTTCATCAAAACAAAATAACGCACTTCCACAAATCAGATTGATACTTGATACGTTCGATGTTTCGCGAAATGAGTTTAGCTGAAACGAAACGACCGAAAATTCGAATTGATGATGTACCCTTTAGTGTTTATTGTCGGCGCGTCTCTTTTATTTTTTCCGTCTTTTGCTTATTTTCCTTGATGAAATTGCTTATCATGCTGCAAGATATCCTCCAAGTTAGGATCATCGCATAATCTGTGGAAATTGGTCGGTTGTCGGTAATGTGCGAGCGAGTGTTTAGAAGTCACCGGTTCGTGAAAGGCAATTTTCTGCTATGGTCCATCGAAATATTAAACGTCATTTCTGCGAAGAAGTATTCTTCTGAATGACTTGGAGTGCATTGTAGAGGGGCGTAGTCGTTTCTGTGACCGCCACGTCATGTAGGAAAGTGTAACTTCCTACATCGAAACGCGTTCGTCCAGTCTTCGGGCAGGCCTTTTCAACAAGCGGCGTTGTAAGTCTACGAGAAACATCGGATCATATATTATATGGTTTGTTTCCTTTTCCGTTTAATTAAATATCTTTGCCTACTTGTTTTTTTAACGAGATTGGGGTTGAGTCTAACCCGCTACCACCATCACGTGACGCCGCGCGCGTCTCCATAGTTACCGCGCGACAGGCGTCGGTATGATGATTAACGTTTCGCATTCGTAAACAGGAGGCACGATATTAGCAATGTGTGCCCTTGTGACTGTAATATATACATGTCGTTATATATGCCTTGGTTATGTTTACATTTCTTCCCCTCCCTGTCTTCGGCCGTCTGTGTGGCTTCTCTGGTTAGCGTCTTTCGGCCGGCTTCCCACGCTAACGCGCATGTATTCCTCTTCTCTGTCCATGCTTTCTTCCCATCCCTCCCCTCTCTCCCTGTCTCGCTCTCTCCCTCTCTCCCTCTCTCCTTCCCCCTCTCTTTATCTCTCCCCTCTCCCGTCTCTCCCTTTCTCGCTATCTCCATCCATCCCTCCATCCCTCCACCCCTCCACCCCTCTACCCCTCCACCCCTCCACCCCTCCCCTCCATCTCCATCTCCCTCTCTCCATCTCCCTCTCTCTCTCTCTCTCTCTCTCTCTCCCTATCTCCCTCTATCCCTCTCTCTCTCCCATTATCCCTCTCTCCCTCTCTCTCTCTCTCTCTCTCCATCTCTCTTCCTCTCTCTCTCTCTCTCTCTCTCTACCTCTCTTTTTCCCTCTCCTTACTCTCCATCTCTCACTGTCACACTCTCTCTCTACCTCTCCCTCCCTCACCCCGTCTCTCTCTCTCTCTCTCTCTCTCTCCCTCTATCTCTCTCTCTCTCTCTCTCTCTCTCTCTCTCTCTCTCTCTCTCTCTCTCTGTCTCTCTCTCTCCCTCCCTCCCCTCTCTCTCTCTCTCTCTCTCTCTCTCCCTCCCTCCCTCCCTCCCTCCCTCCCTCCCTCCCCCCTCTCTCTCTCACTCTCTCTCTCTCTCTCTCTATCTCTCTCTCTCTCTCCCATCTCTCTCTCCCTTATCTCTCTATGTCTGTCTCTATATCTTTCTGTCTCTATACCTCTCTATATCTGTCTCCCTGTCCGTCTATTTCTCCCTCCCCTCTCCCTCCCCTCACTCTCTCCTCTCTCCCTCCCCTCTCCCTCCCCTCTCCCTCCCCTCTCCCTCCCCTCTCCCTCCCCTCTCCCTCCTCAAGGAGACATTAAAATTAACATATCCCCGCTTTCGCTATTCATACGGGTGATCTTATTTTCGGCATAATTAAACGCAGTCGTCTTCAACGGTTACATAAACTAACGACAATAAACACGCGTGTCGACATGCACGGCACATGTGCTGAGTGCAGTTAATTGAAATATCTGACCTCAACGTTGTTATTTCTCGTATCCATGGAAACTGGATCCGCCATTAGCGGTGTGCTCTTTGACACGTGGCTCCGTCAATCGACGTGTCACAGGACAATTATGATATGATTTGTGAGTCTTGGACGCCGTCTCAAATAACCACACCTGCGAGTAGCCACCAATATACTGAAACTCCAGTCAACCGACAGCATTGTGAATACATTTTAGCTTACGAATGTTGAGCGACGGTTTCCAATAGCGCGCCAGCAAACGGCCGACAATAAACTTTTCTGGTTGTTGTCGTGAGTGATTTGAGCGCCCCTCGGGGTCAATCCGAGTTGTTTTGAACTCGGTGTCTCTCGTTTCATTCCGCGCGAGGTAAGTCCTTCGATGCAGCCAGTTTGGTTGTATTGTGGTCCCTTAATTGTTCACGGTGGTCCCATGTTCACGGTCGGTGGTCCAATGTTCACGGTGGTCCCATGTTTACGATGGTCAAATGTCCACGGTGGTCCCATGTTCGTGGTGGTCCCATGTTCACGGTCGGTGGTCCAGTGTTCACGGTGGTCCCATGTTTACGATGATCAAATGTTCACGGTGGTCCCATGTTCACAGTGGTGCAATGTTCACCTTTTCGATTCCAAATATACCGCTGAACCACTATATCATGTTTATTAAATCACAGTGTATATGCTTATTCGCTAGGTAGCCATGTGCACACTTCGACTCCTAAATAAGTCTCGCACTATATTTAGTTGTGTCAACTGCTACTGCTCATTTTAATTGGTCAGAGTGACGACATTTTGATGGGACGATCGTTTGGTTTGTGTCGCCACAAACAAGCGCCAATGTTATGAATTTGGCCCGAGGCGCCAGATCTTCATCCACCGACCTCACCTCATGAAAATCCAAGATCCACCGCTTTTTGTGCAATGTTACTGGCTGCTTCTTATCTCCCTACACACCGCCAGCCAATATGTGGTATCCAGTGTCATGCACCTTACGCCTCCATGCTGTTACCCTCGGACTTCTGGGAACTGGGTCACTCTTTTACTTCCGGGTTCAAGGGACATGTAGTGCCAGATATGTTGAGAAGCTACGCCCCTTTTTAGCAATTTTTTGCTGCCTGGAAAATTATTATATGATTATATTTCAGGACTACGACACTAATGTTGTGCACAGAATAACACTTCTAGTGGTTGGCTGTCAAAATATGATTGTGTTAGTGATTATGGGATCCCTTGCGCATGAAGACAGGATGCAGTTTTTTGGACGTCATTTGATTAGAAGAATCCTGTATGTTGAGTTTCTGGAGAAAAAATTGCTGAATTTGACGAATTTTGTCCAGCAGGTTGATGAGAGATGGCCAAAAATTATAAACAGCGTTAACATTTTTTAACATAATGGGGAAATAAATAGTGACCTGATCCCTTCTACTCGCCGGTAACAACCGTAATCGGAATACTCTCGGTGAAATTACATCAGCGACAATAGTAATAGGTTCTAATAACGGTGGTTGCGATAATAGCAACGTGGCTAATCCCGAGCAGGTTGTCTGAGCGCGCGCTGCGTTGTTCGGCTACGTTGTTTGTTTACGTGTGTGGACAATGGCGCAGCGTAATTATACACGTGGGAGGCTTGGTTAATACGGATCTGTCATCGGACGGGCATACCGACAACTCGCGTTGAGTCTAGCTATTTCATTTCAAAGTTGATATAATCTGACGACCCATCAGTAAACAGCGAGTGTAGACTTGTATGTCGTATAATTATAAAGCACCACTGTCATGCCATTGTGCAGAGTGGTAATGAGGAGTGTAAGAATTACGGTACTTTATTTCAGTCGACAAAATGCGGTTATCTGTGACATTGTTTGAAATGTTTTTTCTTCGTAATTGTTCCATGTCTTACGGAACTCGTGTGCCAATGTAATGACTTACTGAGGGGCCTATTCGTAAACATAAAGGAGAGAGAGGTCAAAGCATGCGAATTAATTTGTTTAATGTTGGTCGCATGCGAAATATTACCACCGTTGCATGCAGCGCCGCGCGGTGGAGTGTTACGGAACTACTATTGTTTTAAATTATGTAACTGTACACGACGCGGCGCTGTAATACAATCAGACACCTGGGACACTCACAGCGTCGTAAAAAACAATTATAATATTAATTAATTACATATTAATGCGACACCACGGAGTTATTAGAAAGACACGAAGCTTTAACATAATTATTGGAGATAAATGTTTGTAAACGTATTATTCTGAAGTGTGTTATTGTAAGTCCTGTAAACGTGCACGATGGTATAGCATTGTTACATCGATATTATTCTGAAGTGTATTATTGTAAGTCCTGTAAACGTGCACGATGGTATAGCGTTGTTACATCGATATTATTCTGAAGTGTATTATTGTAAGTCCTGTAAACGTGCACGATGGTATAGCATTGTTACATCGATATTATTCTGAAGTGTATTATTGTAAGTCCTGTAAACGTGCACGATGGTATAGCATTGTTACATCGATATTATTCTGAAGTGTATTATTGTAAGTCCTATAAACGTGCACGATGGTATAGCATTGTTACATCGATATTATTCTGAAGTGTATTATTGTAAGTCCTGTAAACGTGCACGATGGTATAGCATTGTTACATCGATATTATTCTGAAGTGTGTTATTGTAAGTCCTGTAAACGTGCACGATGGTATAGCATTGTTACATCGATATTATTCTGAAGTGTGTTATTGTAAGTCCTGTAAACGTGCACGATGGTATAGCATTGTTACATCGATATTATTCTGAAGTGTGTTATTGTAAGTCCTATAAACGTGCACGATGGTATAGCATTGTTACATCGATATATGGAAAATTATCAACATTAGTAATAATTCCGGGAGGTGGGTATGAGAATTAGGGTGTTTTGTACGAACGGGTAAGTGTCGACAATCGTGAACAGCCCCTTAACAAGAATGACCTTTACCCGGATCAGTGGTAATTGTCTAGCCAAATGGTGTCCATTTGGTGAAATCGTGTCAATTTGAAAACATCAATACCCAATTTCAGAACTGATAGCCATTCCGAAAAATTATCCGGGGGGGATCAATCGGGGGGGGGAGACATGGGCGTTCCAAAAACATAGACAGTTGTTTCGATGGATGAAAAGGGGACTCGTGTCCCCGAAAATGGTTGTTTTTTGTGGAATTTTTTTTATAAAAATTAGCTGTGAAGTTTCCTATTGCCAATAAGGGGGGGGGGTGCAATTAAAGCCTTAACTGTAGGGAACAAGACGCAGTAAACAATACGTCGATGTATTTCCGTGAAAACACGTGTGGCCACTTTATAGGGGTTTTGTGTTATTTTATATGTAGTAAAGGGGCATAATTCTAGGAAAATTAGGTCTCTAAAAGGGGCATAAATTGAATAAATAAATCGCCTCAAAAGGTTGTTTTACCCGTGAACTAACATGGGTACCCACAGATTATCGGAGTGCCCCCCCCCCCCCCGCGCAACCGGGCAGATGTGGTAGCTTACGCTGCCAGCAACCAATGAACGTGATTTGGTCAGCAATCTATGAGCACATATATATGAATCGATGAATTACAAACACATTGGCTGCGGACAGGAATCCGTTGGCCGTTATAAGGACGAAGCGGTCAGCCGTGATTAAGGCGTCTGGCCATACAGATAGCCTTGATTCGCGGCGCCAGCTGTGATATTCGGCCCGGAGACTCGACGTCTCGAAGGCACACAGTCTGAGCGTTTGTTTATCGTGAAGTCATCATATATAGCACAGACTACAGAACCGGTAAAACACATTGTACTATCTAGTTAGTATTTCAAACATATTCTCTAGGACCCCACCAAAACCTATGCGTCAGAAATGATTGAAATTGTCAACACGTTGTTTCTGTGTCGTAGATGTGGAATATTGTAAAGAAAATATGTTACGTGATTAGTCAGTTGTTATTTAATTAACAACTAATGAAAACTAAATAAAATATTAATTTAAAATTAAAATGGAGTGCCCAAGACTGGCCTAAATCGATATATTACTAAACTAGGAACGTGTGTAAGATACCCGATACAACGTAATATTAATTAGCAATCACAATAATCCTTCCAATTTTGACATGGGCCCACAGAAAATTCGCGAAATTGAGTAGCCTTCTGGCAGTACTTGTTAGAAGCAATTAATATAATCATTTCTTTACGGCTGCTTCGTTAGATTCGAGCGATTTCATCGTCAGGGCACTCCCTGGTGGTTGGGCCGTGTTTATAACAATACCAATCGGCCATGATTGTGGCGAGCTGAGCGACGTGGAGAGCTAGACACGCGAATATTTATTTGTACCGCTTAATTAGTAACAGCAATCCTTTCATTCGCGTTTAGATTAGACGGCCGTGGCGTGTTTCAATTTGTAATAAAGATCGTGTGGGGTGGATCGGTGGGTGTGTTGAAGAAGACACGGGCGTCGAATAGATCTACTTGGCACTAGTTTGACTGCCTCGAACGGCGTAGTTTGAAACTAGCACGAGACGAGCGGCCGGGAAATCGCGGGTTCGTATCGAATTACTTATACGGGAAACAGTCCAGTGTAAATTTGGATTCGAAGCCAGTTGACGGGAGTCGTTTCTGGAGTTGTGAGCGACAAGTGAGTTGTTTTTCAATTTCTATTAAATTTATCTGTGGAGACCCTGTCTAGTGTAAATATGAGGGATACATTCAATTCGATTTTCAAGTAGATACAATAGTATGTATTTAAAGTGAAGGGTCAAATCAGAAAGATAAGTCGATTTTTAAATAGTGGTATAGACACCATAAGGTGCTATGATATAGTGCTCTAGGTGTGTTCGCATACACTAGAAAATATATGGTAGCAGTGGACATTTTCTATTTTATTTAGCTCACTAGGCGGAGTTGCATGTTATACGGCAATAGTGTACTGTTAAATGCACACGGCAACTATACGCGACAAATGTGTCATCCGTTTCTGCTGGTCGAATACTTGGTCCCTCTCTATCTATCTCTATATATCTCTCTTATCTCTCCTTCTCTCTCTCTCTCTCTCTCTCTATCTATCTCTCTCTCTCTCTTCTCTCCCTCTCACTCTTCTCCCTCTTTCTCTCTCTCTCTCTCTCTCTCTCTCTCTCTCTCTCTCTCTCTCTCTCTCTCTCCCTCTCTCTCTCTCTCTCTCTCTCTCTCTCTCTATCTATCTCTCTCTCTCTCTTCTCTCCCTCTCCCTCTTCTCCCTCTTTCTCTCTCTCTCTCTCTCTCTCTCCCTCTCTCTCCCCTCTCCCTCTCTCTCTCTCTCTCTCTTCTCTCCCTCTCTCTCTTCTCTCTCTCTCTCTCTCTCTCTCTCTCTATATATATATATATATATATATATATATATATATATATATATATATATATATATATATATATATATATATATATATATATATATATATATATATATATGATTAAACTGAATCTTTCCATGTCTCCATCTGTCCGTCTCTCCCTCGCTCTGTCTTTCTCTCCCTCCCTTCCTCCGTCTCACCTCTCTCCCTTTCCCTCTCCCTCTCCCTCTCTCTCTCTCTCTCTCTCTCTCTCTCTCTATCTCGACCTCGCTCTCCATGTCGGTCTTAACGACCGTGCGATGATCACTACTCACCATTCACCTGGGAACCGTCCAACGGCGTGGGCAGCATGCCAACTAAACATGGACATGTCACCATTTTTCTTCGCTGGTGGTACACTTGGCTGTGACTTTGATTATTTACCCAAGGCATTGAAAACAGAATATAATGATGCGATAACAACATTTGTAGTGTGATGATAGGACATACATCAACGTGTGACATTTTAGAGAGATTACCGTCTATACGTTTGCTCTCACCTCTAAATGGCGTTAAATACATTATTTACATTTTCAACAGTAAAAAACAAAATACTAGTTTAACCCCTCCCTGAATCAGCCCCACTGTGTCGTGGGAAAGACGCGTCATCCTCTCCACACCTTCCCGTATATCCCAGTGTACGTATCTCCGTATCACTGTCGCGCCATCTAGCGAATAAGGTGTCAACAAATCAACCCACATTTGGCCGACACTGGCCAGAGTTTCAGTCGTGTCCTTGACAGACCCTTGGACTCTGCTTATGTTGCTAAAGGAAGGTCGGTACCAGTCAGGTGCAATATGACGTAATTGGCGCACACTTATAGCAATATCGGCCACCATTTAATCATGTCTGATATAATAATAGGAGATTATATCGCCGAGTTCATATGTAGCTGTATTGTGGTGGCACACAAAACGTGCGTGCGTGCGTGCGTGCGTGCGTGCGTGCGTGCGTGCGTCCGTGCGTGAGATGCGTACACGTGGGTACTCTTGTCCTTAATTTTGGCTCGATGGCTTCATCAAAACTAAATAACAAATGTGTACATACGATATAATTTGTCTTTGTCGATAATGGATATACAGAATGGTAAACACTGTGTGGGTCAGTGCTGATCATGGGCGTGACTTCCATCCTCTCGCCGATCACATGACATAGTTACAAAATTTCACTAAGGAAAAAAATCGTGATTTCTCAGCATTTCGACATTCACTTCACTTAATGCTTAAACAAGCATTAAGTGACTTAATAGTTTGTCTGACGATTTCACATAGACTACGAACAAAAGCTGCACAAACGAGCTAGCATGTTGCAATGGATACTAGGCAGGTTTGGTTTTTCGCAAACTTAATTTGAAACGAGACTAGCAAAAAATTCGAATTGAGGAAGCACCTTCAACTAACACAGCAACAGCCAAACTTATCATGGAAGCGGCCAACAAGAGTAGGTACTATTGCGTCAGGCCGCCATTACTATTACTATTACTATTGCGTCAGGCTGCCATTACTCATGCGTTACACAAACATTCAGCAAATTGCCAAATTCGGTGATTTAATTTGATGAGATAATATGTGTGTTCGAGCGGCAATGCTGGTGGGTGTAATACATGAGTAATATAAACGATTAGTGTTTGCACGGATTGGTTAGAGTGATTTGGCTAGATCGGTTCGGCAGGCGTTTTGACGACGAATCTGTAGATAGGGATAATATGCCCGCGTGTGAGCGATACAAATCTGTTTATAAGTGTGATGGTCGTTCATATTCGTTAACTAACTAATTTTAATAATAGGTAGGGTTCCTGGGTAGGGCGGTGCGGTTTACGCCCGGGTCGATCAATGAATTTTGTCTGCGCGACAATCCTGTACATTGAACACCAACTCAATGGAAATCATTCAGCCGTGGTGCAATCATTGCGCGAAAACTATTCCTTCAAATAATTCCATCACCCAAAGGAAGGGAATCTAGCAACCGGGACTGAATGAAATTACGCGGGATTCGGACGGTAAAACGGCAATCGTAACCTCGTACCACTAATTGAATGTTCTCCGCATCCCATACTGGGCAACTGCGCCGTTTCTGGCTGTAACGATCGGTTTGGCGTCTATCATCAGAAATCTGCCTTTGACTTGGGGGAGCCAAGTGCGTCATGATTACACAAGTCATTGATCAGTTTTCATTTATCGAGCTGTGTTTATTTATTTATCTACTCCTGGCACAGAGTTCTCGCTAACGATCGAAATAGCAAACCAGAACCAGTGCACCTTTGGCAATGCGGAGGCAGAGGGCGTCAGAAGCAGACAGGGACGCTGGCAGGGGGCGGAGAGAGAGATTCGATAAGAGCTGTCCCTGTACGACAAACAACGTCACACCAGGTCCTCAGCACCTGACCGAGGTTTTTAATTAAATTTAGATCAAAATTAACTGACACACATTCCACTTACAAGATTAGCTTTTTATTTATAGTTATGTATTAGTCTATTTATATTTCCCTTTCGTAGAATAGTCTGATGTAAATCTCCAAATAGCGCTACGCTAATATGGCGCTATATGAATGGTAGATGATGATGATGATGATATTAATAATACTAATAATAATTATAATCATCATCATCATCATCATAATTATAACCATAATAATAAAATTAATTATAATAACCATAATAATCCTAATAATCATTAATAATGATAACAATCATCATAACAATCATAATAATAATCATAATAGACATACTATTCATAATAATCATAATCATAATTATAACAAACACACCAATAAAAGCAACAGCAACATTATCATCACCATCATTATTGTTATAGCTTTAGTCATCGTTATAGTTATTATCGAATACGCCGAGTGGTTAATGTCATCTTGTGGTTAATGTCATCTTGTGGTTAATGTCATCTTGTGGTTAATGTCATCTTGTAGTTAATGTCATCTTGTGGTTAATGTCATCTTGTAGTTAATGTCATCTTGTGGTTAATGTCATCTTGTGGTTAATGTCATCTTGTGGTTAATGTCATCTTGTGGTTAATGTCATCTTGTGGTTAATGTCATCTTGTGGTTAATGTCATCTTGTGGTTAATGTCATCGTGTGGACGCAGACAGTTGCCATCGTAGGTTGCTACAGAACGTATTTAACTCAAACTAGTCGCATGAAACAGGGTCAATGCTCGGGATACTTCACAAGATGAAATACAATATAATAGTTAAGCAGCGGCCGCATCCCCAGGAATTCCTAGCTCGATACTGGAAGCTCGAGTTTCCTTTTTACATTTCCTAGTCGTAAACACAGTCAGTGGCCACTGCGCCGTGCAGAACAATACTGGAAACTCAAGTGTCCGTATTCGCGTCCAAGTCTCTTGAACATAGTCAGTGGCCACTGCGCCGTGCAGAACAATACTGGAAACTCAAGTGTCCGTATTCGCGTCCAAGTCTCTTGAACATAGTCAGTGGCCACTGCGCCGTGCAGAACAATACTGGAAACTCAAGTGTCCGTATTCGCGTCCAAGTCTTGAACATAGTCAGTGGACAAAGCAGAATCTATCGACGGCTGTGCATCTCACAAAGTTCGTGAATGCCACTAGACGGCATTCGACCTCTAGATATGGATACGTCTGCATTCATAGAGACGTACGTGTGTCAGTTAATAACACGCAGTACGTGTGTCAGTTGACGTGATAACACGCAGTACGTGCCGTGGGCGCACCCTGGTTCTAATCCTCTTGCTGTCGTTTTGAAGCGTTGACAATTTTGTCCACCCCACCTTGCCTCAGTTCAGTCAGCCGTGTAAATGAGTACCTGGCTACAGACAGTTCACTCAGCCGTGTAAATGAGTACCTGGCTACAGACAGTTCACTCAGCCGTGTAAATGAGTACCTGGCTACAGACAGTTCACTCAGCCGTGTAAATGAGTACCTGGCTACAGACAGTTCACTCAGCCGTGTAAATGAGTACCTGGCTACAGACAGTTCACTCAGCCGTGTAAATGAGTACCTGGCTACAGACAGTTCACTCAGCCGTGTAAATGAGTACCTGGCTACAGACAGTTCAGTCAGCCGTGTAAATGAGTACCTGGCTACAGACAGTTCACTCAGCCGTGTAAATGAGTACCTGGCTACAGACAGTTCAGTCAGCCGTGTAAATGAGTACCTGGCTACAGACAGTTCACTCAGCCGTGTAAATGAGTACCTGGCTACAGACAGTTCACTCAGCCGTGTAAATGAATACCTGGCTACAGACAGTTCAGTCAGCCGTGTAAATGAGTACCTGGCTACAGACAGTTCACTCAGCCGTGTAAATGAGTACCTGGCTACAGACATAGATGAATATAATGTGAATGAACATAAACATAGAACGAATAATAAGCGCCGTGAACTGTGGCAACGTGGGATGAACGAAATTGTCAAACCTTCGAAACGGCAGTAAGAGGATTCGAACCCGGGTTCTCTCGATTGAGAGTCTTGTGTTCTAACCACAGAGCCACCGCGCCCTGCAATGGGATCTTTAGTGTTCCTTGCCTATTTTTAATATTATAATTTTCTCTGAATGTTATTAATTTGTGCAAATTTTAACGAGAACGTCTTCATCTCCCGCTCTCATTCAAGGACTTTGTGCGTAGATTTCAAAAACTATTTTGTATACACTGAAGTAGAGTGTTGGTACAATGGTGTTGTTTCTACAAGCTTTAATTTATTCGGAAAAACGTGGTATCATCCGTCTAAATTGTTGTTGTTGCGATGTTGTTATTTCTACAAACATTGATTATCGGGTTTACAATTATGATAATATAAGAAATTGTCTGCGTGACAAATGAGAAGTTATGAAGTTATGTTATCTAATCGAGGTAAAAAATAAAACGTTTCCGAGAAACGACGTATCGTGCATCGATGCTTCTGCTTGCGCGGAACTGTTTTCTTCCGCCATATCTGAAGGAATACTGAGAGGCAGACAGCACACGTAATCAGGTAGATAGGGGTACGCACATTCACGATATCGGATGTCACGTGGGCAGGCATGATTATGTTAGCATTTTTGAGGGGTGAGACCGCAGTCACTCTTCTGGAAGAAATAGCTATAATATAGTCACGCTTCTGGAAGAAATAACTATAACATAGTCACGCTTCTGGAAGAAATAACTATAACATAGTCACGCTTCTGGAAGAAATAACTATAATATAGTCACGCTTCTGGAAGAAATAAGTATGATATAGTCACGCTTCTGGAAGAAATAACTATAACATAGTCACGCTTCTGGAAGAAATAACTATAATATAGTCACGCTTCGGGAAGAAATAACTCTAATATAGTCACGCTTCTGGAAGAAATAATTATAACATAGTCACGCTTCTGGAAGAAATAACTATAACATAGTCACGCTTCTGGAAGAAATAACTATAACATAGTCACGCTTCTGGAAGAAATAACTATAATATAGTCACGCTTCTGAAAAAATAACTATAATATAGTCACGCTTCTGGAAGAAATAACTATAACATAGTCACGCTTCTGGAAGAAATAACTATAACATAGTCATGCTTCTGGAAGAAATAACTATAATATAGTCACGCTTCTGGAAGAAATAATTATGATATAGTCACGCTTCTGGACGAAATAACTATAATATAGTCACGCTTCTGGAAGAAATAATTATTATATAGTCACGCTTCTGGACGAAATAAGTATGATATAGTCACGCTTCTGGAAGAAATAACTATAATATAGTCACGCTTCTGGAAGAAATAACTATAATATAGGCACGCTTCTGGAAGAAATAACTATAATATAGTTATTTCTTCCAGAAGCGTGACTGTGGCCCGACATTATCAACCAGCAACAACGTTTGAAGTTGGAACGTTCAAAACGTCGGACCTAGTCACTGAGATGTTGCGGTATGAAGCGAATTTTAAGATTCGTATGTTAATGGTGACATTCCCGAAACACCCTTCTCTCCTCCATCTCCCTCTCCCTCTCCCTCTCCCTTCCCCTTTCCCTCCTCCTCTCCCTATCCTGCTCCCTCCTCACTCGCACTTTCACTCTCCCCCTGGGTTACCGTCTAGCTCACCCTCGATTATGTGTAAAACGTGACCGTTTTGTGGCGACATTTTATTTTCTCTCGCACGTAATGTTGTTGACGACATAATCGTTGACATTTGGATCATCGACTAGTCATTTGGTGTGGTTTGCCAGGCATGATAAATCGGCGGTTGCACTGTTTCGTGAACGGTAAACACGCAGCCACAAATATATGTTGATATCGCGTTGGATACCATTGACAACGGAGAACAGCACAGTGTTTATTTTTTGGCGCGAGAGATGACTTTTTATTTTCCGCGGGGACAAATCACAGATCGCAGAAAATCCTCCGAAAGACCAATTTTGCAATGGTGTAATAAATGTACAACGTCTGGTCGTGTTATCGTAAAATCGTGTTATATGGCGTAAATTATATCTAATATAACATCTTGCCCACCCAAATGTGTTTTAGTGAACCACAATTTGTTAATATCTTTTATAGTATACACAATATCCATTATAGCATCTTGATTGCCCAAGTGTGTTTTAGTGAACCACAATTTGGTAATGTCTTTTATAGTATACACAATATCCATTATAGCATCTTGATCGCCCAAGTGTGTTTTAGTGAACCACAATTTGGTAATGTCTTTTATAGTATACACAATATCCATTATAGCATCTTGATCGCCCAAGTGTGTTTTAGTGAACCACAATTTGGTAATGTCTTTTATAGTATACACAATATCCATTATAGCATCTTGAT
Source organism: Lamellibrachia columna (assembly GCA_963662155.1). Taxonomy (NCBI): domain Eukaryota; kingdom Metazoa; phylum Annelida; class Polychaeta; order Sabellida; family Siboglinidae; genus Lamellibrachia; species Lamellibrachia columna. Next base: position 18,455,965 of record OY759268.1, read on the forward strand.
CGCCCAAGTGTGTTTTAGTGAACCACAATTTGGTAATGTCTTTTATAGTATACACAATATCCATTATAGCACCGCCCAAGTGTGTTTTAGTGAACCACAATTTGGTAATGTCTTTTATAGTATACACAATATCCATTATAGCATCTTGATCGCCCAAGTGTGTTTTAGTGAACCACAATTTGGTAATGTCTTTTATAGTATACACAATATCCATTATAGCACCGCCCAAGTGTGTTTTAGTGAACCACAATTTGGTAATGTCTTTTATAGTATACACAATATCCATTATAGCATCGCCCAAATGTGTTTTAAAGAAACATATTTGTTCAATATAATCTGCTCGTAATCCATTTTCTTGTGAATGTTTCGCCTCGAATATAATTTTGCATTGACTACTGCAAGGTCGATATTCATAACATATAACTGCCAAATTAGATTTAACAAGTTTATAAATTGTGGTTCATTAAACACATTTTGGTGCTGAATCTGTTAGGTGATTTAAACGTGTTATAGTTTATACTATATAACAGGATATTACGTTAATCACGACCAGATCTGCCTATTCGTGGTTATTTAACCAAGGATTGGTTTGTGAGATTCCCGGCTCGCACGGTGACTCAAAGTGTTTGTCTTGTAGCCAGGAAGTAATGGGTTCCAGCCCGTGACCATCCCAACCGTTTGAGAAAAAAATTGTGTTCAGGTCACCGACTCACCTGACTTGTGGGAAATGTGTTTCAGTTAAGACATTGAAGGGCAATTCCGCCAATGGTTTATCTATATAACTAGTGTACCATTTTGAAGATACATATTTGTACTAAAGGGAAATATGATGGACGTATCATATCATTGCATATAATTACAAAATATATTTGATGTCAAAGAAGACGGTATAGAATAAGCGACTTTTAAGATAAATTCAACGTTCGAAAAAACATGTAGTTTTTTATTATAATTATATTTTTTCTCTCTCCAGATTTGCGTAATGTAATGAGTTATAATAACATAGTAGTTTAAATGTCAAATTTTATTTCTCTATATCCAGCGTGATTAGAGGAATCCATGTTTCAATTTGGGTCACATCAGGCATGTACGTCCATAACACAAAATACTTTTTGGCATTGTCTAATAATTGCTTAACCCCCCCCCAAAAAAAAAAAAAAAAAAAAAAAAAAAAAAAAAAAATTGGCGAAGTACATTTTTAGCCCTGAGTATGCACAAGTACTTAATTTATTTTAGTCATCATAATTTATGGTTTATCTTTGCTATGGACGTACACATTTTATGCACGTCCATAACGCTGTACATCCATAACACAATTCTCACAGTGCAAAGTTGAATAGGGCCAACACATTTTGTCGAATATTTGAACTACGCTGGGTGCCAACCACATATAATTCACTATGTGGCTCTAAAGCCAATGTTTTCACTTAACGCTAGTTATGTCTGTCACAAGGGAAAATTACTACACCCAGCAGTGAAATTCTACATTGACTGAGACATCAGTAAGGACATATCAAGAAACACGTGTATAATACAACATCGTAAAAAGGAATTTGATTAACCAAGGATATGTGAAATATCTTCAGACAGTTTATCTTCGAGAGTCTTGTCACCTTAGTCGAATCTGGTCCATTTCGAATAAAAATAAAAGAAAGACAGCATGAAACATTGGAAGAACTGAAAATGTTTAAATTGTTTTATTGCTGACATGTGTATCTGTCTGCATTTAGAACATATGTTTGTTTACCTAATGCTAAGAGACGGCTATTCAAAGATGCATGGGCGTTATATCGAATATTGCAATTATTCACAGTCAATTATTTTAAAGTCATAATGATCTACTGGGTCTATGGTTCTGTACTAGTTATGTTGCATGAGCCTTGACGAAAGGGTTTCCTGAGAAACCCAACTGATGTTGAGTTAAAAAAAGAGAACACACAAAACACCAGGCTTTCAGTGGAACTGCTGAACATTTTGAATATTCTGATTCTTCTTAATATATGCATTTTAGAGTTTTATATTAATCAGTCTTGTTTTGAAGTTGATATTATGTAATTTGTGCATTCTAAACAGTGAAATGTGAAGTGTACGTGCATAACATTCAGAGATGTACGTCCATAACATTCAGAGATGTACGTGCATAACAGGAAAGGTGTACGTCCATAACAGAATACACATGAGCCTGTGACCTAGATACTAGCAGGATATTAATTAATTTCTATCTTATTTGGAAAATGAATGTCAAATGTACAAACACATAGTTTTGTTATACTTTTGTGTAGTCACACTTCAAAGAGTTGTTTGAGTTTTTGAAATGTTTGAAGTAACATTAAAAAATAATTTTCTCTGAGTACGTCCATAACAGGGATATTTTTAGAACATTCATAAAAAATTAGTGAAGCTGGAGGGTTATCATATGGCATGTTAATAGTACTAGGTAGGTTACACATTACGCCCTTTTCAAAATCCACCTATTCCAATTGTGCTGTATTGCACGTCTTGACAATGTGTCCAAATTTCTCTGAAATGTACGTCCAAAACGTCGGAATTGCCCAAAAGGCAATTCGGCGAGAAAAAAGGCAAAAGTGTATCGGCTCTATTCACTATTATCTAAGGCTATTCACATTTTCGTGGGTTACCCGATCTAACGATCTTCAGTGGTTTTAACAAAGCGTGCGCTCTCTCATTAACCCGACAGTGCATGTTACTTAAAATTAATCACGCATTACATTTTGAAAATCATCGACCCTGAGTCTCGATAGTCGATGGGCCAATTTAATTAAGGAGGGGTTTTTAATATGATTGCATGGCTACGCAAGTGTTATAAAAGCAAGTGCACCAGCTTCTCCAGATCGTCGTAGTTGTGTCTAAACGAAACCAGCCTGTGCACTACGCTACATGCCTTAATTCGGCATAGGCGCTGTACTAGATATCTTACGTCTGTAAGAACAAACGCTGTACAAGTTAAGCCAGCAGTGCACCCGGCCTTGTTCTATTACGCGGCGAGACAACGTGCCGACTTGGGTCATTCACAGCAATGCCGCCCGACCGGCGCCATTTTAACCGTTCCATTTTGTGTGCTCGTTTCCGGCGCTGTCGTTGCGACCGCGCATGAGCGATGCGAGTTCCGCAGACCCGGAAATGGCATACATTTCGGGCCGCAGGAATGAAGAACGGGCGAACCGAATCGATATTTGCGTTCATTGGTTGTGGCTGACTCCTCACTGCCGCAGCCGTTGGTCGAATCCGTTATGACAGTGAAAATGACAAAACATACAGGCGCACTGAACCGTTCGATACCGCGCAAACGCTCCACGATTTAGCGGACGGTGGTCGCTCGGTTCACATCTCGCTACCCAAAGAGAGACGTCCAGTTGGCTGGTACGAACAGCTCGTGGCGAAGCGCCCAAGACAAACACAGGTAAATGTTTACCCTTCCACGCGGACAGCTCGCCAGTGGTATAAATAGCCGCGTTCTCGAGTCGAGAGTTTTTGTATATTTTGCAGGCATTCACTTATATTGGCATCTTTGTGCATAGGTTGGCCAGCGAGGAAGCGTTGTGGAGTTAATTCCGCATCGCGTGTCAGGGACCATACGCACCTGTGTCCACGACCAGAAAGTCACCACGGTTGCGACGCAACGTTGGAAAAATCGCTGGACAATTATCGTATAAAATCTTCCTAATGCCGCGTACAGTGTTGACTTTGATCTCTCATCAGTAAGTAACGACTTGTTCCTGTTCTTACAGACGCCGTCGTGTCGAACAACACGATCCAATCTCGGCGTACGGCCGACACATTGTTCGATAAGTATAGTATTAATTATATCGCCCGGCCAACACATGTGTAACTCTAATGAAAATCAGAAGGCACGAATGAGAAGGACGATGTGCTGCTGTCGTAGCCTGGGGGGCTGCACTAATGAAGACGTCTTAGCGGTCTAGTCCGACCTGACCGAGCCGCGGCGAAGGATTCTTTTGTTTACTAGCCACCGTCTGGACACCTCAATGGTTTGAACAACGGAATATCCGTCGAGAGAACCCGGTTTCGAATCCTCTTGCTGCCGGTTCGAAGTTTGGGCAATTTCGTTCGCTCCAGTTCACTCAGCTGTATAACTGAGTAACTGCCTATAGACAGTGGTGAATGCGTGAACGAATAGTCTTCGCGCTGGACTTGCAGCGTGGCTGAATGCTTCCTAAAGAAGTCGCGCTTGTGTTGGAATGAAGAGGTTTGAGGTATAGCGCGCTTTGAGCTGTCTTGCGGACTGAATACTGTGCTAGGTAAGAACGTACCTTTTTATCTCCCCTTTTACGAATATTGAAACGAGCTTAATTCAGGTACTGTCTCGTGCTACCGCCAACGACGACGAGGGCGATGATGATAATGATGACAACAACGACGACAATGATGATAATGATGATGATAACGACGACGATCGCTCTGTCAGTCAGCGAGTACCCCAGACTGGCGTTGTGATTCGTTACTGGGCCACTTATCTCGACAAGGTCGTGTGCTTCCCGTAAACATAATTCGGTAGTCCTCCTCCGGTTCAGCTGTCTCATTACGTTGGTCCTGCGTAGTTCTGTCCGATCTTCAGTGAATCCTTCCTCGCGACGCTTGCTCAACCATCGCTGTGGTTCTGACGCAGGTCGATGTGATCGTCACCTCATGGAACTAACCTCTCGGGTGCATCGTGTGAAAGTCCTAACTTAACCAGATTTAACCAGATCCTACAAGATGTTACAATCTGTTACAAGATTTTACAAGACTTAAAAAGATTTAGCAAAATTATTTTTTTTATAACATTTAACAACATTTAGCAGCATCTAACGACATTTAACAACAGTTAGCAACATTTAACCAGGTTGCCATACTTAGTCAAAACTCAAGTGGACAAGGAAGTCGTTTGTTTGTCAACGGTCCAACGATTAGTCTTCTATATATAATCAGCTCTTATGATATATTTGTCAATGTTGTGTTTAAGCATTCTCGCTGCTATCCTTGAAAACGTTAAGGTATGTGCTTGATATGCATCAGTATCAGCAATGGTCGTTGCTTTGTACTCTATGTCCATTTGCTGTACCTATAAGTCAAAACCAACGAGACGATTGTTTGCCAGTTGACATAGCGTCAGTCAAAACCAACGAGACGATTGTTTGCCAGTTGACATAGCGTCAGTCAAAACCAACGAGACGATTGTTTGCCAGTTGACATAGCGTCAGTCAAAACCAACGAGACGATTGTTTGCCAGTTGACATAGCGTCAGTCAAAACCAACGAGACGATTATTTGCCAGTTGACATAGCGTCAGTCAAAACCAACGAGACGATTGTTTGCCATTTGACATAGCGTCAGTCAAAACCAACGAGACGATTATTTGCCAGTTGACATAGCTTCAAACAAGACCAAAACGTCGATCATATTCACCAATGTTTCGTGCAGACACGCTAAGCTTCCTCTCCGCAGTGTCAGATTAACAGTGTCCGGGCCTGGTGGGGACCCCAACCGAGTGCGTGATATAACAAGGCGAAGATCAAGATCATACATTAACGTTTATTCAACTATGTTTGAGCATAGGCGTGAACACAATGTTGTTGACGACGGTATACAAACATACATAGAGCGTGCCATAAAAAAAACAAGAATTACTACGTACAAAGACATACCAGAAAATAACACGAAAATAAAGCGTAAAACAGAGATACAGTTCTCCCGAGCAAACAAAGAGTGACACCCAATTACCTTCCACCAAATTATTTACATATTGTGATAGAGGATGGATTGTGATAGATTTTGTTTTGACTTCAACGAACCGGGTATGCGATAGGCTAAAACAGATATCAAAGGCTAAATCAGTTGAGGGTGGAGTTTTAAGCTTGAGGAACATATTTCAATAAACATCCTCATGACCATTCAATATTTTTGAAACTTCTATTTTATCTCGTCTAAGTCTCTAGTGTTGTGAAAACACACTCTATTAAGCGGTTTTCGTGACTAAGGTCTTCCAGTTTTTGAATCAGCTTAATTGCTCTTCGTTGTAGTCTGTCTAGCTTATATATGACTCTTCTTGCGATATGTCCTTTATGCAATATTCCAAATGAGGTCTTTGTCCAGTCAGTTCTTCTTCTGGTGACCCCGTCTCCACTTGTCCTTGCGTCTTGCATTGCTAGAGTATTGTGTCGTGTGACATGGTCACAGAAGGCGAGCTTGCGTCATCTCATCGTTGACATCAATACTTCTTCCTCTCCAGCGAGTCTCTCCACTTGCTGTCGAACATATTCACTAGTGTTTTGCTCGTGACATTGACAAATAAAAAAAAATACTAAATATATTCTGAGGATGCACAAACAAGTACTCCACAGACGAAGATTCATTTTTCCTGAAAACTCTGTCGTCATACCGTCATACCGTCTGATCGTTCACACTCTGCGGGACGCGGTTTCTTGAAAGACTTTTGTCCGGCGACACGCCGCCAGAAATCCGATCGTCGTTTTATGATGTTGAATAATTAATTGTGTTTACCGTAGCTAGTCCTATCCTCGGTTGCATTGTAATTATCACGGTGTAGCACCGCACGGTAACCAGCCAGTGACGCACGGACGTCGACTTGGCAAGAAGCACCTATTTGTCAAGGCAATCTTTTCAAACACAATGTGTTCAAGTCGGCCTCGTACCATGAATGTCTCGCCCTCCCTATAGCTGGCCGCTGAACCGTTTCGCATGAATCAGTGTTTCCTCTGGTGCAGATAGTTGAAGCCGCAAGAGTTGTGGGAGACATGTTAGTGAATTACCATTCGGTGTCAAGGTCACTGTCTTTGGCAGTAAGGACAGAGTTTTCTATAACAATGTAAATTTACGTAACTTGTACCTGACAGTGTTGTTGACTCAGTAACTATACAGAAGAAAAACACTGAAATAAACGAACCGATAGCAGTGAGTCCCTTGGTCCAGTGAGTTGAAGACAACCGTAAGAGTTTTGGACGACATTGTAATGAATTACCGTTCACTGTTACGGTAAATGACAGTCAGGGCAGAATTTCTCACAAAAGAAACGTACATTTATGCATTAGATTTTATGTGTCGGTCATTCTGGGATAAAGAGTTTTAGCACAATCCCACGGTTACACAGTATGTTTCGTTATCTGGAAACCACACAAAACCGTCATGTGTGCATATTGAGTTAAAGATACTGTGCTAAATATGAGACGGCTAGATTAGATTCTGGAATACGCCAAACACTGCGTCGATGTTCCTTGTAGATGTTCTACGTTGTTTGTGACGCGACGTTCCTATACTGTTAGTTGTAGATAGGATTGTGAGTATGTCTTCTTAGTAGACAGTTTCAGTTATAAGTTCTGCGTATAGCTAGTTCCTTAGGCATAGCAAAAACAAAAGTTTACTCTAGTTTATATTTTAAAGAACGAATCGACAACCCCACTGGTGGAAAATCACTCATGCATGGCATGTTAAAGGCGCGAAATGCACGATAGGGGTGTGTGGCCTCCCATAATTTTTTATAATTCACCTGCCACCAATCCCGCCTCCCAGCTATAATCATACTAGCGCTTCGTGGGCAAATTCACTGATTCAAACTTTTAGCTGAAACTCCATTACGGCTACGTATTAAAGGTGCCTCATTAATTCGATTTTTTGCTCGTCTCATTTCAAATTAATTTTGCGAAAATTCAAACCTACCTAGTATCCACTACAACATGCTAGCTGGTTTGTGCAATTTTTGTGTGTAGTTTATGTGAACTCATCAGACAAACTGTTAAATTATTTAATTCTGCAGGCAGAATTTATTGAAGTGAAAATGGAAACGCTGAAAACTCACGAATTTTGCCTTTGGTGAAATTTCATAACTTAGTGATCGGCGAGAGGATGGAAGTCACGCCCTTGATCAGCCTTGGCACCAAACAGTGTTTACCGTTTTGGATATCCACTATTTTGAGCCTTGCCAAATCTAATGACTACAGTTAATTCTTTCGATGATTTGAAACAAATACGCACTTTTTAATTAAAACTGTGGATATTACTTAAACTGTTCACACACTACATATTACTTAAACTGTTCACACACTACATATTACTTAAACTGTTCACACACTACATATTACTTAAACTGTTCACACACTACATATTTGGACATCAACGAACCGAATTCTCGATAGGCTAAATCAGTTGAGGATGGAGTTTTAAATAAGCTCAACTAATAGACTATTCGTTAAGTATTGAGATACGTATGGAGAGAAAACCGTATATTTAAAACTGTCTAATACATGTGTGCACTTAACGCGTACACCACACACAGTATAAACGAGTCCAGTGACCGATACACAATTAAATGATTCGCACAGTGTTAACCACTAGCAAACGAAACGTGTATTATATCGTCTATTTAATTGTGCCACATAATTACATGCATCGGATCACAGTTTATAGCCAAGTAGTATTTTGATGTGAGGAGTTTTCCTTTCGGATCGTTCCTCTGTGCGCACGTTATGGCACATTGCTTGTCGATTGACTATAACTGTTCTATTATCTTAGCTTTTGGTTTCATTGTGGTTTAGTACAACCGTTTTCCATATACACGACCACGCTACAATGTTGGAGCGCACATAATGACTGTCCTGCTATCTCATTTACAGGGCATGATCGTGTTATTGTGTGTCAGACTGTCTTGCTACGGTATCACACATATCATATTTCTCTATCACGTTTTTACCGCGAGGTTTATTTACATAATTACTTTTCCCGTAATCACATTTCGCCTACGATATAAGCGTGATGTCGTTATATCGTTTTATGCCATCAGACTAATATCGTTTAGCTATTGTGGTCGTCTTGTGTAAGCGTGATATCATCGAAACTCTATGAATTACTTTGTAATTGCTGTTGGATTCGTCTTTTGTAGTCACAGCCTCGGTTAGACCGTTGGAGTCGCATCGTGGTCGTTCTAGCCACTACGAGTCCCCTGTCTGTCCAGTGCTTGGTGTCAATCCCATTTTCTTCTGCCTCTTCGGGATTTTTTCCTGGTAGTTCTCCTTCCGTGCTGCTAATTCCCAGACTATGTGGTCTTCTTCTTCCAGTGCCCCTAATCAGCCAGCGTTCTTCTCAAGATTATATAGCAGATCTACTTCTTCCTTTACCCCAACTTCATCTCTGACCCAGATGTTTGTCTTTCTACGTGTCCAGCTTATCCTGAGCATTCTGCGACACACCCACATCTCGACTGCGTGTATACGTTTCTCGTGTTCTTTATTGAGTGTACAGGACGCACTGTCATACTGAGCAACGCTCCACACAAGAGAGTACACAAGAGAGTACACAAGAGAGTACACAAGAGAGTACACAAGAGAGTACACAAGAGAGTACACAAGAGAGTACACAAGAGAGTACACAAGAGAGTACACAAGAGAGTACACAAGAGAGTACACAAGAGAGTACACAAGAGAGTACACAAAGCTGCTCTTCAACCTTATACTTATGTCCTCGTCTTTTCACATGTTACCAACGTCACTTGTAATGCTTCTCGCTACAGCCAGTCTGACCCTATTGTTTTCTGAAGTTGTGTCTTTCATACTATTTCATGCCATTGGATAAATTATCTTAAACACGCACGTCACCATTGTGCCTTAAACAGGATTGGCTCACAGATAACGCACTCACCATTGTGCCTTAAACAGGATTGGCTCACAGATAACGCACTCACCATTGTGCCTTAAACAGAATTGGCTCACAGATAACGCACTCACCATTGTGCCTTAAACAGAATTGGCTCACAGATAACGCACTCACCATTGTGCCTTAAACAGGATTGGCTCACAGATAACGCACTCACCATTGTAACTTATGCAACATTTGTTCACATATAATTTTATAGTTCTCAAGTTACGCTAATTACGCCGCTGCGATTATATTAAATTAATTGCCACTCGCCTTCTCAAGTTACACGTTACACTTGTGACTTGTGGTAAATAATTGCAGTCACCGTTCTCATGTTACGCGGACTCACAGTTATTTTGATTTGATTAATTATTCGCAGTCGTCGCACTCGAGTTGCACTGAACACGTTACCATTAAGAGGTAATTGTATTGATGTTCAGTAGTTCGGCTCAACCTACGTCAGAGGAGAAATCACTGGGATTCGATTAAACGGTTTTTTCCGTTAACACAACAAACGGTGGTCGTAGCAATAATAAAATATGTTGTCTAATGTTTCGTGGCGTATTCTTAAGAGAATTCATGCATTTGTAGGCTTTACATGAATACTGCACGAAGGTGTTAATTCAATTAAATGTATTAGGTGACTGCTACGTTAGTACGTTAGAAATAAAATGTTGGATTTGTAACAGTCTCACTGACCCATTGAAATAGGTTTTTAGTCAGCAGTTAGCATATGGCGAATGTGTATAGTATTATGCTAAAGATTCAGTTTTATTGGTTAGTGCAATGTTGCGTTTATGTTGTTTAACGCAGAACATTTTTATAAGTAGAGTTGATTATCCGCACCTGTTTGTGAGGCATTCCATGAAATCTATCCCAGGTGGTTTTGGGGAGAGATACGAGAAACTTCGCTCCTAGAAATTGCGTGAACGGGAGGTCTGTGACGTTGATGGATTGAAGGGTTGTTTGCAAAGCATTTCAAAATGCTGTACGACTCTAGAGTCAAGGAGGTTAAGAGGAGATCAAATTGAAGCTTTATGACATTGAATGGGTATGAAAATATTGATATAAATATTGTTTTCTCACTTAAGAAAGATAGAAGATCTAGAGAATATGAAGTAACGTTATAGTGAAGTGTAGATTGAATATCATAAAATATTAATTCGCACAGTGGATAATAAATTAATGGAACACATGTTCTACAGATTGTGTGAACGCTAGCAGCATGAGTATGTTGAAAGGCAAAATTGACAAGTATCTCAGAAGGGCGGGTTATACATAAATGACGAATGGTTGGACTCTCGATAAACCAACGGCTTCCTTGTCCACTTGCCACCTGGGTTTTTTGCCTTGGGTGGCAATCTTGTTAGCATCTTGTTGAACATTGAAATGTTCGATACAATATCATTGTGGTTTAACAAGATTTAACAAGATTTTAACAAGATTGCCATCCCAAACAACAAGTTCCAGATGGCAAGTGGACAAGGAAGCCATTGGCTTATCGAGAGTCCAACAATTTTCTCATCTATGTGTAGCCCGCCCTTATCAGATATCTGTCAATTCTATTTCTAAACATATTCACACTACTAGCATTAACACAATCATTTGGCAGTTTGTTGCATTCATTTATCACCCTCTGTGAGAAATAGTACTTTCTCATGTCCAACCTACTCACCTTTTGCTTTTATGCTGGCCTATCTTTCGTTCCGTTATTCTCGCTGTGGAGGTTAAGCTAGTCGATCGACATTTAGCTAGTAGTGATTCTGTTTTCATCTAAGACGAAGAAGGTTAGTGTACATCCCACTCGGGGTGGGGTGAGAGGGGGTGGGGGTGGGAGGGGGTGGTGGTGTAGTGATTTAACAGAACATCGGACATAAGAGAGAACCGGAGTTCGAACCCTCTTGCTACCGTTTCGTTCACCCCCCGTTGCCTCAACTCAAATGTGTACCTGACCATAGGCAGTGATGGATGTGTGAACGAAGAGTCTTCGCGCAGTAATTGCAGTCGAGTTGGTATGGGAAGGGATGTGCCCTTCAAAGCTTCAGTGAATTGAAAGGTGACGTTATGCCAGTTGTTTGTATTCGTACAAATTATGTGTTGTTGTTTTACGCTAAATGCATAGAACATCAGTACTGGGATGTCAATACGTGGATTAAAACGGACACCTTGACAAATACGATTAGTATTACATTAACAAGAATACATTTACGTCTGTCTCATTTCAAACGTACATCGTATGATCGTATTTATTGTAAAAACATGTTATATAGTATAAACTATAACTATGATCGTATTTATTGTAAAAACATGTTATATAGTATAAACTATAACTATGATCGTATTTATTGTAAAAGCATGTTATATAGTATATACTATAACTATGATCGTATTTATCGTAAAAACATGTTATGTAGTATAAACTATAAATATGATCGTATTTTTTGTAAAAAACATGTTATATAGTATAGACTATAACTATGATCGTATTTATTGTAAAAGCATGTTATATAGTATAAACTGCATCTACTTTAATATCTTAACTGCCCACATGTGTTTTAACACACTACAGTTTTTTAATATAGTTTGACTGATATCAAATTTGGGCGGTCAAGATGCCAAAATGTATAAATCATAATTACTGTGTAACGTAATAGTGCGATAAAAAACGATCAGACCTTTGAAAAAAGGAAACCTGGAACGTGAGTAATCGAAACATTCATGCCAAAGGATCTGCTACGAACATCATCGTTACATTTTATGGAGATAATTCGCAGAAAACACTCGTCATATTGAGCGTAGATTATCGACATTGCATCACGCCCCGACACACCGCCTCGAGAATCTCTCGCCAAGCGTCGATTATCGACCCTGTGTCACGCCTTAGCCTTTCCTTGCGGCAATAGTCATCACGTTATGTTGTAATCATTGGTACCAAATCATGTTGCTGCCAGTCGAAATTAAGACATCTGGTGGACGCACCGCGGCGCCGCATTTCCGCCGGTGTGAGATTGTACATGGCCGCCGTGGTAAATGGACCACCGGTCCATATTCCACTGTGAAAATGGACCCTCTCTGTGAAAATGGACCGGGTTGGTTCTCACTGTGAAATATTTACAACCCATTACACATATTGGTGTGCTCCAATGCTAAACCATTGGTTCTCTACTCTTCGTAATCTACACAAGAGTGCTGTTGGAATAGTAAATTAAAATACATATTATGTATACATAATAAATTGCCATTTTATTTACAACAGTAACCACTTACCAATTACTGTAATAGTGCATGCACAAAGGATAACAATATAGAGTTATTTACAACAGTAACCACTTACCAATTACTGTAATAGTGCATGCACAAAGGATAACAATGTAGAGTTATTTACAACAGTAACCACTTACCAATTACTGTAATAGTGCATGCACAAAGGATAACAATGTAGAGTTATTTACAACAGTAACCGCTTACCAATTACTGTAATAGTGCATGCACAAAGGATAACAATGTAGAGTTATTTACAACAGTAACCACTTACCAATTACTGTAATAGTGCATGCACAAAGGATAACAATGTAGAGTTATTTACAACAGTAACCACTTACCAATTACTGTAATAGTGCATGCACAAAGGATAACAATGTAGAGTTATTTACAACAGTAACCACTTACCAATTACTGTAATAGTGCATGCACAAAGGATAACAATATAGAGTTATTTACAACAGTAACCACTTACCAATTACTGTAATAGTACATGCTCAAAGGATAACAATGTAGAGTTATTTACAACAGTAACCACTTACCAATTACTGTAATAGTACATGCTCAAAGGATAACAATGTAGAGTTATTTACAACAGTAACCACTTACCAAGTACTGTAATAGTACATGCTCAAAGGATAACAATGCAGTGTTCTTCACTGTCTTTGCTTAATATAATAGTTACCACGCGATTAAATGTGGACCACCCACGGTCCAAATTTCAGAGTGATAAATGGACCCCGGATGAATTTATACCGATGATCATTTATACCGATGATCATTTATGCGGGGGTCGATTCGCAATACTACACCGGACGGCTACCGGTGATCGGTAGCCACTGGCGATAACTGATGGCCCAAGCTTGGCCTTTCTTGTCAGTCGGTGGGTCTTGTGTGCGCCGCTCGGGTGTCAAAGTAGCATTCGTCAGACCCATAAATATTATATTATGTCTTCTGTATCGGGTGGAGTAAATCACACACGCTCTACTTGAATCATCGTCATCGTCTGGTGCTGTGTCTGTTGAGGGCGTGGGCGATAATGACTTCCCATTTCCCACGATCGCAGGTGTCTTGTAACAGTTCTGCTGTGCTCTTCCATAACCAGGCTGCCAGACCAGAGGAGATTAATTTTACCCGATCCCTGTTTCTTTTTCCCTCGATCATTCCCGTTGTCACCAGATGTTCGAACTGTCTCTTCCTCGTCGCGTGTCCTGATTCTGCACAAGATCTTCCTTTTATTGCTGCCGTTCCGACAATGCCTTCACTAGTTTTCAATACCATCCCTGATACTCCGAACATTGTAAACCATATACACGAATATTAATGCCACAACGAGTGACATGTTTGCGCGACAAAGTCGATGTGCCTTCGACACTGCAAAAGATGGTGCGTCTCCATTTCTATCTAGGCTGGCGAGTTGTTCTAAAATATCGGTGCGTTCGTGTTCGGTCTAATAGCCACTGTGGTGATCCCCGAGCGGTCACCGCCTGGTCATTGCCACCAGTTGAAAGACATCGCGCAGCAGCACAGAGAGCATTAACTATCCTATAAAAAGTGCTCAAGAAAAGTTATCCTGCCCTAACTTAACCCGCTCCCTAATCCCCCGTCCTACCCATAGGCTGACCGGTGGGAGCGGACGACCCATTGAAGGAGCAGCGGACAAATATCCTGCCCTAACTTAACCCGCTCCCTAATCCCCCGTCCTACCCATAGGCTGACCGGTGGGAGCGGACGACCCATTGAAGGAGCAGCGGACAAATATTTCAGCAACGAAATCCGGGGAGATTGTGACCATTTAATACGGGGAGATTGTGACCATTTAATCCGGGGAGATTGTGACCATTTAATCTTGACCGACCAATAGATGATACTGCACACATTGTTCAAAATAGGTGTGTTGTGCTGTGCGCAATGCTGCCGGATGTCATCATGTGTGAACAGCATGTTGACGTTATAGTGCATGAAAAAGACTATGTAATCATGTGGGAACATCATGTTGACGTTACAGCGCATGAACAAGACTATGTAATCATGTGTGAACATCATGTTGACGTTACAGCGCATGAACAAGGCTATGCGCAGATATGTGGATTAGATCAAGCAACGTTACTGCCAGAAGTGTGTGCTCAGTGTAACTATACTTAGCTTGGCAGAGGTGTAGACCAAACTGTGTGGATTAGATCAAGCAACGTTACTGCCAGAAGTGTGCTCAGTGTAACTATACTTAGCTTGGCAGAGGTGTAGACCAAACTGTGTGGATTAGATCAAGCAACGTTACTGCCAGAAGTGTGCTCAGTGTAACTATACTTAGCTTGGCAGAGGTGTAGACCAAACTGTGTGGATTAGATCAAGCAACGTTACTGCCAGAAGTGTGCTCAGTATAACTATACTTAGCTTGGCAGAGGTGTAGACCAAACTGTGTGGATTAGATCAAGCAACGTTACTACCAGAAGTGTGCTCAGTGTAACTATACTTAGCTTGGCAGAGGTGTAGACCAAACTGTGTGGATTAGATCAAGCAACGTTACTGCCAGAAGTGTGCTCAGTGTAACTATACTTAGCTTGGCAGAGGTGTAGACCAAACTGTGTGGATTAGATCAAGCAACGTTACTGCCAGAAGTGTGCTCAGTATAACTATACTTAGCTTGGCAGAGGTGTAGACCAAACTGTGTGGATTAGATCAAGCAACGTTACTACCAGAAGTGTGCTCAGTGTAACTATACTTAGCTTGGCAGAGGTGTAGACCAAACTGTGTGGATTAGATCAAGCAACGTTACTGCCAGAAGTGTGCTCAGTGTAACTATACTTAGCTTGGCAGAGGTGTAGACCAAACTGTGTGGATTAGATCAAGCAACGTTACTGCCAGAAGTGTGCTCAGTGTAACTATACTTAGCTTGGCAGAAGTGTAGACCAAACTGCCGCTATTTCAACATCAACATAATCGATGCTGGCCAACATTGTTATTATAGAACTTGAAACCATACAATCGTGATGTTTGCACACGCATTTAGACAGCGTTATATTTAGAAGTTGATACGATAATGCGGGGATTTCCTTCAAATTAGTTGTTATTGCTACGCCTGATGTTGTCAATATTCAAATAATTGTGATACAAGAATAAAATATTGCAAATCTGACGCACTAACATAGACAACGGGTGACAATGTTATATTCCAAATGGTACACGCACGCACTCACACACACGCGCATGCGCACGCACAAACACACCCACACAAACGCGCGCGCGCGCGCGCGCGCGCGCACACACACGCACACGCACGCTCGCCCACACGCACGCACGCACGCACGCACGCACGCACGCACGCACACACACACACACACACACACACACACACACACACACACACACCATCACAAACGCACACACACACGCACGCGCACGCACAAATACACAAAGATGTTAATATAGCTTAATACCTCTGGTAAATGTCCTTTTGTTGCATATAATACACAGGTTATGAAAATAACTAATGGGGTATTCAGGTGTTCGGCTACTGCTGTGGTCGATGTATTATGAATAGCCCTATTAGTCGAGGCCGGCCATCAATTTGATTGATTGCATTTTTAATTATATTAACGTCGTCGTCCCAAATTACGGTGCTCTTAATATTGACTCATGGTACTACCGCTCCGAATCTACTTCTAATAACCACGGTGGCTTACGCAGAAAGTCTTTGGCGCGCGCAAAGCAAAACATTATTAGTTTAATCTAGCCTTTCACGCACGGCAACGGGACGAGCGTGTTTGTTAACTTATCCCGTAATTAGGGCGTTTTGAACAGCAGCACCCCGTGTCGGGTGATTGCCGTTTATGTTGTCTGCCGTGCGCGTCCCTGGCGTCAATGCAAGGAGTTACGCGACGTTTGCAATAGTTGTATAACCGAGTTGATCCGACCGACGCGCGGCACAATTAGCTCGGCTGACGGTCACTGAATGAGCAGTCAGATCGGTCAAGGCCTGCTACGGGCGAGGCGGCTTTGTTTAGTGTTACTGTTGCGACGGTCGAGGTCGCCATGAATGGAGTAGATTTGGCGATAGTCGCCGCCTCTGACGCACACGGCTCGCACTCAAGGTTGATCGCAGGCTACTTATCGCCGCGGTAGAGACGGTGGCGCCTGTGTGTTCTCTGCAGTGGTAACGGGTTGGATTGACGACGGGCGTCTCAGATTTGCCGTCTTCTCTGTTCCTCCAGACTCTGGCGCGGACGCCGGCTCCACGACCGGAAGTAGCATCGACGCGTGCGCACAAGCCGCCTAGCAGCAGACGTCGCCGCTCGGCGTCGCTAACGCAAAGACCGTGGACCGCTGCTGACCGAGGACTTCGCCCTGGCCGGACATACACGTGACCATTGTTGACCAACACCATTGACCGTCGCAGGTAGGGTCGGTTTTTTGCCCATGTTCTTGTTGACGTGTTGTGCATGCCGTTATTATAACTTTGGAAGAGGGTATTTATAACGTGTGTCTTTCTAGCTGCGGTAGTCAATAGACAGCTTTAGTCATACGTTCCATGCACCGAGCGTATCTCAACACTTTACGTAGTTTCAGCTATACGTTTGTCGCAGTGAAATTGCCCATTAATTAAGCTCTAGCGTAGTTATTGGCCTTCAACCATTCAGCCATGCCTGAGTGATTTTCCACCAGGCCGGAGCCGGTCGACCCGTTCTTACACGAACAATTCCATGTCCTGTTAAGTTATAACTGTTCTTGGGTTTCTAATTTACATTAACACCTACGCATGAATTCTTTGAAATAATGTGTAAAACTGATAACTGACAATACACAGAGCGACAAACATATGGCTGAAACTGCCTATTATTGAACCCCTCGAGTCTAACGCGAGACAAACGCCGAACAACGCTTATCCACGGCCAGCGCAGGAGTGATTTTTGTTAGTGGGTTTACACACAACCAATTCTATGAGTCCACGACTGTTACATATTTACCCCCCTTAGTTTGGTATCTTCGTTCCTGGCGATGACACCAGGTGGAGCGGACATACAACTTGTAGCGTTGCATCCGAAAGACACATATTTCAAACTTCCTATACCCAAATGCCTGGGGCTAGACAAATCGGCAAGTTGTACGCATTTTTAATGCCCCCCCCCTCCCCCCAGTTCAGGTTGTACCGAAACCACAGGGTCCCGGTTCTACTCCCTCCAGACACTGAACATTCACACCACTAGTTAGCAGTAATGAAATCACATGATCATACCGACTCGAATTTTGTAGTTTCTTGACTTAAAATAAAACCGTTCACTCAGGTTTGACGCAGTTTAGCTCTGTGCTGGTGTATTTGAAAACGTGGAAACGTGACAGCGCTGCTAAATGGTATTGCAAAATATCGATTTCAATGAAAAACGTCCTGAAACGCACTGTAATGAACTCCAACGTCACTACAGAGTAGCCTATTCTGAGGCAGTGACGATCATTTCCCATCGACTTTGTATTGTTGAGTATAATACGTTTTTTGCGGTAACCATCCCACGGAATTACTTCGCACAGAACAGCGAACCTTCAGTTTCATTGGCGGAGACATTTCGCCATTCCGCAGCCGTGTGCACTCCGAAACACCGGCATTTCAGTAGGTATACAGTGAAAAAACCGCCCATTTATCTCCCTATATTCATTATACAATCCTATTGAACAGTGACCATTATGCATTCCCACATTAATTGTCGCATTATTGTCGACGGTCGTCGTGTTGTCATTTATTGAACAACATAATAGGATTGCTAACGTTAATCGTTAGTCGTATTTTATGTCGCGATGGCAACGATTGATCAGAAAACCTGTAAACGGCTCGATGCCCATTTCCGGCCACGGTGGCTTACGCAGAAAGTCTTTGGCGCGCGCAAAGCAAAACATTATTAGTTTCGAGTATCTGGTTCAAAGTAAAACCACGTCGACGTCAGCGTTGGTAACGACGTCAACAGCTCAAGTACCGTCAATCAAATAATCAAGTACATTGCCTAATAATACGCCCCCTTCCTATTTAAAGCGGCCTCCGCATTTCGATTTTCCGCTGTCTCTTCCTGGCTCAATTTAGCAAAAAATCGAATCTATCTGGCATCGATTAAAACTTTCTAGCTCGTTAGTGCAAACTTGTTATTTCGATTTTGATTAAATCACCGGAGAAACTATTAAATTACCAATTGGCTTATCTGACGATATCGAAATGATTCAGAAAAGAACCCTAAAATGCATCTTTCCTGGTAAAAGCTTTGCAGATATATGATTAGATGATTTATGTCTACATACTTTGAAAGAAAGGTGGGACTGTCTGTGTGAGTGATATTTTAGCAAGACGAAAGTAAGCTCACGCAAACTGAATCGTCTACCTGACAAAATACATATAGGTTGTGATATAATGCACAGTAATAAGTATCCATTGCCAACTCGAACGAATATGTATAGAGAAAATACCATGGGATTTACACAACTGGCAATAAATATGATAATATTATATCTGCTGCGCCACTTGTCATGGTAGGGTTTTTATGATTATTGCATTTTATGATTAATGACTGTTACATGTGTTCTTTTACTGACTGCAAATTTGTGTGAATGCAACGCAGTTGAGTTGCCAATAAAATTGTCTTTATCTTATCCTTTTTCTTGTCTGAAATAAATGTTGATTCGGCCGAAGTAGCGGTGCGTAGAAAGTCTTTTTATACACACGGCTAAGTACACTTTCGTACATTACCCGATCTAACGATCAGTGTAAATTCTTTCGATGATTTCAACAAAAGTAAGCACTTTTTATTGCGCCAACTGTGCACATTAATGAAATTATTCGTATTCATTACACAACCGTGTTGGCCATGAGGCGATGCAAAAAACTCCGGTAGCGTAGACTGAACAACTGCGGTACAGGTTGAGTCGAGTCGGTTCATAGCATACGTTTTATCTTAACCCAAATCATTACATGCCAAGGCCGAATGCGTGCACCATTAACACTGGTGTATTATTCAGACATTCTGCAGGCGGTAGACTCGCCTGCTCACTGCAGCTAGGAATTCCAAGTGACACTAGAACTTATGTCATGGTGGCATGAAATCAACTCCCTCCAGTCTGTACGGTTCTTGTACCGTTCTGTTCTTAATACATATCTGAGACTGATGTTCGTTCCCACCAGGTGGCTGCTGGTGTTGTTGATCCACCGTAACCTGAGTCTTCCTCTCTGCCTCCTTCCCTCCAGGTGGCTGCTGGTGTTGTTGATCCACCGTAACCTGAGTCTTCCTCTCTGCCTCCTTCCCTCCAGGTGGCTGCTGGTGTTGTTGATCCACCGTAACCTGGGTCTTCCTCTCTGTCTCCTTCCCTCTAGGTGGCTGCTGATGTTGTTGATCCACCGTAACCTGGTCCTTCCTCTCTGTCTCCTTCCCTCCAGGTGGCTGCTGATGTTGTTGATCCACCGTAACCTGGTCCTTCCTCTCTGTCTCCTTCCCTCCAGGTGGCTGCTGGTGTTGTTGATCCACCGTAACCTGGTCCTTCCTCTCTGTCTCCTTCCCTCCAGGTGGCTGCTGATGTTGTTGATCCACCGTAACCTGGTCCTTCCTCTCTGTCTCCTTCCCTCCAGGTGGCTGCTGATGTTGTTGATCCACCGTAACCTGGTCCTTCCTCTCTGTCTCCTTCCCTCCAGGTGGCTGCTGGTGTTGTTGATCCACCGTAACCTGGGTCTTCCTCTCTGTCTCCTTCCCTCCAGGTGGCTGCTGGTGTCGTTGATCCACCGTAACCTGGGCCTTCCTCTCTGTCTCCTTCCCTCCAGGTGGCTGCTGGTGTTGTTGATCCACCGTAACCTGTGTCTTCCTCTCTGTCTCCTTCCCTCCAGGTGGCTGCTGGTGTCGTTGATCCACCGTAACCTGGGTCTTCCTATCTGCCTCCTTCCCTCCAGGTGGCTGCTGATGTTGTTGATCCACCGTAAACTGGGTATTCCTCTCTGTCTCCTTCCCTCCAGGTGGCTGCTGATGTTGTTGATCCACCGTAACCTGGGCCAGCCTCTCTGTCTCCTTCCCGTCGTGCTTAGCACCACTGTTATAACATAACCATCTTCTCCTCTCATCACGTGACCGTACCATCTCAATGTATTCATTCTGATCACGTCTACCATTTGGATGATCTTGTTTTCCCCTTAGTGGTGATCATTTCTCTGTCTGTCTCATTTGGTGATACCATATCCTGCACGCATCATCGACACTTTCATGTCTGCTAGGGAATTTAGCAATTACCCCCCGCACACGCCCCGGTCACTGACATATCTACACTCGCCTGTAAATGGACTGTGCGTGGAAACGTCAGAAGTAAATTCGCATTGGTACGGCCCAAGCTTTAACGTGGACAATATGCAAATACACGTTATTTACTCACGCGTTTAGCAAAATTATAATACATTGAATGAAGATGCGGTACGAACAAAGCTTTATTCATCTGGAGTGAGTGTTGTGGTTTACACACACAATAAGTGTAATGGCCATGTGATATGATAGTACGCTGAACGAAAAATGCCTATACAATTTGAAGACGTTTAAGTGCGTCAACAGTGATTGCAAACATAATACATTTTTCTTGCAGCTATCGCGCTTCGTAGCCACATTGTGACTGCACGGTCAAACACCAATGGTCAACCGTATTACCCCAGATAAAACCCACAAAGTCGATTTATAGCCAACGTCCATGCTTATATTGCTGTAGTTGGTTTAACGCCTCGTCCCTACTTGTATAGCTAAGTGAAAATAGTTAACGTATTATTGACAACAAAGCAACCGGTTTAGTGCCGCGTCAAAGTGGGCTAACCTGTCCAAGCCAACCCATTGTCGTATGCACGCGAAAGTGTCGCCCCGGATTTTCCGTGTTAAGGACACACAGGCATTCACTGATGACGTACAACTATTGATTTCCCCCGGGCCAGCATAACAAGGTTTCCACGCGCGTTGACTGTCTGTGATTGACGCGGAGGGATATTTAATAGAATTCCACCTACCCATTAGGTGAGTGTCGTGAAATTGGGGTGTTATCTACAAGCCTACCAAAACAGCTATTTCACCCTTCACGGTAATTGCAATTCCCGGTTACAATGCAATTACACGACTGACCGCAGTGCAGCAAGCGATTAGTGCATTGACTGTAATCCTTTGAAAGCACTAATGACGTATTATGAGTCATGTTTATTTGATTTATTATATCAGAAACTGTAAGCTTTAATCTTACATGTTTGCACAAACCACACGCTGGGTATTAGGTCAGTGTGTTGTTGTTCTGCAGTGCATAAGATTGTCACGTCCGAACCGTGGACTGTTGTTGCCGCACCAAGTTGGCGGGACATGCTCCACACTGGCCGTGACATTAACACCGACATACCCCTTACAAAACCTGGACCCCACAACCCGGATCAATGGAAGGCATTGTCTCCCAAAATAGAATCCAGCCACAAAAACTCTGGCGTTCAACCCGATTTTGAATATGACAATGCATAATTTTCGTACACGTTATACCATAATTAGGCATTGGTTAGTAGCATTGCAATATAAAAAGTTCACAACAGTTCGCTAAGTAGTCCAGAAATGATACGTCTAGTTATTTGAATGTGCAAAAACACACGAATCACTTTCACTTTAATTAAATCCATTGATCTGCAATCAGACCCCGGTTCAATTGTTAATTGAATTGGAATTGAATTTAATCATCAAATCAATACAGATTGAATTGGAATTGAATCCCGCGATGAATTGAATGAATTGATCGAAACGGAAAATACATTTACGACGTTTTTCTATATAAATGTACACGTATTAACTACGAAATATATGTTAAATTGTATCATTTGCGGATGTGCCTTTTTGCTCAAAGACCAACATAAAACAACCAACAGCAGAACTCCCAACGTACAAAAGGATTTGTCACCTGACAAAACATGGGCTGCATTCCTGTGTTCAGCAGATCTCTCATCTCTGCTCTCTCAGTCCCTATGTACCCCAGTTATACTAGCAGCATGGAACTAAGCTGCTAATTGCGGGTTGTGTCAGGCTGGCAGTGACCACTCAGGCTGGCAGTGACCACTGACCACTAGAGATCACAGCTACTGTTTGCTGAGGGGTGGATTAGCACTTGTCAATGTCCAGGGTTCAGTATCCCCTTTGCTCTTTAGCCATACTGCAAGTTGACACCAGACTATACTGGTGTAGGTTGTCCGTCTGTGAACATTGTAGTCAGACTGTTAGTTACAACTGTTGGACAGTGTTGTTTGTGGCTATTTTAGTCAAAGTTGGTACACCATCAAATACATCATTTTTTATAAATGACTAAACTTTATTTAGTCGCAAGTCGCAACAAAAGTGCCAATCAGATGCCAATGTTGCCAATTTGCGAATTGAATTGGAATTTAATTAGAATTGAACAAAAATGAATTTAATTGGAATTGATCCTTTTTGTCAGTACATTGAATTGAATTGGAATTGATCATTGGTAAATACACATGAATCGGAATTGAATTTGAATTGATAAAAGTGAATTGTCTATAATTATGAATTACTTTTCGCTTATTGTGCAGTCGTCACCAGCACACTAACTACACGTGATTAGATTTTATTTGTGTTACTTATACCTACCTATAGTTAGGCGTTAATTGTCACTATTTTTACACATTCGACATAAAAAGAATCACGCCAAATAAATGCATATAATTCCGTGATGTTGACGTAACTGTGGCACCATAGACAATTGCCGGGTCATATCATGCACCTTGTTATCGCGTGTGCAGTTCACTGCCAGTACATTTCGAGATATGTTTAGATGGTTGTCATGGCAATACCCTTGTTCAATGAACAAGCTGACGTCATCATCCGTTCTCACGTGCTGTTGGTATTGTTAGCCGTCCTGTTACCATAGAAACACCAACAACCTCTGACGGAGAGGTACAGCAATAGGACACGTGTTCTCGGTTGTATGTGCTAATATACCTGTTACCACCCTATTAGCGACTTTGCAAAATGTAGATTTTTTCATCCTGAGATGGTGCTTGAAATAACAACATTCATTTTTTTGCGACGATGTCTTCCAAAAATCCAGTCCAGTGTTTTTCAGAACATTGTCCCTCTTTAAGACTAACTTTGCTACCGAAATGTGTTTTCGTTATCGTCTACGAAATATTATATTAAATTATATATTGGGACTACACCATGCGCTTCCATACTTAAGCTGAGCATAGCAACAATCCACGCGGGGCGGAAGGACAAATTGCGCATGCTCACAACTGACTCAAGGAACTCGGGGGTCGAGCTACAGAACGTGCTCTAACGGTCCACTTAAATTGAATCGAATTGAGTTGAATCGAAATGAAATTCGATTAGGTATTTTATGTTACGCATGACGAATTCGTATAATATATTCGCGTCACATATCTTCTAAGCACAGACGATAAATTGTTTCAGTGAACTACAGAATATATGCAACCTTAACGACGATCATAAGAATATAATGATGACGTGTAGCCATAACCATCTCCTTGCAATCTCTCTATATAGCAATTTCATGTCCACCATCTGTACAATGTTTGATGTTGTCAATCCGTCCCGTTTGCTTATATCGCTTCAGTTTTTTCTGGTAGTTCTCCTTCTATGGAACTAAGTACCATACTCTGTGGTCTACTTCTATAATGGCGGTACTTTCTTCTATTGATGGAAGAGCAACTGCAGGGCTTCTTTATTAACGCCCATTTTATGTCTGACGTAGATGTCAGTCTTCGTGTGCGTCCAGCTTATCCCGAGCATTATACTTCATAACGACATCTCGAGAGCGTGTATACGTTTCTCATCATCCCTGTTGTTGAGTGTCCATGACTCACTGCTATACACGCCAATGCAAACATTATGAAGGGTACCTACAGGTCAGAGAGTACACCGCCTTATCGAACGCTTTAGATGCGTGCATCTCCCAGTACGCGAGGGTTTGATAAAACCTTGTGCATGGCCCTCTCTGAATCATCCAACGATGCCCTCTGTCTTCCTTATGGCTCCGTTCGCAAGCTTTATTGCGACATCGAACAGTCGGCTCATCACCAAGGGCTTCGTTTGTCAACGACATTGCAAAGCCGTTACGGCGATTCCACTGAATACGTTAATAAATTCGCATTACACGAGAAAAAGTTAGTAATTTACGAAGATTTCGCGTGCGGGAGTAGCCAGTTGGTCGTGCGGCGCTCACAAAGTCTTTGACATGTTCGTTTGACTGAAGACCGCTAATCGGGAAAGGGCAAGTTTGATTTTTTTAAACGACTGAAATTCTCATTGCACAACGCTTCATTTGTCGTGAACTGATTTAAGCGTCGTACTGGGGACTTACTTGTTCGGTGCCGGGAGTGAACCGTTGTGTATGTAAACGTATATTGTGTGAGCATGCGTGCGCGTCCGTTCACCGCATATATGTTCTGTAACCTTTGACACATACTATGCATCTGTTTCAAAAGTCAGACAGCTAGTATTATAAAACTAACACAAATCAAAACAAACAAACACCAACAAACAACAACAACAACAACATCAACACAAACAACGTGCAATTAGCCTTTCCAGTATCCTTGCTCAGAGATATTTACTCACAATTGTTCGTATTACTTTGTCTATATGGTAAATTTATGAAGGACAGTGCGGGTCCACATTCTACAGAGGGAGGGGGTCCATATACTATAATAGAATACGGACCCATCTGGTCCAAATTATATTTGACAATGTGTCCAGGTCTCATTTTCCACGGTGTGAATATTCTGCATGACAC
The DNA here is from genome assembly GCA_963662155.1 of Lamellibrachia columna. NCBI lineage: Eukaryota > Metazoa > Annelida > Polychaeta > Sabellida > Siboglinidae > Lamellibrachia > Lamellibrachia columna. The sequence continues at coordinate 18,481,677 of OY759268.1, forward strand.
TGATACCCGTCCTTTTTGTGGGGCGCCTATTATCTCGTGGTTCCATTCATTCGTATCCTCTTGCGAGATAGTTAGTAGAATTGTTTGAGCTTCTGCAGCGGCTCATGAGATACGGAGTCCACAATAGGTTACACATTTACCCCCTGTGTGCATGGGATCTTTTACTTCCCCTGGCATAGACACCAGGTAGAAGGGACCAACGGCTTTTAGCGTGAACGAAATTGCCTAAGTAGGTGGTTTTGAACCGAGGTCCCCTCGACCGAAAGTCTGACGCTCTACCACTCGACCACCGCGCCACGTCTCGTAGTGAATCAAGTCAATGTTTGCGCTCGATTGCGTTCTCCTGGCTAATGCAAATTACGGGGCATAGTTCGAGTAACGCGGAGTACCGTACTATTGCCTTCTTACATAGTTCGAGTAACGCGGAGTACCGTACTATTGCCTTCTTACATAGTTCGAGTAACGCGGAGTACCGTACTATTGCCTTCTTACATAGTTCGAGTAACGCGGAGTACCGTACTATTGCCTTCTTACATAGTTCGAGTAACGCGGAGTACCGTACTATTGCCTTCTTACATAGTTCGAGTAACGCGCAGTACCGCACTATTGCCTTCTTACATAGTTCGAGTAACGCGGAGTACCGTACTATTGCCTTCTTACATAGTTCGAGTAACGCGGAGTACCGTACTATTGCCTTCTTACATAGTTCGAGTAACGCGCAGTACCGCACTATTGCCTTCTTACATAGTTCGAGTAACGCGGAGTACCGTACTATTGCTTTCTTACATAGTTCGAGTAACGCGGAGTACCGTACTATTGCCTTCTTACATAGTTCGAGTAACGCGGAGTACCGTACTATTGCCTTCTTACATAGTTCGAGTAACGCGGAGTACCGTACTATTGCCTTCTTACATAGTTCGAGTAACGCGGAGTACCGTACTATTGCCTTCTTACATAGTTCGAGTAACGCGGAGTACCGTACTATTGCCTTCTTACATAGTTCGAGTAACGCGGAGTACCGTACTATTGCCTTCTTACATCGAGCCTAGCGCGTAATTTGAACTGGTCCAGGACGCCCACTTACACAGAGTGTTCGCCTAGTACGAGCTGCACAATGATGACATATTGTTGTGTGGGTAATTCACTGAAAACAGTTCAACACCTGTGTCGTCGTTGTTTCTATACACCAATTTGTAGTCATTATACACCTGGTTGAACCGTACTAATGGGTGTTAAGAAGTTGTTGTTTCACTGCGTGGATTTATTATTTGTTTCGTGGGAGTTATTGCCAAGTTATTGTACGATAACCTCCGGGTGTGGCGTTGTTCATTCCTTATAATATGTTCGTTTTTATATTCAACCGATACGTCTGCTACGAGCACATTGAAGTCAGACAGTTAGACGTGTTTGGTGTGCAATCAGAGACCACGTCCCTTGGCAACGTAACGATTATAACGCCTGGTCGATAAATAACGAAAAACAGCGCGGGTGTATATTGGTCACGCCTTTGTCTGTCTCTTCTTGTTCGCGTAAACACGATAAGTTCTCGTCGCTCGTGATTGGTCGGGAGCAACATCGATCGATGGTTCGCACACAGTTCACCTCTTCGTGCTGGGTGTTTGTTTGGTAGCATGGGTAAAGCGCCGCGTAAAGGTTTGTTCTTATATAGCGCGGTATCCAGTCCGCAGGACCGCTCAAAGCGCTTTATACTTCACCTCTTGACTGACCTGTTCATTTCATTCTAACACCGACTTCTCCAGGAAGCATTCAGCCACGCAGCAGTTGACGCATTTGCCCCTCGACATTTAGTTCGTTAGTTCGTTAGTTATTTAGTTCTTTGGTTGGTTGGTTGGTTGGTTGGTTTGTTTGTTTGTTTGTTTGTTTGTTTGTTTGTTTGTTTGTTTGTTTGTTTGTTTGTTTGTTCCTTCCTTCCTTCCACCCTTCCTTCCTGCCTTCTGTCCGTTCATACCGTCCGTTCATTCTGTCCATCCGTCATACCCGACATGTTGAGTATTATCTCATATTATCCATACGCGATAACCTGCTGCGTCGGATCTATCGCTGCTGCGTCAGCCTTTCTTTCTACTAATCTGTGCCACTCACTTTAGAGTACTAACAGACAGAGGGCTTATAGATAACCTCCGCCGAGTCTTGGCCATCGGTGTATAACATGGTACATGGCCACAGGTTGATGTCTACCTCCCATGTAGGGCCGGGTTAACTAAGTGAGGGGCCTAGCACAAACGTTTTGTGAGGGAGGGCCTTACCAAACACGTGACAGACGAAGATCGAGACCCAATAACTTAATGTTTATTCAACTATGTCTAGAACATAAGCATTCACAGAATGTTGTCGACGACGACTTACAAACATAGACCCATCATATAAAAAAATACAGCGTACAATAGAAAGCAAGCATTACAGCATAAAATGACGTACCAGAAAAATAACACATGAAACTACAGCGAAAAAGAAACCGTCCAAGTTCTCCCGAGTAAAAAAAGAGTAACATCCAAATACTGTAACATCCAAATAATGTAACATCCAAATACTGTAACATCCAAATACTGTAAAATCCAAATATTGTAACATCCAAATAATGTAACATCCAAATACTATAACATCCAAATAATGTAACATCCAAATAATGTAACATCCAAATACTACAACATCCAAATACTGTAACATCCAAATACTGTAACATCCAAATAATGTAACATCCAAATACTGTAACATCCAAATACTGTAACATCCAAATAATGTAAAAGCCAAATAATGTAACATCCAAATACTATAACATCCAAATAATGTAACATCCAAATAATGTAACATCCAAATACTACAACATCCAAATACTGTAACATCCAAATACTGTAACATCCAAATACTGTAACATCCAAATACTGTAACATCCAAATACTGTAACATCCAAATACTGTCCATCAAATTAGTTACCAACGACTCTACAGATATGACTGTGTGGACAGCCACACCTGACTGAACACCTGTTGAACTCTCTCAAACACTAATGAACTGTTTGCGCGTCTTGGCAGCACTGAACTCCGACAAAATCTTATTCCGATTTGGTGGGGAGGATTTCTTGTGGCGGGGGGGTGTACGAGAGTACTGCATGCACCACGGTTACTCCGGCACGGCTCCCGTGTGGCATCTAAAACTTCGGCACGCCCCCGCCCCCCCCCCCCCGTATGGCATCTAACACTTCTGTACCCGTGCATAATTGTGGGGATGCAGCGGTGTTGTGACAGTGGTGTTGTGACAGTGGTGTTGTGACATTGGTGTTGTGACAGAAATGTCGGATTGTTATTTATTTGAGAGTACCGGGGTTCCAATCCCCTTTCTGCCGTTTCGAAGCTTGTGTTATTTTGTTAATTCCCCATTGCCTCAGTGCACTCAACCGTATAAATGGCTACCTGGCCATAGACATTGGTTAATGTAAACGAACGAGTAGTTTTCGCGCAGTAATTGCGGCGTGGCTGAATGCTAGTAATATAAGTCGAATTGATGTTCGAATGCGCAAGAATGTAAATCGAACTGATACAGCGTCATATAAGAATTTACCTGTATACTGAGTTTTAATATCTCACTCCAATCAGTCGCACTCAAACTAATACTTCTGAACTTATAAATGTTAGCACATCCGAATATGTTTACAGAAATTGTGAAATACACATTTGCAAACAACGGTAAGACGCGTTAATACATAAAATGGCGATATGTTCCCATTTGAGTTAATGTACCACCTACTGACCTGCAGTGTAGTGCATATTGTGTTCGTGTAGTGTGTATTGTGTTCGTGTAGTGTATATTGTGTTCGTGTAGTGTGCATTGTGTTACGAAGAAGTTAAAATCACGACGTTTATTTTGTGGCCTTCTATCTCCGCCCGAGGTCAAAAAAATGCACACGCATTTACACGCCTGGGGTAATCTGTCAAGGTAATATACTCCGTCTTGAGGTCATCGTGTCAAGGTAATTTGTGGGGCGCGGTGGTCGTGTGATCGTCTAACTGTCGGTCGAGGGAAACGGGCCTCGAATCCACCTGCCGCCGTTTCGAAACTTGGGGCAATTTCGTTCACACCACTTTGCCTGTGCCTTTCGGAATAGACAATGTTGGTTGATCCCTTCCATCGGGTGTCTATGCTAGGGGAAGTAAAAGATCCCATGCAGGGAAATGAAAACAATGTGTCGTGGAGTATCTAACTGTAGAGAAGGAAACAAACCATCATTCCTATTATTGGGTCATGTTGCAACAGAAATGAATGAAGCAAAAATTCAATCAATCTATATATATTAGAGCTCTGCACGGGCCGGGCTTTGTATACAAGCTCTATACACATTTATCTTTTCTAAAGTTAGGGAGCCTTGGGCTTACCCGTCTTTGGCCCGCGGATATGGGCCGGACGTGGGCTTATCTTGATTGATTCATTGATATATCGATTTATTGATTGATTTTTATTGATTTTTACTCACTCACTCTCTCTCTGTATAAATATATATATATATATATATATATATATATATATATATATATATATATATATATATATATATATATATATATATATATATATATATATATTTCGCGTTTGGGGCGAAATGTCCTGCAGTTAAATCACGTTATCCCCGCGCATTCTTTGTCACGGACCCAAACCCTGCACACCCGAAAGTGATAATTGGATATCGGGAAAAGGTGCATATGCATATATATATATATATATATATATATATATATATATATATATATATATATATATATATATATATATATATATATATATATTATTTACTCCGTCCGTATTTACTCCGTCCGAGTGGCGCCACTATCCAATGTTAATACGTTGCGAGCGCCGGCAATAGAACACCTGCCCGGACAGTAGTGATGAATAAGCCATCTTGGCACCATAATTTACACCTTTTCCCGAGATCCAATTATCACTTTCGGGTGTGCAGGGTTTGGGTCCGTGACAAAGCACGCGCGGGGATAACGTGATTTAACTGCAGTAAAGCTCGCATAATGATCTGTGCGCGTAGACTTGTCACGAGTGGCGAACATTTGTGTTGGCAATATGTTTGAGCATATTATAGTTTATACTAATACTATATTACGTGATTGTCTTAGACGACCAAACGTGTAGTTTTAACAACATGTGTAACAAGATTCTCCCCAAAGCAATACATAACTTGTGGACAAGGGAATAATCGGGTAAACGAGAGTCCAATAATGTTTCGTGAATGTGTAAATAATTGGTCGTACATTGTCAGTCGGTCCACAATGATCGTTTATGTTGTAGTTATATGTTGTAGTTATATGTTGTAGTTATATGTTGTAGTTATATGTTGTAGTTATATGTTGTAGTTATATGTTGTAGTTATATGTTGTAGTTATATGTTGTAGTTATATGCCTATCATTGTATGAATACGACACACTATTCAATATGTTGTGTAAACTACACGTAATTTAACATCACACGTGTCAACCGTACAGCTTTCGGGCGGGAAATGCCGTTTTTCCCTCGGTTTATTTGTCCCGCGTTTGGGGCGAAATGTCCTGCTTTTTTATTCACGAAGACAAACAAAATCTGATCTACAGATATTTGTTTCACACGAAGCCAGTCTAGCACGTGTTATTTGTTTCACACGAAGCCAATGTAGCACGTGTTATTTGTTTCACACGAAGCCAATGTAGCACGTGTTATTTCTTTTTCTTTGGTCTCAAGTTATTTCACATTTTCTCGCGCATGCGTTCTCCGCGAACGTGACCGGCGCATCAAACTGGCGACTCGTAAAACCCGTTAATAAACGACGAAAAACCATAAAACCGAGGAAAGTTCAGCGGAGTAGGGGGTTTCTCAATTTCCCAATTTTACACTCCATTTTCCATCGCCATGTTGAATGAGCTGGATGTACGACAGCCCGACACCTCCAGTGGTGAAGGCTTTATTCCGTGGTCGTCTCTTCACATCGACCCATCAGCCGAGCATTTTGTAAACGAAACCAGACTTTTCTCGTTAAATCCGCCAATCTCGCCGCCAATTGATTTACTGATCATTTTAGTGCCTAAGTGGAAAGACGAACGCCATTATCCCCGCCAAGACGCCACAGTCTTCGCGGTCTTATCTATTCGAGTTCCACACGGTCGATGGAGCTGTTTTATCTACTCGACTTGTGCGCGGACACTATTTCAATCGACTCCGAGCACATCGCTAGTGCGCGTCGCGCGTTGTTGACGCGTTGTCGCGAGATTACAGCGGGCATCGACTGGTGTAGAAACTTGTTTTGATAAGGTTTTGTGCCCAACACGTAGTTGGTTTAATGCGTTTAAATGTAGTCTGAATTAGTCTGTGTATTATTCACGAATTCTTTAATTTGACGGTCTTACGGGCATAGGAGACTTTCCTTACGTTTTTTGTTGTTTTTGAACAAGGGTTTTTGTATGATGGGACACGGCCCACTTTTGTCAAATGACATACGAGTAACAGATGATCAGCTCAAAACACGCCCTAATAGCCACTCTCGCGAAAATTTACCTCTGTCCAGTCGGCTGCGTAAAAGTCTCGCGAGATCCAATCAATTTGTCCCAGTTTCCATGGCGAGCTCCCTTTGGGCTTGAACGACACACCAGCGGACGTAGATAATCATACGGGATTTTTTGCGAGTCTTACGGATTTCTGTTATTTCTGTTTTACAGTGGTGTACCATTCAGGGTAGGCATGCAGGATTATTTTCAGTTTGTGTGTAACAGTAGGGTCCATTTAGAACTAAGGCAAACGTCAGTTGTTTACGTTTGTTTGCTGCTATCTTCAGCGCTACATTTACGTATTTATCGTTATCTTATTTTATTTATCTTGTGAGTGGAAACCGTTGTAAAACAATACGCGGAGTAACGCGTAACGCTTTCGATACTGTTCAAAGCCAAACAAATTGGCGTAGCCGTGTTTACATCTGGCTTCAAATTACTGTAGACACAGCAACTGCCGCCCAAACAGTCAGAATTATTCACAAATGCGTCAGGACAGTATACATTATTTATCCCCACCTGCGCAACATCGTATCACAGATACCCCTGAACCTGAATATAACGGTGGTTCCTAGAAATATCTGCACGTTGTCTATAAACACAAGCAGGGTCCAGCGTTACGGAACCAATAAGTTCCTAGAACGATTAGAATATAGACTAAAACAAGGCCCGACCGGACAGACGTCACCCGCGCTAATTTGGCAACGCTTCTGTCTCGAACAATCAAATCATTAATTGCTTTCTAAGGCCAGCGAGGGCAAAGGAATTAGGGATTATCCTCATATTTACGGTGACGCATGGGTATTATAGTGGCATTAATTGCCAGAGTGAGACGGATCACCTGCGCTAAGCCCGCGCGACGGCGTAGGCGCGAAGCGTCCACCCGAGCCATTCCGTGACAACCCAACGCTAGGCGAATAATTATTTTGATTATCGTCTTGTAGATAATGTGTCATATTATCGCAAGTAATCTGCCAGCGTGTCCTCATTTGGGTGCGCCCATGATAATGTAATTGGTTCTCGTACGTGGTGTAAAACTACTATAGTTTTTCACATTTAAACCAATTTCCTTTCCCTGTTCACATATATTTTTCAAGGTGCAGCAGATCCGCCAAGGGGGGCCGTCTCAAAATCACTGGCACTTGGGGATGAACTATAGATAAGATTCACAGTTCTGTTCACTTCCTTTCCACCAACACTCTATTGTTTATTTTCTTTTCTTACATGTTGCAAATTATGTTGCATTTTGTAATAATGGAATTTGTACCGTTGGTAGTTGGAAATAAATTACTGATTGATTGATTTATTTATTTATTCGTGTGACGTGTGACGTTTGACGTGTACCCGAAAATGAAACAATGATATGTCTCTATCACGAGAAAACTGCTACACGCCGAAGGTTTAGACGTTCCTGAGCCTTTGCGAACTCTACCCTTCCGTCCGAATCAATTTATTTCAGTTATTCCTAATCATTTCCTCCCTCATTGTCAGATTTACCGTTATCCGACCGTCACATTTCTTTCTCGCTGGTAGAGTATCTGTTTACTCCGCAAACCCACGGATGGTCGTAATAATCTACGGTTTCCGCTTACCATAGATGAGTTGTCAATGCATATCTCAGACTCCTGTTGACTTGAGATGCCGCCAATCGCTATTACAACGTGCTACGTGTAGTCTTCCAACGGCCCGAGTTTGTGTGATATTCCGACTAGCGGCTAACGCAAGAAGTCGGGTTACGCTGACAGCTGCCACCGAAATTCATGTAGGCGACCGCGAACCAGGTGCGTTGATGTTCAAATGTGTAGTGTGTGAACACATTTAAGTAACGCATGCAGTCTGTTTAATAGAAGAGTGTGAGCTTTTGTAAAAATCTACGAAGGAATCGAATTTGATCGTTGGATAGAGTACAAGGTAAGGATGTGGTGCGGTTAGGACACCAGACTCTCAGCCCGGGTGCGAATCTCCTTGCTGCCGTTTCGAAACTTTGGCAATTTAGTTCACTCCGCGTTGTCTCAGTGCACTCAGCTGTATACACGAGTACTGGGCTATACACAGTGGTGGATATATTGCAGCATCTTTGTACACTTCCCAGAGAAGACACGCTGGCGTTGGAATGAACAGGTCTGCCGGGGGTGAAATGTTAAGCGCTTTGAGCAGTCGCAAGGACTGGAGGCCGCGCTATATAAGAACGTGTCTTTACATATTTGCAGCAGAAAGTATTTCGCCAGTGTTTCTGTTCGGTTGAACCGAAATTAATGTAAGAGTTTGTCCGACGATTTCATCAAAACGAGACAAGACATTGGCACAAATGAGCTAGCATGTCGTAATAGATGCTAGATAGGTCAGTTTTGTACGAAATTAGCCTGAAACAAAACGAGCGAAAGTTCGTATTGAGAATGCAGTTTTAACAAGGAATTAATACAAACAGTAGTGTCTGTACACACCGTAAGAGTGACCGTGCAAGGACAGCCTCAGCAAGCATGTTGGGATTTAACCATAATGCGTCTTCCGCTTCCGGTATCGATCGAATAATATTCGCCATTTTATTCAGCTCGCGTGTTGAGCTTTAGGGTAGTTCGCACTAGGAGAGGCTGAGGCACTGTCCAGTTGCAACAACGCGAGTGGACATCTTCAACGCAGTGTTACGTAAGGACTGACGCTGATTACCGTGCTTGCTTATGACGTCAGTAACGTAGCGGTGTGTCGGTTAATTATATTGGCTGCCATAGTATTTCGTTGCAGTCAGAGCCGGGCCATTGTCGTCTTTTTGCGCCTAATTTTCGGGTACCCTAATTTTGACCGTACCCAGTAAAAATAATTCAGTTGTTTGTCCGATGATTTAGTAGTGGACACTAGACAGGTTTAATATGTTCGCGACATGAACCTGAAACGCGACGAGCGAAAAAATCTAATTATGGAGGAACCGTAATTTCCTTTGTGAATTCGCGAACAAGAATAAAACTTTGTGACACCCGTCTTTGTTATGTTCAGCTTACTGCTCAGTCTTGTCTGGTGGTGGTTCCCCGTGTCAGGCTGCAAGCTTTCATCTCTTTGCTTTTCCGTGTTTGTTTCGGGGGACCTCGTCGAATTTGTCCCTTTGCTGACCAGCGCAAGACTGTCTTGGACGTAGGCAAAGCAGGGTGAACAAAATTGTCCAAGTTTCGAAACGGCAGCAGGCTGTTTCGAACCCCGGTAACGTCGAACGACAATTTACCACATGTAACTGCAGCGAAACCTATTTAGTCCGTTCATCGATAATCCGTTTTATTCAGTAATCCGCACGTATTTTGTGAACAAATCTCGACCAACTGGAAATTGCTTCATTACTGCGTGATTCACCGATCCTCACGCTTTTTTTAATCCAGAAAACAAACACTGAGAATCAAACAGGGTTGTTTGATTTAAATCATTTGATTTAAATCATTGATTTAAATCACTCCAAAAAAAATCACCGATTTGTGATTTTTTTTACTTCCGATTTTTTGTAATTGCTGATTTATATGAATTTAGCACAAATAATTGTTTACAAGCATCGAGATCAACAAAGTTTTGCATGTTTTTTTAATACAAAAGCACAAAGTGCGCGCACTTGTGTAGCTGTACTGACACCAGCCTGATAGTCGAATATTTTATGACATTGTATGTTTGAGCTATTCCCTTTCTGAATGCAGTGAAGCCACACAAACTTGTCTTCCAAAGCAAGTATCTTTTCAAGTCAGAAGCCCTGAGTTAAAGTCCACTTAGAGCTTGTGCTAATTGTTACCAATTCAGTATGTTGACTCAAGTGAGACAGTCTGGGCTACAATTGTTTAATACTGTACCAGTTTGCAGTCTGGTTGGAGACCCATAGAGTACACAGAGCCCTGGACAGGTGCTAATCCACCCTCTCAGCAAACAAAAATTAGCATTGCTACAGCCACAGACACACAGCATGCTTTCCTTTCAAAGACAGATTATGCAACTACAGGGGGTGAGGCCTTGTGGACATTGTTTAATGTCTTTATATAAGCAAAAATCATGTACCCTCTGTTAAGAAAAGTACCCAAATCGATTTGAATAGAACACGTTTGAAAGAGTTTATAAAAATAAATATCTATATATCAGATTTAAAAAAAATCAAATAAACCAAAAAAAATAAAAAATCCGATTTAAATCAAATAAATCCGATTTTTTTATTTATAAAAAATCATGATTTTTTCAAACCTGGAACCAAAGTGTGCGGATAAACGAGGTTCTCTAACCTACTAGTGCTAGCTCCAGCGGCCGCAGCCGCTTCCCGTTTGGCCGCGTGAGAGGCGCCGGGTCTGCTGTGTGGACGTGGTCCAAAACAGAATATTGCTGAACCAAAAAGGTAATGAAGACAAAGAGTAAAAGGAAGATATTGTCATAATTTATAGACAACGTGACGAGAAAGAGAACATTATAACACCCAGTGCCGAAATGGAAAGATTGAGGGGGAAAGAGGGGGTGTGACGTCATTGATCGTCAAGCAGTCTGGCTAAGAAAGAGCGCACCCGAACTATTACAAGACACCTGTGATCGTGGGAAATGGACAGTCATTATCGCCTAAACCTGCAACAGACACGGCACGTGGTGGTGCTGATTAAACGGGCGGGTATTTCACGGAATGGGCGTGTCTGCCAAAATGGGCGTGTCTGCCAAAATGGGCGTGTATTTCAAGGAATTGGCGTGTCTGTTGTAGAATGCGCGAGGCCCGACGACGCTGGTTGCACGTGCTGGGACTGAACGGCAAGCGACGAATGCTCACCAGATGGCGCCGTCGTGGCCAGGTGGCGCTAATCTGTGTGGCGGCGTTCGTCCTCACCATAGCGTACGCACGTCACAGCGACAGCAGCGACACCTATCGGACAGGTAAGGCGATATTTTATTTAGTCTGACTTATTTTATTCTGTAATATTATATATGTCATGTTGCTATTACATTGACCTTCGTTATGGTCAATGACTATTTTAACATGCATATTATTATTATTTTTATTATTTTAAGACGAAATATTATATATAATGTTATCTAAAAATGTACCCCGTCATATCTGCGGAGACCAAAATTACTACCACAGACGACAATAAATAGACTTTGTTAGAAAAAAATTTCAATCGAATTTTACAGGCATTGTTATAACCAATTGTAAGTCAAGATGGTCACCATGGTTACCATGGTTACCATGGTTAATAGTATACAACCCCGATTCCTGGGTCCATTTCCGGACGGGACGATACGTTTGACTCACGCACTCAATCCTTCCACTAACAACACAAATGGTGCGAGCATAAATGGCTCATGCACAGTTTAGTTTCTTATAAGCCGCTATAAAGACGAGCAGCCGCTTCAACGAACGTGATCCCACAAAACCGACGTCTTCAAATGTGGCAGTAGTTATCGCCGACCAGCAAACGTTAAGAAACGCACTGCACGAGTAGGAAAGGGTCGATCACACTAGTGATTGTGATCACACTAGTGATTGTGATCACACTAGTGATTGTGATCACACTAGTGATTGTGATCACACAAATCGTACTAATAAGGAGGGATCAAGGCCCGCGTACTAATTTGTTTAATGTCGCTCGAATGCGAAATAATTTATGACCACCGATGTGTCATGCAGCGCCGCGTGGTGAAGGGTTACGGAACTACTATTGTTTTGAATTGTATAAGGGTACAGCGCGCGGTGCTATTCTGACTATTGGAAATTAACAACTTCGTGGAAAACAGTTATCAGTATGACACCAAGGAATTACTTGAAAATCTTGGTGATGTACATAGTTTTTCGAGTTCACGACTCAATCATAAAAATCGAATGACAAACTTATAAGATAAGAACTGTATTTATTTTGCCACACATATTTACAGCACAATATGAGCCATTCATTAAACAACAAGTGCCCTGATTAGATCCTCTAGAAACCCCCCTGGGGCTAATGCAGAGGTCGACCACCTTATTGCGATCGAAGAACAAAACCGTTGATGATGCAGGCAGATTTCCATTGAAACCTAACGGACTTTGTTTGATGTTGGTCTATTCCGTTGCGAAACTCGAGCGGAATATGAATGCCACAGGCCGGCTGGGGATCGTTACATAAGTTCGCAAAGTCCAAAAACCGTGTAGTGTTTAGTATTGGTTCATACCACCACACACCCCCTCAATACAGACCATCACCCACCCCCTCAATACAGATCACCACTCGCCCCCTCAAAGGTTCAGACCACCACACACCCCCTCAATATAGACCACCACCCACCCCCTCAGTACAGACAACCACTCTCCCCCTCAATACGTGGCGTTGGACATACGCGCATATTGCCAATCAAAAGGCATTCGTTTGTCCCGGGAAACGTGGCGACGACCACACCGTCAGCCACCAACACGTAATGCTGTACGTTTTTTTTTGGACTTTACGAACTCGTGCGACCACCCCTTAGCCAATAAAACATTCTATCCGGATTTGTATGGCTCTATACAGAATTTTAAGTCAAAAATACGGATTTTATTTTTGTCATTGGCAGGTATGTGACACGCACGCATGCACGCACACACGCACGCAGCCACGCACGCATCCACCCACGCACGCATGCACATCATATTTGCCCCGAGGCGATATACTATGTATACATAAGTGACGCAAATAGCTGGTGCATTGAACCCTCGTATTAACGACATCAAATAGTGATATTGTGAATACAACAAAAGCGGTTTATTCTCTTGTGAGCAGCCATTAACATTAGCGTATATTAAACAAAGAGAATGACTGTGGAAATAATGGTCTGACTAAGCCGGGCACTTAATGTTTGCTCGTGTTTCCGACTCGAATCAATGTAGCTTTGTCGGGTCTATTTAGTGTCCTTTGATGTGTTCGCGGCGTAAGCCGTCCGGGCATCTACCGACCGCTGATGTATCATTATTTACAGCAGCGCCACTCTGCGGCGGCATAGTGGTTAGAACATCAGACTCTCAATCGAGAGAACCCGGATTCGTTGCCTCAGTTCACTCAGCTGTATTAATGAGTAGCTGGCTATAGACAGGGATGGAAAGATGAACAGGTAGTCCTCGCGCAGCGTTGCAGAATACACCCCAGAGACGTTGAAATGGCGTTGGGATGAACTGGTCCACCAGGGGGTTAAGTGTAACGTGCTCTGAACGGTCCCACGGACTGGATGCCGCGCTATATAAGAACCACCTGTACCTGTATATAAGAACCATATGTACCTGTATATAAGAACCACCTGTACCTGTATATAAGAACCACCTGTACCTGTACATAAGAACCACCTATACCTGTTGCCTCCTTCACTGCGTTTCTTGGATCCCGGGATGACCCCAATACTGTGTTAGGACACAGGTAAAAAATAAACCCTAAGGCGACCACACACGGTTTATTAGAGAAGTAATTTCCCCGTGGAATTATAAAATACAGTGGAACCCCCCCTAAGGCGACCACACACGGTTTATTAGAGACGTAATTTCCCCGTGGAATAATAAAATACAGTGGAACCCCCCAAGGCGACCACACACGGTTTATTAGGGACGTAATTTCCCCGTGGAATAATAAAATACAGTGGAACCCCCCCCAAGGCGACCACACACGGTTTATTAGAGACGTAATTTCCCCGTGGAATAATAAAATACAGTGGAACCCCCCTAAGGCGACCACACACGGTTTATTAGAGACGTAATTTCCCCATGGAATTATAAAATACAGTGGAACCCCCCTAAGGCGAACACACACGGTTTATTAGAGACGTAATTTCCCCATGGAATTATAAAATACAGTGGAACCCCCCCTAAGGCGACCACACACGGTTTATTAGAGAAGTAATTTCCCCGTGGAATTATAAAATACAGTGGAACCCCCCCTAAGGCGACCACACACGGTTTATTAGAGACGTAATTTCCCCGTGGAATAATAAAATACAGTGGAACCCCCCAAGGCGACCACACACGGTTTATTAGGGACGTAATTTCCCCGTGGAATAATAAAATACAGTGGAACCCCCCCCCCAAGGCGACCACACACGGTTTATTAGAGACGTAATTTCCCCATGGAATTATAAAATACAGTGGAACCCCCCTAAGGCGAACACACACGGTTTATTAGAGACGTAATTTCCCCATGGAATTATAAAATACAGTGGAACCCCCCTAAGGCGACCACACACGGTTTATTAGAGTCGTAATTTCCCCATGGAATAATAAAATACAGTGGAACCCCCCTAAGGCGAACACACACGGTTTATTAGAGACGTAATTTCCCCATGGAATTATAAAATACAGTGGAACCCCCCTAAGGCGACCACACACGGTTTATTAGAGACGTAATTTCCCCATGGAATTATAAAATACAGTGGAACCCCCCTAAGGCGACCACACACGGTTAATGAGAGACATAATTTCCCCATGGAATTATAAAATACAGTGGAACCCCCCTAAGGCGACCACACACGGTTAATTAGAGACGTAATTTCCCCATGGAATTATAAAATACAGTGGAACCCCCCTAAGGCGACCACACACGGTTTATTAGAGACGTAATTTCCCCATGGAATTATAAAATACAGTGGAACCCCCCTAAGGCGACCACACACGGTTTATTAGAGACGTAATTTCCCCATGGAATTATAAAATACAGTGGAACCCCCCTAAGGCGACCACACACGGTTTATTAGAGACGTAATTTCCCCATGGAATTATAAAATACAGTGGAACCCCCCTAAGGCGACCACACACGGTTTATTAGAGACGTAATTTCCCCATGGAATTATAAAATACAGTGGAACCCCCCTAAGGCGACCACACACGGTTTATTAGAGACGTAATTTCAATCACAATTCTAAGTAGTTATTTAGATAATGACCGAAGGCCTAGCCATGTTGTATTATTTAATACGGTTTCGTTGTGACAGACGATATCTTTATGTAATATTTGTGGACTGAAATATTGGCTTCTAGTCAGGTGAAACCGAAGCACACAATCAAATCAGGTCTAGAAAATAACGGACACTAAACTGGTCTACACCCGTGCGTGCGTGCGTGCGTGCGTGCGTGCGTGCGTACGGGCGTGCGTGCGTGCACGTATCTATGTACTGTACCTTCTAGCTGTAAACATTAATTATCCTTTACTAAGTAAAGGGTAGAACATAAATATTCACGTTACCCTCGACGATGGAATCAAACTCATTTGACAACTTAACATTTAAACTTAATACAATTAGACAGAACAAATCAGACGGCTCTAAAGCGTGATGACTCGAGACGTATCAGTAGAATACAATGCATATGATCGGTGCACTTTGGAGAAAGATCAGATAAATATTAAGATACGTAACGGAAGTTCACTTGTTGGGAATTAACAAGAGGATGACTCAAGCATGTATTTCCATAGTGGTCATTGGACATCACATGCAAACATGAGGCAGACATAAATAGATTGTGACAAGTATAACATTAACGTCAACTGACCACTGTCCTGCCCATACACTTGGTCTATTCGAGTATATACACTGCCGGTGTCTTGCAAACTTAATATATTCGGCTATATACAGATAATAACAAGGACTACGATAACGCCAATGCGTCAGAACATTAAAGAATTCGCCTTTGCTTTGTATGCTACAAGGCCAACGTTGACAATTTATGTTATAAATTATTAGAATTCGCATTGTACTGACAATATACAAGGCAGGGATTGACGTCCCGTTTTGGATACATTTGGAAATTAGACAGATAACGTTGGAGACGTAATTGCACTAAAGAAACCAGCCAAAGTTGTGTATAGATGTTAGGATTATTATAATTCGTCTTGTACCTGTAATGACTGACAAAAGCAAGGCCAGGATTGACGTCACGTTTAGGATATTTTTGAACATTAGACAGGTGACGTTGGTGTTGTCCTTGTACTAAAATATCCATACCATATACAGGCATCGCTCCACTCGGCTGTATTAACCGGGTTAACGCCACCAAGGCCACGGTACTGTTGTCCAAGATTCTTAAAATACGATAGCGCGGCAGTTTCTTAAAATGTCACCCTACGTAACTGACTGGGTCACGGCCACCCAATCTAGCATAGCTTAGCCGTTGTATGCACACGACGTCACGCCTGGTTAAACTTGGCCTTGGATGGGTACAGCTGTCTATATACCGTTGTACTTCGGTTATGTTTTCGTAGCGAAATGTTGTTTGAAAACGATTGGGATATTTTTAACCGTGGCACATACTAGTGGTTGGCGCTAAGGTTACGTTGTCGGTAAATAAATTGCTCATAAGTGAGAAATGACAGTTGTACGTCGGCCTGAATGTGTACCGGGGGCACACGTTGAGTGCACCTGTCCGCTCACCCGTAACCCCGCTTGTGGCGTAACACTGGGATTTGACAGATAAAGGCACCATTTCAAGTTCCAGTGTACGTAGGCCGTATTCACTATGCGGAGTTTAGTTCAAGTGAAGTCTCACTCTTGCCACACTCGCACACACGCACGCACGCACGCACGCACGCACGCACGCACGCACGCACACATACACGCACACACGCATGCACGCACACACGCTCGCTCGCACGCACACACGCACGACACACACGCACACACACACACTTATACACGTGTAACATAATAACATAATCAGTGGGAAATGCTATACGTTTGAAGACGCCATTTATAACCGTACAATTTGTATTACTGATGCAAGGTTTGAGTGCGCCAGTAGAGCGTGTTTTGTTAGGAATCGGCCTATCAGCTATGACGACCCATTCGACTTGCCACAGGTTAAAACACTGCCTGTAAAATTCACACAGATCATCGTGCGTGTGGAGCCTGAAGGATGATAAGGCCCACCTTTTCTCATAAAGCCATTGTCTATTGTCTGCATTAGTAATTGTGGTCACAGTAGACATCGAATGACGGAGTATATTGTTATTTGTGTTGACATAATATGCTACATATCTAGCTTAAATATCAACATCGTTGTCATAGTCGTCAGCATCTTTATCACCATCATCATCAACACCATCATCATCGTCATCACCATCGTCATCACCATTGTCATCAGCATCGCCATCACCATCGTCATCACCATCGTCATCGTCGTCGTCATCATCGTCATCACCATCTTCATCACCATCGTCATCATCATTGTCATCGTCATCATCATCATCATCATCATCATCATCATCATCGGCGCCGAATTACCTTTTGAAAATCACCACGACAACATCAATAATCCCCAAATGGCAAAATAATCCGTGCAACTGTTAACAATTAACACTATTAATTCCATGATACAACATTATCACAGAAATATCCATCTACGCCTTGGTACGTTGCGCTGCCAGTCATTATCTTGTTGGCCTCAAATGGAATCCAAATCTCGAAATTGCGACGTAATACTTGCAGTCGTAGTAGCATCTGGCGACGGTTTACGTAACTTGGAACAATCGTAGAAAAGAGGCACGACGTTGCAAACAGCCGGATTATAGTGAGACTCGTGATTTTTCTCGCACAGAAACAAGTGGCGCCTCCGGACGTCGCCTGCTGACGTCATCGAATTCAACGTCCACGAATCACTTAGCGGAATGGGAGAGGTGCGACTTTGAAAAATCGTCACTTCCGATCGCGTGGATGTTTAGTCATTTTTTCTGCATATCAATCATATTTATAGGTGGGTGAACTGATCTTGCTGCGTTAACTCGATTATGTAGCAGTTATGTAACACTAGCAGTACCATGTAATGATAACCTCATTTAGTTATCAAATAATGATGTCTCCCTTCGCGAAATAAAATAACGACATATCCCCTGATACGATGTAATAATGACACCTCCATTTGTATGAAATAGCGACGTCTCCCTTCTCGATATGAAATCACGACATATCCCTGAGCGCTGTGTAATAACGACACTTCCCTCTCCACAGCACTAGCCCTCATCTGTGACGATTTCTTCGCGAAATAAAATAACGACATATCCCCTGATACGATGTAATAATGACACCTCCATTTGTATGAAATAGCGACGTCTCCCTTCTCGATATGAAATCACGACATATCCCTGAGCGCTGTGTAATAACGTCACTTCCGTCTCCACAGCACTAGCCCTCATCTGTGACGATTTCTTCGCGAAATAAAATAACGACATATCCCCTGATACGATGTAATAATGACACCTCCATTTGTATGAAATAGCGACGTCTCCCTTCTCGATATGAAATCACGACATATCCCTGAGCGCTGTGTAATGACGTCACTTCCGTCTCCACAGCACTAGCCCTCATCTGTGACGATTTCTTCGTACCGTCTCTCGAGGTGATCTCTGAGAAGCTACACCTCTCTGAAGACGTGGCCGGGGCGACGTTCATGGCGGCAGGCTCCTCGGCGCCCGAGCTCTTCACGTCAGTAGCCGGCGTAGCCGTCCAGACGGATGTCGGTGTTGGCACAATCGTCGGGTAGGTGGCGCTGCGAAGGTCGGCGTTGGCTGATCATCGTACCTGCTAGGCGACACAAATCCCCACCAGAGGCGCCACTCGCAAATTCACCACTGCCACAACTTACATTTGATGCGCAGATTCTGCAGATTTATTTCATTCGGTAAATCAAGTGGTAAATCTCCCAGCTTCAGTTGCATGACACAATATTGTCTGTATTGAAAACGTGTATAGAAACACAATAACTTTCGTTTATGTGTGAGTAGCGCCACTGTATGGGAATGTGTCGCCAGGGATCGTGTCAAACGTTCCAGTAGGGGCGTAAATCCCGTCGATCTAAAATTAGCTCGTGTATTTCGCACTTGCGACAGCGGTCGGCATCGGAACTAAGAACTGTTAAAAAAAATTATTTAAAATTGACACACACACTAACCGTTTGACATGTGTAATCCGTGACACACCAATCACATTGGCGCTAAGCAGCAGAAGAAATGTGCTCCAAATAATTGATGATGATTAAGTTTACCGTGTAATATTGTCCGAAATCAACGCGAGCGATATCACGTTATTGTAGGCTGTTCACCACAAAACGTCATAATTATAAATACACGCACTGTACATTGTCAGGTAACTGTACATTGTCAGGTAACTGTACATTGTCAGGTAACTGTACATTGTCAGGTAACTGTACATTGTCAGGTAACTGTACATTGTCAGGTAACTGTACATTGACAGGTAACTGTACATTGTCAGGTAACTGTCATTGTCAGGTAACTGTACATTGTCAGGTAACTGTACATTGTCAGGTAACTGTCATTGTCAGGTAACTATACATTGTCAGGTAACTGTACATTGTCAGGTAACTGTACATTGTCAGGTAACTGTACATTGTCAGGTAACTGTCATTGTCAGGTAACTGTACATTGTCAGGTAACTGTACATTGTCAGGTAACTGTACATTGTCAGGTAACTGTACATTGTCAGGTAACTGTCATTGTCAGGTAACTATACATTGTCAGGTAACTGTACATTGTCAGGTAACTGTACATTGTCAGGTAACTGTACATTGTCAGGTAACTGTCATTGTCAGGTAACTGTACATTGTCAGGTAACTGTACATTGTCAGGTAACTGTACGTTGTCAGGTAACTGTACATTGTCAGGTAACTGTCATTGTCAGGTAACTGTACATTGTCAGGTAACTGTACATTGTCAGGTAACTGTACATTGTCAGGTAACTGTACATTGTCAGGTAACTGTACATTGTCAGGTAACTGTACATTGATCTACATATACATATGTTTATTGCTCTGTTTATTGCATTTTTATGAGGTTCTAAGTTGGCTCCGAAAACGGCGAACAAGACGTTAGCCTATACAATAACAAACTGGAAGGATATGAGGGCCTGCTTTGCTTGTCATTCATATTAACTGTGCTATGTCTTTGAATATAATATAAACACAACATTTTAGCTTCGTCCGCGTTAAAGCCATGTTGATTATCGATTTCAGACAAACAGTTGCGGCGAATCAATCATCACCAAGTTTACAATAGGCCTAGCCTGCGCCAATAGGGCTTGACTTCGCAGTGAGCCAACGATGCTCCAATGTCACCTTATTGAACAGTATTGAGCAGTTAACGCGCTGCTGTTCACACGCAGCTGTTCACACGCAGGTGCAAAGATTGGTTTAATTTGGCGCGGTCTGTTTGCTAAAATGGTGGCGGGCAGTTTTATTGGCGGGGTTATAATTGCAATTATCTTTCTGCAGGTCGGCCGTATTCAATCTGCTCATTATCATTGCCCTGACGTCTGCTCTAGCGGGTCAGGTGAGTACATGGTTTCACGTTGCGTGTTTCCCGTATTTTACGTGTTTTGCGTATTTTACGTGTTTTCACGTATTTTACGTGTTTTGCGCATTTTACGTGTTTTACGTGTTTTACGTATTTTACGTGTTTAACGTGTTTAACGTATTTACGTGTTTCACGTATTTTACGTGTTTCACGCATTTTACGTGTTTAACGCATTTTACGTGTTTTACGTATTTTACGTGTTTTACGTGTTTCACGTGTTTTGCGCATTTTACGTGTTTTACGTATTTTACGTGTTTAACGTATTTTACGTGTTTCACGCATTTTTCGTGTTTTACGCATTTTACGTGTTTAACGCATTTTACGTGTTTTACGTATTTTACGTATTTTACGTGTTTCACGTATTTTACGTGGTTTGCGCATTTTACGTGTTTAACGCATTTTACGTGTTTTACGCATTTTACGTGTTTTACGTATTTTACGTGTTTAACGTATTTTACGTGTTTCACGTATTTTACGTGTTTCACGTATTTTACGTGTTTTACGTATTTCACGTTTCACGATGTAGTATTGCGAATTGGGGCAAGCAATACATATATTGCTCCACAGTTTTGCTTCTGTTTCCGTCCCAGTAGAACGTTTGTTTCTTGCGTGCGTGCGTGCGTGCGTGCGTGCGTGTGTGCGTACGTGCGTGCTGCTGCAACGGCAGCAGTGACATAGTAATATAATAAAGTATCATGTCATGTACGTATGTAGCCTTCAAATCGTCGAGAGCTCGAGTTCAGGAGTTTCACACAGTAATTACAATGTTCACGCCTTCTTCTCAAGTTGTCTCACAAAGGCCAGTGTTCGGTCATAGTTTTTAAGCTGTCAAACAAAAGGCAATAGTAATTTAAATGCATAGTCGTCAACGTTAAAGGGAAAGTACGGCGATTTTAATTGGCTGACACGTTATTGCTGCAGTATTTATAGAGTTAGAAATTGTATAAACGGGAATTCGAAAATGCAGGAACAAAAAACAACGCTTGCCGATTGACACCATCTTCTTCAGTTCGGGCGGCGACTGTTTCACAACTGAACGTTGCAACACTGATATTTATTAGTATGTTATGAAATTTCAATAATGTATACATCTGCAAACAGTTTTACTACTGTGATCTTTAATCTTCTTATATATTCGAAAATGCACAATTTGGCGATGAAATCAAAATAACACAGTTTCTCGACATATAAACACAACGAAGCGTATATCCAAAAAACGGAACTAAAATTGCCGTACATTCTCTTTAAGAGAAAGCTCATACCTACTATGTGATCCATTATGACGTCATAGGTACTGCATCTTGATTGGCGACCACTGATGAGGGATTCTTTCTTCTACGCACTATCAATAGGCTGCTTCATAGGATTCGCATGGGACGGCGTTTTCCAGGTTGGTACGACGATCCTGATTGGCTACACATTTCGATTGGCTGCTTCTACATAAAACGTACCCCGAATGTTAGGGACACTCCAACCATGAAACTGTCGTAAACCGATGCAGATATTTCTGTGGGCGTATTGCAAGATTTTCGTTTCGGAAGTACATAACAGACGCACATACAGCGTGTTGACGAAATCATGTGTTATCATTCCCCGTTGACACTGTATGGCATTCGTCATTGTGTCTGGGGGGGGGGCGGTATCCGTAGTGTACAGTACGTCACGCTCAGGGGTGTAGATATCTAGGTAAGAATTATGGATCGTTACGGGGGGGGGGGCACACGAGGTGTATCGGTGATCGCTACGTAACAATTAAAGCAAATGTGTCGATACGACTAGCTCGCTGACTTGTCTATTGCTAACCTATATTTCACATGTGAACTCCGAATCAGTGCGGACATGCAACGAATATAAAACATATGTATGCACTGTGAGATGCAGTGAAGTTGTGGGTGGGGGGTATTCATCAGAATAAACGTAGTTTCCAGGGGTGCATAGGCAAACATTATGAAGCATTACGTCACATGTGGCGCTAGGTGGCGCAGTGGTCAGAACATCTGACTCTCAATCGGGAGAATCCGAGTTCGAATAATCTTGCTGGCATTTCCCAGATTGCGCAATTTCGTTCTCTCCACGTTACTCCAGTACACTCCACCTTACTCCAGTTCACTCCACCTTACTCCAGTTCACTCCACCTTACTCCAGTTCACTCCACCTTACTCCAGTTCACTCCACCTTACTCCAGTTCACTCCACCTTACTCCAGTTCACTCAGCTGTGTAAATGAGCACCTATAATTACAGCGTGGCTGAATGATTCCGAGAGAAGTCGAGTTGGTGTTGGAATGAATAGGTCTTCCAGGGGGTGTTTCATGCTTTGAACAGTCCCAAGGATTAGAGACGGCGTTATATAAGAATGTACACACTACCTTTACATTGTTTTTTTTACACAAATTGTAATTGTCGCCTGGATTGGAGACTGCGCTATATAAGAACGTACACACTACCTTTACATTGTTTTTTTTACACAAATTGTAATTGTCGCCTGGATTGGAGACTGCGCTATATAAGAACGTACATACTACCTTTACATTGTTTTTTACACAAATTGTAATTGTCGCCTGGATTGGAGACGGCGCTATATAAGAACGTACACACTACCTTTACATTGTTTATACAGAATTTGTAATTGTCGCCTGTCCCGTTTGTAGCACTACGAGTCGGTGACGCTGCTTGTTCTGTACGCCGTATATATCGTTCTGATGGTCTTTAATCGCAACTTAATGGACTGGATGGCGACGTGGAAGATCAGGTGAGTCTAAGCTGCCGCCATTGCCCTGTGTCTACATCGGACCCCGTAAGGTGGCAGCACTGTAGTGTCTCACTACTAGATTCCGACTTTACTTCAGTAAATTCCATGTAACTGTATTGATTGACATACAGTCGAACAACGTACATATATACATATAAATGTTGGTTATTCCATATAATACGCTGAAATTACACGCCGACTTATCAGTATTCAGCTTGATAAGCGTCTTTCATATAATTCGCGCGTCCGTTTTAGTTATGGTTCTAGCACATGTGACGACAAAGTTCTGTAGCCGCGTCGAATGTGTCCAATATCACGTCATATATAGATACGTCCATAGCATAGAACGCGACGTCACTAGTAACCGTTCGTTCCAGTTCGTGTATAAAGACGTCAGTCCTTCCCACTAGCGAAGACGTTGACGACAAATCAGCAAATACCAAACAGTCGGAAGGAACGCATGACGACGGAAAGGTGAGTGTGCAATAGAAAGGAAATCGTTCCTTCACGAGAGAAAATAGTTCCGACAAAAAAAGACACCACCCGAAACGAACGTTTTCCTTGTCACAAGTATCTCAATGCCGGTCACATATTGATGAATAATCACGTTGACCTCTCACTCTCTGAATGTCCACTTGCCATCTGTTTTTGTTTACGATGTCAATCTTGTCAAATCTTGTTAAGCATCAACAGAAGTTTAGCTGTAAGTATTCGTTTCTAAATTTGTAATTGAAACATTCGTGTTTTCGTTTTTAGCACTGATTTGGTGGGGAAAATGTGTGTCTGTCTTCCGAGTCGTTACTCAGATCTGTTCGAGGGGTTCCAATAATACCCCGTCTTCCTGTATTTATCCACCCGTAGATTGGTGTACCAAGTTTTTTCTATATCGAAAACAATTAGGTAGATATATCTGATATAATGTACACATTCCGAAGATGTTTAAATAACGACATTGACTCTGATCAGACTTCGCTGCCGTTCTACAAATCGCTGCACACCGGGCTCACAATTGTACAATTCGTTGAACAGCGGGCTCACAATTGTACAATTCGTTGAACAGCGGGCTCACAATTGTACAATTCGTTGAACACCGGGCTCACAATTGTACAATTCGTAGAACACCGAGCTAGGCTTCCACGCCTACGAAGCGTACACATGTACACATGTACACGCATAATATACACATGTAGCGTACAAAATGTATACTCATATCAGCTGCATACGCTTTTGGTATGTCCGAACACTGCATGCCGCCAATTATC
The DNA here is from genome assembly GCA_963662155.1 of Lamellibrachia columna. Lineage (NCBI taxonomy): Eukaryota > Metazoa > Annelida > Polychaeta > Sabellida > Siboglinidae > Lamellibrachia > Lamellibrachia columna. Next base: position 18,506,507 of record OY759268.1, read on the forward strand.
ATTCGTTAGATTGTGTTTGTATCTTTATTTGTTTCGTTTTAATGAGATCGTTGCTTAATGTGTCACGTGACCACGTCACTCCCATCGAAGCCGCCAGGTGACGTGCGCCACCTTCCTGCTGCTTCCGTCAATATCTGACTTTCAGTTGTTTCGCGTCACGGATGGATTAGGGTATTTAGTCACCGGAAAGCCGCGAGTTGATGACCCGTTACCAAGATATTGAAAACAATGTATTCGAACCTCTGGTTAGACAATATAATTATACTTCTATGATAAGTGGGTCTTTAGCGCAATAATATCGAGCAAAATTGCATTGAAATCGTTTCGTCAGATTGCGATTTAAGTTAATTTATTCATCTTTGATGCCAGGTCAAGTTATGTCTCATTTGTCACGTGTTTTTTGACACACACACACACCACGCACGCACGCACGCACGCACGCACGCACGCACGCACGCACGCACGCACGCACGCACACACACACACACCACACACACACACCACACACACACCACACACACACCACCACACCGCACCCACCACACCACACCCACCCACCCACCCACCCACCCACCCACCCACCCACCCACACACACACACACACACACACACACACACACACACACACACACACACACCACACACACACCACACCGCACACATCACACATCACATCACACCACACCACACCACACCACACCCACCCACCCACCCACCCACACACACACACACACACACACACACACACACACACACACACACACACACACACACACACACACACACACACACACACACACACACACACCACACACACACACACCACACACACCACTCACACCACACACACCACACACACACCACACACACCACACACACACACCACACACACACACACACACACCACACCACACACATCACACATCACACCACACCCACCCACACACACACACACACAGCAATAAGTTCTTTCATTGTAAAACAAATCGTTACTTAAGTATTTTCACGTGAAACATTATTCCATTCCTCTTCCCTTCCTCTCCTCCCCCGCTCCATACATCCCGCTCCCATCTCCCTCTGCCATCACCCCTCGCGTCTTCCTTCCCTTCCCTCTGATCCCCGTCTTATTCGTGTCCGCCAAGTCCCGCAACCGCTGTTGTCGGTCTGCCGCCGTTGACGCCATTGTCTGACCGGCGACTATGTTAGTCGTCACTTTTGTCACAGCGCATCTCTCACACGGATGTCAATGAAGCCGGCCACATCTTTCACCACCGACGAGGCTCCGTCGCCACCATGCTGGTGAGTATGTCGGTCGCTAGGCGGCGCTGCTCCCTCCCGCATCCGCCAGGCGGCGCCATCGTGCGTGTGTCGATGGTTTCCTTCCGTGTATAGGTAGCATAGTTGGTGTGTTTACTGACGCCCGTTGTTTTCGCTGTTTGTGTTGCTGCCGCTGTTCGGCCGTTTCGCTTGTCATAACGCTGCTGTTGCGCGTACGTTTAATGGGGCCTTCTCTCGGTAGAAACTAACTCTCGCTTTTGCATTGGATTAGCGCCGTGTGTCGAGCGCAACTGTAGAAATCCGCAACAAAGGAGCGTTTTTGTAAAGCCGGATCGTCGAAACGTTTATTCGCATGACGCACGTGACCGTTGCCCTTGACAACGCGTCGTCCCAACAGAAACACTCCGTTTTCTTCCGTGCCTACGTGGTTTTCTAGTGCGCTTTCTATTGGCCTTGGTGTTGGGAATAACGAAGTGTTTTCAATACGGGACTCGTTTTGATGTACTTTAGTTGTCAGACTCCATGCACGTTGTCAGACTCCATGCACGTTGTCAGACTCCATGTACGTTGTCAGACTCCATGCACGTTGTCATAGGCAATACGTTAAGACCATAGGTGCATGTCCGTAGATGGGTGTATGTGTAGATGTGCGTGCGTGCGTGCGTATTCGTGCGAGTACATGTTAGTGCGTGTGTGTTTATGTGTGTGTATGTATACATGTACAGGCTGTATATACATGTGCGTGCGTGCGTGCGTGCGTGCGTGCGTGCGTGCGTGCGTGCGTGCGTGCGTGCGTGCGTGCGTTCGTGCATGAATGTAAGTGTGTTCTTCTAAGTATATACATGTGTGGAGATATATGAAGAAGATACACACGCGTTGGTACGTACATGTTTAGGTAAATGCATTATCTGCGTAGTTGTGTAGCATAGTGAAACAGTGAATTAATTCTCTTCCAGGGTTTTCACCAAACGCACCACGACCATCTTGGCTCCTCTGCTGTAACGGTGCGCTCTCTAAGCTTGTTATTAGTTAAGGATTTCCATAATTTCGTCTTCGTACATTTGCCGTTGTGGAACAAATGCACCACGACCATCTTGGCTCCTCTGCTGTAACGGTAGCTCTCTAAGCTTGTTATTAGTTAAGGATTTCCATAATTTCGTCTTCGTACATTTGCCGTTGTGGAACAAACGCACCACGACCATCTTGGCTCCTCTGCTGTAACGGTAGCTCTCTAAGCTTGTTATTAGTTAAGGATTTGCATAATTTCGTCTTCGTATATTTGCCGTTGTGGAACAATCAATCTTTTGATGTTGGATTTGATCATTAATTTATCCATTATGCCGGGTTCTTTCCGTGAACAAATGTTTCATGTTTCTACTGAGGCATAGAACGTCCTACCCCTCACAGTCAGGGCAGCCAACTCCGACTCGTGGCATTCAAGACTGTCAATAACATATATCTTTCGTGCAACCTTCTTTACATTTTGTTGCTATCAGAAGTGACATTTTAATGACTTGGGTGGTTTATTCATTTATCGTATAATTTATTTAACATGTTTTTATTTAACTTATCTGCTTAACTGATTTGTTTATCGGCTTAATTTAGTTGTTTATTTAACTTATCTTATTTAAGGTATTTATTTAACTTATTTTTATTTGCTTTTTAAAGCATTTTTACGTTAACATTTAAACTTATTGTAAATGAACTTACTATTATCTTGTTCGCGCCTTTGGGCAGGTTTTCAACCCGAACACATGGCGCGTTACAAATGCATAATAACAATAATGATAGTACTAATAATAATATAGAACATGCGGATGCTTATTGAATCGGGAATAACTAATGTTATCCTGCTAATTATGTGATTTTAAATCAAAGCCACTGTCTGAGTGATTGAGACACCTTATCCCCTTTCCATTCGTCCTTGCCCGCTCCTCCTTTGTCGTCAGTAATGACCTTGGTTATTTGCGCTGTTACCGTGTGCTGGTGACGTTCTGCATGTTCGCACGTTCTGTTCGCGTGTTGTGTGTTTGGTCATGTTCGTTGCCTGGCACCGTCCGTTCGCCCGCACGCTCGCCCGCCCGCCGCGTGCACACTAACGCCTGCTCACTGACGTCACGCCAGCTACCAGAGCGCGCCACTGCATGCGCGCACCCACGTACTAACTGTCGACTGCATCGTTGCACGCGCGCGCGCTGCTGACGTCACCCGTCACGTGCCGCTGGTTTTACAGATATCGCCCGGACGGCGAAGCAGCGCCATGACGGGTGAGTCGAGCACGACGGACTTGCAGTCGACGACCCTGGAGATGGGCGCCGTCCACTCCAATAACAACTCGTCGCTCCGTCCACCGCCGACTGTCGACGGGGTTGTGTTCACGCCACAGACAGGCGGAGGAGATTCGCAGCAGCCGAACGGCGGCCGCTTACCAATCGCCGAGGTGGAGGAAACCGGGAACGGTAACGTCGGATCCGACACGGATCAAGTGTACGCGGCGGCGGTAGCGGCAGCGGCACAGACGGACGAACCGAAGTCGCCAGAGGGAGGCGCGCACATAAACGGCGGCAAACAAACACCCCTTCCCATTATCGTACAGCCTTCCACCAACGGTCCTAAGGCAGACCACGCTAATGCAAACCGTTACTCCTCGCAGCGAGAAAACAGCATGCAGAAGCAGTCGCACCATCTCGACAACGGAGCGACACGTCGTAGCAGTCAACACATGGAGGGGGAGGTGAAGGTAATAGCCAGCAAGTCGACGGCACAGTCGATCGAGGTACGTACCACATCGGCCCATTGTCACACGGGCCCAGACTCCCCAAGCCCGTAGCCACTTCGTCGACTTTGTTCTCATAAATATGTTAACTCTACTAGGTGGCGACACCGACATCGATAGTTTCGCACTAGTCACACGGACTATCATTTCAATTACTAGTCCGTGGAACGATCAGAAAGTTCTCATTCTCACAGAGAACAATAAATGAATGGAACAAATCATCTACAGATTGTATAGATGCTAACAGCGTAAATATGTTTAAGACTAAAATTTACAAATATTTCAGGTTATACATAGACGATAAATTGTTTAACTCTCGATAAGCCAATGGCTTCCTTGTCCCCCGGCTTACAATCTGGATACCTCGCCTTGGATGGCAATCTTTTAAAATCTTGTTACATCTTGTTAAAATTAAATTAAAATCCTGTTATATCTTGTTTAAATATTGTTAAACTCATGTTAAATCTTGTCTAATCTGGTAAAATCTGGTTAAAGTCTTGTTAAATATTGTTAAATAACTTGTTAAACTTGACAACGTGTTTGCTGCAGACTGGTACTACGTGTGATGACGACGAGGCTAACGACACGTACCAGCTGTGTCCCTGCCTTGCCTGCTGTCCCGTCGTCCGGGGCGCCAACCCGCCCAGCACAGAGGGAGCACGCCAGAAAGGAGGCTGCCTTGAGTGGACCAAGTTCATTCTGCGGTGGATCCTCTTTATCCCTTCCTTCCCGTTTCTCGTCCTCTTTTCCTGGACTGTCCCCGATTGCTCCCAGGATCACAACAAGTACGTATCACTGTGGTCTCGTCACGTTACTGTTTATGTCATCGCATATATATATATATATATATATATATATATATAATATATATATATATATATATATATATATATATATATATATATATATATATATATATATATATATGTGTGTGTGTGTATATATATATATAAGTATATGTGTATATATATATATATATATATATATATTTCTAAATGTATATATATATATATATATATACATTTAGAAATATACATATATATATATATATATATATATATATATATTATCAGAAGCCCATATATATATATATATATATATATATATATATATATATATATATATATATATATATATATATATATATATATATATTATATATATATATATATATATATATATATATATATATATATATATATATATATATGGGCTTCTGATAAAATACACGCACACACACACACACACACACACGCACGCACGCACGCACGCACACACGCACACACGCACGCACGCACGCACACACCGTTGTTGACACACAACGTATACGTCCCCAGATTACGTTCACCGTTGCCACTTAACTGACATATGCCTGTTGTGTGCGCACGCGCTACAGGAAGTGGTTCATCTTGAGCTTCCTGTCGTCCGTGCTGTGGATAGCCGTCCTCAGCTTCGCCATGGTGACTCTTGTCGGTCGGGTCGGCTGCATCCTCAACATTGACAGCTACATCATGGGACTGTGTATCATCGCTGTGGGCACCAGTCTCCCTGTAAGTAGCATTAGTGGCAGTGTTGGGGTGGTGGTTGTGGGGGGTGGTGCCAGGTCACATGTCACCTGTGCGTAGGTCATTCTTAATTGGATCATCAGCTCACCAATAAGTATATCTGCCCATAAATGTGTCACTCCGGAAATGGGATATTTTCCCCATTACTATTTATTCATACGTGCGTTTATTTATTCATGCGTGTGTGCATGTGTGCGTGAGTGCGTGCGCGCGAGTGCGTGCGTCAACAGTATTTTCGGTAATTGTGTAAACACTATGAGTTTTGTGTTCTTTATGTACAGGATGCCATCAGTTCTATCCTCGTTGCACGAGACGGCTTCGGAGACATGGCTGTATCGAATGCTATTGGCTCAAATGTGTTCGACATCAACCTCGGCATTGGGCTACCGTTCATCATTCGCATAGCAATAGACAATGGCGCGCCGATTTCCCTGCTCGATGACAAGGAATGGGTCAGTCTCTCTTTTTCTCTGTATCCCTGTCTCTTTCTTTGTCCCTGTCTATGTCTCTTTCTGTGTCTCTTTATCTGTCTATTTCTTTCTCTCTCCCTCCCCCCTCTCTCTCTCTCTCTCCCTCCCTCCCTCCATATTTCTCTCCCTCCCTCTCTCTCCTTATGCTTTTTTAAGATTAATCGTTGTCTCCGTTTTAGCAAATTTATTATGATTAACTTAATTAATTAATTTTAAAATAATATTATGTGTATATTAAATGCCCCTGAATGTACTTTGTCTAAATCTATGGCGCTATATAAATGTACTTATTATTATTAGTACTACTACTATTTCTACTAGTAGTAGTGGCAGTGGGTAGTGGTAGTGGTTAGCGGGTAGTGGACTGCGGGCAGTGGTTAGTGGGTATCGGTAGTGGTTAGTGGTTAGTGGGTATTGGTAGTGGTTAGTGGGTAGTGGTAGTGGGTAGTGGTTGGACGGTAGTGGTTAGTGGGTAATAGGTAGTGGGTAGTGGTAGTGGGTAGTGGTAGTGGGTAGTGGTTAGAGGGTAGTGGGTAGTTGTAGTGGGTAGTGGTTAGTGAGTAATAGGTAGTGGGTAGTGGTAGTGGTAGTGTGTAGTGGGTCGTGGGTAGTGGGTAGTGGTAGTTGTTAGTGACAGTAGCCGCTGCCGAAGCCGAAGCCTCAGTCGCTGCGGTAGAGGTAGTAGGTAGAGGTAGTAGGTAGAGGTAGTAGGTAGTAGGTAGTAGGTAGAGGTAGTAGGTAGAGGTAGTAGGTAGAGGTAGTAGGTAGAGGTAGTAGGTAGAGGTAGTAGGTAGAGGCAGTAGGTAGAGGCAGTAGGTAGAGGTAGTAGGTAGAGGTAGTAGGTAGTAGGTAGAGGTAGTAGGTAGTAGGTAGAGGTAGTAGGTAGAGGTAGTAGGTAGAGGCAGTAGGTAGAGGTAGGGGCAGCGGCAGCGGTAGTGGTAGTCGTGTTTAATATCATACAAATCTAAAGTAGCGCTGATTCGTGATTACACCCGCCCGTAGACGACACAGTGTCTTCCGTCCTTGCAGGTTCTCTTCCACAACGGCGAAATGGCGATGATTCCGCACGTCAAGTTCGGCTTCATCCTCTTGCTCATCCTCATCTTGGCCCTCGCCATGTTCACCATCTCCGGCTTCCACCTCAACCGCTCTATCGGAGTGACGTTCGTCATCATGTACGCCGCCTTCATAGCCTACGCCCTAATCCAGGAGATATATTGCTTACGCACGCTCCATCTGTATTGCTGACACGCCCCACGGTATCTGGGCATGCGCCGAGTTTCGACCAAGTGACGGATAAAACGACGCAGCACCCCGGTCCGGGACCGGGTCCGCAGTGTGCTTGCTTCGCATCGAACGAAATCGATTTCGATTGGATGGCTGTGAGCGTGTGACGTCGACAATAGGTCACGAGGTCGCGCGGAAATGGTTTGACCACATGTGGTCAGTCAGCCGTAACGGTGGTCGGACAACAGTTACTACGAGACAAATGTCGATGTTGTTGTTGCTGCTGTGGTTGCTCAACACCATCACCTTTATCTTGTTGTTGCTGTTGTTCGGTTTAACAGAGGGCGTGCGTGCATCATTTATTTAATGTTAAACTAACCCGCCAGAGGGAGCAACAACGTAGCGAGTGTAATAAATACTAATAAATATCGTCGTCGGTAGCCTTATCTGACTGTAACGCATCCCGTAGAAGTAGCGTCAACAAACGCACACGGAATAGACATCGAATTGACGTCGACGGCGTCTTTTGTATTATCTTTATGGCCGACCTGTGATAGACTAGATCAGTGACGTGTAGCCGGACCACGGCAGGCCGTTGGACCTTTGCGGTGGCACGTGCAATGTGTTCGGGTATGTGACGTACGTTACATTAAGCGTACACAACAATACACGGTTCATATTACAGACAGGCGTCCGTTAATGTGTGTTTTGATATTTATATTGTGCATTACATTCGTGGATCAGTGCAAAGTATGTGGGCTTCTTGCCGCCGAACAGTGTCATTTGTTACTGAACGGGAACACAACTCTGCACCGAATACCGTGACGTCACAACGACGACGTCACAACGATGACGTCACAACGACGACGACGTCACAACGACGACGTCACAACGACGACGTCGTGATCGGCGGTGATTTTGCAGACACGCACGCGGTACACATCGAATGCACCCGTGACTGCGCGCGCAATCCGGATAGAACTTCCTGTCACGTGACGAGCGTACGACGACGGTGACGAGCGTATCCATGACACCATATCTATAGCATAGGTCAACGCCTGGGGACCGCATAGTTGTCACTCTGATTGGTAGTTCGTCGTTGCTTACGATATTGCCCGTTTAGCGGCTTGTAACATATCGAAACAGTGAAGTTGTAGCGCTCCTTGTTAAACTGTTTAAGGGACCGAGCTATGTCGTTATATTGTACAGAGCACCTCTTTCTAACGTCTTCTGTTAAACTGTTTAAAGGACCGAGCTATGTCGTTATATTGTACAGAGCACCTCTTTCTAACGTCTTCTGTTAAACTGTTTAAAGGACCGAGCTATGTCGTTATATTGTACAGAGCACCTCTTTCTAACGTCTTCTGTTAAACTGTTTAAAGGACCGTGCCGTGTCTCGTTATCATGTACAAAGCACTCGTTTTGGAGGCCCGTTCACACGAGCGATTAGTTGGCCAACTGGTCGGGCGACTCTGTACAAGGCACCCGTTTAAGTCTTCTGGTTAAATACCAGGAAGTCAGCACACAAATATTTTTATTGCATGATGCAGAAAAACACGGGTCACATATCTGGGGGGGGATATACCATATAAGGGGTGCTCTAAAAATATCGATGTTAGACACTTCACGAATCCGATGTCACTTAACCCCAGGCACATGAAACGTTGAATTGCATCGACCTGTAGATACGTGTCCGTTAACATGTTCTTGCTATACGTGATGTAATCATCACATGCATACACACACCAACATGATTGTAACGTAATGTGATCCATCTGTTCCTCTTTCATCATAATATGAAATGTGATCGGAGGACATCGATTGATTGGCGTACGACTGTAAACAACAAAACAACTGCTACCCCATCATCCCCCCCTTACCCCCCCCCCGCCCCGCAGCAATCCAATTTCGTACACATCGATGTTTTCAGACCATCCCTAACACACTCTTAACAGGCGTACAGTGTAAACTTGTAATATTTGATATATATATATATATATATATATATATATATATATATATATATATATATATATATATATATATATATATATATATATTATATATATAATAATTATATATATATATATATATATATATATATATATGTGTGTAGAATTACTACGCTACAAGTATGTCGAATCTGGGTGGTAGTTAGCACAAAATAAATGTCATCATTGCAGAAGGATGCATGTGTAACTGTTACCTTGATAGGTGTTTTAAAGAAACCGAATATCGATATTATGAACTGTTATACACCCAGCCGAGTAAGCCGCTGTGCGTGGGGCGGGGGGGGGGTGAAACTCATCCATGGATTAGAAAGTTTTTTAATGTAAATTTCATAGTGATGTCATTGAATGTTGTTCATTTCCCCTGGGAATACAGCATTGTAGTGCATAAATTTAGTGAAACATCTGCAGCCATGCTATCTCTAAGTTACGGTTGTCTTGTGCATTACTATAATAAACTAACTTGAACTGATTCTTGAATTAAAATATCGAATTCCGGGGTTTGGTTTCCGACCGGGCCAAGGTGTTGGCAGATTGTTGCTGGGTCACCAATGCGGTTGTTCCGGCGGTTGTCAGGAGCGAGCGCGCGCGCCCGTGTGCGTTCGCAAGACACCATTTGCGTATGTACACCGTTGCGTGTGTGCTCTAGTGAATGGGCTGAAGATTTTATTTTCCAACGAAACCTCAGAAGCCACGTAATCGTGTCATGCGTTCTTTTTGAACTAATAAGTACGTGTTAGCGAGTGTTGGTGCGTGCGTCCGTAGGTGACTACGTGGCAAACCACGTGATAATTCCGAGAGTTGATTTCAAAATGGCGGCGTGACACGTGACAAAATCACGTGATGTTACAGATGTGCATTATGGGTACAATGTGTAGAGAAAATCCT
>OY759268.1:18521719-18529219 GCA_963662155.1 Lamellibrachia columna
TAAAGTAATTGAAAAGGTAATTGAAAAATAAACGAAAATAACTTTCCATTTACTTTTGATGACAAAATACCAATTCCAATTCCGCAATTGGTATTGGAATTCCAATTACAATGTAATTGACCCATGGCACGTGCGGTTCCAGGGTTGTCCACCAGGTTCCAGCCCTCCCCCTTATTTGATAGAATTGTTTTGCCACAAGAGGTTACATTATTCAACCAGGAAAGCCGAAACGTTTAAAATGTCCTTTGGTATTGAGATGTTGCAGTATGAAGCGCGGTTGAAAAGGCGTAGGCATTTCGGTGGTGACATTTTCGAAACACCGTAGGATTATAAATATTTTGCGAAATCTGATAATTATGAGGACAAGCGCGTTTGCGACGTGATTAAAAAGCTGGAGGTAAGTGTTTCACCGAACTGTTCCGCACATTGGTAACACATTGCCAGTGGCTGTCAAGAAGTTTTGCAAGTGTCGATGGTCACACTTGCAATCATACAAAACATTAACATGGCCAACAATGAGAAAATAACTGTGGTCTGGCTCCTTCCGTCGTCTGTAGAAAGATTCACCTCGCTGTGTACTATATACAGTATTAAAGCGCTACTGCAGCGGGAGCACAGGTGCGGGGATCGCGAGATGTAGGTCAGACGTAATCGTCCTCATAGCAACATACTTTATTTGCATTATACAAATAAGGTGATATTCCCGCCTGCATCAACTACCACCGATACACCAATTCGTTGTGTTTTTTTTACACTGCATCCGTTTTTTTGTGTGTGCAAGACTCAAACAATAGTAGACGCCGCCAGTATGTAAACGCGTTCTTGTTAATGTCGGTTTATTAATTATGGCTGGTGTCTGGCTGCTTAAATGCAAGCATTAAGCCGTCCAATTAATATTAGTTGTGGACGTCAAAAATATGCTCAGCGACAAGACACATTGTCTTAGATGAAACGGCATCATTGTTAACTGTCAGACAAAAAGTTTATTGCTATAAAGAAATCGTAAGTGATAAAACGTTTTCCGGTTGCTCAGTCGTTCACCATCTTGTGTTGGATAGCAGCCGAACATGTGTCATGGTGTGAATGATAGTATCTTTAGTAAAGCTACATTAGTGCTTAGTTGTTGCATTTCTTTTACAGTGGTACAACTAACCCCAGTTTCCCCGACTGCTACGTTAACAATCGCTTGCGCCGAACAGGCCTTTCTGCACAAAATAACGGAACTAATTGCACAAACGTCACGTGGGTTCAGTCTTTTTTTAGACTTGTCGAACAAAACACTCATTCAATCAATGTGCATTATGCAAGGCGCTGCTAAGTAATCACATAATAAGATATATTTTGAATTTGCTTTGTTTAGACGTAAGACAACGATGATCGAGAATATACAGCAAAATGTAACATTTACAACTTTGAACAGTTACAAAGGCCACGTGTGGTCACTTACTTTGCAGGGCTGATTTTGTGATCGTTTATGCGAGTCGCGTACTTTGCAGGGTCGTTGTTGTGTTCGTCTATGTTAGTTGTCACTTACTTTGTAGGGTCGTTGTTGTGTTCGTTTATGTTAGTTTTCACTTACTTTGTAGGGTCGTTGTTGTGTTCTTCTATGTTAGTTGTCACTTACTTTGTAGGGTCGTTGTTGTGTTCGTTTATGTTAGTTGTCACTTACTTTGTAGGGTCGTTGTTGTGTTCTTCTATGTTAGTTGTCACTTACTTTGTAGGGTCGTTGTTGTGTTCGTTTATGTTAGTTTTCACGTACTTTGTAGGGTCGTTGTTGTGTTCTTCTATGTTAGTTGTCACTTATTTTGTAGGTCGTTGTTGTGTTCTTCTATGTCAGTTGTCACTTACTTTGCAGGGTCGTTGTTATGTTGGTTTATGTCAGTTTTCACTTACTTTGCAGGGTCGTTGTTATGTTGGTTTATGTCAGTTGTCACTTACTTTGCAGGGTCGTTGTTATGTTGGTTTATGTCAGTTTTCACTTACTTTGCAGGGTCGTTGTTATGTTGGTTTATGTCAGTTGTCACTTACTTTGCAGGGTCGTTGTTATGTTGATTTATGTCAGTTGTCACTTACTTTGCAGGGTCGTTGTTGTGTACGTTCACTTCGACCGGCTCACTTCGGAATTTTGGTCTTCTCTACGTCGATTTTATGGATGAATTCAGCGCCTCGTCCGGGACTGTTGCGTCGATATTCGGAGCTCAAATGGCCATGGCAGTGTTTTGTGGGTATTTTTTGCATTATTATTATTATTACCATAAACAATGCCCATCGTCTGGACGGGATAACTTGGTTGTTCGTGCTTACCAAATTTCAGGGTATACAACATTATCACAGAAATATCCATCAATGCCTTGGTGCATGGTGCTGCCAGTCAGTATATTCATTGATTCAACTCTCGAAATTGCGACGTAATTCTGGCAGTTGTAGTAACGTGTAGCAACGTCTTGCCTTGTATGACGTAACTTTGAGCAATCGAAGAAAAGACGCATGACGTTGTCAATAATTGTACGTAATTGTTCACATAGTGTTGCGGATTGTTGTACGTAACAACTTAACAACTACCAGGCGCGGATCCAAAGGGCGGTGAGGCGTACAAAACCTGATGTCGCCCCACCCATTTTGCTTCAACGTATTTTTTTGTTGGGGGTTACTCTTAGCATGAGAGCCAAAGTGACTGTTTTATCGAAAGCCGGATGAGGTTGGTGATGTCCCTAACGTGGAGCAGCTCTGAATTATCATCACGTGGCATCAGATGTGTGTCACGATAACAAGGACCCGTCCTTTCGCGAAGAACGTGAATTAGTAGAGAAGCTAATAGAGTTCATCAAATGTCCAGTAGTCACATGAGAGGCTGAATGCAAGAAAATGATTGGTTGTCTTCAGGGCCTCACGCTGGATCCAGCGCAATGCAGAGTCCAGAGTTATGATGGAGCTAGTTACATGGCTGGTTTCATCAACGGTTGTGCTGCCAATTTCATGAAAATTGTGCCACAAGCACATTATTACCATTGTGCTAGCCATAGCCTGAATCTGGCACTATCCAAGGCATGCCAGGTTCCTGGAGTACAACACATGATGTCCACCCAGCAGACCCTTGCTGTATTCTTCAAACACTCACCAAACAGACAACGACGACTACAGAAATCTACAGAAGAGATCAACATCCAGAGGAAGCGTGAATGTTTGAAGGAAGTTGGTGTTGAAAAGGTGAAACTACTGTGCGAAACAAGGCGCGTGGAACGACACGCTACTCTGTAGGAGTTTCGCGAAATGTTTGAAGCCATCCTTGATTGCCTAACGGCAATTTCGAAAAATGAGGGCAACGCGTGGAGTTCCAAAATAATGACGAACGCTTTTGTCCTACTGTGTGCGATCTCAAGCTCTGTGTTCATCGCTGCATTCCAAGTGAATCGGTGCAAGCTGTCCCAGAATCCTTCGCGGGATGTTCTCCGGGCATTTGAAGAAGCCACTCTGGTAAAGGACATCTTTATCGATACCAGACAAAATGCAGATGCGGAGTACAGTGATATCTGCAAGATGACTGAAGAGATGACTGAAGAGATGACTGAAGAGATGGCCAACATTGATTTCGATTCCAAGGCGCTGTGGACGCAGATACTCCAGAAAGTCACTGGCGACGCATAATATTCCTACTATTTTTAGACCATCTTCCCCAGGAATTTGACCCGAGATTCAGTGGGATCTGTGCTCGGCCTGAAGCTTCTACCAAATAACGTGGCCAAGCTGACAGATGCCAACATAACCGACCTCCAAGAATGATATTGCCATGACCTGCCATCTACTTCATCCATGCCAGCTGAAGTCAAACTGCGGAAGAAGAAATGGGATTCGTAAGAATAAATAAAGCCCCATAATCTACAGAAAACAATGGGTGCAACATCCAGCTAAATGTTCCCAAATCTGTTCTGCATGTTCACTTGCTGATGCTAATATCGGTCGCAAGTGCTGGAGTGGAGCGTATTAACTCAAACTTGTGAAAACCGTAATGCCGAGCACCACGCAGCAGGATCGCGTCAGTGCGTGGATGCTACTTCGTACACAAGGACATCAAACTCGACATATAAGCAATCATTGACAAGTACAGCAGGAAGCATCCAAGAATATTGCTTTTCCGTGCAGCAGGATCGCCTCAGTGCGTGGATGCTACTTCGTACACAAGGACATCAAACTCAACATCTAAACAATCATTGACAAGTACAGCAGGAAGCATCCAAGAATATTGCTTTTCTGTGCAGCAGGACCGCCACAGTGTGTGAGTGCTACTTCCTACACAAGGACATCAAACTCAACATCTAAACAATCATTGACAAGTACAGCAGGAAGCATCCAAGAATATTGCTTTTCTGTGCAGCAGGACCGCCTCAGTGTGTGAGTGCTACTTCCTACACAAGGACGTCAAACTCAACATCTAAACAATCATTGACAAGTACAGCAGGAAGCATCCAAGAATATTGCTTTTCCGTGCAGCAGGATCGCCTCAGTGCGTGGGTGCTACTTCGTACACAAGGACATCAAACTCAACATCTAAGCGATCATTGACAAGTACAGCAGGAAGCATCCAAGAATATTGCTTTTCCTTAAACCTCTAAGCTCTCACTGAACTGCCGAACTGCCAGCACACTAGCTGTATGTACAATACACTAATGCATTCAATGTTTCATCGTGTTCTTTGGTTTAATTTTGTTTTGCTCATTTCATTAATATGATGATACAATTATTCATGGTGGTTCACAAATCATCCACCAGAGGTCAGAACATACGTTTGCTACGCAATTCCCCGGAGTACACCATCTCAAGAACAGTAAATACATTCCCCGGACCCTCTTGCATGGGTGGCTGCGCCCCCGATTGGTCAACTACTACATCCGCCCTGATAACTACAACGGGTAATACAATTGAAGGGGTAATGGGGGGGGGTAAATTTCGAGAAAAAAATTAACCGTGACGATCCGACCGTGGGGTCTTAGATGAACCCTTTTAAGTTTGGCGCCCGAGATGCAAAGCGTCTAGGAGGAGTAGCATAACATAATACATACATACATACATACATACCTGCCTACATACATACATACATACATACATACATACATATGTAGCAGGGTGACACCATGTTAATCGATAGGCGTCACCACCAGCTAATTAGTATTTTGAACAGCTGACGTACCAGCCTCGTCCTGGGGTAACGAAAAAGCCGATTTCGACAGCCACCTAGCTCAGTTGGAGCAAGTGCTGCATTTTTGATGTGTATGACTATCAACTGATAGACGACCCACGGAGACGACCTACCACAAATGGTGTCAGAAGTGGGATTGGACTGAAGCTGAAGACAAGCAAGTGTCACTTCTTACAGCGGGAGGTGCTATACCTAGGACACCATGTGTCGGCCGACGGCATTGCCACAGATCCGGCAAAGATCGATGCTGTGAAAGACTGGGCCGTGCCGAACACAGTGAAACAGCTTCGCTCCTTTGTAGGATTCGCGTCCTACTACCGTAAGTATGTGCAAGGGTTCAGTATGATTGCAGCGCCGCTACACGATCTAGTGACCAGTGTCAACAAGGAAATGAAGGAGAAGGGACGGTTGAGAGGAGCCTTCAAGGACAGTTGGAGTCCAGAGTGTGACGGAGCTTTCAAGGTTTTGAAGAACGCGCTCTGCTCAGCTCCAGTTCTCGGGTATGCCCAGTACCAACGACCATTCATAGTGGAGACGGACGCCAGCCACCTGGGTCTCGGCGCTGTCCTGTCTCAAGAACAGGAAGGACGTCGTGTCGTCATCGCGTACGCGAGTCTCAGGTTGCGACCACCCGAACGCCAGTATAGCTCGATGAAGCTAGAGATGCTAGCACTTAAGTGGGCGGTCACCACGAAGTTCCGTGCCGACCTTTACGGCGGAGAGTTCGTCATCTACACTGACAACAACCCGTTGAAGTACCTGAAGACCGCCAAGTTGGGAGCCATCGAGCAACGATGGGCAGCTGAGCTGGCCCCATTCAACTTCACGATCGAATATCGAGCTGGACGTTCAAACGGAAACGCAGATGCCTTGAGTCGACAGCAACTCGACTACGAGCCCGGGGCAACCGACTTCGACGAGGAAGACGACGTGCAGCAGATATGCGCAACATATGCATCGTGCACGCTACTCCCGCGAGAACTACGCCAACATATAGAGAAGAATGACAGAGTACGACAAGAATTCCAGGTTGAAGTAAAGGAGATAGAGGTACAGTCAACCCAGTCACCTGCCTTCCCAGCGTTGTCACCTGAAGAACTTGCAGAGTTGCAGAGGAAAGACCCAGACATCAGCAGGTTCCTGATGTACTGGAGGGTCGGCGAGAAGCCGAAGAAGTGTGCACAGAAGGGTGTGACACAACTGCTGAGACAGTGGCACAAGATGAGGGAAGAGAATGGGGTTTTGTACCGCAAGGTGAGAGATCCACAGGGTGGAGAGGTTAAGCAGCTAGTTCTACCGAGTGTGCTGAAGCACCGACTTCTAGAAGCGGTGCACGACAAGATGGGTCACCAGGGTGGTGATAGGACGAGCAGCCTGGCGTGGCACCGTTGTTACTGGCCAAGTATGCACAGAGAGATTGATGACTACGTGAAGAACTGTGCGAGGTGCACACTAGCAAAGATGCCGCGACAGAAGACACGCGCGCCGATGGGACACCTTCTAGCATCGCGTCCCTTAGAGGTCTTGGCGGTGGATTACACACAGTTGGAGAAGGCAGCAGATGGACGTGAGAGTGTTCTGGTACTGACAGACGTGTTCACCAAATTCGCTTGGGCTGTACCAGCACGTGACCAGAAGGCGAACACGACGGCGCGACTATTGGTGAGAGAGTGGTTTCAGCGTTACGGAGTTCCACAGAGGATCCATTCTGACAGAGGCCGGAATTTCGAGAGTGCGACTATTGGAGAGCTGTGCAAGCTGTACGGCATCGAGAAGTCAAGGACTACGGCATACCATCCAGAGGGGAACGGGCAGTGTGAAAGGTTTAACCGGACTTTACACGACTTGTTAAGGACCCTTCCGCCGGCACAGAAGCGAAGATGGACAGAGCATCTGCCCGAGCTTTGCAACGCCTACAATGCGACGCCACATGCGTCGACGGGATACTCGCCACACTACTTGTTGTTTGGGCGCGATCCCTGGCTGCCGATAGACGCATTCCTAGGGCAGGAGTTGAGGGAGGACGATTGTGACAGCTCGATCGACGGATGGCTTGCCACACATCAGAAGAGACTGCAAGACGCGTATTCTCACGCAAACGAACGACTCGGCGCTGCAGCAGAAAGTCGTAACCTGCTTCACGAGAGATTGAAGATGAGTGAGCCGCTGACACTTGGTTGCAGGGTTTACCAACGCAACAGACTACCAGGACGCAACAAAATGCAGGATGCATGGAGCCCGGAGGTATACAAGGTAGTACGGATACCCGCGGAGCCTGGTGGACCTTACCACATCGAGAGGGCAGA
>OY759268.1:18534219-18536719 GCA_963662155.1 Lamellibrachia columna
TTGCCATTTTTCTGAACATGTAACTAATTTATCTAGATCATCCTGTAAACTTTGTTTATCTGTATCATTAGTAACCTTTCGGAATACTTTTTGTGTCATCTGCAAATTTCAGTACTTTGCTAGATATGTCATCTTCCAAATCATTTATATATATATATTAAAAAAACAGTATAGGGCCTAATACTGATCCCTGTGGTACCCCACACAAAACCGATTTCCAGTTTGAAATCTCACCATCTACTATTACTCTCTGTTTTCTGTGCGTAAGCCACTTTTCTACCCCGTTGATTACACCATTACCTATACCATGGGCTTTTAGTTAAAGTAACAATCTTTGATGTGGCACTTTATCGAAAGCTTTCTGAAAATCTACGTAGACAATACCCACTGGTGACCCACCATCTACCCACTTTGTAAGTTCTTACGAAAAACATAAGAGATTGGTTAGACATGACCTTGCTTTTAGGAACGCATGTTGAGATGTATTTATTAATTTATGTTTTACAAGGAATTCCACCATGTGGTCTCTAATTAATGTTTCGAGTAATTCACATACAACTGGTGTTAAACTCACTGGCCTGTAATTTTCTGGCTTGTTCCTCGATCCCTTCTTAAATAGCGGTGTAATGTTTGCTTCTTTCCACTCTGAAGGAATTATTCCTTCTTCTAGTGACTGTGGTGGTGTACTAGTTTGCTCAACAATTTCCTTAAGCAGTTTTGGTGATATCCCATCAACCCCATGTGATTTATTATCTTTCATCTTCTTAATTTTCTTTGCTATCATTTCAGGAGTTACAAATAACTGCCCTAAATGTTCTGATTTATCGCCCTAAAATTTAGTAACTGGAACTGTAAGTGAGCTGATATCTTCTGTGGTAAAAACTTATCTGAAATACTCATTCAGGACCTCTGCCATTTGAAAACTGTCTGAAATTATGTTTCCACTGTTGTTTTCCAGTGGTCCGACCATATCTTGAACTTTCTGTTTACTCTTTACATAAGCATAGAAACTCTTGCTGTCATTTTTTATATTACCTGGCAATTTTTTTCAAAGGTTCTTTTGGATTTTCTAATTTCAGTTTTAGCTAGGTTAAGTGCATCTTTGTAGTTTGTGTAGTTTTTTACATTTCCAATGTGTTATATACCCTCCACAGCATCTGTTTGTGAGCAATTTTTCTAATAGCCTCTTTTGACAGGTGTTTCTTAATGGACCTTATCCCTTGGTTTCTTAATGGAACAAATTTCTCAGTAATGCCTCAATCTCATATTTTAAACAAGTCCAGCATTCTGTTGCCATCTTGTTCTTCTAGATATGTTCTCATCTCTTTATATTGACCTTTATTGAAGTTCCTCCTCCATTGTTTTTATATATATTCCCTGTTTTTACTTTTATATTAAAATGGATTTGGTTATGATCACTTGAACCCAAAGGTTCGTGTACTTTAACATTGTCAACTAATTCATTTTGGGAAGACAAAATTAAATCTAACACATTCCCACATCTGGTTGGTTCCAAGACATGTTGAGTAAGGAAACAATCCTGTGTTAGAAGTAGAAACTGATGGTCATCACCTCCAGCACTCTCTAATGATTCTCATTGTATATGGCCATGGTTAAAATCACCCATTATAGCACATTTCCCCTTGTTTCCCTTATCACCTTTTGTATTTTTACATCTTCCTCTTGTCCTATGTTAGGATTACGATAAACTAATCCTATTGTTAATGTTGAGTTCTTGGTAACTATGTTACACCAAACTGCTTCCTCACAATCTGCTTCACTTTTCAGTGTTATTTATATTACATATGCATGGATAGATTCTTTAATATATAAAATTACTTCTTTCTCGTCTATCCTTCCTAAACATTACATAGCATGTCAGTGCTAACTCGGCATCTACTATATTTTATTTGCCCATGATTCTGTGATACCTATTACATGAGGGTCAATATCTGCTACCACAATGTCTAACTCATTTTTTTATTTACTATGCCCTGGCAAGGCATACACATTTAAATTCATCGTCTGAAATTATTGGTGAACATTTCTTAGGATGTGTATTTGTAGAAGTACTTCTTTGAGTTTTCTCTGTCAGTTCCCCCTGCGCATCTAGTTTAAATAATTCATGGTACCTGTGCCCTTGTCGACAACCCTGACAAACTCAAGCCCAAGAACTGCAGCACCCTTCCCAGTCAGATGAAGTCCATCTCACATGACAAAAGTCAGTTTAACCACGTGTCTACGAAGCCTACTCCTTCCTCCATATATACCTTCTGTACCTGTGTGTTGATTGCCATCCTCCTACAGTTCCTATACTCCTCACCCCTGCCTCCCATTACTGGTAATATCCCCGACAACACAATCTGTCCAATTCGTTCCTCTTTAAGTGTCTTGACCAACCTCCTGTACCTACCAACGATGGCTGACGTTCCCTCCTTCTCGGCAATGTTCATTCCCACATGCACGAGAACAGCACCTCCCGTGCCGCCACCCATGACCT
>OY759268.1:18541719-18721719 GCA_963662155.1 Lamellibrachia columna
CAACCAACCATCCTATCACTGGCTCCCCTTCCCCCTAAATGCGGAGTGCATGGCGGTGTCGATTATTGACGGACGTACAACTTGTATTACAAATTAGCGAGTCGGAATGAATTAGTTTCAGCAAAGAACACATCGTACCAACAATAGTGTTTACTGATATTAAACAGAAATCACAACGCTAGCATTGGAATGCAAAACAAATCGGCTGATCTGACATTCGAATAACTTCGAATGTGATTGAGCTTGCGTTGTCATACATACGTTGTCATACATACGTTGTCATACATACGTTGTCATACATACGCGATTGTTTCAGCGCACGGCAAAAGATTCGCGCGAATTACGTGTTGTACTTCCGTCGACAATGTCACGTGATATCACCTTTATGTCAGTGTTATATTGTATGAATGTCACGCATCCACCTTTATGGTTAGTGATATATTGTAGACATAGATGTAAAATATTGGACTCTCAATAAGCAAATGGCTTCCTTGTCCACTTGCCATCTGGGCCTTTGCCTTGGACGGCCATCTTGTTTACTGTTGCTAAATAGTGCACCAGAGGCGCCACGGGTTACTCCGGGTAGCCTCGATTTTACAGCATCATCAAGTCTCCATTACGATTACAATCACAGCGCTATCAATGCATAAATTACAGTGCTTCGTAAATTGCTTGAGTACAACTATGTTTACTTGCAGGGAGGCTTCGTGATCAGACCGGGGACTATCGTGCTAGTTACATGCTACTAAGTGCATTATACATAATGCCGACTCTTGTGTACGCGCTCGTTATACCAGTCATCAGGAGATGTCAGCGACGGAAGACACCTGACCTCACGACGACATAAAGCAACTCCACTTTGGAGTGAAATGTACGTATTTGCCATGGAGTGAAATGTACATATTTTTCCATGGAGTGAAATGTACATATTTGCCCTGGGGTGAAATGTACATATTTGCCATGGAGTGAAATGTACATATTTTCCATGGAGTGAAATGTACATATTTTCCATGGAGTGAAATGTACATATTTGCCATGGGGTAAAGTGCTCCGAGCGTTTACAAGGAATACCTTCGAATGTAGTTAATGCAATTAATGTACTTTACAAAATATCGCATTAAGAAATAGCGCTAAAAGACCGTTATTTTCTGATGCGTGCAGATTATAATTATGTTCATTTGCCTCAATTTCGAAACAATTTAAACATTTTCCCTTCGCAGTGAACTAGTGTCAACAGTGAATTTAGCAACATGCTCATCAAACAATACCATATACATTTGCTTGACCTTTGTATCTATTCATCGGGTGTTGTGTTACGAATAATTTATTTTTGTTAAGTAATAGAACGAAACATAGCTCATCATACTGCGATTAACACGATTTTGATGACAATTACTTTGGCGGATCATAATATGATTTTTTAAAGGTTTTTATTAACACATGCACAATATTTGCATACACGCACGCAGTAAGTTACTATGCATACGCCTAACAAGGTCAACCCAAAATCTAGATGAGGAACCTATTTCGCCATCTGGCGTGTAGTTTGTGTCGCATTTTGAAAAATACCGATTGAACAGTTATAGGATTATTTATTTATTATATGCATTTCCTTAACAATCATCTATCGCAACTCGTGATGTAATATATTCCCAACATTCTAGTGATGTTTGTAATTAATTAATAATTAGTAATATGCTTTACATCTCCCTAGGATATGGTGGTTCCTGGGAAAACGATATGGGATCAGGGATCTGGTCTGTCACCTCCCTATGAGAATGCCTTCCTTGGAGATACACATGCACGACCGGAAGAGACTTGTAAGGACGACGTGTGCCAAAGCGGGAGTATCTCCACCACCAACTATAATTACATTTGACCAACTTAAATTTAATGCAGAGAATAGACGTGTAGTAAATGCCAGAACATATCATTTTGTTTGGCATTTTATTAGTTTTCCTTTCAAGGCACCTTATACGTTAAACATTGTGAAAGAAACCATGTATTGTGAGTGAGCTTACTTTACTGCACACAACATAGTAAAATAAATATGATAAACACCAAGTAGAATCATTTCAAAATGCAATCATTTAATTCCATTAATCCAAGACTGGCTAAACGAGACCTATATGTGGCCCCAGCAATGTCTTCAACGTCGACGACAGATGGGTCGGCATGCAGGTTATGTATCACAGGCTCAGAACAAGCTCAAGTCACCACGGCATGTGTCGCCGACATCATCACGAGCAAGCCTTTTGTTTTAGGGTCCTGCAACCACAAGTGATTCTGGGTTGCCATAAAACAAATATGCATGTGCTATGTCATTGTGGTGTATTTCTGGGGATGACGACACCATTTTTAGACCATGGCCATTTTCTTGGTTTAGACACTTCAACAAGCTACTGCATCAATCTCAGTGGTAACGAAAAACAAAGCACGAATACGGTTTGTAATACTTCAAAGTAGTGGAAATTCACCACCAGATATGCGAGGAAACGCGTCATTTATACCAACGAGAACACTTTCTAGATTCGCCAACTCATAAATTAACACGGTCATTTATGTACTCTCCATAACGTAGAAAAACACGCGCACGCGCACATACACACAACTAGAATCTACTTTTAAATTAAACCGGCTAATGCAGTAACGTGTATACGCCCACTGGTGACATGCACTCTGGCCCGGCGAAGCTGCGTTTCGCTCGCTCTCACGCGGACGTAATACTGCCACGGGGGTTGGCTAACATATAACGCATGTAGGCAAGACAACAAACAGACAATGTCCTAAGTCGTGACTGGGCTCTGCAGCAAACCCAATGGTCAAAGCATGCTCGAACGAACTTTCGCCAGTGCACACGACTGAGAAATGTCCGACGCAACCGAAAAAGTCCACGGCCGGGATACATAGGCTAAGTGATGCTGTCATCGAGGCGTCGCTGCCACGCAATCATTTTGTGGCTGCAAGCCTGAATCGGGGAAAAGTCATTTCGGTGATTTGTTCAGACGGTGCGAATGCCGATTGTACAGCCGGCGATATGGCCGACAAAGCACGTGATACCGGCATCGCAAACACGTGCGATACAAGACCGGCCGTTACACGACTTTGCACGTGGCAAACAACTCTAACAAACGTGTCTGCGCGGCACGCTACCCTGGGATCAAGTGGCCGAATGCAACTACTTCCCGTTGACCATGTTCTTGCCGGCCGCTTTCTCGTCGTCGTTCGCCGCGCGCTCGGGCGAGACGCGACGTCGGTGTGGGCCAGGCGACTTACGGGGCTCGCGCTGTGGCTTCGGACGGTCGGAGTCAGCACCGATGGCAGGGTCCGACACCGCTGCTGCCGCCGCCGCCGCCTTCAGCTCGATACTTGCCGAGCTCGTCTTGGTGTTAGTGGCCGGTGCCGGGGTCGACTCCTTGCTGCTCGAGCCGTTCTTCCCGCTACTCACGGCCTTGTTGCTACTCGCTTTCGCCTGGCCGTTCGGCTGGCCCGGATCACCGACTCCGGTACCGCCCTCTCGACTCGCTCTCGACTCGACCGGCGCATTGCTGCCACGACGTGGAGGCCGGGTACGTGGCTCCCCCTGCCGACTCGGCCCCTGCGGTGGTGGGTACTTGCGTGTGTTCGTGCCGCGGCGAGACTGCCCTGAAAAGGCTTCTCCGCCTCCACCGCCACCACCGCCACCACCGCCACCACCGCCACCACCGCCACCACCGCCACCACCGCCACCACCGCCGCGGTAATTTGACACGCTCGTGTCGGTCTCCGTGCCCGAGTTGAGGCCGGCGTTCGTACCACGCTGCTTCCGGCTGCGATTACGGCGTCGGCGCTGTTTGTTACCCTTGACGTCGTCGAAGGAGGAAGCACTCTCTGTAAGAAGACGGAGCGCGCAGTTAGAGCAATGTCATCGGTGGCATATACGCAGCAGTGTTATGTTGACCGTCACCGCCCAGTTATAGTCACACATAAATGCATGCGTGCACAAACACGTCGCTGGTGGCGTGGGAACGTGCTGTTAGCAAACACGAGAGACAAACTGCTTGCACAACGACATCTTCAAGCCTGTCACGCATGCATTCACACACCATCACGTCACTGTGAACACATCGCTGACTATCACACAGGGAGCAACATTAGTGACACACACACACACACGCACACACAGACGCACGCATGCACGCACGCACGCACGCACGCACGCACGGCTGAAACGCGACAGATCGCAGACGCGTAGACCGAGATCAACGATTAGCCGATTACACAACCAACGGCAACTGTTGTCCCTTGCAAGACTGTGCTACCACCTGCTGGACAAACAAATAAGCAAAACGCCAGTTGAAGCAACACAAATTATAGCTAGAAATGACTTGCTAACAGTCGCTGGGAAACGACGGTAGAAAGCCGGTGTTAGATTGCGACGTCGCCAGTCAACGCACAGTCGCAGAAAGCCTGTGTGTTAGAAAACGCCAATCGCAGTTAGTAGTGAACCAACACAAACAGTGCAGCTCTATGTCAACAGAGCTGCTACCTGCATCGGAGGTAGCGCCACCTGGGGCGCTGCGATCGGCTCGTTTCTGTGGCGACACGACTGTGCCGTCATCGTCCGGCAGCCAGACAATTTGGTGATATTGGCGGTCAGCGTGCGGCCGAGCCGAGCTTGTGTCACCATCTACAAGAGCAGTGGTCAGTACTGGAGTCCAACATTTGACTTTGGACAGGCATCGAAATTCGAAAACCAGCACCACCGACACTTGACATACCCCCTCTATAAGCATGCAATCTAAATACTATCAAACCACCTCGTGCCAAGTCACCCCCTGTCATTGAGACTACACGACTGAATGTGTGTGTTTTACAAACACCCACCACCACCGCCGACGACTCCCCCTGGGCTCGACCACTGTCACTACAATTCCGGGTTGCTATGTTTGGCAACAAACCGACGTAGGTCACGCATGCAGAAAGATATCAAAAAGCAGCGCGTTGTCCTGGCAATTCTTAGTTTATATGAATTACTCTACACTCTTGTAAACGATGTCTGGTTTAGATGTTCGTAGATTTGATGTAATTGGAGATAAATACCTTCAGAAGTGTTTAATGATAATATAATTATGATATAATTACTTCTCATGTTTTCACTTTTGTCAATTTTCCATATACAGTCGCGCCTCGTTATAACGCGGTGGTCAGGGTCCACAATATCGGACCGCGCTGTAAGCGAGGCGCGTTAGGTGTTCCCATATCTGCCACCAGGGAGCTACTAAACAACAGCGATTGCCGCCCGCTGCACCAAGTCCATGAACGCTGTCGAAGCCCTATGTGCTTGCAGCACTGTCCTATACGCCAACATGCAGTTTATGGAACTTATTAAACTTTTTATGCTAGCATCAACGTGTATTAGTTTTAAATGTCTGATGATTCTTGAACTGAATAAAACACATGTACGTATATAGTTATGCCTTATGGAATAGATCTACTACGATGATGATGTACTGGCCAAGGCAATAGGCCTACGAATCGAAAATAATAACCTGGATCTGAGCAGCCGAAAACATATATGAATTGACAAACGTAGTATGTAAGCTGATAAAACACAGAAAACGACAATAGGTAGAATTAATAATTGTTTCACTTCGTCTTTGAACCGATCTCGACCAAAGCACAAATTTATTATGCAACATTTAACATCGATTCATATGCGGATGATGAATTCATATTTTTTGCGCACCGGTAGAGCCTTGGGTTAGGAATTTGGCATGTTGGTTTTGCGTCGCGAAAACGATTAAATTTAGGATGTAATGGAAGCATGTCATTTCACCTACGTGTTATGTCGGTATTGCATACTAAATGCATTTAAAACTGTTAATCTGATTCGTACGTTAGGCGTATTTGTGAATCTCGATTGCAATTTACAAACCGTCGAAGCGAAGCGTGAAGCCAGCGACAGCGATTGATGTCGGCGACAGCGCAAGACAAACAACACAGTGATACTCGTTCATTGACATTGTTCGCCTAATGTTTCTTGAGAATTGTCAAAGCAATTCTAAGTAGGTTTAAGCAGGCCCATTTGGCATTTTCCCCTGGCGGCAGAAAATCGGGGTCCACGACCGACCGCGTTATATCCGAATCCGCGTAATAACAGGGCGCGTTATAACGAGGCGCGACTGTACTCATTATATATGGTATATAGGTAGCATGCTTTTTCAGTTGTGTTAGTGCATGCGTGCGTGCGTGCGTGCGTGCGTGCGTGCGTGCGTGCGTATATTATACAGGCTAGAAACTACCCAGCGGAGCTCCCTGCAAGCAAACTTTGGCAGCACAGTTTGACTTTCCACATGTCAAACAACATGTCAAACAACATGTTACAATTTTAGTCACATCATCATAATAATGTGTTGAATAAGAACAAGAGCTGATTGGTCACGTCCACAGTCAGTATGTGGGATAAACGTTATCACACCATCCCCCCAAAAACAAAGAAATTACACTAATTACACGTGTTAATGTCGCCAATTAATCAAACGTCAATGCAAAATCCATGTCACCCTTTGTTAATATTATGTGACGAAACATGCATTTTAGTCATTTAAGCATTTTTAATTGTTTCATATTTATTAATATTGCTGATGGAGTAGTGCATTATCCCAGGCTGACAAAGCAGTATGTTGTGTTTATGTATTCAAAGAAACAATGTATTTGAAGTAACTGTTATGGTCCTTGGAACGATCTGGTGCCAGTCACTGAGTGGCTACCGCATCAAAATCAGGGTTAATTGTTATTTGTTAGATCGCGTAGAATCGGTCCCAACTCGCCCAGACAAAATGGTTCAAAGAATCAGAGTCACTGATTCGAACAGCATGTCATCGTGCGACACCACATCGCCTGACAAATCTGAGAAACAATCGCGCATATAAACCAACCTTTCTGGTATCCCTGCTAGGCAGTGGCAACGTGCACTGAAGACCAATTTAGGGCCGTTCATAATTAGCAACATTTATCTGTTCGAACAAAATGTATAAAAGGGGGATCCAGGCCGCAATTGGCAGTCACATTGAAATATGACCACCATTGCACCATGCAACACCACGGAGGGGAACCGTCATGGAACTACTGTTATAAATTGCATAACCGTTCACGACACAGTGCCGCAATACTGTCTGACATCTTTGAAATTCACATCTTCGTGGAAAACAATTATCAATATGACACCATGGAGTTGTTAGAAAAGTACAAGCTTTAACTTAATTATTGGTTGTTAGTGTATGCTCTTTGTGTCATAACATTGTTACGTCGACATATTTTTCAATGTGAAAAACGTTCAACATTTTAAAGTACTAATTCGGGGAGAGGCATGAGAATTAATATGCTGTGTACAAACAGGTAAATGCCGACAATTGTGAACGGTCCCTTAGCAGGACGATGAAACCAGCAATACAAGGACCATGCAAGACCACCATGCACGCATGAAGACAGACCTTGGTCCTGACTGGTGACACTCGACCGATCTTGGTTGTCAAGGACCGTGTCATCATCATCGTTGTCACGACGTCGACGCTCCCCGGAGTATTGCCTGTACGGTCGCCGGTTGTTGCCAACTGAAAGAGGACGAAGGACAGCTGGATGTAGAGGCATTAACTGTCGACTGTGTTATATAAAGTCTACATAATTCATGGACAACAAGAACGGATAATTCTGTTTAAAAATCACCTACATTGAATAAAAAATCCTGCTGCAGAAAGTTGTGTAATATTGTGATCATCTTTTAAAAGTAATATTCATAATGGAATAGGGCAATTTAAATAAAGCCACAAGCGATTTCAAAAGCAAGTTGTTTAATTAATCTATTACGCATGTCATAATACTCTGCTAAATCTGCCCAAGCAATTAATTCACAAATGTTGTTTGCCAATATCTTGTTACCAAAACTAACTAAAGTGAGTTTGTTCATTTTAATGAACATGGTACATCGGTTGACGGGGCGAAAAAAATTGCAAACAACGGTCATTGAACATCGACACAAAATCAATGCATTATTTTCAATGACAAGGGAGAGGAAAAAATTACTCTAAATGAAAGATGGCGGTATACGAAAGATAACGGTAAATGAAATATGGCGGTAAATGAAAGATGGAGGTAAAACAAAGATGGCTGTAAACGAAGATGACGGTAAACGAAAGATGGCGGTATATAAAATAAGGCAATAAATGAAATAAGGCGGTAAATGAAAGATGGCGGTAAAAGAATGATGGCGGTATATGAAAGATGGCGGTAAAGGAAAGCTGGCGGTAAATGAAAGATGGCGGTATATGAAAGATGCCGGTAAATGAAAGATGGCGATAAAGGAATGATGGCAGTAAATGAAATATAGCAGTAAAAGAAAGATGGCAGTAGCAGTAAAAAAAATTTGACGGTAAATGAAATATGGTGGTAAAGGAAAGATGGAGGTAAATGAAATATGGCAGTAAAGGAAAGATGGCAGTAAATGAAATATGGCGGTAAAGGAAAGATGGAGGTAAATGAAATATGGCAGTAAAGGAAAGATGGCAGTAAATGAAATATGGCGGTAAAGGAAAGATGGCGGTAAAATAAAGATGGCTGTAAACGCAGATGACGGTAAACGAAAGACGGTGGTATATAAAATAAGGCAATAAATGAAATAAGGTGGTATATGAAAGATGGCGGTAAAGGAAAGATGGTGGTAAATGAAAGATGGCGGTATATGAAAGATGGAGGTAAATGAAAGATGGCGATAAAGGAATGATGGCAGTAAATGAAATATAGCAGTAAAAAAAAATGGCGGTAAAGGAAAAATGGTGGTGATAAAGGAAAGATGGAGGTAAATGAAATATGGCGGTAAAGGAAAGATGGCGGTAAAGGAAAGATGGCTGTAAACGAAGATGACGGTAAATGAAAGATGGTGGTATATAAAATAAGGCAATAAATTAAATAAGGTGGTATATGAAAGATGGCGGTAAAGGAAAGCTGGCGGTAAATGAAAGATGGCGGTATATGAAAGATGGCGGTAAATGAAAGATGGCGATAAAGGAATGATGGCAGTAAATGAAATATAGCAGTAAAAGATGGCAGTAAAAAAAATATGGCGGTAAAGGAAAAATGGTGGTAAAGGAAAGATGGAGGTAAATGAAATATGGCGGTAAACGAAAGATAGCAGTAAATGAAATATGGCGGTAAAGGAAAGATGGCGGTAAAGGAAAGATGGCGGTAAAGGAAAGATGGTGGTAAATGAAAGATGGCGGTAAAGGAAAGTAATGATTCAGATTTACACTCTTGTTAGTAACAACAATCAACAGTTGTACATGCATTATAGACTGGGCTTGATACCATAAAGTTATAATAAATTACACTGTAAACTGTGATCAAAAGCTGTTTAAAGTGTGTAAAAGTAATTGATTCCTTTTGATGTACTACAATCATAGCACACTGACATTTTATTAAAATGTTTACACTATCAACTGTGACTGAAATTGAGTCACGTGTGCAACAGTACTACAATATTTTGATATAAGTTTTACGTATAATTAAACAGCCGAGATGACGCGTCACCTTTCACTGACAAGTCGTTGTCATGCATTCTGACGACCCTGTTCGTGTCACGACTCAGACCGTTTCTGCCACCTGTCACCACAAGATGGACAAACATCACATGACCCCCTTTTCGTAGCAACCCAGTCACTCAGCAATTGGTTGGTTTCAAGATACAAAACATCATGTGATCTGTTGTACATTGTACTTTGATTTGTTGGTCAAAAGATAAAAAATCTGATAGTTGTTATTATAAAATCATTATCATGATATATACCATAAACTATTTCACCATGTTGACTGCCCTAATTTTTATTTTCATTTTCATTTCTTTCGTTTTTCTTCAATGATGTATGTAAGTACTGAATGTAGCTCGTCCATTTTTATAAACAGGAAAACATGAAGATTTCTCCCAAGAAACAATTCAACCCAGATAGATACCAACCGCCTTGTGTGACACAACACAAGCCGTGTTAGTGAATGTTAACAACATGCAAACAGCCAGGGGGTGTTCAAAATTGTTGACATTTACCTATTCATACAAAATTATTGACATTTACCTATTCATACAAAATTGTTGACATTTACCTATTCATACAAAATTGTTGCAATTTACCTATTCATACAAAATTGTTGACATTTACCTATTCATACAAAATTGTTGACATTTACCTATTCATACAAATTGTTGACATTTACCTATTCATATTTTTTTTTTACATTTACCTATTCGTACAAAGCCTACTAATTCTCACACCCTCCCCCTCTAGTACTTCAACATTTTTATAATTTTCCATATTGAAATATGCATTGGTGTTAGAATGCCACGCCACAGTGCACGCATAGAACACGCAATAATAACCATCCAAATATGTCTACAAACATTTATCTCCAATGATTATGTTAAAGCTTTGTGCTTTTCTAACAATTTCATGGTGTCATCCCATGGTGATATGTGATTTAAAATTCAGTTCACCATGCGGCAGTGCATGACACAACGGCAGTCATATTTGAGTATGCAGGCATTGACCCCTCCCCCTTTAGTAAGAGGGCCTGGATCCCCTCCCCCTTTAGTAAGAGGGCCTGGATCCCCTCCCCCTTTAGTAAGATGGCCTGGACCCCCTCCCTCTTTAGTAAGAGGGCCTGGATCCCCTCCCCTTTAGTAAGAGGGCCTGGACCCCCTCCCCTTTAGTAAGATGGCCTGGACCCACTCCCTCTTTAGTAAGAGGGCCTGGACCCCCTCCCCTTTAGTAAGAGGGCCTGGACCCCCTCCCCTTTAGTAAGATGGCCTGGACCCACTCCCTCTTTAGTAAGAGGGCCTGGATCCCCTCCCCTTTAGTAAGAGGGCCTGGACCCCCTCCCCCTTTAGTAAGATGGCCTGGACCCACTCCCTCTTTAGTAAGAGGGCCTGGACCCCCTCCCCTTTAGTAAGAGGGCCTGGACCCCCTCCCCCTTTAGTAAGATGGCCTGGACCCACTCCCTCTTTAGTAAGAGGGCCTGGACCCCCTCCCCTTTAGTAAGAGGGCCTGGACCCCCTCCCCCTTTAGTAAGATGGCCTGGACCCACTCCCTCTTTAGTAAGAGGGCCTGGACCCCCTCCCCTTTAGTAAGAGGGCCTGGACCCCCTCCCCTTTTGTAAGAGGGCCTGGACCCCCTCCTCTTTAGTAAGAGGGCCTGGATCCCCTCCCCCTTTAGTAAGATGGCCTGGACCCACTCCCTCTTTAGTAAGAGGGCCTGGACCCCCTCCCCTTTAGTAAGAGGGCTTGGACCCCCTCCTCTTTAGTAAGATGGCCTGGACCCACTCCCTCTTTAGTAAGAGGGCCTGGACCCCCTCCCCTTTAGTAAGAGGGCCTGGACCCCCTCCCCCTTTAGTAAGATGGCCTGGACCCACTCCCTCTTTAGTAAGAGGGCCTGGACCCCCTCCCCTTTAGTAAGAGGGCCTGGACCCCCTCCCCCTTTAGTAAGATGGCCTGGACCCACTCCCTCTTTAGTAAGAGGGCCTGGACCCCCTCCCCTTTAGTAAGAGGGCTTGGACCCCCTCCTCTTTAGTAAGAGGGCCTGGACCCCCTCCCCTTTAGTACGCTTTGTACGAATAGGAAATGTTGACAACTGTGAACTAAACACAATAAATGGTGATATACAATTGCATTAAACACATGAAATGTAAATTGCTACAAGGATCAGTTGATTCTTCACAGATTAGTGTAGAGACACTGTTTAATGCATGCAAAGACATCATCGTGCAAAGACAAGCCATGGTTTTTACCGTTTTATCCAATGAAACAAATTATATTAAATTACATAAATATTAATCATTAAGGTGTTTTTACCTTACTAAAATGTTTCCATTTCCACATTTATCCCTATAACTAACAGGTTCATCACGATGTTTCAACAGCCAAACAAAGCTGCTCTCAAGAACCATCACCAGTTTAGCAGTAACATTTTCAGATGATTGACAGTAATTGTAAATTATGCCATACTGCTTAACAAGTTTAGTTTTCTGCCTAGTTAATCATCTTAACTGGCATATTTCAAGGAATGGTGCTTTCGAGAAAGGTATTTTTTGCATATCATTGACCAAAATGCTGCAGAAAATGAAAGTTAATCAGCTAGGTGGCCCATAAGGTTAATTATATTTCTAACCAGAAATATAAAAAAATAAAAACGATGGCTTGCGCTTTTTATTTTAGACAACTCTCTAACAAAGAACCATGCAAATGAGAAAAGTTAGGTCGTGCGTCATATTGTCCAGCTCTACCTACGTAAGTCATGCATCATATTGTCCCACTCTACCTAGCTAATTCAAACATCATACTGTCCAGCTGTACCTAGCTAATTAAAAAATCATATTACCCCACTCTACTTATCTCAGTTATGCGTCATATTGCCCCGCGCTACCTGCCTAAGTTATGTGTCATATTGCCCCGCTCTACCTGCCTAAGTTATGTGTCATATTGCCCCGCTCTACCTGCCTAAGTTATGTGTCATATTGCCCCGCTCTACCTGCCTAAGTTATGTGTCATATTGCCCCGCTCTACCTGCCTAAGTTATGTGTCATATTGCCCCGCTCTACCTGCCTAAGTTGTGTCATATTGCCCTGGTCTACATAACTAAGTTATGCGTCATATTGCCTCACTCTATCTACACAAGTCGTGCGTCATTTTGCCCAGCTCTACCTACCTAGGTCCTTCTGTGAGCCATACTGCGGACCGCCGCGGCCCCGACTGCGTGACCAGCCCCCTCGAGAACGAGGTCGTCCACCCCCATTGACCATACTGTCCGTGTAGTAACCCTGCTGGTGCTTCTCCTCCTCAGCCACTGCCTCTGACCAGTCACTGACCGGTGGCTGTTGGGTCATTGACTCCCCTGTTAAAGGTCACATTATAGGGGGTCATGTCAATGGTCACATTGTATTTACCATCCAATTCACCTCAATCTAGCATTAGTGGATGTTTTATCAAATATAACCATAATATGATAAAAAAATACGTGCTTAGTTTAAAATTAGGATTACTAAATAAAATATAATTAAATATAAATAACTAACATAATTGCCTGAAAAGTAACATGTTAATAATAATTGTATAAAATAATCTGCTAATAATAATTGTATAAAAATAATCTCTTAATAAAAACATTACAATTTAAGGTTTTATAGAAGGGCCCAACTGACTGCACTTTCTCAGTTTCAGGGTCACTTTATTTATCCACTTTCGTGGACGTCAGGACAACCAGTCAGACCGGACAGGTAGGCAACTTAGCTCACCTGCGATCGCGGCTGCATGTCGTTCGTTCGCCCACCTGCGGCCGCCACCCCGACCCATGCCCCGGCCCATGCCGCGCCCCATGGCCCGCCTCCGGTCCCGCCCTCGGCTACCCCGGTCTTCATACGACGTGTCACTGTTTCTACAACATACAACTAGATGTCAAACAGGGTCGTGTAACAGTAGACCCCAAAACACACAACACAAACCCCCAACATGTGCCCCAATTAACAGACCCAATCACATGCAGACCCAACAAATGGGTTCAGGTCACAATTTATTTTTTCATTAGTGACAACGTTAACGTTTTTAATGCTGTTTGCAGATTTATACTTTGTACATTTGGAAAATCAACTATATTCATTTTACATTTATTATTTCATCAACCTGCTGGAAACAATTCTTCAAATTTTTTAATCTTCTCTCTCCAAAAAATCCACATGCTCCCCGTCAAATGACGTACAAAACAACTACTGGGGCACATCATCATGCGCAAGGGATCCTTCAGTCATTAACACACGCATAAGTTGACAACCGACCACTGAACATCTGTGCTTGTAACACGGCCGTCTTCAAATATAGCTATATCCCTGTTCAAAAATAATTTCCAGGCAGCAAAAAATTACCAAAAGGGGTATTTAGTATGGCATGAACCAACCCCAGAAAGAGGTACAATCATTCAACCCAGGCTATACATAAAAAAACTACAGGCCGGAAATACAAAATACGCAGTCCCAACATTTACATACACAGACCTAACCTGAGACAACGCCAAAACCCAAACAGCCCTAGACGACAGATATTTTGGCAGGGAAGTGCATACCAAGGTAAAACCCTCATAGACAACCTCCCAGTACATCTGTTCTCCCATGGGACAAACCTGCGTTCCCTCGGTCCAGACGGATAGTAGGGTGCTTGAGATCCGGACAGTATCTTCAGCTCGGCGTCAATGTGGGACTTCTCCTGACGCAACTGTTCTACTTCCTGCGTGACACAACATGACAGATGTCACACAGATATCATGTAGAAGTCACATACACACAACATATGCATTTGTGACAGCGCAAACATCGTCCAGTTTTTCCTAAATTAAAATCTCAATTAAAGTTGCAGTAATTTGTGCCAGCAGGATTCTGAAAACTATGACGGACGCTGTGTGGTGTTTTCTGTTAGACAAAATATCAAGGAAAGTATTGTTTGAAAAAAATACTCATTTTTATAATTATAATACAGTAAACCAACATTTAAATTTTTCTTCCAGAAGCAATTCCAGTTATGTTTCACTCAGAATAAATACAAACTGACTGCACAAAATATTTTAAACTGTTTTGTATACATGTACATATATATATATATATATATATATTCTTACGTGATTGAAAATGGCAAGTTTTTGACTAGTGTGCCTGCGATACTAAAAAGTTTAACTGATAGCAGGGTATATATATATATATATATATATATATATATATATATATACCCTGCTATCAGTTAAACTTTTCAGTATCGCAGGCACACTAGTCAAAAACTTGCCATTTTCAATCACGTAAGAATCCTCTTCACTGCCACTTTCTCCTGTGCTACCGTCAATGTTTAAATAAGTCTTAAAAATTTTGCCAATTCAAAAAAACACTTTTCAGAGAGTTTGTCGATTCTGAGAGCAGTTGCACATCAACACAGACATGAACATTGCCATGGTGGATGCTGGACACAATTACAATCTTATTATAATCGACCTAGAGTGTCTGTTAGTACGCTACTCATCCTAGACGTTTTGCACCTCGGATGCCAAACATCCTTGACCCAACAGTCGAGTCTTCAGTTAATTTTTTTTTTAGAAATTCAGCCAACTGTTACCTTTTCTATGAACAATTGAAATACCCACGGTAGTTGTTCCATACAATTGTCCGCAACGTTACACGAATAATTACGTACAATTGTTCACAACGTCATGCGTCTTTTCTACGAACATCCCAAGTTACGTAGCACAAGGACAAGGCGTCGCTAGACATTACTCTAACTGCCAGTATCACGTCGCAATTTCGAAAAAGCCTTCAAGTTATTGATTGGCAACACTTTGTACCAAGGCACAGATACAATGCAATAAAAAACTGCCATTGTGCTAAAATCCTCACGCTAATAAACAGGTGGGTTTTTAGGCGATGGTGAAATGTTACTATAGATCCTGCCAACTTAACGCAATTATGGAGGGAGTTCAACAGAGCTGGTGCAGCAACTGAGAAAGCTCTAGTTTCTGGGATAATGTTGTATCCTGGAATTTTACAGTCATCTACGAACTACCAAGTTATTCCGTACAGGGATGGGCATTTTTGCTAGCAGTGATTAACTGTAAACAGCAGTCATAATTTTAAGAGTGTAATCCTAAGCAGGCCCTTAGCCAGGGACCCGTCTGCCCGTCTTCAAGACGGGCAAACGTCATACGACGACGGGTACAATAAAAATAAAAGACAGGTTTTTCTTTTTTACAAGATGAGATTTTTTCATAATAAAATTGTTTGAACTGTCTTAGTGACTCTTAGTGGCGCACAAGATCGTGATTCGATGAATGTTGTCGGCGGCAGAATAGCGAATACCTCCGATCTACGAGTCTATATTTTTAACCTTGACATCGTTGAAAAATAATGATACTGCGGTTGATCCCTATTTATTGTAATCGTGTGCGCCATTGGTTGGGAAACGCGTTTCTATGGCCTTTCTCAGTGCCTATCCATTGGCGCTCTCATTTGAAGAAACAATCCCGTGACCCAGATGTCATGGTTGAGTTAAAAATGGCACCCGCCAAGCGAGTGAAAAGATGCGATAATGTCAACATCAAAGTTCACGACAATTGATGCTTTTCGTAAACTTGAATAAAGCAGCGTTCCTGTGATTGTCCCTGAACAGTCCGAGTCAGCATCCTTTGTTACATTGGTGGAGAACCATAATGTTGATGTGCCTGCTGCTAGTAACTGAGTAGCTACTGTATTGTCGCCCACCACTGGAACTCTGCAGTGGCCAAACGTGATCGCGGTAGACTTCGAAATTGAGTCTGATTCAGGCTCCGATTCACATACGTAACCGGCGTGTAGGCCCAACTATCAGCAGCAGTTTCCCGGTTCCTCAAATCAAACGGCAGGCAAACCACGAACGATTAGTAAATTCATTGTTTTTTGTCCAGTAGGCAATACTGAATCTGGGTGATTGCCGTTTTATCACAGAAGTAATGTTTCAATGTATTACTTTCAATACAACTTGTATTACTGAGTGCTACATCTTCTATTTTTATTTGTTGTACTGCTTTACTTATAGTGTCAAGCATTTGATTTTGAGTGTGATTGTAATCATATTTGTTCATATTAGACATATTTGCATGCATGTACTTAAAGTCTTAAGATACTTCAAACATTACTTCCACGTTTATAAATTTAAAATAAAGTTTCAAGTTACTTTTTCATCAACCTTCGTGTGTTGGCTCTTCTTTTAGTAGTATTACTGTGTCTGTGGTCTGTGCAGGTGATAACGCCAACCTTACTGCACAGCTGTAAGACTCGATTGGGCCAATAATGATTAAACCGGACTTGGACTGTCGTCGAAAAAAACTAATTCGGCCAATAATGGTTGTCATTTGTTCAAGTTGCATTGACTTTCCAGTACAAAAATCAAATGGGCCAATAATAGCTGTCATTATATCAACCAACATTGGCTTGCCATTGAAAAAATCCAGTTGGGCCAATGATTCCACGGAAGCCGTTCGCGCATTTAAGGTTTTCTAGAATGTACAAGACTGGCAACATTTTAGTTCTGGCTAAGAGCCTGATCCTAAGTGTCCTATAAATGAGGTGACTTAATATGCCCCCCGGACCAGTGAAGAATGCTTTCGCTCACCTCCAAATGTGCAATGAGATACTCCAGCAGAAGCCTCGCATTTGTGATGTTCTCCTTCGTTCCAACGAAGATAAACGGCACCTGCCCCTACAACAGTTAGGCCAGTCAACCTCATGGGGCGCTCCACATGTGACACAAACACAAAAGGCATTGGATGCAAGCACTTGGTAATACCACAATGCAAAACTGCATAATTAGTCAGCAGTGGAGACATTCATCAGAAATGTGATTGTTATCAGTAGATATGTTTCTTTTCTTCACAGTGTTTCGCAGCAACTACTACTGTGCTGCCATCTAATGGTAGTTTTTCTAAGGAAGGCAGCTAAAAGCTGCCGAAACGTTGTAACCAAACAACGGTGAATTGACTGTAAAAATGATAAAAATATATATTTGTTAATGCAAGTTAAAATGGTCATTTTTTAAATTAAAAAAATGCGTTAAACACGTTCAAAGAAATTCTAAGTGATGATTTAAAAATGTACCTAAATAATACAATATTTAATATGAATATTATGTTAAGAAACATTCAGTATGCCACCTTTGTCATTACTCAGCAGACATGTCAGTCAAATGTGTGCTTTCCTCAGTGGAACAACAAATCAACATTGTCTACACTTAAGAAACAATACGAAGCAAAAACTAGGTCTAATAAATCAAGCAATTTCATATGCTTTGTCACCGTGGGAAAAGAAATCAACAATGTCCAAATATGCCCCAGCCAATCATACAACGGAAAGGAAATAAAGTTTCAATATCCCTTACTTATAGTTAATAATAATAAAGCCTTATTCACACTCATTAAGATTGTACATATATTTAGGTCGAACGCATTACAGCATTTGGTAAGACTTTCTGACCTGACGAAACAAAAAATACCATCGGAAAAAGAGCCGGAAGTTTGAGATATACCAGGTGGTCGAGCACTGTACCTGTGATGAGCCTACCTCATTGCGGGGCACAAGGTTTTCGTTGTCACCCTCTATTTTCACTCTCACAACGCCCGACTTGTCAACGATATCCTGGATGTTTCTTCCATTCTTCCCAATCACTTTGGCTGCAAACACAGTGTAATTTAGACCCTTTCCATTATACCACCACGCCACCTGGTGGATTACAATGGAAAGTAGTAAACATTCGGGTAACAGACCCACAGGCCTATACAAGCTGCGTGATGTTTTCGGAGTTACCCAAATGTTTAACTTCCATTGTAATCCACCAGGTAGTGTGGTGGTAATGAGACATGCTATCTCAAAACATCATTGTACAACACTACGCAAACAATATTTCATGGGGGAAGGAGGGACAACAGTGTTAAACAGTTACCTTATTGTCTAGAGTTCATTGACATTTTTCCATAGCTCATTTTTTTTAGGTCATCAGGGTATGGATGTTCAGGGAAACAGACATTATACGCTGTCAATTTGGACAAGTTAGGACAAGCAGATTTTAATATATGACAGTTGATAAAATATGACAATGTGAACCTGTATGTGATTTTGGCATTTAACGTGTTTTGTACTCATTGCGAATGAGCGCATCATTTATTCGAATGTGTCCCACCTATCAGGTCTCGTGGTACATGTAACGTATCCTCAGTAAATTCCAGCATGTTGCGTGCAATCTTCACGGCCTTCTCTGTCTACAACCAACAAAAAACCAGCTTACACCAGGGTTACGTTCAATTGTTGCGTAATCTTACTATAATCCAGTAAGTGTATGTATTTTTGTAACTATGTTTGTACATATGTTATGCTACGGCTTCTAGACGCTTTGCATGTCAGGCGCCAAACTTTCAGGGGTTCGTCTACGACCCCACTGTCAGGTCGTCTCAATTTTATTTTTTCGAAATTCAATCCACCATTACCCTATCTACGAACAATCAAATTCTCCTTTGTAGTTGTTACGTACAGCTGTGCACAACGTTATGCAAACATTTACGTACAATTGTTTTCTACAATTGTCCCACATTACATAACACAAGGGCAAGGTGTTGCTAGACGTTACTATAATTGACAGAATTACGTCACAATTTCGAGAGTTGGAAAGAAGCCATCAAGATACTGACTGGCAGCAGGGGTAGATCTTAACGCTAGTCCCCTTGCCCGAGGCGAGTAGAAATACCTGTGGATGAGCAACATTTGGCTAGCTCTAGTCCCCCAGGCTAGCTCTAGTCCCCCAGGCTAGCACTAGTCCCCCAGGCTAGCTCTAGTCCCCCAGGCTAGCTCTAGTCCCCCAGGCTAGCTCTAGTCCCCCAGGCTAGCACTAGTCCCCCAGGCTAGCTCTAGTCCCCGAGGCTAGCTCTAGTCCCCCAGGCTAGCTCTAGTCCCCCAGGCTAGCTCTAGTCCCCCA
Organism: Lamellibrachia columna; assembly: GCA_963662155.1. Taxonomy (NCBI): domain Eukaryota; kingdom Metazoa; phylum Annelida; class Polychaeta; order Sabellida; family Siboglinidae; genus Lamellibrachia; species Lamellibrachia columna. Next base: position 18,561,263 of record OY759268.1, read on the forward strand.
GGCTAGCTCTAGTCCCCCAGGCTAGCACTAGTCCCCCAGGCTAGCTCTAGTCCCCGAGGCTAGCTCTAGTCCCCCAGGCTATCACTAGTCCCCCAGGCTAGCTCTAGTCCCCCAGGCTAGCACTAGTCCCCCAGGCTAGCTCTAGTCCCACAGGCTAGATCTAGTCCCCCAGGCTAGCACTAGTCCCCCAGGCTAGCACTAGTCCCCCAGGCTAGCTCTAGTCCCCCAGGCTAGCACTAGCCCCCCAGGCTAGCTCTAGTCCCCCAGGCTAGCTCTAGTCCCCCAGGCTAGCACTAGTCCCCGAGGCGAGTAGCTACTTTCCACTCGATTTTTTATCTAAAGGCAAGTCATTTTATTTACGCATACATATTTAAACATAAAACAATCTATCGGAAAATAAAATCTCAAATCTGCGCTTCTTGATATCCGGTCTCATAAAATGTTCAGCCACTACATGTTACCTGTTGCAACTTAGTCGTAGAGACATGTGCACTGGTACAAATGTATAGTATATTAATTTGCATAAAAAGTGACGTCCACCAAAATGGGGGCTAGTGATTTTTCATGGGGATGAGTAATATATTAAGGCTACTAAGCCCCCTGACCAGTGGGCTACATTTCTGAATTTCTACCCCTCCGCTCTAGTCCCCCAGGCTAGCACTAGTCCCCCAGGCTAGCTCTAGTCCCCCAGGCTAGCTCTAGTCCCCCAGGCTAGCACTAGTCCCCCAGGCTAGCTCTAGTCCCCCAGGCTAGCTCTAGTCCCCCAGGCTAGCTCTAGTCCCCCAGGCTAGCTCTAGTCCCCCAGGCTAGCACTAGTCCCCCAGGCTAGCTCTAGTCCCCGAGGCTAGCTCTAGTCCCCCAGGCTAGCTCTAGTCCCCCAGGCTAGCACTAGTCCCCCAGGCTAGCACTAGTCCCCCAGGCTAGCTCTAGTCCCCCAGGCTAGCTCTAGTCCCCCAGGCTAGCTCTAGTCCCCCAGGCTAGCTCTAGTCCCCCAGGCTAGCACTAGTCCCCCAGGCTAGCTCTAGTCCCCCAGGCTAGCTCTAGTCCCCCAGGCTAGCTCTAGTCCCCCAGGCTAGCTCTAGTTCCCCAGGCTAGCTCTAGTCCCCCAGGCTAGCTCTAGTCCCCCAGGCTAGCACTAGTCCCCGAGGCGAGTAGCTACTTTCCACTCGATTTTTTATCTAAAGGCGAGTCATTTTATTTACGCATACATATTTAAACATAAAACAATCTATCGGAAAATAAAATCTCAAATCTGCGCTTCTTGATATCCGGTCTCATAAAATGTTCAGCCACTACACGTTACCTGTTGCAACATAGTCGTAGAGACGTGTGCACTGGTACAAATGTATAGTATATTAATTTGCATAAAAAGTGAAATAAATTTTAAAAATGGGGGCTAGTGATTTTTCATGGGGATGAGTAATATATTAAGGCTACTAAGCCCCCTGACCAGTGGGCTACATTTCTGAATTTCTACCCCTCCGAGTCGTAGATCGATATTTCTGTCATAATATTGTGCATCCTAAAATGGTGTAAATATTGTTATCATGAGTGACTTACAGACTACTGAGTCATCCCGTCCAGAGGATGGGCATTTTTGCCTGTTTAAAAATGAGCTGTATTCTTTTTATAAAACAATGCAGTCGTACTCGATCTATGAACCATTACTTTAGAAAGTTACCCGATCTAACCACCAAAGTAAAACATTTCGATGATCTTTTTTAAATATGCACTCTTCTTTTAAACCGACTGCGATGGATTTGAGCATCAACGATCCCGATTCACGATGGGTTAAACGAACTGACATGGGACCTTTAAACATGAAATGCCACACAAACAAACAGAGTCCAGTGACGCACCTCCCCGTAGACTCGGAAGGTGCACGTGTCCTCCTCCAGATCGATGGCCGAGATGCCTTCGATGTTGCGGGCCTGCTGTATGTTGGCTCCGTGTGAGCCGATGGCAAGCCCCATCAAGTCTTCATGAACTGAGAACTCCTCCATGCAGGGGGCGTGACTGTGCAGCTTGGTGCTCTAGTCAGACGAAACAATCAATGACGTCAATGTATGCAATTCTTTCATTTTCCTTTCTTTTTTGTATTATGTTTTCGTACTAAACACAACTGGGCGTGTTGATTTTATTTCTACTAATAAAACTTCAGAAATCATGTGGTTTGTTTCGTGCCTTCCAGGCTTACTATATGACCCCTTCCCCTCATTCAATGACTTCCCTGTCCAGTAAGGGATTGTTCACAATTGTTGACATTTTATCTATTAGTACAAGGCATACTAATTCTCATACCCCTCCCGCTCCCCAAATTACTACTTTGAAATGTTGATAATTTTCCACATTAAAAATTATACCAATTCAAAACATTGTTACCTCAGTGCATGTCTATAGGACAAACAATAATGATCATCAGAATATGTTTACAAATATTTATCTCCGATAATTTTTGTAGAGGTACATGAGGCATGTTCTTATATAGCGCAGTATCCGGTCCTTGGAATTGGAATGAACAGGTCAACCAGGGGATGAAGTGTAAATGAACAGGTCAACCAGGGGGTGAAGTGTAAATGAACAGGTCAACCAGGGGGTGAAGTGTAAATGAACAGGTCAACCAGGGGGTGAAGTGTAAATGAACAGGTCAACCAGGGGGTGAAGTGTAAATGAACAGGTCAACCAGGGGGTGAAGTGTAAATGAACAGGTCAACCAGGGGGGTGAAGTGTAAAGCTCTTTGAACAGCCATCTCGACTTCTCTGGGAAGCATTCAGCCACGCTGTAGCCAGGTACTCATTTTGAACCCGGGTTCTCTCGACTGAGAGTCCGATGTTCGAACCGCAAAGCCACCATGCCCCACAACCTCATCTCTGTATAAGAACGTGCTCTAGCCCTGGGTTCCATTCTTCCCAAGTATCCTGCGAGCCCTGGGCATTTAACCTCTTGTGTACCACACAACTTTTTTCACCCAAACTTCTATTTTTTGATAGATGAACTAGCCCATAATTTGACCTGTTTACAACACCTCTACAAGGCAGTTACCTCCAGTTTGCGTGCTGCCTCCTCCGTGCGTTGTTTCAGCAGCATCTTTTGTCGTAGGTTGCGGAAGTGCATGTCACTCAACATGGATGCGCGTCTCACTGCCATCTCTGACGTCGACTGCAAACAAACGATTGTCATAATAATAATAATAAAAATTATTTATGGTTTTGTACCGATTCATTCATTTAATCAAACATTGGCAACACTATACAAAAAAAAAATATCTGTGAACGAATGAATGAATGAAGTTTATTTCAACACAACAAACAAAGCAGAAAATTACAATTGAGTTAGTAATGTCATATAATAAAATGTAAAAAAAAGGACAAGAAGGAAGTATATTACTTATGATACTTGCCCTATTGCAATATGCATGATAAGACATAATGATAGTATATACAATAGCATGCATATATACACGACTAACAAAATGAGTGTTTTTATTATATATTTATTTTAACCTACCAACAATCAAACTGATGAAGATCAACATCATTAAAATTATGTTAAAAATAATGTTACAATAAATTGCCTTTATAAACACTATACACACACTTACTTATAATGCTGCTTTCAAATGCGACCATACTTCCCGTGAATACGAGTTCACGACACATAAACAGAGTTCACGACCCCCGTCAACTCATAATTACCAGTTGCTGACAACTAAACATTTAAAAGGGAGCCCAAATGTTCAACTTGTAAATACCAGTTGTTGACAACTAAACATTTAAAAGGGAGCCCCAATGTTCAACTTGTAAATACCAGTTGTTGACAACTAAACATTTAAAAGGGAGCCCAAATGTTCAACTTGTAAATACCAGTTGCTGACAACTAAACATTTAAAAGGGAGCCCCAATGTTCAACTTGTAAATACCAGTTGTTGACAACTAAACATTTAAAAGAGAGCCCAAATGTTCAACTTGTAAATACCAGTTGCTGACAACTAAACATTTAAAAGGGAGCCCAAATGTTCAACTTGTAAATACCAGTTGTTGACAACTAAACATTTAAAAGAGAGCCCAAATGTTCAACTTGTAAATACCAGTTGCTGACAACTAAACATTTAAAAGGGAGCCCAAATGTTCAACTTGTAAATACCAGTTGTTGACAACTAAACATTTAAAAAGGAGCCCAAATGTTCAACTTGTAAATACCAGTTGTTGACAACTAAACATTTAAAAGGGAGCCCCAATGTTCAACTTGTAAATACCAGTTGTTGACAACTAAACATTTAAAAAGGAGCCCAAATGTTCAACTTGTAAATACCAGTTGTTGACAACTAAACATTTAAAAGGAAGCCCAAATGTTCAACTTGTAAATACCAGTTGTTGACAACTAAACATTTAAAAGGGAGCCCAAATGTTCAACTTGTAAATACCAGTTGTTGACAACTAAACATTTAAAAGGGAGCCCCAATGTTCAACTTGTAAATACCAGTTGTTGACAACTAAACATTTAAAAGGGAGCCCAAATGTTCAACTTGTAAATACCAGTTGTTGACAACTAAACATTTAAAATGGAGCCCCAATGTTCAACTTGTGAATACTTGTAAATACCAAAATTTTAAAAGCAATTGTCGACTTGTAATTACGAGGTTACAGGGGTCACAAACTCTACTTACATGTTGTAAACTAGTAAACACAAGTGCGCTGGAATGCAGCATCTAATTATACATATCTGCAGAGCAACACATATAAATTCTCATCCGAAAACCTCAGCCTCTCCATTGACAGTCAACAATGCACAATGTCAAGACTCACCAGAATCAAGATGGTTTTGTCGCCCGTGATGTACTGCATGACCGACGGCTGGCACGCCTTCTTGAAGTCTCGGTGCATGCTTAGGTCACTACAGCTGAACAAGCAAGGTCAACGTCAGTGATCAATGTCAACGTCACAAAAAAGGTTTGTTCATATATAGCGCGGTATCCAGTCCTTGGGACTGTTCAAAGCGTTTTACACTTCACCCCCTGGCAAACCTGTTCATCCCTACATCATTTGACTTCTCTGGGAAGCATTCAGCCACTCTGCAATTACTGTGCAAAGACTATTCATTCAGATATCCATCTCTGTCTGTAGCCAGGTACTCATTTATACAGCTGAGTGAACGTGGGATGAAAGAAATTGCCAAAGCTTCGAAACAGCAGCAATAGGATTCGAACCCAGGTTCTCTCGATTGAGAGCTTGACTTCCTAACTACTATGCTACTGTGCCCCACATTAGGTGCTTAAATACACTGCAATGGCCTTTCTGTACACCCTTGTGCAACAATCATCACTGCAACTTAATGTCTTCATGATAAAGGTATGTTGAATGTATTGAAATTATAACGTTGAATGCATGTAATGCGCAGTTCAGGCAAGGAAACCTGATATATGTTAAGAGCCATTAAAAAATTACGCAAAGTTTTTTCTAGCAAATTTTTTTCTCTAGACAATAAGGTAACTGTTTAACACTACTGGTATGACTGGTGTCATTTGGTGACTAATGTAAAACAACTGGAAAGTGGTGCCAACTGTTTAACACTAGATGACGACACTTCAGTTCTTCCACACTAGTCAAATTACAATAATTATGGATCCTGTTGATTAAAAGGGGTGTATGCTAATTAGGGCATGTATGCTTAATAGGTCGACTACAGTAACCGTAATCAAATACCTGCAATTATGATTACGGTACGGCTGTAATATTTGTGTCATGTTACAATACGTATCACCATACTGCCTGATACATGATGATACACAGTTGTATAGAAAAAATTTCTATAAATGTCTACTTAAAACACAATGTTCAGAAAAAAATGGCAGTATCTAAAACTACCGACGTTTCTAATGCGAGATTAAGTGAAGTAGCAAGTGAATTTGACATGTTGTTTGATACTGCATTGATTACGTTACAAATGGGTAGACTCAAAACGGTTTCCAAGGCTGGCTTTTGACGCAATTTCAACTTTCAACAAGATAAAACTTGGGAAAATACGTTTGAACTTATCGTATATGTAAGGTATTGTATTGTGTTGTGAGAAAGGTGTTGCAATTCATTAATGCACTGATGACGCATTACAAACCTAACCATAATCAACTCTTTCGAATGTGCAACTGTTCCCGGAAACAATCAACAACTTACATTTCTTCGAGATCTGGCGGCACATTGATGACACATTGGTGGAAGCTGTTGTTGGTGAGCGGAGGACTGGATGGAGAAACATTGTCACATGTCATAGTGAATATAACAAAGATTGTAGCAAGTAAAACTAAACGAGACTTGGGGTCAATTACATTGTAATTGAAATTCCAATTTTGGAATTGTAATGGGAATTGGTATATTCAATTACCTTTACAGTTACATCATAAAATTGTTTAACTCATATTATTCGCAACAAATAATCAATAAAATATGTACCATAATATGCAGATATTAAATAAAGCTGCTCTAAAACAGATGCTATTTTTTTGCATGGCTGTGTTCACATACTTTTATTTTGATATAGAATCAATAATTGGAATTCGTATTTTGTAACTGGAATTGGAAATGGTATTTTTGAGGTTTTAGTTGGAATATGAACTGATATAATGTAACAGACCAAGTCTGGTGGTCTGCAATAAGTGTCACAGATGACATATTGTAAAACATTAATGTAGACAGAGAAAGTTAATATAGAAGTTTTAGTTCATCTGAAACTTAGATGGCTGCTCCTTCTGTTAATGAGGACTTATTAAAGATACTTATTAAAGATAGAAAGTTTCATTGTTGTTATGATAAAATCATGTCATAGTATAAATAGTATATACGTTCTAAAACCTTCACTGCCCAAATGTACCAGACTCTCTTGTCATAGTATAAATAGTATATACGTTCTAACACCTTCACTGCCCAAATGTACCAGACTCTCTTGTCATAGTATAAATAGTATATGTTCTAATATCTTCACTGCCCAAATGTACCAGAGAAATCCTATTGAGCTTACACTGAATCAGAAAGGTAACTTAACTTTCTTTAATACAGATTCTTTTACTGAAAATGTGTTTCTAATCTCACAGACTGCCGCTTCCCCGATAACAGCAGTGCCACTTACTTTCTATTGAGCGGTCGAATTCGATCTTTCTGTACAATCTCGCTGTACGTGGAGTCCCAGCCGAGATACTCGACCACGACAAAGTCGCCCTTGACCATTTTGACTTTGGCGTGCCACCAACCGCATGGCTCTTCTGTTGATGACCTCGACAACACCTGCAGAAGAAGACGAAACTAGTGACTCGGTGTGTAGCGACATGCCTCTGGTATCACTGGCAACCAAAGACACTGCACCAAGTGACGTGGTCAGTGATCTCCAGACAGCTGACAACTAGTTAAAGCAGCTCATTATCACCAACCCGAAGCTACGATATTTGAGGACACTGTAGGGTTTCATGATGCACTGAGTATGCATCACTCGGAAACCTTTGCTGATCTGTACGAAGCAACCTTTTCTACTAAATAGAATGTACAAAAATCCTATTAAAACTGACAGAAAGCTAATGCAGTGATTTTTTAGCATAGGATTTGGGCTGACGAGATCTACTCAAGGACAATACTTTGAAAAAGCACAACCTTTTTCCATGACAAATTTAATACAAAATAACAAAGAAAAAAAAAGGAGCCAGTTACTTGGTGATCAAACTGTATTCGATCATTTGATTAAAGAAACAAATCGCTCAGCAATAGACAGTCCACTCCATCTTTGTCGAATTAGAGCCTAGGCCTAGTTTGGCGAAATAAAAATGTTCAGACCATTTTTAGAATTTTCTTTAAAAATTCCCATTTTAAAGACATTTTGAAGGCCTGGATGGATCAGAGCAGGCAAGACTTATGATTTTTTATGTGTTATTCTCGAAATATTTAAGAATAATTTTTTGTAACTTGAAGTTGTTACAAGTCAACAAAAAAGGTTTCATAACTTTTGTGTCATTAAATGCGCGCGCAATAAGTAATACTGTCTATAATATTTACCATATTGCCATACCATATGCTGAAACACCTATGTGGTCTAACTACAGCACTGAATTTTTATTTATAACTTGACTTTTACCTTTCAACCAACATGGACTTAACCATTGGTGTGCAAATGGTTAATGCAGTGCTGGTTGAGGGGGGGGGGCACTCTCAGACAATCACCAGATTGTCCATTGTAGACACTTAGACCTACTGATACAGGCTCATACAGCATAGTCCAAAGCAGTGATCCAGGAAACGTACAACAAGTGTCAGTGAAGATGTTACATCCAGTGTTTTTATGGTTCAGTATGGATATTATGGAATGTCATACAGCAATAGTGTCGATATTAAATATAATATATGTAGAGACTATGTATTGCCTTACATTATCCCATTAACACCCTTGAATTTATTTTTAGAGAGATGTGATGTCTAGATAAATTTTATTTGAACACACTATTGCTGTTAATAATCAGTCAACATTCCATTTTTTAAATGGACAGTCAAAATTCTATCTAGATTTTAAAAAGGTGAACTAGAAATTCATGTGGCCCGAATAGTGTTTGTGCAGTAATAGCAGCATGGTGAAATGCTTCCCAAATTAATGCTCACCAATTGATGTGCTGAAAATTTTCTTTTGATTAATCAGTTTGGAAAAGTAGAATAGATGTCTTGAGTTTTTTCCGGAAAATAGCAATAGTTTCAGATGTTTTCAAAGTGATAGGGAGTTCATTCCAGACCTTAGGCGCAGCGACAGAGAAAGCACGTTTACCCAAGTTAAGTTTTGTTTTAGGTACAATAAGTTGTTGTGAAATTGATGATCTTAGCTGCCTAGGGATATTTGAAAGATGCAGGAGACTAGCCAAGTAGGGTGGTTGTTGTGTAGATAGAGCACGATATGCAAGAATGGACAGCTTAAAATTAATTCGATAAGAAACTGGAAGCCAGTGTAACTGTTTAAGTAGTGGTAGTGACGGTGAAAACCGAGGCGCCCTGAGAACCACACGTGCCAGACAATTTTTTTCTCGTTGGAGTTTAGCCAAGTCTCTTTTAGCAATGTTATTTAGTAGTGAATTACAATAGTCAAGGCGGCTACTAATTAATGCCGTTGATATTGTTTTAGCAGTAGACGGAGATCACGAATATGATAGAAACAGGATTTACATACTTGAGAAATATGCTGGCGAAAGTTTAAGTCACTGTCAAAGATAACACCTAGATTGCGAACAGTATCTGATGGGAATGCATCACTGCCAAGTAGTTTAACTGGAAAAAGGTTGATGACTCTATTTCGTTGTTGTTTAGTGCCAATAATAATAAGGTCTGTTTTATCTGGATTAAGCTTTAGCTTACTTGATTCAATCCACAACAAGATATCAGTAAGACAATCACTTAAAGTCGAAAGAGATTCTTGTGCATTTGATTGTGAAAGTGATATGTAAACCTGTGTGTCATCTGCATAAAGGTGATGACTGAGATTATGATTAGCAATGACTTGGCTGAGCGATGTAGTATATAAGCTTAAGCATTTTCTTTAGAAGTAAATACCGTAAACATTGCATATAATCTTATACAGGCTGTGGGATTTCATACGGGCAATTCACCTTAGAAAAACATTGGTTTCACTGATCAGGCAATTTCGTTCAATATCGCAAGAGAGACACAGAGCATTGGAGATACCTTGTTAAGTTGTAAAATCAATTCAGTTTGGCGGCAGGGTGTCTGAACGAACAGCTTCAAGGGAGCTGCATGTCCCTAATATTCCCAGTTATGATCTCATGGGTGGGCCCCAATGTGCAGCAGAAATTAGAGAAATTCCCAAGACCAGTGAAGCAACCTGGGGCCAGGCCAGCATTTTACTTCCAGATTCAGGAGAGATGAATAAGGGCCAATGATTTTGAGACGGTACCCTCTGACAAAGATTGTTTGCACCCTAAACGAAATAGTTACAAACAGGGAAAAGGAAAACTTGAGGACTATTACACTTGTGCTGTGTACAGGCTTTAATTTATAATGGCTGGTTGAGAGAATTTGCATATATCAGTGAAGGAAGGATCCCTGCGTACAAAGACAGAATCCAGTTTGTTTGGGTGACAAATGGTGGGGACATCTTTTATGTTGATTTTCTCAAAAACAAAATTGTAGGATTTGACAAAAACACTACTACTACTACTACAGCAGGTTAGTGACAAGTGACCAGTTTTTTTTAAGTAAATTATAATTTGATGTACACATCGCTAAAGCATCGGTTTCAATGGAATAATCAATAAACACAAGTAGTATATAGTAGCCAACATCTTCCCTTCATAGCATAGACACCAAGTAGAAGGACCAACAGTTTTCACTTTTTTAACTGTCTCATCCGATGAAATATACATATTTCAAACTTCCTATACGCATAATCGTTGGTGCTAGATGAGTTGGCAAATTGTACACATATTTATGAAATGGGTGGGCTAAGAATAGCGCTGAACTTCTTTTTTACTTTTTTAGTGTCTCGTCCAGTGAAATATACATATTTCCAACTTCCTATACCAATAAATCTTGGTGCTAGACGAGTCAGAAAATTGCACAGATATTTACGGGCCAAGAACAGCGCTAAACTAGGGATCACTCTTCCCTTGAATTCTAGACACAACTTGGAATGTAATCCAGCCACATGCATTTGAATAAATAATGCTGTTATGTTATGCCACTTGCATCTTATACAGAAGATCAATTAATCTTAATAAAATTTAAGCATCCATAATCGAACCATGTACTCTCACCTGGTCCACCAGATGCTGATTCAAAATTTTTGGGCTGTACAAACCATGTACTCTCACCTGGTCCACCAGATGCTGATTCAAAATTTTTGGGCTGTACAAACCATGTACTCTCACCTGGTCCACCAGATGCTGATTTAAAATGTTTGGGCTGTACAGACCATGTACTCTCACCTGGTCCACCAGATGCTCATTCAAAATTGGGCAATTTCGTTCACCCCATTTTGCCTGCATCTTTCAGAAGAAACACTAAATGTCATTGGTCCCTTCTAACTGGCATCTACGCCAGGGGAAGTCAAAGATCAGACACAGCGAAATGGAAAAAGAACCAATGGTTTCGATTAATAAAGAAAACATATGGGCACTGCATTAGCCGACACCAAAAAACCTGCACTGATAATGGCCTTACATGCTACAAGCAGCTTGTCTAGATGGCTACAGGTGCTATACAAGACAACATTGTTATTACTATAACCAGATGACTGGCAAACACTTCACCAACAGTTTCTGGAACTGATCTAGCTTGTAGACAGACATTTTCCTGGGAGTAACATAGGACGACGGCTAGTTTCCTGTGACTAACGTAATCCTCGTTTGTTAACTATTTGTTTTGGTTTTTCGGTACAGCTGTTTACAATTTAATCTCTAAGCACAATCGAAGGTTGGCTTATAAACACATATAGCCATCTCACATTGTACCGGTACGCAACATTGTAATTCTCATGTAACCCATCAAGGTTTCTGAGAATAAATAGAATTCAGGAATAACATAAGGAGTCGGAATGTAGATGCACAGGGCATTGGCTGTAATAATTCCAACGTTAGCCATATGGAAGGCATTTTCTTCCAGCCAACAAACAAACCAGACTGCAATCTCAAAAAGCATTTGGCACATGAGCTCATGAAAACAGCTGACACATCAAGTGCTATTTACCTGTACTGTTATCTAGAATCATGCTACAGCCGGAGAAGTCCAAGAATAATGTAATATGGGCGCAGAAAATTAGATCACAGTCCCAGTTAATAACACGCCCCTATTTGCCCTTTAAGCTAAACACAGCGGGGATACAGGTTGCAGAAAGGAGACACTTTGTGTAATTTATTTTAAATATATTAGTGTAAACACCAAGCTGTTTAAACTGCCCACTTAAAATGAATACAATCAAGCACAGCATTTCACTGGGGGCATTGAAAGAGGGTAAACTACAACGAATTGATAGCATACAGCCCCCTCGATGGCAACCCCCGCAAAGTTGGGGCAAACAAAATAAGAAAATGATTTGTTCTAATGATTAATACCATAAAAATTAATGAAAGATAAAAAATCTTAAATCTTTCATGACACTCCCCAACAAATAATAAAACTGGCCTAACTGGGATTGGGCAGCCTGGGAGTGTCTGGACATAAGGATGATAATTTTGGTGAGGACCTCTTCCATGGATGCTGTAGTTACTCACATCTCAGCTGTCATTAGTCATGCTGAACACATACATAGCTGCAGCATTAACCCTCTCAGCTCCACTGCCCATGGGATATTATGTGCCTCACATAATCTGTGGGTAGCCCACTTAAGAAAATATGCCCCTTCCACAGGGGCCCCAGAAGTCCACTCAAGAGATGCATGCCTCCTCAAAAGACCCCCCCCCAGTCTTACTACGAATGGGGTGAGTTCACACCAGAGGTGCCCCTCAAGACCCAACAGTCTTACTACACTTGGTGTGAATATACACAAGAATTGGCCCCTCAAAAGACCCTGTCTTACTACACCTGGGGTGAGTTCACACAAGAGTTGCCCCCTCAAAAGACCCCCCCAGTCTTACTACACCTGAAGTAACTTCACCAGAACAAAGCCACCTTCCTGTGGTACTCCATTGTTGTTCCACTAGTCTGCTGTCGGAAAGCTCCTAATCAGTAGGAATCAGTGTTTCAAGGCAGTATGTCAGATTGCATCTCACAGACAAGTCTTTTTGGTTTCATTAGTGCAGTAGCCAAAAGCCACACAGTGTGGTCACAACTAGACACCAGTCAAAAACCTTGTCCTCAATTTGCCAAATTTCGTCAACATCAGGTAAAAATATTTTCATAATTTGACCAATGATTTCATCAAAATAAAAAAAAACACATTTGCACAAATGAGCTACAATTTGAAAGTCGATGCTAGATTGGTTATATATTTCTTGAAATGAGTCTGATACAAGGCGAACGAATAAACTGAACTGAAGGACCTTTAATCCAAGCTAACTATTCCTGCTAAAGGGCTGGCATGTTTCCAATACGTAACTAACTATTTGATAGGAAAAGTACATTTACAAAATATTAACCAAGATGACACACATTTGATGGTAGCAAAACAGCTGTCACAATTCAATGACCGCGGTTTGTGTCTTCGAATAAAATATCACATTGATTAAATTTGAAATATTAATTTTAATAAGAAACATTACCCCCAATATATGCAAGATGGGATAAACCTCAGTTAAACTAAACATCAAGTAAACAAACCACAAACATATTACACTGTACGTCACAACATACAAACTACAACAGTGCATAATAACAGTGCGTTCAAGACAACAGGACTGAACACTAGGGTATAGACTGTTGGTGCCCGGCTGCTAGAAATAGCCTTGATAAGCTGGGCCACAGCCAGAGAAAGGAACTGCACCGTTGATCAGACAGATCTCTGATAGTAACCTGCACTGGCACATTACTTGGAAATTACAGGAAATCTCTGATCTGAGTATTTTGTGGTGTCTGATCACACAGGTTGGTACCGAGTTGGTCAGGCCACTATTTTATCTTTTTGAACTAATGCTGCTCCTAGGGCCACAGAGGGGAATCCACAATACCCCTGGAGTCAGGTAAGATGCTTGCTGAAAGCAGACCACCGGGTACCTACATTCCAGACGTCCCCCCCACAGACATGCAGACTCCCTCCAGTGTGCTCACACTATAGAGTTCACACACAACCAATAACAGATGCATATGAATCTATTAGCAACAAAACATCTCTGGGTAGTATAAGCCTATCAGCCCAGCGCATGATCAAACCTTGGCAGGGAGACCATGAGTGGTCTGACGGTGGGCTAATAAACCAAATAATATATTTTATTTCCTATACACAGCATCAGATCGAAAAAAAGTCATGGCTCCTCACAGGATATTTAACATTAAGAACATGGTCCAGAATTGCTAAAGAAAATATTCTGAGTAAAAATACTAACATTTGCGTTGAGTTTGTTCATACAGTTTTTCATGTGTGAATCATATCATTTCAATGATTGAATTCATACATATTTTATGTTCAGTGCAAAGTAAACCCACCTGATAAAATGCTAGTCCAATCCAGAAACCACCATTCACAAGTTGAGCAAAAGACGTTTCCAAATAGTAATCACTGATGTGACCCCCCCAAGCCTGCACTACAGTTGTACAGTTCAAAAGGAGGTCCAATGACAATACCAGTTCTTACCTCTACTTCCTCTGCTTCCTTCAGCTGGCTACTGATGTCGTAGGTCTCAGTGGCAGGGAGTCTTGCCTCAGACAAGGGAATACATCGCTCTGGCAGGATACTGGAGACAACAGATAACACTATGAGAGGTGGAGAGAGACTTGTAAAGAACTTAAGATCAAACCATGAACATAAAAATAGTTTTAATAAACAACAATTGTGAATAAAATGTTGGTTGATCCATGGAAACCTGCACTAAGACCTGAAAGATCGCTGGCCTACAGGCCACCATGACAATTATATAGTGTTAGTTATACGTTGTTAACTAACTAATTAACACTAATATTATAAATAATAATAATACAGCATCTTGAACATAAAGTATAAGGCATTGGTAATGCTATGTAACGAATATTCTGACTTATAAACACTAATCGAAATTTTAAATACAAGAAAATAGTTATGGAATCATAAACGAGTACCACAACCAAACATGATTGTACAATAACTTCTATTGTTTAATTGTTACATAATTCGTTCGGTTTTTGTATAATTAAAATGAACAAATGTTCTTAATTATTATCTCAAAGCTCATCTAAATTAACAATGTTAAACTTCATGTTTGAACATTAATTGCTGTAGTATATTCATCAACAGAAATTGCACAAGACAGGAATTTAACAGATGAATAAATAATCCGGTGAATTTGCTTATTTCTTCAAAAATGAAGATTTATTGCTAGATATATGTATTTTTCTGTCATACAGCGATCTCCATAATAATTATATAATAATAATGATATAATGTCATAAAACTAGCACATATTTTGATGATAAAACATGTTTTGTGAGATGTCTAAGATCACGACAGTAACACACTTTATGAGATGTGTAAGATCACGACAGCAACACACTTTGTGTAGATATTACTGGAGCAAACTTAAAACACACGGCTACACTTGCACTGCGTGACTGCCAATGGTAAGTGCAGTGGACACATTTTTTATAGCATGAACAAGTTTTATTTTTTCTTCATTATTCCCTAAACTTCGCTTCGCAATCTGAAAATGAATTGCGACATAAACCACAATTGGAACAGATCTTGAACTTGCCCACACTTATTATAAGCATGTTTTCTGCCTAGAAAATAGTTAAAATGTAGTAATTAGACATACTTACTCATTTTCAAAGGATACTATGAGTTCTCCATCGAGGACATTCTTTACAAAACCCTACAACACAAGAAAATATTCCAAATAGTATTAACCTAAAATGTCTATGTTAAAAGAATGTGTTTTCCATGTTTGTGTGCTGGACAATCATGATCGGGCACACCCTAGAGAGTGTCTAGATATTAACACTGGCATGGCGCCTTTTTTGGGGCTGTCCTGCCAGTTTATATTTTACAGTGGGCCACCAGTTTCAGATCGTTTTTATCCGACTGGTCACAGCCACAGGTCATCGTTTCAATCACTTGTCCTTGCCATCCACCCTGGCGCTACGATTATAAACAGTCTTCATCTCGTCTGTCTTCATATAGTTGCCATCTTGTTTTGATATGCATGAGCTTCACACAAAGTCTGCATGGCACTGCTACTAGCGACGATGTGCTGACTTTTGCAAAGACTGTGAAGCTCTTGTATTGCGGACGCCTATATTGTAATCATGGTTGCATAGTGTTACCAGTATATCGGTATACCACAGCATTTTTTCTGCGCGATACGGACCGGCTATCGCAATACACCTTCAACATACTGATTTCATATAAACAGACTGGTTCATGGACTGTCCGCTATGTGTCACAACATTGCCTAACATACATTCCACGACCCAGCTACAGTGTAGATAGCTAAGTTTACTGTAACTTTATTTATATCTCAGTCCAAACGAAAGAAATAAAACTCAACTGTAACAGTCATAGTTATATACAGTGTCAGGTCCGGTACACACATCATATTTTCGAATATAACTAGGTATAACTCGAAGCAATTTATTCAGATAAAGGGGAGAAAGGTGGATTTAAAAAAATTACTATTTTATTACTCAAAATGTTTCCACCCTATTTGTATTCATAATGTTCACTTCAGTAACAATTACATACCTCCAAATCAATTTTACTTGTGGGTAAAGCATGCGTCTTCCAAGAAATAAATCCTGTTTTCTCAAAAACATGTCTCATATCTCTGGAAGTAATAATGCTAGCAAAATAAGTGTTCAGCGTATTCTTCTTTACTCAACTGGTAGAAAACATTATTTCTTTTCCTGGGATCATGACCTTGTCGTGGTGGAAAGGCTTGTGAGCTCCAATGACCCACAGAGCTATGACGTCTGGAGTCTTGTACTCCTGCTAGGGCCACCCATGGCATACAGGTCTGAGCTGAGGAGTCTGACTAACAGCGATCCAGCCACAACGGCGAAGCAGGCCACATACTGCCCAATGGCTGTGAAGGCGGACGATGGCTGTAGCAGGACAGCCCCCAGTCGTTGTGGCTTATCATGCCACCGGGGTACGGATGTCTTGTCAAGTTTGTGCGGACACTGCTGACGCCCCGACTTCGTCACACTAAACAACATCATGCGCAAGTTTCTGCCAAGGAATCACACTGCCAAACACTACTTGAAGAAGGCACCAATCAAATAATGTTCCTGGTTCACGTGCATGCTAGCAACAAGCCGGGTTTGTTTACACAGCTCGGTAAACAGTGCCTGCCTCTCGTGCCCTCCTATTGGACACATTCGTAATATATGCTAATGCAATTACCATATTTGGAAAGATGAGATGCAAAGCTTTGTTAAAAAAGGCACATTTGTGAGGGACCATCCACAAATGACAGACAAAAAAGATTAATTAATGGCATTTTTAGTTTTATTTTACAGAAGTAAAGTGGAACACATTGAACAGCTCTTCAACGATAATATTAAAATACATCAAACATAACTAAATAGATAGTAGAAATGATGGCAATTACTAAAATTAATACTAAGAAATAATTTTCCAAAAAAATCTCAAAATCATTGTTACGATAGGTCACATATAATAAAAATGCCACTCATACCATGATCTATCTAGATCTATATTCTAGTAACATCATCATATGGAGCATGTACTGAATGCCATTCTACATTTGATGTTGTGCAGTATTGGAATACTAGTGTTGCTTTATTCGAATCACATAACAAGCCATGATATTTTACGTAAAATTGAGTCGTTGTTGTTCTTGTGCTTATTTGGAATAAAAGCATGTGATCGTCTAAAGTGTACATTCCGACGTTATTTTATTATGAATGGAATACAGTCACCTCAATCATACAATCACAAAAATCCTGTGTGCGTATACATAAAGTAATCATTCTAGATATTAAAAACTTAAATCAATGTTAAGTTGTTAATAGTTACCGTAGAAAATACACATGAATTGGATATATGCTTATAAAAAAGATGGTAACACTACACTATCATGGAAAACTAGTTTCGCTTTCAGGCCGGCGTAAAAGAACGTCATACATAACTTCATAAGTTCTCATCACGGGCTTGGCTATTCCCGCTGCCATGCACCAAATAACTGAAACCTATAACCCTACACTGCTGCAAACACCGTTCACATAGATTCAAGACATGCTCGAATGCGTAGCACTGTGTAAAAATAAAATGATAAACAGTTTGGTGATCTTGGTGTCCATGTATCGGCCCGTTGTCGTCATGCTTGTTTGGGCCATGTCATGAATTTCGGCGATACTCGTCGATAGTTACCGTGATAAAATGGGTCTTATACATTAACGGCGACATACAAACTAAACGAAATTAACCACACTATATCAACTAAGACGCCGTCCTTCCGATGAAGTGTACTGTCAATAGAATATGAAATTATTTACCTTATAATAAACTCCTTTTCTACCGCATACCTCCACCGCTAAATCGTCCATCTTGAACGCACGTAAAGGCACATGGGAAATATTTGATTTATCTGATATATTAATACCAAGATAAGATAAAAAAAGTTGTAACGCTTAGGTAATTTACGATGAACACACCTTATATGAAAGTGTGCATGCGACATTAAATGTGTAATGTCGTTTTTGAGTTTGACGTATCCTAGGCCTTTTGGTATGAAAACCGGACCTGGTCATGGCTCCGATGCTTGACGGGAATACTAAATAGGGGCCCCTACTTCGTTAATCAACAGAGTCTGATTCGTGTAACCATCTAACGCCAATTGGCATTTGTACACTTGTGCTGTTCCAGCTGTGAAGGTGCGAGTAAAGTATGAACATAGTACGAGTAAAAATATAGGACACGTCTAAGAATTGTGATAAATTATATACGTACAGCTCCATGAAGTAGGCCTCGATGATCGGAGCTACCAAAAACACGTTCCCGAGGAGGGCTTTCCACCAGGTGACAATGCGTGGAGAGAAGGAGTTGCTGTAGGCCGTGATGCGAACTGAGAGTAGTTGATATTTGTTTGGGTGGCAATATCTTGGGCTGTTCGGGAGTATTGGGGCAAGATATAGTCGCGATCATTGCTACTAAATGTGCAAAACTAGTTTAATTGCGCAGTAGTACAAAAACATCGCTTAGTCTCAGACAACAGTGATAAAAGACAATGTGAACATATTTAAAACAAATAATTTAATTGACAAATATATATAGGATCAAGTAAACAGTTGGCCACACGAACATGTGACAAGTTTAAAAGATTCATAAATTAGTTAGTGATCAAACGTCCACTTCGTTCAACATATCCAAAAGGTTTCTGTTTACCTGTAAAGCTTTCGGCACCTTGTCGAGGTGGCATCGTCAGTATTAATGTAATGACGATGGCCTCCAGGTGGGATGATGTCATCGTAGACTTGTAGATGTTCGTAGGTCCCTTCATAACTCGGTATAGTGGTGAGTATCCCCGCCTGTCACGCGGGAGACTGGGGTTCAATTCCCCGACGAGGAGGCTTTCTTTATGTGGGGAGCGGTGGTCTAATGGTTAGATCACCCGCCTGTCGATCGAGAGGACGGTGGTTCGATTCCACCTCCGCCGTTTCGAAGCTTGGGCAATTTCGTTCACCCCACTTTGCCTGTGTCTTTCGGAAGAGACACTAAAAGCCGTTGGTCCAAACTCCTGCGTTAGCTCAAGATTGGGCTGTTTGGAGTATAACTACTTGAGACTTGAGACCGCTGCCTCTGTCTTTCGTATCCATGACGTCACAAAAATAGTGTTCAAGCAAACTATATATGAAGGGTTTATAGATATATCAGAAAGGACGAAGACTATGCAAGTTACAAAGAGGAACTTAATGCAGCTACGACTGAAATTGGACGATCTAAAAGAAGCTATGAGCAAAAACAAGCATATGTCAGGAGTAAACAAAACGTACAAGACAAGGTCGGACCTCTACAAGACAGTACATGCTGGAAATATAATATCACGTTTTTAATGGCGGAAAACCTAAATGGTTACATCAGTTCAGTGTTTACCAAAGAGGATATTAGTTCATTACCAATTCCAGATGGTAAATTTCAGGAGGCTGAATCTGATTATTTAGGGCAGTTAATTTTATAAATCTAAAAATGGTAGCTAAGAAAATAAAGGCAATGAAGGATAATAAATCACCGGGAGTGGATGGGATTCCTCCAAAATTACTAATGGAAACAGTAGAACAAATCAATATATAACTTGCAAGAGTGTTCAACTTGTCATTAAAAGAGGGAGTTGTTCCTTTTGAATGGAAAGAAGCAAACATCATACCATTAGTTAAAAAGGGTTGGAGAACGTCAGTGATTTGTAAATTATTAGAAAGGTAAATTAAAGACCACGTGGTGGACTCCCTTGGTAGGAATTACACGTGTAATTATTACATTAATCTCAACATGGATTTCTAAAAGCGCAGTCATGCTTAATAAATACGTTATTTTTTTGAGAAGAAATCACTTAGTGGATAGACGAGGGATCGCCAGTATATATTGTCTACTTAGATTTTCAGAAAGTTTTTGACAAAGTGTCACATCAAAGATTACTACTTAAATTAAAAGCCTGTGGTATCGGGGATGGTATAATTGACTGGATAGAACAATGGCTGACTGACGGAAGACTGCGTGTTGTAGTAGATGGAGAGATTTCAAACTGGAAATAAGTTTTGAGTGGGATAACAATAGGATCAGTATTAGAACCTTTATTATTCTTAATATTATATCAATGACTTGGACGATAATATAACAAGCAACGTACTGAAATTTGCGGATGACACAAAAGTGTTTAGGAAGGTTAACGCTGATGGTGATAAACAACATTTTTATTCAATTTTGGGAAATGTAAATGCCTACATACAGGACACGGGAACTTGGATATAAACTATAATATGGGAGGTACTGTTCTAGGTAAAAGAAAAGAACTTAGGAATAACAATAAGAGCTGATATGAAAGTTTCAGAACAGTGTGGTAATGTAGCTTCAAAGGGTAATCAAATTCTTGGGTTGATTAGGAGAAACATAACATACAAGGAAAAAAGCTGATTGTATCTCTGTATAAAGCAGTAGTTAGACCTCATTTAGAATACTGTATGCAAGCATGGAGACCATATCGTAAGAAGAATATAGATACGAATGAATGCATACAGTGGAGAGCAACTAAAATTATTCCAGAACTGAGAGACCTTAGTTAACCCTAGAGACAAGGAGGTTAAAGGGGAACTGAAGCAATTTTGTGTTATGCCGTATATTTAAATATATATTATCAAACTATGCATTAATGGTGACAGATACCTGCTAATTTATAAGATAAACTGAAAAACTGACTTTGTTCGAGACAAAAATCGACAAAATGCATCACTGCGTATCGCCATCTTGTTGTCGAAACGAGTGGTTTGAGTCGCGTATATCTAATCAATGTAAATTTTCGATTTTTTGCGATTTATTTCGTAAATAGGCATTCTGGAGCGAAAAAAAAGATATGGGTCTCTGTTATATATACAAGTGTTTACACACGTGAACAAAATAGCGTTTTTGTTCGTTCCAAATAAAAAAGTTAAAGAAATTACAACAAAACACGCAAAAAATCGTGGAAAACGCCACACTTCTCGAACGCACGAGACGCTAACCAACGAGAATATGCGATAACGTAATACCGGAACTATTTTTTATTTGTTGA
This sequence comes from Lamellibrachia columna, assembly GCA_963662155.1. Taxonomy (NCBI): domain Eukaryota; kingdom Metazoa; phylum Annelida; class Polychaeta; order Sabellida; family Siboglinidae; genus Lamellibrachia; species Lamellibrachia columna. The sequence continues at coordinate 18,582,640 of OY759268.1, forward strand.
CAAGATAGATGCATCGCTTGTGACAGTTTTACCAGATCTGCTACTAGCGATTAGTTGTTTACTGAACTTCCGTAATAGTTGTCTATCTTTGGAGAAATGGAAACCACAGACGAAGAGTCTACTTCGACAGGCCACACGGAAACAACGGTTGACAGTCGTAAAGTGTCACCGAGTGTGCGAGTCACGCTCCAGACTCCAGGTCGGCTTCGCCTTTGTTGACGTTGGATTCAGGAAAAATTACAACAGCGCTTTGACTGTCAACGATTCCTGACTAGGTAATGTGATGTGGTGAACCTGTGGAAATTGCGTCCCGATGTCTGCGCACGTTTACGTTGAGTCATCATGCTGCGCCGAGGAAGCTACCATGCCTAGGCCCGGGCTAGCCTATGGCTATGCAGCACTGTGTGCCCGACCGCGTTGGTGCTTGCATCACCGTACGAAGGCGAAGCGATGAATTTGTAGTGATATGCACAAACAGAGCAGTGCTAGATGTTGGTCTGCTGTCATTGCATGATTTGCGTGCCGACTCATTGATTCGTGGGCAGGTCAGTAATTCAATTGTTATCGAATCATTGCCATTTTTTATAATCATATTTTTTCTGCATATTTCTTTTACCTAGCCTGAGGGCGAGATCCGAACTACAATGGCAATGCAAGCAGGCTTTTCTCTTTATTTTGTATCTAATCTAATGAAGTGTACCGTGACTGTATTTTAATATTGTGTTTGATTTTGTGTTGAATAACATTGATGACAATAATAACATGAAGGTTTATTTAATTCATTATGTGAATATATATATATTCTTAAATGTTACCGTAATCGTGATTGTAATCATGACTACATTAGCAATTGTGATTGCAATAATTACTGTAATCATGATTACATTAATATTCGTACTTCAAATCACCCCTCTCTGTAGCACACCACAACACCTTGTTGTTTGGTGCAATGTAATAATTTAAATAACAATAATTAACTACTGACAGTATGTAATGTTCACAGTTTTGCAACTATTATGGTAATTATGGAATTAGTGCTATCAACTAACCCTGACAAATTATATTTCAGGCTCAGGAAAGGCAAGACAAGTAATCCCATCCTGCGATGTGGGAAGGATCTGTGATGTCTATTCTGAACCGAATTGAATTGATGGAAAGTTTAGCTATGGAGATTGACCTGACACAGGTGAGTGTACTAATAGTCTGTTATAGACAAATTGTGAGGCACCCACAGTATGCAGCAGGTCGAAAAACAACCTGGAAAACTACAAAAATTCCCACTAAAATATTAATAACTGAATGATGTGAATGCCTTCTTATCTATATCCCATTTCTGTCAACAAAAATGTTACCTGCAGCATCTTGCATGTCACTACACACAATTTCATTTATATTGAGACCAACATAAAATATATCAAACGTTTATTCACATAGTAAAACAATTACCAAAGAAATAAGGCTAACTAGAACGACTGAAACCAAGACTAAACATTGACCTAAAACAGTGACTTCTACCACCGGGAAATACAACCTGGAACATGGATATCACAGTTACACACATCATTATTATGCCACAACATATCAAATATACTGGTAGTTTAGCTTAGGAAATAATTAATCTTTATAAAGCCAAGGCATTTTAACTGTTTCACCATCATCATCTGTACCAATGGCAATAGACTACTTGTTTTGATTGGACAGTAAATGTACACCAATCATGTGTAACAATATTACTTGTTCTGACTGACAGTAAATGTACACCAATCATGCATACCAATACACTACTTGTTCCTACCAACAGTAAATGTACACCAATGATCTCATTCTGGAATCTGCACCATTTCACTACTTCTTCTGACAGTAAATGTACACCAATCATGTGTATCCAATATACTACTTGTTCTGACTGAATCTACTACTTGTTCCTACCGACAGCAAATGTAAACCAAGCGTCTCATTCTCTACCAAATACACTACTTGTACTGACAGTAAATGTACACCAATCATATGTATCAATACACTACTTGTTCTGACTGATAGTACTTGCACACCAACCATCTGTTCCAATACACTACTGGCAGTAAATATACACCAATACACTACTTATTCTGACTGATAGTACTTGTACACCTAACATATTCAATTCACCTTTCACTCATCCAGGGGTAGAAATCAGCACACTTTCCTCTGACAGACACCCCAGTATCCGAAAGACCTTGGCTGATAGATCAGACATGAGTACAACCTGTGTCACAGTTTATGGCTGTTTGGTGTGTGGCAGGTGCAGAAAAGTGACATAAGTTTTTCTCACGAATGACAAACTTCTTCTCTTTCTCATAGGTGTCGGAGCTGCTTGAGTCACCCTCGGTTATGTCGCTGTTATCACATAGTGTGCATCATCTGCACCAATGTCTTTATTCTCACTGAATCTGATGGAAGCTTCACATAGGAGTAGTCATGATCAACGTTCATTGGTGCAATAATGTCATCCATGACTACAGCAGCATTCGCGAAGTGTCGCACTTGAAATATCGTTACCGGATCGATTTGCATTTCAGCAGTGGTGCCACAGCAGTAGTAGCAGTGATGGCACTAAAGGTGACATCCGTAATGTAAAGATTGACGGCATCACCCGTAGCGCTGGACGCTTCAAAACTAGTACCTGTACTTGTACGAACCAATGGTGAATCCTTCATCTGAAAAGATTACATATACAGTGACTTGAAAATTTTACAAAATTCATCTTTTGCATAATAAAAATTAATCACAATGTGAGAAACTTTCTCTTGTATATATTATTTTTAGAATATAAGAGTGTCAGTGTCATATAGAATATATAAAGTAATCAACCACAGGGAAAAGCATTTTCCCTATGGAGCCATGTTAATTCAACCAATGGGTCTTTCACTGATCTCTTAATGTTTTTAATGAATCTGTTTGGTTTGTTTGACGAATGCCACTGGTAACATAACCAAACGCATGTAACCAAAATTGTAGCATCCTAGCTCCAAAGTGTATTATATTATCTAATCAACATTGCACTGTTTTCAATGGGCCAGGGAGGTCAAAATTCTATAAGGGGTCCAAATTCCATAACAAAATATGGACCCATAGGTATACTTTCTATGGGGTTCCTTATTTTATATCTGACACTCGATTTAGATAACATAATGCATGAATATTGTTATTGGACCAAATGCAGATCTATGCTTATGACATCTTTACCTTATAAATGCTGCACGCACACACACATACCTGCCCACACGTATATATATATATATATATATATATATATATATATATTTATATATATATATATTTATATATATATATGTATATATGTAAATATATATATATAATTATTAGGTATTATACTGAAAGCATCTGCTAGATAGTATGGTGCATGGACAAAAGCCCCTCCCAACAAAAGCCCCACAGACAAGCTTGTTTCAATTCAATTATACTGTTCATGACTGTTGCTGTAGTACACAGAGACAAGATATTGTCATGAATATACTTCAGGCATGTGGTCAATTCCATTCCGGAATTGGAACTGACCCTCAATTCCAGTTCCGGAATTGGAATTGACTTCAAAAATGTTTTTTTAATTGGAATATATATATATATTTATATATATATATATGTATATATGTAAATATATATATAATTATTAGGTATTATACTGAAATATATATATATTTATATATATATATGTATATATGTAAATATATATATAATTATTAGGTATTATACTGAAAGCATCTGCTAGATAGTATGGTGCATGGACAAAAGCCCCTCCCAACAAAAGCCCCACAGACAAGCTTGTTTCAATTCAATTATACTGTTCATGACTGTTGCTGTAGTACACAGAGACAAGATATTGTCATGAATATACTTCAGGCATGTGGTCAATTCCATTCCGGAATTGGAACTGACCCTCAATTCCAGTTCCGGAATTGGAATTGACTTCAAAAATGTTTTTTTAATTGGAATTTATTTTTTTCAAAATTTATTTTTTTGGAATTGGAATTGATTTTGTTGGAATTATTGACTTGATACTGTTAATATTTACCCTTATATTTACTTATATTACTTTTAAAATCATATTTGTCTGCTATTAGCATGTCACCCTGAATCTGGTAACAGCCAGGAAGTTGTCAACATTACAGCATAGACACTGTCTACTCTGGTATTGAAACATTGTGACCAAGAACAATATAATCAAGCATTTGCATCAAAAAGAAATACTAAGTTACTGTAACAGACAGTAAAACCAAAATCAGACCATTCAGGCCTCATTTTCTTTCTCAGTGTACAAGGTTTATTTACAGAGATTGCCAATTAAGGGCACCTGTCTGCTCATTCCCTTTGTGTGAGAGAGGAAGCCTGCCCCACTTGAATGCAGCCCCTTGTTTATCCAAGCCTAATGTTCAGCCCACAAGTTTCCCATACTAAACATGTCACTGGTCACCTGTACAATGCTGTTACATGTGGCTGTAGGGTTTGCCCTTTGTAGTAATTAAAAATGTCCCCATGGAGAATACATGTTGGAGATTAGGATGTTGAAGACTCAAACTTTCCAGTAAATTTTATGAAATATCAATGATACCACAACTGATAGCGATATAAATCTGCCTCCTAGTATATTTGCTCCCCCCCAGGACATCTGCCCCTTTTTTCTATGATAGTTGACAAGTGAAAATCAGTTTGCAGTGTTATCATTATTACTACAATAACAACATTCAATGACAAGTCGAAGTCACTTTAGCCTAATGCAATGGCCTATCCCCTGGAGTGTGTATGAGATCATCTTGTCACCAGTTGTCTTCCAGGTATCATTGATAGTCAGATCAGTGGTGGAAGATGGGTTCTTGGGGTGATGCTTCCATAAACAGTGGTTTGGAGTGCCCCTGGTATTAGCTGCCTTAGTTTTCAGGTCCTCACGGACCTTGGCAGCTTCTATCTGTGCCGTGTCACCATCATGGTTGCAGGCAGTCTTGTTGATCACATTCTGGATCTGGAGATCAGATCAGTGACCACAGCACCCTTGCATGATTAGGATCGACGCTGGCTTCACTCCCATTGAAGAGTAATCTTGTTGGTCCCCCTTCTTGGTGTAGGAATGACACTCAAAACATAGCTTCTGACCTCCTCAGATGCTAGTACTAATTTCCATGATGAAGTTATAAGTGTTTTCTGACAACTCTGGCTTGTGCATCCAGTTTTATAGAAAAATGGAGTCACTCCAACTCTCCATGGTAAATGCAATTCAAAAGAAACCTTGTTGAGATGGCTTCTTTCAAATATCCTCAATTGTCCTAACATGTCCTGGTCCTAATGTCACTGACTTCTTCCACAATTGCAATAAAGATAATCCTTTGATTACAGGATCATCTCCAACTACATAAAGTAATTTACTTGGCTGATCTGGCACAAAGAACATTAATTGCAATTAGGGTAATATATATCTTGAATTCATGTTCAGAAATTTAAAAAATAAGTTAAAAAAACATTTCTTAAAAAAACTTACAAATAATCCAGAAGCTACGGACAGGGGGCAAATGTCCAGATTTTGAATAAGGCAAAGGGCTAATGTTTGGGGGGCAAGTGACAAAGGGGCAAATGTCTGGGAGGGGGGCAAATGACCTGGACCCAATATAAACAGGGGAAACTGTTCAAAACTCAGATTAATGACCCAACTGTCCAGGGCTGTCCAAAATGTCTGGTTTTGTTAGCAAAAATCCAGGAGAGGTGTCGCAGCAAAAAGTACATATGAAATGGCTGGATGCCATTTTAATTTTTTTTATGGCAAACCTGATATATATATATATATATATATATATATATATATATGTATATATATATATATATATATATATATATATATACATGTGTGTGTATGTGTGCATTTAACGAACAATAATTTTTTTATCATATCTAATTAAATATGATTGTGCACACGTGACAAATAAAACTGTGTTAAAACGAATTGGATTTGAATTTTTCTTTAGCCTAGGATTTTAACAGTTGGAATTGATTTTTTGCAAGGCGGAATTAGAACTGATTTTTTGGAATTGACAAAACAGAATTGACCCCATGCCTGATATACTTCCTTCATATGTATAGCTTGTACTAATACTATTGTGGGTTGCCGACAGTTGCCCCCTCCCCCACGATATTCATTACAGTGTTATCAGTCGTGTTAGAATAAAATGTAATTAATACATCTCTTTATGAACTTCCGGTTATTACATGTGGGGTTTAATCTGATCAATAAAGCAAATTCATTTGATATAATTTTGCCTTATTGTCAAGTCACAAGAATTCAGACAGAAATTGTAAAGTGTCATTAGAAAAGCAGACATGTAATCTGACAGTGTTCAACTGGGTAGATGACGATGCCTTAGTTTCCTTTCCAGCTAGACATTGCATGGGTGAAATGCATTTTACTTAAATATTTAAATACTTTAAAAAAGTTTTTGTAACTGCATTTGCACTTAATCACAATGAAAGTATTTGTATATTTAAATATTTCCATAAAAAATTTGAAATGTAAACAGCAACAGTAGGCTTCTGTTGCACTATAGTCTATACTGTCTTTTCGTCGTGTTTCTCTCATGCTGCAGTATATCCTGTAGCACTTACTGAGTTATTGTTATTGTTTTGAGTACGGCCACGTATTGTCTATTGACGGTACATCTGATCACGTCGAAAATAAATCGGCGGATTGGAAAACACTCGTAATTATATCAAACTATTAACACTTACTCGCACTTTATTGTATTCATACATTTCGATTTACTGTGGGTCATATATATGCTGACGTTGAAGCACAGCTGTGCTTATTGGGGTGGAACTATATTGTAATCGTAGTGATAAGTCACAATGGTAACGGTAATACAATTTACTAACCTGGTTTCGGCTCGTCGCTTCCTACGCATCGCTCTGCCCTCTGATATCTGACGTTTCCTTGTCGCAGAATAGTCTGTAGATGCATGGTCATATGCGGAAAAAAAGATCTAAGATGGAACGGTGTCTTTGACCAAGAATGACATCTTGATGCTCACCGTCTGTCCATGCTCATCACATACGTCTTTTGTCTTGTAATCTGCATCGGAAAAGTGGTCACTCGCAGAGCCTGCGGCTGGCGGACACGGCAATTTCTGCATTTGCAACCACCTTTTCCGCTGCAAATTCTTCCTCGAAAGTCGATCAAAAGTTTTTTCCTTGCATTTGTAGTACTAGTTGATATATCCAGGAGCCATCCAGTGCACACCAGTTTTCTTTTTATTCGATTTTCCATGCGTTTCGGCCGTTTTTCCGAGAGGTTTTTACTGTGTGAACGCGGTGCCAGGAGCTCGTACTCAAACCACTCTGCCGCTGAGCCCCCCGCAGAGCAATATGGCGCCGCCCAGGGAAGATATTGGCAAAGTTTAAAAGGATATTACAAAATTACCGTGGCGTTGCGCCCATCATATAAGGGTGATATATACTGTAAATGGTATGTTATTATGTTTGGGCTATGGTTGTTCGAGTGCTTCACCCCCCCTTTAAGAGGAGACCAGATTGAAGTTTTTAAGACTTTGAATGGGTATGAAAATATTGATAGAAATATGTTTCTCACTCAAAAAAGATAGTAGAACTTGAGGTCATGAGGTAAAATTAGTAAAGGATCAGTGTATTTTGGAGATCAGGGAGTACTCGTTCTCACAGAGGACAATACATGAATGGAACAAATTGTCTACGGATTGTGTAACTGCTAGCAGCGTGAATATGTTTAAAAACAAGGTTGACACATATCTCAGGAGGGCGGGTTACACGTAAATGATCATTGATGGACTCTCGATAGGCCACTTGCCTTTGGCTTGGATGGCAAATTTGGTAAAATCACTTCTTTTACGTGAAGTGATTCTCTGTCTACCACGTTTACTCCTTCCCACTATATCAGATGGTTCTCGGTGGTTGTAATTTTTTTATTAACGTTCTGCAATTCTATTACTATTATATTAATATGTGTGTACGTGTGACTGTGTTATTATATTAATATGTGTGTACATGTGACTGTGTTCACCGTTTCCGCCTGAAATAAGAACCAGTAGGTCAAATCGTGTTGCCTCTAAATGGGTGCGCTTTGCCCCAGACTACTCTACATTGACACTCAAGAATTACAACACACAACGACATACCAGAGAATAATATAAGAAACTACAGCTTAAAATAGACACCGGACAAGTTCTCTTGAACAGACAAAGACTGACATCCAAATGCCACCATATTAGTTACCGACGGTTCTAGAGATGTGATTATGTTTGGTCTGATTCTTCATCAGTTAAACTTTCTCAAACATTAAACTGTGTGTGCGTTTTTGGAGCCCCGTCTCTCATATATCGTAGGCTGCGACACAACTCTTACACGGAATTTTGTACAATAGTTCACTCTGTTTTTCCGGTTCCACTTTGGGTGTAGCAACTAACTTATACAAGTCTTCGATGACGTCACCATACCATGACGTCATCACTATTAGTACTGATGAAGCCATCTTCGTAAAGTGGCGAAAGCTGTACGGTTTGGATATGTTGAAACACGTACTTGATCGTTGAAATGAACTACCCGGAGAAACGATATATTGGAGATTATACCTTTTTTCAATCTAATTAAAATCGTGTTAAACGCAAAAATAAACATTAAATATAATCCTACACCTTCTCACGTCGGCATGATATTTTCATTGCGTTTCACTCGTACGTTTAATTATCACCAAAATATGAATTAGTTTTATAACTGGTTCATACAGTACAATATAATAAAGACATTTCAATTGCCATAAAATCCCCGGGAAACCATCAAACCCAGCACATTAAAACAAAAGAGTTAAGCAGTTTCTAATCGGTTAGCAATTCCAGCCGTGAACAGCTTGATCGGTCCGCTGAGAAGCTATGGAAGATAAGCGAATTAATAACAATAATAATAATAATGTTTTATTTCAGACAAGAGCCCATAATATTATATATACATATAAGTAAAAAAAAGGAATTACTGACGGCTGGAAAATTATTAAATTTATTATTATTAACCAATTTCGAAATAGTTAATGCTTATTGCTTATGGCACACGCATGATATTATTTTGTGCACTGTTATCAAGATCTGCAGGGATCATACCATACAGGTAAGCTGCTTTATTTAGTAGATTAATTATTATATGTAAGCGCAAACAACAATGGTCAACAAATGTCTACACTGCGGATTTAATGTTTATTACGACTGTTGTTTTTTTAGGAATACAATAAATTCAACATTAATGCATAACGATATAACGATTATATAAATTTAGCATGTTACTACTTGCTATCACCTGACACTAAACCTGCTAACTGACACTAAACCGACACTACTAACTGACACTAAACTGACACTACTAACTGACACTAAACTGATACTACTAACTGACACTAAACTGACACTACTAACGGACACTAAACTGACACTACTAACTGACACTACTAACTGACACTAAACTGACACTACTAACTGACACTACTAACTGACACTACTAACTGACACTAAACTGACACTACTAACTGACACTAAACTGACACTACTAACTGACACTAAACTGACACTACTAACTGACACTAAACTGACACTACTAACTGACACTACTAAATGACACTAAACTGACACTAAACTGACACTACTAACTGACACTACTAACTGACACTACTAACTGACACTAAACTGACACTAAACTGACACTACTAACTGACACTAAACTGACAGGCCTAACACCGCAGCAAGAAGAAAAACACTAGATATCGACACCAGTTTTCTTTGTATCAAAACACTGTTGCACTGTTGGTCCTAGGCTCTTCAGAGGGCCAGTGGGAGATGTTTCTCGAAGACTTCTTGAACATGTCGGCGATGAGTCTGGACAGTTCGGCACGTGCATGCTTTAGAAGTCCGCATGGAATCGAGTCATATCCGCATGCTCTGTTGTTGTTGTTATCGTTGTTGTTGAGCCTCGTGAGCGGTCTCTGCTTCTTTAGTTGTAACTGGGGAATCGAGCAACTGCGGCGAGCCTTCAAGTACAGAAGGCATGTATGGAGGAGGGGGTAGGCTTGGTAGACGTGTGGTTCAACTGTGTGGGAAGAGATGACTTTTCATGAGAGATGGACTTCATCTGACAGGGAAGGGTGCTGCAGTTCTTGGGTGTGAATTTGTCAGAGTTGTCGACAAGGACACAGGTACCATAAATTATAACTAGATGCGCAGGGGGAACTGACAGAAAACTCAAAGGAGTACTAAGACAAATACACATCCAAAGAAATGTTTGTCAATATTTTTTAGACAATGAACTTAAATGTGTATGCTTAAATGCCAGGAGCATAGTAAATAAAAAAGTGAGTTAGACATTATGGTAGCAGATATTGATCCTCATGTAATAGGCATCACAGAATCATGGGCAAATAAAGATATAGTAGATGCTGAGTTAGCACAGACAATTTATGTAATGTGTAGGAAGGATAGACGAGAAAGAAGGGGAGGTGGAGTAATTTTATATATTAAAGAATCTATCCAAGCATATGTAATATAAATAACACTGAAAAGTGAAGCAGATTGTGAGGAAGCAATTTGGTGTAACATAGTTACCAGGAACTCAACATTAACAATAGGAGTAGTTTATCGTAGTCTTAACATAGGACAAGAGGAAGATGTAAAATTACAAAAGGCGATAAGGTTGGTGAGCAAGGGGGAATGTGTTATAATGGGTGATTTTAACCATGGCCATATACAATGGGAATCATTAGAGAGTGCTGGTGGTGACGACCATCAGTTTCTACTTCTAACACAGGATTGTTTCCTTACTCAACATGTCTTGGAACCAACCAGAGGTGGGAATGTGTTAGATTTAATTTTGTCTTCTCAAAATGAATTACTTGACAATGTTAAAATACACGAACCTTTGGGTTCAAGTCACCATAACCAAATCCATTTTAATATAAAAGTAAAAACAGGGAAAGCATATAAAAACAATGGAGAAATAACTTCAACAAAGGTAAATATAAAGAGATGAGAACATATCTAGCAAATATAGATTGGAATAACTTGCTGAAGAACAAGACAGCAACAGAATGCTGGACTTGTTTAAAATATGAGATTGAGGGCATTATTGAGAAATTTTTTCCATGAAGAGAACAAGGAAAAGGTCCAGGAAGAAACACCTGTCAAAAGAGGCTATTAGAAAAATTGCTCACAAACAGAACCCTGTGGAGGATATATAAACACACTGGAAATGTAGAGGACTACACAAACTACAAAGAGGCACTTAACCTAGCTACAACTGAAACTAGACAACCTAAAAGAACCTTTGAAAAAATTGGCAGGTAATATAAAAAATGACAGCAAGAGTTTCTATGCTTATGTAAGGAGTAAACAGAAAGTTCGAGACAAGGTCGGACACTGGAAAACAACAGTGGAAACATAATTTCAGACGGGTTTCAAATGGCAGAGGTCCTGAATGAGTATTTCAGCTCAGTTTTTACCGCAGAAGATATAAGCTCACTTCCAGTTCCATTTACTAAATTTGAGGGCAATAAATCAGAACATTTGGGGCACTTATTAGTAACTCCTGAAATGATAGAAAAGAAAATTAAGAAGATGAAAGATAATAAATCACCTGGAGTTGATGGGATACCACCAAAACTGCATGAGGAAATTGTTGATCAAATTAGTACACCACTTGCAAAAGTGTTTAACTTGTCACTAGAAGAAGGAATAGTTCCTTCAGAATGGAAAGAAGCAAACATTACACCGCTATTTAAGAAAGGATCGAGGAACAAGCCAGAGAATTACAGGCCAGTGAGTTTAACATCAGTTGTATGTAAATTACTCGAAACATTAATTAGAGACCACATGGTGGAATTCCTTGTAAAACATAAATTAATAAATACATCTCAACATGGGTTCCTAAAAGCAAGGTCATGTCTAACCAATCTCTCATGTTTTTTGGAAGAAATTACAAAGTGGGTAGATGACGGGTCACCAGTGGATGTTGCCTATTTAGATTTTCAGAAAGCTTTCGATAAAGTGCCACATCAAAGGTTGTTACTTAAACTAAAAGCCCATGGTATAGGTAATGATGTAATCAACCGGATAGAAAAGTGGCTTACACACAGAAGACAGAGAGTAATAGTAGATAGTGAGATTTTAAACCGGAAATCTGTTTTGAGTGGGGTACCACAGGGATCAGTATTAGGCCCTATACTGTTTTTAATATATATGATTTGGAAGATGACATATCTAGCAAAGTACTGAAATTTGCAGATGACACAAAAGTATTCAGAAAGGTTACTAATGTTACAGATAAACAAAGTTTACAGGATGATCTAGATAAATTAGTTAAATGGTCAGAAAAATGGCAAATGTTATTAAATTTTGGGAAGTGTAAATGCATACAGATAGGACATGGAAACATGGGCGAAGAATATAAAATGGGGAATGCTGTACTAGGTAGAACCACACAAGAAAAGGACTTAGGAGTAACATTTAGTGCTGACATGAAAGTTTCAGAGCAATGTGGGATTGCTGCTTCGAAAGGAAATCAAATTGTAGGGCTAATTAGGAGAACTATCACATATAAGGAGAAACAGCTAATTGTACCCCTGTACAAAGCAATAGTTAGACCACATTTGGAATATTATATACAAGGACATAGACAAGCTAGAAAGAATACAACGAAGAGCAACTAAAATGATTCCAGAATTAAGAGACCTTAGTTATGAAAGCCGCTTATTACAATGTGGTTTGACAACACTAGAGACCAGGTGACTAAGAGGAGACCAAATAGAAGTGTTAAACTGCCAAATGATTGTGTTAATGCTAGTAGTGTGAATATGTTTAAAAATAGAATTGACAGATATATGATAAGGGCGGGTTACACATAGATGATAAAATCGTTGGACTCTTAATAAGCCAATGGCTTCCTTGTCCACTTGCCATCTGGAACTTGTTGTTTGGGATGGCAATCTTGTTAAACATGTCAATGCCGTGTTCTACGCCATCTTGGAATTGGTTTTTGAAGTGTTTCGCTACAATTGCCGAAACCGTAATGTCGTGTTTAAACTCGTCGTGTCGTGTAGTAGTGTTGTTGACGTTACAGAAATCGATAGAATACTAGAAATTCTATAAAATGTTGTTTATTTCTACAAAATTTTCTCTGTGATGTGACTGTGATTTATTTATTCCTCTTTCATCAGCACCTTTAGTTTTGTTTATTTTCTGATCCCGGTTTATAGAGAACTGAGAGACCTTCGTTATGAAGGACGACTGAAATAATGTTGTTTAACAACCCTGGAGACAAGACGGTTAAGAGGAGATCAAATTGAAGTTTTTAAGATATTGAATGGGTATAAAAATATTTATAGAAATATTTTTTTTCACCCAAGAAAGATAAACTAGAGGACACGAGGCAACATTAGTAAAGGTTCAGAGTAGATATCAGGAAGTACTTGTTCTCACAGAGGGCAATAAACGAATGTCACAAATTATCTAGGAGTTTCACAGTGTCATACTTTAATATTTTGAAATGGTCCTTACTTGGTTTTTGTGATGGTTCCTTACTGGACAGTATTCATTGTTTTTGAAATGGTCCCTTACTGTATGGAAATCATTTGTTTCTAAATGGTCCCGTAATGGATGGAAATCATTGGTTTTTAAATGGTCCCTTACTGGACATGGAAGTCATTGGTTTTGTGATGGTCCCTTACTGTATATAAATCATTGGTTTTAAAAAGGTCCTTTACTGGATGGAAATCACTGGTTCTGAAATGGTCCCTTACTGGACGGAAGTCATTGGTTTTCAGATGGTCCCTTACTGGACAGGGAAGTCATTGGTTTTCAGATGGTCCCTTATAGGACAGGGAAATTGTTGAGAGCAAGGATGAGGGGTAATGTGGGAAGTCTGGAAGGCATGAAATAAACATCATAATTTTTATTAGTACAAATAAAATCAACTCGCACAATTTACAAAAAAAAACATCATTGTTGACTGTAGAAGCTAACATAATAATGTATAAACACAAGAAAACATGAAAAAAATGGCATCTAAAATTGCAATGCCATTTACGATATTTCTAAAAATGGAAATCTTGTAAATAATTAATAATAATTAAACAGACATGTCATAGAAGACTACCTTATGTTATGTGTAGTAGTAACACAATAAACATGGTCAATAAACATGGTCAATAAACATGGTCAATAAACATGATATGTATGAAAAATGATAAACAGAAATGCAGTAGTAATGTGAATATCCTCTTTCTGTGAAGAACGCTGTGCCAAGATTATATATATTTGTTCCAAATGAATCTTTCAACAATATATGGTGATTGAAAGAGCACTGTATACAACTGATACAGTAAAAGTCTGACATCTTGGAAATTCACAACTTCGTGGAAAAACATTTATCAATTTGCCACCATGGAGTTGCTGGAAAAACACACCAAGCTTTAGCAGCTCTCTAATAGAGGCTGCAACGGCATTTGTCATCATTGTGTCAATGGTGTCATCTCTGGGGGCTGCTCTGTGTCAGTGCCGACATCCTGTTTTCATCAGGGTTGTCAGCAGCCGCATTTGACTACAATTCCAAAAGGAAATTTTGTAAAATCGCAACTGAAGCAATACACTAAATATTGGACAAAAAGCCACTACTTTTGGTCATTTCATTATAAATAAACCTTCCTTCATTCCTTATATTTTACCATCCATGACTGCAAAGACAACATGGCGACGTCCATGAAGAAATAGACCTCTAGTGGTTAAGTGCATACCCATTGTTGGCGCCAGCGAGGTTTGTGTTAATAAAAAACTGCTTAAAACAACATCCTCAACTGATTTAGCCCATCGCAAATCTGGTTCGTTGATGTCCAAATATGTAGTGTGTGAATAGTTTAAGTAATATCTGCAGTAGATTAAATATTTTAAATGTCTATTTATGTTCAAATCATTGAAAGAATTGACTTTAGTCATTAGATCTGGTAAGGCTCAAAATAGTGGATATCCAAAATGGTAAACACTGTCCTGTGATCGGTGAGAGTATGGAAGTCATGCCCATGATCAGCACAAAGTTACACAATTTTACCAAACGTTTTCAGCATTTCTATTTTCACTTAAACTAATGTTTGTTCAAACATTAAGTAATTTAATAGTTTGTCTGATGATTTCACAACAACAAGTTGCACAAACGAGTTTTAAGCAATTTGTTATTAACACAAACGACTCTCATATAATGAAACCTCATTTACCGAACATTCAAGGGGCGGTATCATTCCGTGTTTGTTGGTGCCTCGGCAACTGTGGTAGTCAAGGCAGGGGCTGCTCTAAGGAGATCAATTGTTTCACTGCAAAACCAAACAGAAATTGGGTCATGAATCTGACACAAGCACGCCTCCAACGGTAAACACAGGTATCGATTGCAGATGTTAACTTACACAAATCCGGTTCATTGATGTCTAAATCTGTAGTGTGTGAATAGTTTAGCATGGTGTTAAATCCTTACTTATGGACATTGTCAATTAACGAAATAGAAGAAAAAGCACTCACCAACGTCTGGTCTGACATGGCAGTAATGGCTGCCAGCATCGATTGCCCTAACTGCATTCCCACCGAGCTGCCATTTTGGATGGATGCGATTTGGTGACGGCTAAAATCATTAAAAAGAACTGTATTAGTTTACGCTGTGAAATATTCAATAAACAAAAACCACATGCGGTATTAGTTTAGAACTTTAGACTGTTTACATTTACAGCAGAATACAAGAAAAACGGTTTCATAAATGAAGTGGGGCTCTCTTCAGGAGCACAGACAGGGAATCACCACTACACACAATTGCAATGCAAAACATTAACTGTGACTCAACGTTGTAGGCCTACCACAGATTGGAAAATTTATGGATGTGTTTATAAACAATCTAATGCTCTGTTATCAAACAAAGCTAAACTTGGGGTAAAATCTCTTTCTGTTGTAAACACATATCACTGATAAGACTAATATCATGCAGGATATGTGCATAAACAAGTCATTAATCTTGCATGACGCAGTTATAAATCTCTTTATAACACCCGTTAGGAAACGTCCAGTATTTTATATAGCATAATTTCATATGCATTCTGGGAACGTTCAGAATACACCGGAATAAGCATTTCCATTTTGACATTAGAAAAAACACAGTTTTACATCAGTTCGTACTATTCCAGGAACCAAGCATACAAGGGAATAGACACAAGTAAATTTCTAACCCTGTAGTTGCATGGAGAAGTAAAAGATCCCACACAGCGGGTAAATGTGTAATTAACTTGTCGTGGGCTGACTAATTCTAACACTACAAAATCTTCAGCAATTTGAAGGTGGTAGTTAACCAGAAAAAGAACATATCTAACACGCCAAACATCAAGGCATGGCGGCTTGTTCGTCGATCTGCTTGTTCATCGATCATTGAAAAAGCGCATGCTGATGTAAGACCACGAGCATGAGGTTCACAACAAGGACATCCCCAGTGATACCATTGCATGGTGAGTTGTGAAACCCCATTTGGCAAACTTGGCAACTGAACTAGTTTTGCCCTCAGGTGGATTCACCGTTACATAGCAATGAAGTAAATGACAGATAATATTTTTAAAACTTTGCTAGAAGCCATTTTTTTCAAATTGTACGCTATGTATTTGTTTTTGAAGAAAATATGCCTGTAACAAATGTAGTAAATGAAAATTATAGATACATACAGAGAATTTTCAGGCCTCAAATCAAGCTGAATCTTATTTAGTGTGGGGTAGCTCCTGGTTTTGGATTAACAAATTTAGTGGATTAAGGTTTATGCAAATAATATGCATAGGCCATTTTGGCATAATTTGTATTGTATTTGTTGAATATTTAAGCACTATTTTGCTCTTTTGGTTATCAAACTTTTTGTTCATCGTATTTCATCACTATATTTTGTGAGCAATAAGTTTGATACTTTTCTAGAATCTGGCTGCACCTCAATTTTGCCGTTATTAACATGCAATCCGTATATTAATCATGCATAATGCATACACAATGCATATTTGTCTACGGAATATGTAATTTATTAGATATTTTTCCTGAACATTTTGTTTTCAGTTGACATTTACAGCTGTGTAATGCAGCGCAAATACATTGTTTCTTTACAAATGTGTATCGCGATACGTATTATTATATTTTATTGTGACACAAATATCGTGATGTATATCGCATAGTGGCTTTGTGTATCGTTACAGCCCTAGTATTTATCTTCTTTTCTGCATCTGTTTGTTGACTAACCAATACTAGTCTCATGATGCCTTTTCATATTTGGATATATTATACTGTAGAAACCTATGAAGAAAAGCAGAAGTTACATCCGACATCCAAACAGAAGACGAAGATGACTCTAAAAGGCCAATTAGGTGAGTTATTGAATCGGCATCAGGGTAGAACTTTCTGGCAACAGGTCCAAGGGCTGATGGCATCAGTAAAAGTTACAACAGTATGATCCACCAATTTGTTCAATTTTTTTTCACCAAATAGCAGTGTTTCGCCTATGGTGCAAATGGTGACTGGCAGTGCTATCCTAGAATGTATGCTAGTTTTTACTAGACAGACAGACTAGTTGGTATGTGGTTTTACTAATCCATAACAATCTCTACTATTGGGTAGTTCGACCCATGACAGTTACATGAGTACATTGTTATCAGCATCTATTGCCTTAGCAACAGAAAGAGTTCGACCCATGACAGTTACATGAGTACATTGTTATCAGCATCTATTGCCTTAGCAACAGAAAGAGTTCGACCCATGACAGTTACATGAGTACATTGTTATCAGCATCTATTGCCTTAGCAACAGAAAGAGTTCGACCCATGACAGTTACATGAGTACATTGTTATCAGCATCTATTGCCTTAGCAACAGAAAGAGTTAACCCTAAACTCATTATAACTATAGATCTGTATTTGTATGAAGCAACAACGTATGTTTGTCTGGAAAATAGTACCTTGATATGTAATTATGTTAGTGGTATTATGTTAGTAGTATTCAACAACTGATTTTATCTTTGTTCTAGTAATAGTGGCCAGCTTCTGTCTCATGAGACAATGCTTGTGTTTGCTGCATCATGTCTGTTGATTGCGAGCATGACGCCTCGCATGCTTGATCTCCTGGTGAAATTGTATGCTTTGATGTCTATAGCAGAACCGCCAGTAAGACGTGTTCACCAGGTAGGTCGTTCTTCAGCAACTGTTTGCCAGTGCATAGGATCGATGCCATAATCTTTCAGGTCTCTTTTTATGACATCTTTGTATCTCAATTTTGTTTGCCTCGAGTTAACTCCCCATACATAATTTGTTTAGGAAGGCGGTCAATGGGCATACGGTGTATGTGACCAAGGAAGGTGGTCAATGGGCATACGGTGTACGTGACCAAGGAAGGTGGTCAATGGGCATACGGTGTACGTGACCAAGGAAGGCGGTCAATGGGCATACGGTGTACGTGACCAAGGAAGGTGGTCAATGGGCATATGGTGTATGTGACCAAGGAAGGTGGTCAATGGGCATATGGTGTACGTGACCAAGGAAGGCGGTCAATGGGCATACGGTGTACATGACCATGGAAGGCGGTCAATGGGCATACGGTGTACGTGACCAAGGAAGGTGGTCAATGGGCATACGGTGTACGTGACCAAGGAAGGTGGTCAATGGGCATACGGTGTACGTGACCAAGGAAGGCGGTCAATGGGCATACGGTGTACGTGACCAAGCCAACGTAGCCGTCTCTGTTTTAGAATGCTGCTTAGTGAAGTTGAGTTGGAGTATTGTAGGATGTCCAGGTTCTAGACTCACACATAAACCAGCTCGTCTAGAAGATGATAGTGAGGAGGAGAAGGATGATGACTGCGACACGGCAGTCTCCACGCAGCGAGACAGAGGCGGAAGTGGGACGAAATGCCACCCAATTTTGCAGAGCACCAACACCACCACCTGTTCGTGGTATTTCTCTTCCTGGAATGAATGCCTGTCTTTCTGTCATTCTATGTGACTGTATTTTCAATGAAATAATGCTGTATGCAACAATGATATATTCCTATATATTTTTTCATATTCCTATATTTTTACTTCAGAATTCCTATATTTCCTATAAATTTTACACCGAAAGTGGATGGATACACTGCACACATATGTTGAAATGAATTTCATGATACATAATTTTAACAACTTCCATTTATGACACATGTGTGTTATTCAGCTGCTAATCTCCAGGCATGGTTCTGTAATTCTGGCTTGTTTTTTTTTGTTTGTTTGTTTGTTTATACCTTTGTAAATATACACCTTATGGCTGTTTTCAGAATTGACTGTGACTGATGACAGGATTCCAAACAGGAGAAGCCAAGCTGCAATAAGGACACCACTCACCCCCAGAACACCACTCACCCCCAGAACACCACTCACCCCCCCCAGAACACCACTCACCCCCAGAACACTATGCACCCCCAGAACACCACTCTCTCCCAGAACACCACTCACCCTCAGAACACCAACCCATAGGGCACCAACTGGACAGTTCTCAGGTAATTATTCAAGAAATTGCATCATTGTTGAAGTAAAAAAATAATAATATGCTAATTTGGTATGTATTGTGTTCACCTACATATTCTAAAAAAAATCACTAAGGTTTTTTTATGTGCAATATCTTGTGTAAGTAAAGCACATTTTACAGTGTGGCACTAACTAAACAAATAAAATAATCTTTTCCAACTGCAGTGCCTCCTCTTGTGTGTATACTTTTCACGGTGTATGGTATTTTTCAGAGGTTCCATTTATTTTTTTTGCAGCTTCCGAGAGGGAGATGCTGCCAGCAGTGACAGCAATCCAAGTGACACTTGATGGTGTGGTGCGTGAGCAAGCCAGCTAGCTGAAGTTCCTCAACCTGATTATGACAAGTTCCAGCCAGTGCAGAGCTGCGTGATGACTTGACCTTTCCGCTGACAAGTGTGGAAGACGTACAGGAACTGGAGGTCAAGCTGCTCGACAAGACCATCAAAAACCTCGTGGTGAGCATTTGTACAATTGTGTTTGTAGTTTGATCTTATTTGCTTTGCTTGCTATTCAAGAAATACCTGTGCAATGGTGGTAGGGGGTGTTAATTTTATTATCACAATATTAACTCTGCCTGGAAAATGCTCTTTGAGAATCTCCTGCCGGTCCCAAGCCCGGAAAAAAGAGGAGGGTTGGGCGTGGGGCCAGCGACCCCACCCCGTAAAAACAGCCTAGCTACGGAAACTGAAACGAGAGAGAAAACCCCGATGGCGGATCTCCTTACACCCAAAACTTTTATCAACATTGGATGCTGGAATGTGAGAACACTATATCAGACAGGATGACCGGCACAGGTTCTCCAGGAAATGCACCAATACAAAATCAGCCTTCTAGGTATCATGGAGGCTAGATGGACTGTAGCTGGAAAACGACAACTGGCGACAGGAGACACCATACTGTGGTCAGACAGAGAGGACAACCAGCATAGACAGGGTGTAGCCCAGATCATCCAGAAGGAGAAAGGTGACACTCTTCTTGAATGGAAACCAATAACTGAACGATTTCTTTATGCTAGATTTAAGTCCAGATTTATTACTATATTAAAATACAATTAAATAGGAGAAAAAATCATATGTAAAAAAAACTGCTTTCTGTCCCCCATACATTTATTTCTGGAATAACCCTTATATCGTCATCCAAGTTATTGATATAATATATTAATATTTCCGATTTGAAACCTCCCCATCTACCACTACTGTGTGTCTATTGTCAGTCAGCCATTTTTCTATCCAGTTGATTATGCCATCCCCTGTAATAAGGGCTTTCAGTGACATTTTGGAGTATGCTATATGTTTGCAGATGCAAGGCTTGGCCATTACTGGCGGCAGTACCATGAAGGAGAATGTGTCGCGAGTAATGTCCTATGTGCTGGACCATGCTGTTGCCCTCCAGTACAACTGGGCTGGCAAAACTAGCTGGAAGAGTCACATGGATGACGTCAAAAGGGCACTTGGCTGTCTGCTGTTGTGCAGCGTGATTAAATGTATGCACCATCATAATTTTGCATACAGCACATCACAATGGGGAAAAAAGATTAATAATTGTTAGGGATTAATTAATTAATATGACTGACTCAGGTCTTTTGAAAAAATCAAACTTCCATAGCACCTAAATCGTCGTGGACATTGGGCGCAGAAGCGCAACAAACTGAAATCGTTAAGTATGATATCGTAAACAAATATCGTGAACAGGGACACGCAAGAATCATCATAGTGAGGGACCATCGAGTATTTAGGGCAGAAATATGTCTTGGGTTTTTTGTGGAAGGTAGCCAGTGTTTAAGTGATGGGGAGTTCATTCCGTTTTTGTTTTATCTACATCAATCCAAACCATGGTGGAAGCACAGTAGGCTAAACGGGTTTATTTAAACATAACAGTTCTGCCAACTGTAGTACACTACATAACGTACCTCTATCAGGCTGGGTGTTGGGCCATTACAGCAGACCCTACACTTTCATGTGAAATTAAATTGTTAATAACACTGAGTTGTTGATAATAAAAAGGTGGTTTGGACGGTTGTATACTTATGGGAGCTGGGTTGCCATTGTAAAAAACACATACTTGTTGTCATTTTGGTCGGAATTTTGTCATTTCCCTGTTTGAACATTACTTAAAAAATAATAATTGTTATGGATATGGGCTTATCTCTTAAAAAACCTGGAACTTTCAAAGGGTGCACTAGTTTCATCTCGACTGGATAAAACAACTGTTACACAAATATAACACTGGTGTTTAGAACAAACGTGTACATGTTTCAGGGGCCATTCTCAGAAACCCGCTTTTAGAATAAGCCACCAACTCCAACGTCCAGAAGGAAATGATGGTCTGGCTGAGAAACACCGGCAACAGGCACAGTGGGAGGAAGAGAAGGGAAGTGGCTTTGGTGAAGGAACCAGGGAGAGAGAGCAGCAGGATCAATGAGTCGGCTTGAATTGTGACGATTCGATTGTTTCATAAATAAAGTTGCATGCATTGTATTTCACATCCTGAGTGTTTGTTGCTACCTCATTGCTATATAGGCCCAGTACTGGGCCATGCACTAACGTTCCAGCCAATAACGGCATCGTGTACAGCCCCAGTACTGTGCCAATGCCCTATGCCAGTACTGAACCACTAACTTTCCAGAGTAGCACCAGTACTGGGCCAGTACAGTAGTCTGGTACTGGCCCAACTGACAGCCGCTGTTCAGAACTGTACTGGACCAGTTCTGCTTAACAGCATTGGGCCAGTACTGCGGTAGTTACTGGGCCAGTACAGGTCCATTACAGTCGTGCTTGCTGGGCTGAGTGACCCCAACACTGCAGAGTTCATGATGTAATTGAGAATAAATATTCTATCCACCACAAGATCATGTTGTTGGGTATCTTGAACCAGGGGCCTTCTAACCTAAAGAAATGCATACTTTCACACCATGTGAGCATACTTTGGTCAGAGCCCTTGATAGATATGTATATCTATCTGTGAAGGGCTCTGACCCTGGTGATTATGAGATGAACCAATAGGCCCACAGTCATTCTAATATGTTCCTCGGCATACCACATGGGGTTAACAAAATGTTGAACCCCCAAAGTAAAGCCAGAGAGTTGAGTGACTTTCTCTCGTGTCATAACTGTTATCAATTATCATTACAGCATTTGTTGCAAACTAAAAATGGACATTATAAACCTTGTAATAAAGAAAGTTTTATCATTAGTGATTTCACCTCAATTGAATGCCAAGTGTTGAAAATGAGATTACGACAGTTCATGGGGCACATTGACCCATGGTTGAAGGTGCCCCACGATAGCACAATGTGGTAAAATATTCCAAACAACGATATCACATTAAACAATTGTTTATGCTAGTCCAAAATGTTTTCTTTTTAAAAGCAAGCATGTTCGTCATATTGTCTTGATTTGTTGGAATGCTATAGTGGCGTACTTTATTTGGAATCACCTATTAACAGTATGTATAGTGTAACACCCATATAATGCTAGTTGGCTAGTTCTTAGTGACCAGCGAGATGATGATAGTGACTGATGCTACAACAATAGTTTTGCCTTTGTAGTATACCTTTGTAGTATACCTTTTATTACATTTTAAAAGTTGTAGATACTTGTTAAAAATGTATTTTTTTCTGGGTGTTGGTTCATGTTATATTTACACATTTAAAACAGTTCTAAAATAACAACACTTCCAACAGAAACATGTTGTGTAACTTTGTTGGAAACAGATTTGTTGATACAATATCTGCATGCCAAGACATTTATTCTCTATGGAGCATTTGATCACATTTTAAAAGTTGTAGATACTTGTTAAAACTATATTATTTTTTTCTGGCTGAAGTTGTGGCTGAACATTTGCAGGTGTGGGGTTTACTCCTGCATTTAGCCACCAGATTAACCAAACCAGGCAACTAAATACATACCTGGCAATTTCTATGCATCAAGTTGTTATTTATGCAGTGTTTTATATTAAGTCATTAGGTTTCATCTTTATACACTTGCATTTAAACATGTATATTAAACATGTATATTAAACATTAATAGTTGTCATTTGAATCAGTTTCCTTTCATTCTTGATCACTTTCATTAAGTTAAGTGGACAAGTAGAGTGACTTGTAACATCTCAAGAATGTTACATTTATTATGATTTCCAAAAGTCCCCAGGTCTTCAATTAGATTCCCAAACAAACATCAAGAAAATCAATAAAACTGACTTCTTTCGTCAATATCACTGAACAAAGAAAAGTCATGTACAAATGTATTGTGTTACAATTTTTAGTGTTGTGATCATGCTCATGATCATTTATAAACTAGTTATTATGATGACTTAACAGTTCATATTTGTAATTTGTCACTGTCTCGGTAATGAACCAGCATAAAGACAACATTAATCCTGCAACCAAAGACATGTTAATGTACTTGAGAACAAAGACTCCATCCACCACTAATGAGGTTGTCATCACATCACATCATAGATTGTCATAATCTTCATGGCAGGTCTGGCAGGAGATAAACAAAATGCAGAAATGCTCACTCTCAAACCTACGTCAACCATGAGGTTGTGATATCATTTATTACAGGACTCTTGTACGACCTACAGAATGCAGAGATACTTGCTCTCTAACCTACGTCAACCATGATGTTGTGATACGTCAACCATGAGGTTGTGATATCATTCATCGCAGGACTGTTATGAGACCCATAGAATGCAGAGATGCTTACTCTCTAACCTACGTCAACCATGAGGTTGTGATATCATTCATCGCAGGACTGTTATGTGACCCACATAATGCAGAGATGCTCACTCTCTAACCTACGTCAACCATGAGGTTGTGATACGTCAACCATGAGGTTGTGATATCATTCATCGCAGGACTCTTATGAGACCCACTTGCTCTCTAACCTACATAAACCATGAGGTTGTGATACCCTTTATTACAGGATTGTTATGAGACCCACAGAATGCAGAGATGCTCACTCTCTAACCTGTGTCAACCATGAGGTTGTGATATCTTTCATCGAAGGACTGTTATGAGACCCACAAAATGCAGAGATGCTCGCTCTCTAACATGTGTCAACCATGAGGTTGTGATATCATTCATCGCAGGACTGTTATGTGACCCACATAATGCAGAGATGCTCACTCTCTAACTTACGTCAACCATGAGGTTGTGATACGTCAACCATGAGGTTGTGATATCATTCATTGCAGGACTCTTACGAGACCCACAGAATGCAGAGATGCTCGCTCTCTAACCTACGTCAACAATGAGGTTGTGATATCATTCTTCGCAGGACTCTTATGAGACCCACAGAATGCAGAGATGCTCACTCTCTAAGCTACGTCAACCATGAGGTTGTGATATCATTCATCACAGGACTGGTATGAGGCCCACAGAATGCAGAGATGCTCGCTTTCTAACCTACGTTAACCATGAGGTTGTGATATCATTCATCGCAGGACTGGTATGAGACCCACAGAATGCAGAGATGCTCGCTTTCTAACCTACGTTAACCATGAGGTTGTGATATCATTCATTGCAGGACTCTTATGAGACCCACAGAATGCAGAGATGCTCGCTCTCTAACCTACGTCAACAATGAGGTTGTGATATCATTCTTTGCAGGACTCTTATGAGACCCACAGAATGCAAATATGCTCACTCTCTAACCTGTGTCAACCATGAGGTTGTGATATCATTCATCGAAGGACTGGTTTGAGACCCACAGAATGCAGAGATGCTCGCTCTCTAACCTACGTCAACCATGAGGTTGTGATATCATTCATCGCAGGACTGGTATGAGACCCACAGAATGCAGAGATGCTCGCTCTCTAAGCTACGTCAACCATGAGGTTGTGATATCATTCATCGCAGGACTGGTATGAGGCCCACAGAATGCAGAGATGCTCACTTTCTAACCTACGTTAACCATGAGGTTGTGATATCATTCATCGCAGGACTGGTATGAGACCCACAGAATGCAGAGATGCTCGCTTTCTAACCTACGTTAACCATGAGGTTGTGATATCATTCATCGCAGGACTGGTATGAGACCCACAGAATGCAGAGATGCTCGCTTTCTAACCTACGTCAACCATGAGGTTGTGATATCATTCATCGCAGGACTGGTATGAGACCCACAGAATGCAGAGATGCGCTCGCTTTCTAACCTACGTTAACCATGAGGTTGTGATATCATTCATCGCAGGACTGGTATGAGACCCACAGAATGCAGAGATGCTCGCTTTCTAACCTACGTTAACCATGAGGTTGTGATATCATTCATCGCAGGACTGGTATGAGACCCACAGAATGCAGAGATGCGCTCGCTTTCTAACCTACGTTAACCATGAGGTTGTGATATCATTCATCGCAGGACTGGTATGAGACCCACAGAATGCAGAGATGCTCGCTTTCTAACCTACGTTAACCATGAGGTTGTGATATCATTCATCGCAGGACTGGTATGAGACCCACAGAATGCAGAGATGCTCGCTTTCTAACCTACGTTAACCATGAGGTTGTGATATCATTCATCGCAGGACTGGTATGAGACCCATAGAATGCAGAGATGCTCGCTTTCTAACCTACGTTAACCATGAGGTTGTGATATCATTCATCGCAGGACTGGTATGAGACCCACAGAATGCAGAGATGCTCGCTTTCTAACCTACGTTAACCATGAGGTTGTGATATCATTCAGCGCAGGACTGGTATGAGACCCACAGAATGCAGAGATGCTCGCTTTCTAACCTACGTTAACCATGAGGTTGTGATATCATTCATCGCAGGACTGGTATGAGACCCACAGAATGCAGAGATGCTCGCTTTCTAACCTACGTTAACCATGAGGTTGTGATATCATTCATCGCAGGACTGGTATGAGACCCACAGAATGCAGAGATGCTCGCTCTCTAACCTACGTCAACCATGAGGTTGTGATATCATTTATTACAGGCCTCTTATGTGACCCACAGAATGCAGAGATGCTCGATCTCTAACCTTCATCAACCATGAGGTTGTGATATCATTCATCGCCGGTCTCTTATGTGACCCACAGAATGCAGAGATGCTATCTCAAGAACCTACATCAACTATGAGGTTGTCATATTCTTCGTGGCAGGAGTTGTAGGGGACAGACATAATGCAGAGACGCTCGCTCTCGAAACTACATCAACCACAAGTTTGTCATGTTGTTTGTGGCAAGACTTACAGGACACACCAGGAACAGTTCTGGTGTTTAATTCTGCAATACGATTTCATTTCCGTTTTGATGTTCATCGATGTATCAGAGGTGGTCGACGTGGATGAAGCACTTGGAGCCTCTCTTTCATCAATGCAGCCATGCTCTCTCAAACCTACGTCAACCATGAGGTTGTGATATCATTCATCGCAGGACTCTTGTGTGATCCATAGAATGCAGAGATGCTCGCTTCTCTAACATACATCAACTATGAGGTTGTGATATCATTCATCGCAGGACTCTTGAGTGAATTGATGTGCGTTCAGTTCAATGGTACAATTTTGAGGAAGTTTTACTTCTACACTCTACACCGGCCACCATCCTCTACAGAATCCAACTCCTCAACAGGTGATACTCTTAGGCCTACAATATTTCTAGATTGGTTTTGATTTAAGTTGCCACTCTAAAAAGATCCCAAACTGAAGCTGCTGTCATTGTGCAATTATTGATGAACTTCAAAACATTCAACGCCGAGCTGGACACAACAAAGGTTGATGCAGTAAGTGTAAATTCCTTCCATTGTCTGTGGTAGTGCAGTTAAAACACACCACACATTGCATGTTGATGTTTGCATGGTTCTATGTCTTAAAAATATCCACAACTGAAACTATATTACCTTTTTCTACATCCCCTACTGCACAGGTCCAATGGCCCCGTCGGTCCACTTGACTGCAATTAATGCAGAACGGTTACCACTGCATCAAAGGTCTTACTGATGTGCATTCAGTTAAATGGTACAATTTCAAGGACATTTCACTTGTACACTCTACACCGGCCACCATCCTCTACAGACTCCAACTCCTCAACAGCTGACACTCTTAGGCCTACAATATTTGTACATTTACGCTAGGTTAGACAACAACTCCATCGGTGACGGCAGTGCACTCAATGTAACAAATGTCGTAGTCACCCTGACCAGCCTTGAGAGACTCGGGTACGACAATCAGAAGTCTTTATAAAGCATTCTTTCTCCGAGCACTGGCTCGTTATGCTTCATTAATTAAAATTAATTCATTAAAATGTTTAACTTGTGTTGCTGTCATTTACAGAAATATACTTGATAAAAACGTCTTATTGTATTATCATATTCAGTGGCTAGGAGCATTGGAAGAGTAGTGGCACGTCGGTCGGCTGTATGTGGGTTGCCTTCGAACTATGTTGTGTTGAACAAGCACGCCACAACAAATAGACATTTTATGAAATAAGACTTCATGTTGCGACTTTCAGGAATCTGTCAGGCCACCTGTTACTAGACATGGTTACAGTCAACATTAACATCAACATTAGCATCAACATTAACATCAACATTACGTAACAAATATTTTGTTAAGCATGTAATGCTTTACCTAACCATATAAAAAGTTAATGTACTTAATAAAAAACGTCTTATTGTATTATTAGTAACGTGGGGTGGATACAAAGTGACAAAGCCAGTCATCACTTTACCCCGTCTGGAGAAAGTCAGCGCCCTCATAGTGCCAACAGTTGCTGTCACCCTGCCCAGCCTTAAGAGGCCCAGGGAGGCCATTTAGATGTCTTTATAAAACATTTTGTCTCTGAGCACTTTTTTTTCTGGGTGTTGGTTCAATATTTACACATTTAAAACAGTTCTAAAATCACAAGACTTGTAACAGAAATGTGTTGTGTAACTTTGTTGGAAACAGATTTGTTGATACAATATCTACATGCCAAGACATTTATTCTTCATGGAGCATTTGATCAAACTTTAAAAGTTGTAGATACTTGTTAAAACTGTATTATTTTTCTAGCTGAAGTTGTGGCTGAAGATTTTCAGGTGTGGTGTTTACTCCTGCATTCAGCCAGGCAACTAAATACATACCTGGCAATTTCTATGCATCAAATTGTTATTTTTGCAGTGTTTTATATGAAGTCATTAGGTTTCGTCTTTATACACTTGCATTTAAACATGTATACACTATGCAAAGTCTTTCAGGCCACAACTGAAAGGTTCTGCTCACATTTATTACTGATTTTCAAAT
Source organism: Lamellibrachia columna (assembly GCA_963662155.1). Taxonomy (NCBI): domain Eukaryota; kingdom Metazoa; phylum Annelida; class Polychaeta; order Sabellida; family Siboglinidae; genus Lamellibrachia; species Lamellibrachia columna. The sequence continues at coordinate 18,611,513 of OY759268.1, forward strand.
CTGAAAACCATGCTAATGTTTGTTGGAGGTCTACTTGGTGACACAAGCAAAGAGTTCATAAAGTAATTGAGAATAAAGACTATATATCAGCAGTGTTTCAGACATGTACAGAAACACTGAATATAACATACGTTAAGTTTTAATAGTTGTCATTTGAATCAGTTTCCTTTCATTCTTGATCACTTTCATTAAGTTAAGTCGACAAGTAGAGTGGCTTGTAACATCTCAAGAATGTTACATTTATTATGATTTCCAAAAGTCCCCAGGTCTTCAATTAGATTCCCAAACAAACATCAAGAAAATCAATAAAACTGACTACTTTCGTCAATATCACTGAACAAAGAAAAGTCATGTACAAATGTATTGTGTTACAATTTTTAGTGTTGTGATCATGCTCATGATCATTTATATACTAGTTATGATGATGACTTAACAGTTCATATTTGTAATTTGTCACCGTCTCGGTAATGAACCAGCATAAAGACAACGTTGATCCTGCAACCAAAGACATGTTAACGTACTTGAGAACAAAGAATCCATCCACCACTAATGAGGTTGTCATCACATCACATCATAGATTGTCATAATCTTCTTGGCAGGTCTGACGGGAGATAAACAAAATGCAGAGATGCTCACTCTCAAACCTACGTCAACCATGAGGTTGTGATATCATTCATTGCAGGACTGTTATATGACCCACATAATGCAGAGATGCTCACTCTCTAACCTACGTCAACCATGAGGTTGTGATATCATTCATTGCAGGACTGTTATATGACCCACATAATGCAGAGATGCTCACTCTCTAACTTACGTCAACCATGAGGTTGTGATACATCAACCATGAGGTTGTGATATCATTCATTGCAGGACTCTTATGAGACCAACAGAATGCAGAGATGCTTGCTCTCTAACCTACATAAACCATGAGGTTGTGATACCTTTATTACAGGATTGTTGTGTGACCCACAGAATGCAGAGATGCTCGCTCTCTAACCTACGTCAACAATGAGGTTGTGATATCATTCTTCGCAGGACTCTTATGAGACCCACAGAATGCAGAGATGCTCGCTCTATAACCTGTGTCAACCATGAGGTTGTGATATCATTCATCGAAGGACTCTTATAAGACCTACAAAATGCAGAGATGCTCGCTCTCTAACCTATGTCAACCATGAGGTTGTGATACCATTCATCGCAGGACTGGTTTGAGACCCACAGAATGCAGAGATGCTCGCTCTCTAACCTACATCAACCATGAGGTTGTGATATCATTCATCGCAGGACTGGTATGAGACCCACAGAATGCAGAGATGCTCGCTCTCTAAGCTACGTCAACCATGAGGTTGTGATATCATTTATTACAGGCCTCTTATGTGACCCACAGAATGCAGACATGCTCGCTCTCTAACCTACGTCAACCATGAGGTTGTGATATCATTCATCGCAGGTCTCTTATGTGACCCACAGATTGCAGAGATGCTATCTCAAGAACCTACATCAACTATGAGGTTGTCATATTCTTCGTGGCAGGAGTTGTAGGGGACAGACATAATGCAGAGACGCTCGCTCTCGAAACTACATCAACCACGAGTCTGTCATGTTGTTTGTGGCAGGACTTACAGGACACACCAGGAACAGTTCTGGTGTTTAATTCTGCAATATGATTTCATTTCCGTTTTGATGTTCATCGATGTATCAGAGGTGGTCGACGTGGATGAAGCACTCGGAGCCTCTCTTTCATCAATGCAGCCACTGCATTGGTTCAAGTAGTTCTTTGCAGTTTTAACATTCAAAACATTAAGTAACTGAGAATAAAGACTCCATCTACCATCAGATCATGACCATCTTCCTGTGTCATCTACTGGGTGATCCCAACAATGCAGAGTTAATGAAGTAATTGAAAATAAAGACTCCATCCACCATCCGATTATGACCATCTTCCTAATGTTGGACAACAATTTGATTAAATAAACAATTATGTTTGTGTCTCAACAGCCCGAGCTGGAGTCACCTGGAGGATAATGAAGTCATCCAACCATCAACTATCAATTTATTCTTCATGGAGCATTTGATCACATTTTAAAAGTTGTATTTTTTCTGGCTGAAGTTGTGGCTGAAGATTTTCAGGTGTGGTGTTTACTCCTGCATTCAGCCACCAGATTAACCAAACCAGACAACTAAATACATACCTGGCAATTTCTATGCATCAAGTTGTTATTTTTGCAGAGTTTTATATTAAGTCATTAGGTTTCATCTTTATACACTTGCATTTAAACATGTATACAATATGCAAAGTCTTTCAAGCCACAACTAAAAGGTTCTGCTCACATTTATTACTAATTTACAAATCTGAATACCATGCTAATGTTTGTTGGAGGTCTACTTGGTGACACAAGCAAAGAGTTCATAAAGTAATTGAGAATAAAGACTCTATATATCAGCAGTGTTTCAGACATGTGCAGAAACACTGAATATAACATATGTTAAGTTTTAATAGTTGTCATTTGAATCAGTTTCCTTTCATTCTTGATCACTTTCATTAAGTTAAGTGGACAAGTAGAGTGGCTTGTAACATCTCAAGTATGTTACATTTATTATGATTTGCAAAAGTCCCCAGGTCTTCAATTAGATTCCCAAACAAACATCAAGAAAATCAATAAAACTGACTTCTTTCGTCAATATCACTGAACAAAGAAAAGTCATGTACAAATGTATTGTGTTACAATTTTTAGTGTTGTGATCATGCTCATGATCATTTATATACTAGTTATAATGATGACTTAACAGTTTATATTTGTAATTTGTCACCGTCTCGGTAATGAACCAGCATAAAGACAACGTTGATCCTGCAACCAAAGACATGTTAACGTACTTGAGAACAAAGAATCCATCCACCACTAATGAGGTTGTCATCACGTTCCTTGCTGGACTTTTATGAGACCAACAGAATGCAGAGACGCTCATCTCGAACCTACATCAATTATGAGATTATCATAATCTTCATGGCGGGTCTGACAGGAGACAAACAAAATGCAGAGATGCTCTCTCGAACCTACGTCAACCATGAGGTTGTGATATCATTCATCGCAGGACTCTTGTGTGATCCATAGAATGCAGAGATGCTCGCTTCTCTAACATACATCAACTATGAGGTTGTGATATCATTCATCGCAGGACTCTTGAGTGAATTGATGTGCGTTCAGTTCAATGGTACAATTTTGAGGAAATTTTACTTCTACACTCTACACCGGCCACCATCCTCTACAGAATCCAACTCCTCAACAGGTGACACTCCTAGGCCTACAATATTTCTAGATTAGTTTTTATTTAAGTTGCCACTCTAAAAAGATCCCAAACTGAAGCTGCTGCCATTGTGCAAATATTGATCAACTTCAAAACATTCAACGCCGAGCTGGACACAACAAAGGTTGATGCAGTAAGTGTAAATTCCTTCCATTATCTGTGGTAGTGCAGTTAAAACACACCACACATTGCGTGTTGATGTTTGCATGGTTCTATGTCTTAAAAATATCCCCAACTGAAACTATATTACCTTTTTCTACATCCCCTACTGCACAGGTCCAATGGCCCCGTCGGTCCACTTGGCTGCAATTAATGCAGAACGGTTACCACTGCATCAAAGGTCTTACTGATGTGCATTCAGTTAAATGGTACAATTTCAAGGACATTTCACTTGTACACTCTACACCGGCCACCATCCTCTACAGACTCCAACTCCTCAACAGCTGACACTCTTAGGCCTACAATATTTGTACATTTACGCTAGGTTAGACAACAACTCCATCGGTGACGGCAGTGCACTCAATGTAACAAATGTCGTAGTCACCCTGACCAGCCTTGAGAGACTCGGGTACGACAATCAGAAGTCTTTATAAAGCATTCTTTCTCCGAGCACTGGCTCGTTATGCTTCATTAATTAAAATTAATTCATTAAAATGTTTAACTTGTGTTGCTGTCATTTACAGAAATATACTTGATAAAAACGTCTTATTGTATTATCATATTCAGTGGCTAGGAGCATTGGAAGAGTAGTGGCACGTCGGTCGGCTGTATGTGGGTTGCCTTCGAACTATGTTGTGTTGAACAAGCACGCCACAACAAATAGACATTTTATGAAATAAGACTTCATGTTGCGACTTTCAGGAATCTGTCAGGCCACCTGTTACTAGACATGGTTACAGTCAACATTAACATCAACATTAGCATCAACATTAACATCAACATTACGTAACAAATATTTTGTTAAGCATGTAATGCTTTACCTAACCATATAAAAAGTTAATGTACTTAATAAAAAACGTCTTATTGTATTATTAGTAACGTGGGGTGGATACAAAGTGACAAAGCCAGTCATCACTTTACCCCGTCTGGAGAAAGTCAGCGCCCTCATAGTGCCAACAGTTGCTGTCACCCTGCCCAGCCTTAAGAGGCCCAGGGAGGCCATTTAGATGTCTTTATAAAACATTTTGTCTCTGAGCACTTTTTTTTCTGGGTGTTGGTTCAATATTTACACATTTAAAACAGTTCTAAAATCACAAGACTTGTAACAGAAATGTGTTGTGTAACTTTGTTGGAAACAGATTTGTTGATACAATATCTACATGCCAAGACATTTATTCTTCATGGAGCATTTGATCAAACTTTAAAAGTTGTAGATACTTGTTAAAACTGTATTATTTTTCTAGCTGAAGTTGTGGCTGAAGATTTTCAGGTGTGGTGTTTACTCCTGCATTCAGCCAGGCAACTAAATACATACCTGGCAATTTCTATGCATCAAATTGTTATTTTTGCAGTGTTTTATATGAAGTCATTAGGTTTCGTCTTTATACACTTGCATTTAAACATGTATACACTATGCAAAGTCTTTCAGGCCACAACTGAAAGGTTCTGCTCACATTTATTACTGATTTTCAAATCTGAAAACCATGCTAATGTTTGTTGGAGGTCTACTTGGTGACACAAGCAAAGAGTTCATAAAGTAATTGAGAATAAAGACTATATATCAGCAGTGTTTCAGACATGTACAGAAACACTGAATATAACATACGTTAAGTTTTAATAGTTGTCATTTGAATCAGTTTCCTTTCATTCTTGATCACTTTCATTAAGTTAAGTCGACAAGTAGAGTGGCTTGTAACATCTCAAGAATGTTACATTTATTATGATTTCCAAAAGTCCCCAGGTCTTCAATTAGATTCCCAAACAAACATCAAGAAAATCAATAAAACTGACTACTTTCGTCAATATCACTGAACAAAGAAAAGTCATGTACAAATGTATTGTGTTACAATTTTTAGTGTTGTGATCATGCTCATGATCATTTATATACTAGTTATGATGATGACTTAACAGTTCATATTTGTAATTTGTCACCGTCTCGGTAATGAACCAGCATAAAGACAACGTTGATCCTGCAACCAAAGACATGTTAACGTACTTGAGAACAAAGAATCCATCCACCACTAATGAGGTTGTCATCACATCACATCATAGATTGTCATAATCTTCTTGGCAGGTCTGACGGGAGATAAACAAAATGCAGAGATGCTCACTCTCAAACCTACGTCAACCATGAGGTTGTGATATCATTCATTGCAGGACTGTTATATGACCCACATAATGCAGAGATGCTCACTCTCTAACTTACGTCAACCATGAGGTTGTGATACATCAACCATGAGGTTGTGATATCATTCATTGCAGGACTCTTATGAGACCAACAGAATGCAGAGATGCTTGCTCTCTAACCTACATAAACCATGAGGTTGTGATACCTTTATTACAGGATTGTTGTGTGACCCACAGAATGCAGAGATGCTCGCTCTCTAACCTACGTCAACAATGAGGTTGTGATATCATTCTTCGCAGGACTCTTATGAGACCCACAGAATGCAGAGATGCTCGCTCTATAACCTGTGTCAACCATGAGGTTGTGATATCATTCATCGAAGGACTCTTATAAGACCTACAAAATGCAGAGATGCTCGCTCTCTAACCTATGTCAACCATGAGGTTGTGATACCATTCATCGCAGGACTGGTTTGAGACCCACAGAATGCAGAGATGCTCGCTCTCTAACCTACATCAACCATGAGGTTGTGATATCATTCATCGCAGGACTGGTATGAGACCCACAGAATGCAGAGATGCTCGCTCTCTAAGCTACGTCAACCATGAGGTTGTGATATCATTTATTACAGGCCTCTTATGTGACCCACAGAATGCAGACATGCTCGCTCTCTAACCTACGTCAACCATGAGGTTGTGATATCATTCATCGCAGGTCTCTTATGTGACCCACAGATTGCAGAGATGCTATCTCAAGAACCTACATCAACTATGAGGTTGTCATATTCTTCGTGGCAGGAGTTGTAGGGGACAGACATAATGCAGAGACGCTCGCTCTCGAAACTACATCAACCACGAGTCTGTCATGTTGTTTGTGGCAGGACTTACAGGACACACCAGGAACAGTTCTGGTGTTTAATTCTGCAATATGATTTCATTTCCGTTTTGATGTTCATCGATGTATCAGAGGTGGTCGACGTGGATGAAGCACTCGGAGCCTCTCTTTCATCAATGCAGCCACTGCATTGGTTCAAGTAGTTCTTTGCAGTTTTAACATTCAAAACATTAAGTAACTGAGAATAAAGACTCCATCTACCATCAGATCATGACCATCTTCCTGTGTCATCTACTGGGTGATCCCAACAATGCAGAGTTAATGAAGTAATTGAAAATAAAGACTCCATCCACCATCCGATTATGACCATCTTCCTAATGTTGGACAACAATTTGATTAAATAAACAATTATGTTTGTGTCTCAACAGCCCGAGCTGGAGTCACCTGGAGGATAATGAAGTCATCCAACCATCAACTATCAATTTATTCTTCATGGAGCATTTGATCACATTTTAAAAGTTGTATTTTTTCTGGCTGAAGTTGTGGCTGAAGATTTTCAGGTGTGGTGTTTACTCCTGCATTCAGCCACCAGATTAACCAAACCAGACAACTAAATACATACCTGGCAATTTCTATGCATCAAGTTGTTATTTTTGCAGAGTTTTATATTAAGTCATTAGGTTTCATCTTTATACACTTGCATTTAAACATGTATACAATATGCAAAGTCTTTCAAGCCACAACTAAAAGGTTCTGCTCACATTTATTACTAATTTACAAATCTGAATACCATGCTAATGTTTGTTGGAGGTCTACTTGGTGACACAAGCAAAGAGTTCATAAAGTAATTGAGAATAAAGACTCTATATATCAGCAGTGTTTCAGACATGTGCAGAAACACTGAATATAACATATGTTAAGTTTTAATAGTTGTCATTTGAATCAGTTTCCTTTCATTCTTGATCACTTTCATTAAGTTAAGTGGACAAGTAGAGTGGCTTGTAACATCTCAAGTATGTTACATTTATTATGATTTGCAAAAGTCCCCAGGTCTTCAATTAGATTCCCAAACAAACATCAAGAAAATCAATAAAACTGACTTCTTTCGTCAATATCACTGAACAAAGAAAAGTCATGTACAAATGTATTGTGTTACAATTTTTAGTGTTGTGATCATGCTCATGATCATTTATATACTAGTTATAATGATGACTTAACAGTTTATATTTGTAATTTGTCACCGTCTCGGTAATGAACCAGCATAAAGACAACGTTGATCCTGCAACCAAAGACATGTTAACGTACTTGAGAACAAAGAATCCATCCACCACTAATGAGGTTGTCATCACGTTCCTTGCTGGACTTTTATGAGACCAACAGAATGCAGAGACGCTCATCTCGAACCTACATCAATTATGAGATTATCATAATCTTCATGGCGGGTCTGACAGGAGACAAACAAAATGCAGAGATGCTCTCTCGAACCTACGTCAACCATGAGGTTGTGATATCATTCATCGCAGGACTCTTGTGTGATCCATAGAATGCAGAGATGCTCGCTTCTCTAACATACATCAACTATGAGGTTGTGATATCATTCATCGCAGGACTCTTGAGTGAATTGATGTGCGTTCAGTTCAATGGTACAATTTTTAGGAAATTTTACTTCTACACTCTACACCGGCCACCATCCTCTACAGAATCCAACTCCTCAACAGGTGACACTCCTAGGCCTACAATATTTCTAGATTAGTTTTTATTTAAGTTGCCACTCTAAAAAGATCCCAAACTGAAGCTGCTGCCATTGTGCAAATATTGATCAACTTCAAAACATTCAACACCGAGCTGGACACAACAAAGGTTGATGCAGTAAGTGTAAATTCCTTCCATTATCTGTGGTAGTGCAGTTAAAACACACCACACATTGCGTGTTGATGTTTGCATGGTTCTATGTCTTAAAAATATCCCCAACTGAAACTATATTACCTTTTTCTACATCCCCTACTGCACAGGTCCAATGGCCCCGTCGGTCCACTTGGCTGCAATTAATGCAGAACGGTTACCACTGCATCAAAGGTCCAACTGATGTGCATTCAGTTAAATGGTACAATTTCAAGGACATTTCACTTGTACACTCTACACCGGCCACCATCCTCTACAGACTCCAACTCCTCAACAGCTGACACTCTTAGGCCTACAATATTTGTACATTTACGCTAGGTTAGACACCAACTCCATCGGTAACGGCACCGCACTCAATGTAACAAATGTCGTAGTCACCCTGACCAGCCTTGAGAGACTCGGGTACGACAATCAGAAGTCTTTATAAAGCATTCTTTCTCCGAGCACTGGCTCGTTATGCTTCATTAATTAAAATTAATTCATTAAAATGTTTAACTTGTGTTGCTGTCATTTACAGAAATATACTTGATAAAAACGTCTTATTGTATTATCATATTCAGTGGCTAGGAGCATTGGAAGAGTAGTGGCACGTCGGTCGGCCGTATGTGGGTTGCCTTCGAACTATGTTGTGTTGAACAAGCACGCCACAACAAATAGACATTTTATGAAATAAGACTTCATGTTGCGACTTTCAGGAATCTGTCAGGCCACCTGTTACTAGACATGGTTACAGTCAACATGAACATCAACATTAGCATCAACATTAACATCAACATTACGTAACAAATATTTTGTTAAGCATGTAATGCTTTACCTAACCATATAAAAAGTTAATGTACTTAATAAAAAACGTCTTATTGTATTATTAGTAACATGGGGTGGATACAAGGTGACAAAGCCAGTCATCACTTTACCCCGTCTGGAGAAACTCAGCGCCCTCATAGTGCCAACAGTTGCTGTCACCCTGCCCAGCCTTAAGAGGCCCAGGGAGGCCATTTAGATGTCTTTATCAAACATTTTGTCTCTGAGCACTTTTTTTTCTGGGTGTTGGTTCAATATTTACACATTTAAAACAGTTTTAAAATCACAAGACGTGTAACAGAAATGTGTTGTGTAACTTTGTTGGAAACAGATTTGTTGATACAATATCTACATGCCAAGACATTTATTCTTCATGGAGCATTTGATCAAATTTTAAAAGTTGTAGATACTTGTTAAAACTGTATTATTTTTCTGGCTGAAGTTGTGGCTGAAGATTTTCAGGTGTGGTGTTTACTCCTGCATTCAGCCACCAGATTAACCAAACCAGGCAACTAAATATATACCTGGCAATTTCTATGCATCAAATTGTTATTTTTGCAGTGTTTTATATGAAGTCATTAGGTTTCGTCTTTATACACTTGCATTTAAACATGTATACACTATGCAAAGTCTTTCAGGCCACAACTGAAAGGTTCTGCTCACATTTATTACTGATTTTCAAATCTGAAAACCATGCTAATGTTTGTTGGAGGTCTACTTGGTGACACAAGCAAAGAGTTCATAAAGTAATTGAGAATAAAGACTCTATATATCAGCAGTGTTTCAGACATGTACAGAAACACTGAATATAACATATGTTAAGTTTTAATAGTTGTCATTTGAATAAGTTTCCTTTCATTCTTGATCACTTTCATTAAGTTAAGTCGACAAGTAGAGTGGCTTGTAACATCTCAAGAATGTTACATTTATTATGATTTCCAAAAGTCCCCAGGTCTTCAATTAGATTCCCAAACAAACATCAAGAAAATCAATAAAACTGACTACTTTCGTCAATATCACTGAACAAAGAAAAGTCATGTACAAATGTATTGTGTTACAATTTTTAGTGTTGTGATCATGCTCATGATCATTTATATACTAGTTATGATGATGACTTAACAGTTCATATTTGTAATTTGTCACCGTCTCGGTAATGAACCAGCATAAAGACAACGTTGATCCTGCAACCAAAGACATGTTAACGTACTTGAGAACAAAGAATCCATCCACCACTAATGAGGTTGTCATCACATCACATCATAGATTGTCATAATCTTCATGGCAGGTCTGACGGGAGATAAACAAAATGCAGAGATGCTCACTCTCAAACCTACGTCAACCATGAGGTTGTGATATCATTCATTGCAGGACTGTTATATGACCCACATAATGCAGAGATGCTCACTCTCTAACCTGTGTCAACCATGAGGTTGTGATATCATTCATCGCAGGACTGTTATATGACCCACATAATGCAGAGATGCTCACTCTCTAACCTGTGTCAACCATGAGGTTGTGATATCATTCATCGCAGGACTGTTATATGACCCACATAATGCAGAGATGCTCACTCTCTAACTTACGTCAACCATGAGGTTGTGATACGTCAACCATGAGGTTGTGATATCATTCATTGCAGGACTCTTATGAGACCAACAGAATGCAGAGATGCTTGCTCTCTAACCTACATAAACCATGAGGTTGTGATACCCTTTATTACAGGATTGTTGTGCGACCCACAGAATGCAGAGATGCTCGCTCTCTAACCTACGTCAACAATGAGGTTGTGATATCATTCTTCGCAGGACTCTTATGAGACCCACAGAATGCAGAGATGCTCGCTCTATAACCTGTGTCAACCATGAGGTTGTGATATCATTCATCGAAGCACTCTTATAAGACCCACAAAATGCAGAGATGCTCGCTCTCTAACCTATGTCAACCATGAGGTTGTGATACCATTCATCGCAGGACTGGTTTGAGACCCACAGAATGCAGAGATGCTCGCTCTCTAACCTACGTCAACCATGAGGTTGTGATATCATTCATCGCAGGACTGGTATGAGACCCACAGAATGCAGAGATGCTCGCTCTCTAAGCTACGTCAACCATGAGGTTGTGATATCATTTATTACAGGCCTCTTATGTGACCCACAGAATGCAGACATGCTCGCTCTCTAACCTACGTCAACCATGAGGTTGTGATATCATTCATCGCAGGTCTCTTATGTGACCCACAGATTGCAGAGATGCTATCTCAAGAACCTACATCAACTATGAGGTTGTCATATTCTTCGTGGCAGGAGTTGTAGGGGACAGACATAATGCAGAGACGCTCGCTCTCGAAACTACATCAACCACGAGTCTGTCATGTTGTTTGTGGCAGGACTTACAGGACACACCAGGAACAGTTCTGGTGTTTAATTCTGCAATATGATTTCATTTCCGTTTTGATGTTCATCGATGTATCAGAGGTGGTCGACGTGGATGAAGCACTCGGAGCCTCTCTTTCATCAATGCAGCCACTGCATTGGTTCAAGTAGTTCTTTGCAGTTTTAACATTCAAAACATTAAGTAACTGAGAATAAAGACTCCATCTACCATCAGATCATGACCATCTTCCTGTGTCATCTACTGGGTGATCCCAACAATGCAGAGTTAATGAAGTAATTGAAAATAAAGACTCCATCCACCATCCGATTATGACCATCTTCCTAATGTTGGACAACAATTTGATTAAATAAACAATTATGTTTGTGTCTCAACAGCCCGAGCTGGAGTCACCTGGAGGATAATGAAGTCATCCAACCATCAACTATCAATTTATTCTTCATGGAGCATTTGATCACATTTTAAAAGTTGTATTTTTTCTGGCTGAAGTTGTGGCTGAAGATTTTCAGGTGTGACGTTTACTCCTGCATTCAGCCACCAGATTAACCAAACCAGACAACTAAATACATACCTGGCAATTTCTATGCATCAAGTTGTTATTTTTGCAGAGTTTTATATTAAGTCATTAGGTTTCATCTTTATACACTTGCATTTAAACATGTATACAATATGCAAAGTCTTTCAAGCCACAACTAAAAGGTTCTGCTCACATTTATTACTAATTTACAAATCTGAATACCATGCTAATGTTTGTTGGAGGTCTACTTGGTGACACAAGCAAAGAGTTCATAAAGTAATTGAGAATAAAGACTCTATATATCAGCAGTGTTTCAGACATGTGCAGAAACACTGAATATAACATATGTTAAGTTTTAATAGTTGTCATTTGAATCAGTTTCCTTTCATTCTTGATCACTTTCATTAAGTTAAGTGGACAAGTAGAGTGGCTTGTAACATCTCAAGTATGTTACATTTATTATGATTTGCAAAAGTCCCCAGGTCTTCAATTAGATTCCCAAACAAACATCAAGAAAATCAATAAAACTGACTTCTTTCGTCAATATCACTGAACAAAGAAAAGTCATGTACAAATGTATTGTGTTACAATTTTTAGTGTTGTGATCATGCTCATGATCATTTATAAACTAGTTATGATGATGACTTAACAGTTCATATTTGTAATTTGTCACCGTCTCGGTAATGAACCAGCATAAAGACAACGTTGATCCTGCAACCAAAGACATGTTAACGTACTTGAGAACAAAGAATCCATCCACCACTAATGAGGTTGTCATCACGTTCCTTGCTGGACTTTTATGAGACCAACAGAATGCAGAGACGCTCATCTCGAACCTACATCAATTATGAGATTATCATAATCTTCATGGCGGGTCTGACAGGAGACAAACAAAATGCAGAGATGCTCTCTCGAACCTACGTCAACCATGAGGTTGTGATATCATTCATCGCAGGACTCTTGTGTGATCCATAGAATGCAGAGATGCTCGCTTCTCTAACATACATCAACTATGAGGTTGTGATATCATTCATCGCAGGACTCTTGAGTGAATTGATGTGCGTTCAGTTCAATGGTACAATTTTGAGGAAATTTTACTTCTACACTCTACACCGGCCACCATCCTCTACAGAATCCAACTCCTCAACAGGTGACACTCCTAGGCCTACAATATTTCTAGATTAGTTTTTATTTAAGTTGCCACTCTAAAAAGATCCCAAACTGAAGCTGCTGCCATTGTGCAAATATTGATCAACTTTCAAAACATTCAACGCCGTGCTGGACACAACAAAGGTTGATGCAGTAAGTGTAACTTCCTTCCATTGTCTGTGGTAGTGCAGTTAAAACACACCACACATTGCATGTTGATGTTTGCATGGTTTTATGTCTTAAACAGATCCCCAACTGAAACTATATTACCTTTTTCTACATCCCCTACTGCACAGGTCCAATGGCCCCGTCGGTCCACTTGACTGCAATTAATGCAGAACGGTTACCACTGCATCAAAGGTCTTACTGATGTGCATTCAGTTAAATGGTACAATTTTGAGGAAATTTTACTTGCACACTCTACACCGGCCACCATCCTCTACAGAATCCAACTCCTCAACAGCTGACACTCTTAGGCCTACAACATTTGTACATTTACGCTAGGTTAGACAACAACTCCATCGGTGACGGCAGTGCACTCAATGTAACAAATGTCGTAGTCACCTTGACCAGCCTTGAGAGACTCGGGTACGACAATCAGAAGTCTTTATAAAACATTCTTTCTCCGAGCACTGGCTCGTTATGCTTCATTAATTAAAATTAATTCATTAAAATGTTTAACTTGTGTTGCTGTCATTTACAGAAATGTACTTGATAAAAAACGTCTTATTGTATTATCATATTCAGTGGCTAGGAGCATTGGAAGAGTAGTGGCACGTCGGTCGGTCGGCCGTATGTGGGCTGCCTTCAAACTATGTTGTGTTGAACAAGCACGCCACAACAAATAGACATTTTATGAAATAAGACTTCATGTTACGACTTTCAGGAATCTGTCAGGCCACCTGTTACTAGACATTGTTACCGTCAACATTAACATCAACATTAGCATCAACATTAACATCAACATTACGTAACAAATATTTTGTTAAGCATGTAATGCTTTACCTAACCATATAAAAAGTTAATGTACTTAATAAAAAACGTCTTATTGTATTATTAGTAACGTGGGGTGGATACAAGGTGACAAAGCCAGTCATCACTTTACCCCGTCTGGAGAAACTCAGCGCCCTCATAGTGCCAACAGCTGCTGTCACCCTGCCCAGCCTTAAGAGGCCCAGGGAGGCCATTTAGATGTCTTTATAAAACATTTTGTCTCTGAGCACTTTTTTTTCTGGGTGTTGGTTCAATATTTACACATTTAAAACAGTTTTAAAATCACAAGGCGTGTAACAGAAATGTGTTGTGTAACTTTGTTGGAAACAGATTTGTTGATACAATATCTACATGCCAAGACATTTATTCTTCATGGAGCATTTGATCAAATTTTAAAAGTTGTAGATACTTGTTAAAACTATTATTTTTCTGGCTGAAGTTGTGGCTGAAGATTTTCAGGTGTGGTGTTTACTCCTGCATTCAGCCACCAGATTAACCAAACCAGGCAACTAAATACATACCTGGCAATTTCTATGCATCAAATTGTTATTTTTGCAGTGTTTTATATGAAGTCATTAGGTTTCGTCTTTATACACTTGCATTTAAACATGTACACACTATGCAAAGTCTTTCAGGCCACAACTGAAAGGTTCTGCTCACATTTATTACTGATTTTCAAATCTGACAACCATGCTAATGTTTGTTGGAGGTCTACTTGGTGACACAAGCAAAGAGTTCATAAAGTAATTGAGAATAAAGACTATATATCAGCAGTGTTTCAGACATGTACAGAAACACTGAATATAACATATGTTAAGTTTTAATAGTTGTCATTTGAATAAGTTTCCTTTCATTCTTGATCACTTTCATTAAGTTAAGTCGACAAGTAGAGTGGCTTGTAACATCTCAAGAATGTTACATTTATTATGATTTCCAAACGTCCCCAGGTCTTCAATTAGATTCCCAAACAAACATCAAGAAAATCAATAAAACTGACTACTTTCGTCAATATCACTGAACAAAGAAAAGTCATGTACAAATGTATTGTGTTACAATTTTTAGTGTTGTGATCATGCTCATGATCATTTATATACTAGTTATGATGATGACTTAACAGTTCATATTTGTAATTTGTCACCGTCTCGGTAATGAACCAGCATAAAGACAACGTTGATCCTGCAACCAAAGACATGTTAACGTACTTGAGAACAAAGAATCCATCCACCACTAATGAGGTTGTCATCACATCACATCATAGATTGTCATAATCTTCTTGGCAGGTCTGACGGGAGATAAACAAAATGCAGAGATGCTCACTCTCAAACCTACGTCAACCATGAGGTTGTGATATCATTCATTGCAGGACTGTTATATGACCCACATAATGCAGAGATGCTCACTCTCTAACTTACGTCAACCATGAGGTTGTGATACATCAACCATGAGGTTGTGATATCATTCATTGCAGGACTCTTATGAGACCAACAGAATGCAGAGATGCTTGCTCTCTAACTTACATAAACCATGAGGTTGTGATACCCTTTATTACAGGATTGTTGTGTGACCCACAGAATGCAGAGATGCTCGCTCTCTAACCTACGTCAACAATGAGGTTGTGATATCATTCTTCGCAGGACTCTTATGAGACCCACAGAATGCAGAGATGCTTGCTCTCTAACCTACATAAACCATGAGGTTGTGATACCCTTTATTACAGGATTGTTGTGTGACCCACAGAATGCAGAGATGCTCGCTCTCTAACCTACGTCAACAATGAGGTTGTGATATCATTCTTCGCAGGACTCTTATGAGACCCACAGAATGCAGAGATGCTCGCTCTATAACCTGTGTCAACCATGAGGTTGTGATATCATTCATCGAAGGACTCTTATAAGACCCACAAAATGCAGAGATGCTCGCTCTCTAACCTATGTCAACCATGAGGTTGTGATACCATTCATCGCAGGACTGGTTTGAGACCCACAGAATGCAGAGATGCTCGCTCTCTAACCTACATCAACCATGAGGTTGTGATATCATTCATCGCAGGACTGGTATGAGACCCACAGAATGCAGAGATGCTCGCTCTCTAAGCTACGTCAACCATGAGGTTGTGATATCATTTATTACAGGCCTCTTATGTGACCCACAGAATGCAGACATGCTCGCTCTCTAACCTACGTCAACCATGAGGTTGTGATATCATTCATCGCAGGTCTCTTATGTGACCCACAGATTGCAGAGATGCTATCTCAAGAACCTACATCAACTATGAGGTTGTCATATTCTTCGTGGCAGGAGTTTTAGGGGACAGACATAATGCAGAGACGCTCGCTCTCGAAACTACATCAACCACGAGTCTGTCATGTTGTTTGTGGCAGGACTTACAGGACACACCAGGAACAGTTCTGGTGTTTAATTCTGCAACATGATTTCATTTCCGTTTTGATGTTCATCGATGTATCAGAGGTGGTCGACGTGGATGAAGCACTCGGAGCCTCTCTTTCATCAATGCAGCCACTGCATTCGTTCAAGTAGTTCTTTGCAGTTTTAACATTCAAAACATTAAGTAACTGAGAATAAAGACTCCATCTACCATCAGATCATGACCATCTTCCTGTGTCATCTACTGGGTGATCCCAACAATGCAGAGTTAATGAAGTAATTGAAAATAAAGACTCCATCCACCATCCGATTATGACCATCTTCCTAATGTTGGACAACAATTTGATTAAATAAACAATTATGTTTGTGTCTCAACAGCCTGAGCTGGAGTCACCTGGAGGATAATGAAGTCATCCAACCATCAACTATCAATTTATTCTTCATGGAGCATTTGATCACATTTTTAAAGTTGTATTTTTTCTGGCTGAAGTTGTGGCTGAAGATTTTCAGGTGTGGTGTTTACTCCTGCATTCAGCCACCAGATTAACCAAACCAGACAACTAAATACATACCTGGCAATTTCTATGCATCAAGTTGTTATTTTTGCAGAGGTTTATATTAAGTCATTAGGTTTCATCTTTATACACTTGCATTTAAACATGTATACAATATGCAAAGTGTTTCAGGCCACAACTAAAAGGTTCTGCTCACATGTATTACTAATTTACAAATCTGAATACCATGCTAATGTTTGTTGGAGGTCTACTTGGTGACATAAGCAAAGAGTTCATAAAGTAATTGAGAATAAAGACTCTATATATCAGCAGTGTTTCAGACATGTGCAGAAACACTGAATATAACATATGTTAAGTTTTAATAGTTGTCATTTGAATCAGTTTCCTTTCATTCTTGATCACTTTCATTAAGTTAAGTGGACAAGTAGAGTGGCTTGTAACATCTCAAGTATGTTACATTTATTATGATTTGCAAAAGTCCCCAGGTCTTCAATTAGATTCCCAAACAAACATCGAGAAAATCAATAAAACTGACTACTTTCCTCAATATCACTGAACAAAGAAAAGTCATGTACAAATGTATTGTGTTACAATTTTTAGTGTTGTGATCATGCTCATGATCATTTATATACTAGTTATGATGATGACTTAACAGTTCATGTTTGTAATTTGTCACTGTCTCGGTAATGAACCAGCATAAAGACAACGTTGATCCTGCAACCAAAGACATGTTAACGTACTTGAGAACAAAGAATCCATCCACCACTAATGAGGTTGTCATCACGTTCCTTGCTGGACTTTTATGAGACCAACAGAATGCAGAGACGCTCATCTCGAACCTACATCAATTATGAGATTATCATAATCTTCATGGTAGGTCTGACAGGAGACAAACAAAATGCAGAGATGCTCTCTCGAACCTACGTCAACCATGAGGTTGTGATATCATTCATCGCAGGACTCTTGTGTGATCCATAGAATGCAGAGATGCTCGCTTCTCTAACATACATCAACTATGAGGTTGTGATATCATTCATCGCAGGACTCTTGAGTGAATTGATGTGCGTTCAGTTCAATGGTACAATTTTTAGGAAATTTTACTTCTACACTCTACACCGGCCACCATCCTCTACAGAATCCAACTCCTCAACAGGTGACACTCCTAGGCCTACAATATTTCTAGATTAGTTTTGATTTAAGTTGCCACTCTAAAAAGATCCCAAATTGAAGCTGCTGCCATTGTGCAAATATTGATCAACTTCAAAACATTCAACGCCGTGCTGGACTCAACAAAGGTTGATGCAGTAAGTGTAAATTCCTTCCATTGTCTGTGGTAGTGCAGTTAAAACACACCACACATTGCATGTTGATGTTTGCATGGTTTTATGTCTTAAACAGACCCCCAACTGAAACTATATTACCTTTTTCTACATCCCCTACTGCACAGGTCCAATGGCCCCATCGGTCCACTTGACTGCAATTAATGCAGAACGGTTACCACTGCATCAAAGGTCTTACTGATGTGCATTCAGTTAAATGGTACAATTTCAAGGACATTTCACTTGCACACTCTACCCCGGCCACCATCCTCTACAGAATCCAACTCCTCAACAGCTGACACTCTTAGGCCTACAACATTTGTACATTTACGCTAGGTTAGACAACAACTCCATCGGTGACGGCAGTGCACTCAATGTAACAAATGTCGTAGTCACCCTGACCAGCCTTGAGAGACTCGGGTACGACAATCAGAAGTCTTTATAAAACATTCTTTCTCCGAGCACTGGCTCGTTATGCTTCATTAATTAAAATTAATTCATTAAAATGTTTAACTTGTGTTGCTGTCATTTACAGAAATGTACTTCATAAAAAACGTCTTATTGTATTATCATATTCAGTGGCTAGGAGCATTGGAAGAGTAGTGGCACGTCGGTCGGCTGTATGTGGGTTGCCTTCGAACTATGTTGTGTTGAATAAGCACGCCACAACAAATAGACATTTTATGAAATAAGACTTCATGTTGCGACTTTCAGGAATCTGTCAGGCCACCTGTTATTAGACATTGTTACCGTCAACATTAACATCAACATTAGCATCAACATTACGTAACAAATATTTTGTTAAGCATGTAATGCTTTACATAACCATATAAAAAGTTAATGTACTTAATAAAAAAACGTCTTATTGTATTATTAGTAACGTGGGGTGGATACAAGGTGACAAAGCCAGTCATCACTTTACCCCGTCTGGAGAAACTCAGCGCCCTCATAGTGCCAACAGCTGCTGTCACCCTGCCCAGCCTTAAGAGGCCCAGGGAGGCCATTTAGATGTCTTTATAAAACATTTTGTCTCTGAGCACTTTTTTTTCTGGGTGTTGGTTCAATATTTACACATTTAAAACAGTTCTAAAATCACAAGACTTGTAACAGAAATGTGTTGTGTAACTTTGTTGGAAACAGATTTCTTGATACAATATCTACATGCCAAGACATTTATTCTTCATGGAGCATTTGATCAAATTTTAAAAGTTGTAGATACTTGTTAAAACTGTATTATTTTTCTGGCTGAAGTTGTGGCTGAACATTTTCAGGTGTGGGGTTTACTCCTGCATTCAGCCACCAGATTAACCAAACCAGGCAACTAAATACATACCTGGCAATTTCTATGCATCAAATTGTTATTTTTTGCAGTGTTTTATATGAAGTCATTAGGTTTCGTCTTTATACACTTGCATTTAAACATGTATACACTATGCAAAGTCTTTCAGGCCACAACTGAAAGGTTCTGCTCACATTTATTACTGATTTTCAAATCTGAAAACCATGCTAATGTTTGTTGGAGGTCTACTTGGTGACACAAGCAAAGAGTTCATAAAGTAATTGAGAATAAAGACTCTATATATCAGCAGTGTTTCAGACATGTGCAGAAACACTGAATATAACATATGTTAAGTTTTAATAGTTGTCATTTGAATCAGTTTCCTTTCATTCTTGATCACTTTCATTAAGTTAAGTGGACAAGTAGAGTGGCTTGTAACATCTCAAGTATGTTACATTTATTATGATTTGCAAAAGTCCCCAGGTCTTCAATTAGATTCCCAAACAAACATCGAGAAAATCAATAAAACTGACTACTTTCCTCAATATCACTGAACAAAGAAAAGTCATGTACAAATGTATTGTGTTACAATTTTTAGTGTTGTTATCATGCTCATGATCATTTATATACTAGTTATGATGATGACTTAACAGTTCATATTTGTAATTTGTCACTGTCTCGGTAATGAACCAGCATAAAGACAACGTTGATCCTGCAACCAAAGACATGTTAACGTACTTGAGAACAAAGAATCCATCCACCACTAATGAGGTTGTCATCACATCACATCATAGATTGTCATAATCTTCTTGGCAGGTCTGGCGGGAGATAAACAAAATGCAGAGATGCTCACTCTCAAACCTACGTCAACCATGAGGTTGTGATATCATTCATTGCAGGACTGTTATATGACCCACATAATGCAGAGATGCTCACTCTCTAACCTGCGTCAACCATGAGGTTGTGATATCATTCATCGCAGGACTGTTATATGACCCACATAATGCAGAGATGCTCACTCTCTAACTTACGTCAACCATGAGGTTGTGATACGTCAACCATGAGGTTGTGATATCATTCATTGCAGGACTCTTATGAGACCAACAGAATGCAGAGATGCTTGCTCTCTAACCTACATAAACCATGAGGTTGTGATACCCTTTATTACAGGATTGTTATGTGACCCACAGAATGCAGAGATGCTCGCTCTCTAACCTACGTCAACAATGAGGTTGTGATATCATTCTTCGCAGGACTCTTATGAGACCCACAGAATGCAGAGATGCTCGCTCTCTAACCTGTGTCAACCATGAGGTTGTGATATCATTCATCGAAGGACTCTTATAAGACCCACAAAATGCAGAGATGCTCGCTCTCTAACCTATGTCAACCATGAGGTTGTGATACCATTCATCGCAGGACTGGTTTGAGACCCACAAAATGCAGAGATGCTCGCTCTCTAACCTACGTCAACCATGAGGTTGTGATATCATTCATCCTCTACAGAATCCAACTCCTCAACAGCTGACACTCTTAGGCCTACAACATTTGTACATTTACGCTAGGTTAGACAACAACTCCATCGGTGACGGCAGCGCACTCAATGTAACAAATGTCGTAGTCACCCTGACCAGCCTTGAGAGACTCGGGTACGACAATCAGAAGTCTTTATAAAATATTCTTTCTCTGAGCACTGGCTCATTATGCTTCAGTAATTATAATTAATTCATTAAAATGTTTAACTTGTTTTCCCGTCATTCATAGAAGTTACAGTTGCATGTGTTCGTGCTGCTATATTGATGTAGTTGTTTGGTTGGGAGACCAACTGACTATCTGATGATGACAGTGGTGATGCTTCAACCAAAGACATGTTAAACTACTTGAGAACAAAGACTCCAGCCACCACCAATAAGATTGTCATCAAGAATAAAATATTCTTTCTCCAAGCACTGGCTCATTATGCTTCATTAATTAATTAAAATGTTTAACTTGTGTTGCTGTTTTTTATAGAAATGTACTTGATAAAAACGTCTTATTGTATTATCATATTCAGTGGCTAGGAGCATTGGAAGAGTAGTGGCACGTCGGTCGGCCGTATGTGGGTTGCCTTCGAACTATGCATTTTATGCATCACTAGAACTGACATGCTTTTGATTTAAGTTGCCACTCTAAAAAGATCCCAAACTGAAGCGGCTGGCATTATCCAGTTGCTGCTGAACTTCAAAACGTGGAGACAACAAAGGTTGATGCAGTAAGTGTAAATTCCTTCCGTTGTCTGTGGTAGTGAAGTTAAAACACACCACACATTGCATGTTGATGTTTGCATGGTTTTATGCCTTAAAAAGATCCCCAACTGAAACTATAAATTATTACCTTTTTCTACATGTTACAGGACGGGGCGGAGGTGATGCAGGTATCCACAGGAACACATTATTGATCGTCGTCCGCCAATGAACTATCTTTCATTTGAACTGATGTGCATTCAGCTAAATGGTACAATTTCGAGGACATTTTACTTCTACACTCTACACCGGCCACCATCCTCATCAGAACCCAACTACTCAACAGGTGACACTCTTAGGCCTACAACGTTTCTAGATTTACGTTAGGTTAGACAACTCCATCAGTGACGTCAGTGCACTCAATGTAACAAATGTCGTAGTCACCCTGACCAGCCTTGAGACACTCGGGTACAACGATTAGAAGTTTTTATAAAATATTCTTTCTCCTAGTACTGGCTCGTTATGCTTCATTAATTAAAATTAATTGATTAAAATGTTTAACTTGTGTTGCTGTCATTTATAGAAATGTACTTGATAAACACGTCTTATTGTATTATCATATTCAGTGGCTAGGAGCATTACAAGAATAGAGGCAAGTCGGTCGGCCGTATGTGGGTTGCCTACGAACTATGTTGTGTTGAACGAGCACGCCACAACAAATAGACATTTTATGAAATAAGACTTCATGTTACGACTAATGAGGTTGTCACTAACGACGTTGTCATCACAAGGGTCTGTGCCTTTGATCCCTATATCAGATGGAAGTAAACAGATGGACCATACTCAGTCTGACGAGAGTGAGGGTCTGTGCCTTTGGTCCCTATATCAGATGGAAGTAAACAGATAGACCATACTCAGTCTGACGAGAGTGAGAGTCTGTGCCTTTGGTCCCTATACCAGATGGAAGTAAACAGATGGACCATACTCAGTCTGACGAGAGTGAGGGTCTGTGCCTTTGGTCCCTATATCAGATGGAAGTAAACAGATGGACCATACTCAGTCTGACGAGAGTGAGGGTCTGTGCCAGTCTGACGAGAGTTTGTTGGCGTACTAGCATAATTCACCAATGCTCATGTAATCTGACAGAATCGCTATCCACTTGAAAGATAACTAAACATCACTGGTATCGATGTAAGCAGGAAGAAGATTGGCTCATCTCAGAATACATAAATAAATGTTAAGCTGTTTAGTCTAAACTATCATGCTTGTTAAAAAATTGTACCTGAAGTGAACGATTCCATTTTCTTTGTGGTGGCAGTTGTAGCCTGATCTAAGTGTCTAGATATGTTCCACGTGTCAAACGTTGGATGTGTCAGGGGAATTACTATGACAATCCCTCGGAGGATGTTGAATAATGGATCTTTGTCCTGTTCATAAATATACACACTTCGATATTTCTTTTCGAAGAAGAGGGTCACCTGTTTTCTTTTGTGAAAAAACTACGAAAGCGAGTAAAATGACAGTTACAAAAAGCATCTTGTTAAACCGCTGCATGTTTTAGGATGTGGTTACAAACCTACTTTTATTTATTTATTATACCTGAGTAAAAGTACTTTGTAAAAAGAAACTACTTAAGTACAAAGTACCATTACTTTTCAAATATACTTGAGGTAAAAGTAAAACGAATTTATTTTCACATGATCACAACAGAACACGACATCCTAATTAGTAATGCAGACAAAAATTAAAAATTAATTAAAAAAAATAATATGTTTAATAACGGGCGCAAGATGTAGGAGACACAATGACAAGTTTTGTGACAGGATTCTTGTGAAGGATAACAACTTTGGTCTATAAAAAACAATATCAAGACCTGGTAGAAATTGTGCCACAATCAATCCCATCCTATTGGAGATGATGTCGCTGCTATGAGCGATTAACAAACAAAACTGTCATGCAATATATCTCAAGTATATTATATAAATGAGAACATAATCTGGCCGGTCTACTAGGAAACTCCAAGAGTTCATGAAATACCACTGCTGTCATGTGACTGTTGTAAGAGACCCAAGGACAAGCTTGGTGACAGGATTCTTGTGGTAGGTGACAATATTTAGACACCAGATCCTACACGAAGATAACAACTTTCATATACGAAACACTGCATCCAGGCCTAGTAGACATTGTGCCAAAAACAAAACCATCGTTTTGGAGATGATGGCGTTGTCCTGGACACTGAAGCAACAAAAGTGCAGTGTCAAATATCTCAAGTACATTATGTAAATTATATTTGCAAAAAAGGGTGTTGAAGCTTCCATCGCCACAGTCAGTGGCGTTGGACCGGCTAGGCCACTTTGTGTGAAAAGTGACATTTAGTAGCCTGCAGCTGGAAACGGCCATGATGTGGCAATCGACCAGCACTGCAACTTCACAGGGCCCAAAGAGGTGCTGAGTCATATATCTGAAGTACATTATATAAATGAGAACATAATCTGGCTGGTTAGAGACTCAAGGACAAGTTTGGCGACAAAGATAACGACTTCCGTCTATGAATCAAAGCACCCACACATATAAGACATTGTGCCAGTAACAAAAACATCGCATTGGAGATGATAGCACTGTCATGGGTGTTGCAGCAACAAAAGTGCAGTGTCAAATATCTCAAGTACATTATGTAAATTATATTTGCAAAAAAGGGTGTTGAAGCTTCCATCGCCACAGTCAGTGGCGTTGGACCAGCTAGGCCACTTTGTGTGAAAAGTGACATTTAGTAGCCTGCAGCTGGAAACGGCCATGATGTGGCAATCGACCAGCACTGCAACCTCACAGGGCCCAAAGAGGTGCTGAGTCATATATCTGAAGTACATTATATAAATGAGAACATAATCTGGCTGGTTAGAGACTCAAGGACAAGTTTGGCGACAAAGATAACGACTTCCGTCTATGAATCAAAGCACCCACACATATAAGACATTGTGCCAGTAACAAAAACATCGCATTGGAGATGATAGCACTGTCATGGGTGTTGCAGCAACAAAAGTGCAGTGTCAAATATCTCAAGTACATTATGTAAATTATATTTGCAAAAAAGGGTGTTGAAGCTTCCATCGCCACAGTCAGTGGCGTTGGACCAGCTAGGCCACTTTGTGTGAAAAGTGACATTTAGTAGCCTGCAGCTGGAAACGGCCATGATGTGGCAATCGACCAGCACTGCAACCTCACAGGGCCCAAAGAGGTGCTGAGTCATATATCTGAAGTACATTATATAAATGAGAACATAATCTGGCTGGTTAGAGACTCAAGGACAAGTTTGGCGACAAAGATAACGACTTCCGTCTATGAATCAAAGCACCCACACATGGTAGACATTGTGCCAGTAACAAAAACATCGCATTGGAGATGATAGCACTGTCGTGGGTGTTACAGCAACAAAAGTGCCCTGTCACATATCTCAATTACATTATATAAATGAGATCATAATCTAGCTAGTTTACAGGGAGATTCCAAGAATATGGAGTTCATGAAATACAAGAGTGAACTGGAAGCCACTCTTCAATAAATTATTATTTAATATTTTTCTTCTCTCTCTCTAAGGACAAGTTTGGTGACAGGATTCTTGTTGTGGGTGACAATATCTGGACACCCGAACCTCCATCAAAATAACGAATTTCGTCTACAAAACACAGCATCCAGTCCCGGTAGACAATGTGCCGGAAACAAAATCATCCTTTTGGAGATGCTGGCACTGTTCTAGGCACTAAAGCAACAAAAGTGCTGTATTATATATCTCAAGTATATCATGTAAATTATATATGGAGAAAAGGGTGTTGAAGTTTCCAGCGCCACCGTCAGTGGCATTGAGACAGGCTAGACCATTTTGAATGAAAAGTGAAATTTACATTATATAAATGAGATTATAATCTAGCTGCATGGTCTACAGGTAGATCAAAGAATACAGAGTTCATGAAATACAAGAGTGAACTTGAAGCCACTCTTCAATAAATTATTATTTAATGTTTGTCTTCTCTCTCCATTACTATGGTCTGTCATGTGACTGTTGTAAGAGACTGAAGGAGACGTTTGGTGACAGGATTCATGTGGTGGGTGACAATATATTTGGACACCTGAAACTACAGAAAGATAACAAGTTTGTCTACTAAACACAGCATCCAGACATGGTAGACATTGTGCCTGAAACAAAAATATCCTACTGGAGATGATGTTGCTGTCCTGGGTGCTGAACCAACAAAAGTGTCATATATCTAAAGTTCATTATATAAAAACAGACGTCTGGCTAGTGTTGAGGGCCAAGAACAAAATAGATACATTAGAAACATTATATATTTCATTCCATGGTGTACAGAAAAGACTCTATCTACCACCAATGAGGTCATGATCATCTTCCTGTGTGGTCTACAGGGAGACTCTAAGAATACAGCGTTCATGAAATACGAGAGTTAACAGTAGTTTACGGTGCAGAAAAATGGGCAACATTAAAAGTTTTATTTAAATGACTGTTGTTTTCATTCATCAAACAATTGAAATTACATCAAGAACGCACTTCAATATCTCTTTTCAAAGAAGAGGGTCACCCGTTTTCTTTCATGTACTAACTGTAATATATTATTCAACACATATATAGTATAACCACCGCACGACTTATCGACATGATGTGTTCGTGCTGTGGTCTGCAGTCAATGCTGTGGATGGACGACACCACCGAGTAGACAGTGGAACAGGACGACCAGTGCCCTGTCTGCATAGACCAACTGACTGTGGGTCTCACCGTCTCAGACTCCACAAAAGGTCACTGTGTCAGTGCAGACTGTTTATGTCATTTCCATTTAGGAAGTACATTATGTAAATTATATTTGCAAAAAAGGGTGTTGAAGCTTCCATCGCCACAGTCAGTGGCGTTGGACCAGCTAGGCCACTTTGTGTGAAAAGTGACATTTAGTAGCCTGCAGCTGGAAATGGCCATGATGTGGCAATCGACCAGCACTGCAACTTCACAGGGTCCAAAGAGGTGCTGAGTCATATATCTGAAGTACATTATATAAATGAGAACATAATCTGGCTGGTTAGAG
Source organism: Lamellibrachia columna (assembly GCA_963662155.1). NCBI lineage: Eukaryota > Metazoa > Annelida > Polychaeta > Sabellida > Siboglinidae > Lamellibrachia > Lamellibrachia columna. The sequence continues at coordinate 18,638,500 of OY759268.1, forward strand.
ACTCAAGGACAAGTTTGGCGACAAAGATAACGACTTCCGTCTATGAATCAAAGCACCCACACATAGTAGCCATTGTGCCAGTAACAAAAACATCACATTGGAGATGATAGCACTGTCATGGGTGTTGCAGCAACAAAAGTGCAGTGTCAAATATCTCAAGTACATTATGTAAATTATATTTGCAAAAAAGGGTGTTGAAGCTTCCATCGCCACAGTCAGTGGTGTTGGACCAGCTAGGCCACTTTGTGTGAAAAGTGACATTTAGTAGCCTGCAGCTGGAAACGGCCATGATGTGGCAATCGACCAGCACTGCAACCTCACAGGGCCCAAAGAGGTGCTGAGTCATATATCTGAAGTACATTATATAAATGAGAACATAATCTGGCTGGTTAGAGACTCAAGGACAAGTTTGGCGACAAAGATAACGACTTCCGTCTATGAATCAAAGCACCCACACATAGTAGACATTGTGCCAGTAACAAAAACATCGCATTGGAGATGATAGCACTGTCATGGGTGTTGCAGCAACAAAAGTGCAGTGTCAAATATCTCAAGTACATTATGTAAATTATATTTGCAAAAAAGGGTGTTGAAGCTTCCATCGCCACAGTCAGTGGCGTTGGACCAGCTAGGCCACTTTGTGTGAAAAGTGACATTTAGTAGCCTGCAGCTGGAAACGGCCATGATGTGGCAATCGACCAGCACTGCAACCTCACAGGGCCCAAAGAGGTGCTGAGTCATATATCTGAAGTACATTATATAAATGAGAACATAATCTGGCTGGTTAGAGACTCAAGGACAAGTTTGGCGACAAAGATAACGACTTCCGTCTATGAATCAAAGCACCCACACATAGTAGACATTGTGCCAGTAACAAAAACATCGCATTGGAGATGATAGCACTGTCATGGGTGTTGCAGCAACAAAAGTGCAGTGTCAAATATCTCAAGTACATTATGTAAATTATATTTGCAAAAAAGGGTGTTGAAGCTTCCATCGCCACAGTCAGTGGCGTTGGACCAGCTAGGCCACTTTGTGTGAAAAGTGACATTTAGTAGCCTGCAGCTGGAAACGGCCATGATGTGGCAATCGACCAGCACTGCAACCTCACAGGGCCCAAAGAGGTGCTGAGTCATATATCTGAAGTACATTATATAAATGAGAACATAATCTGGCTGGTTAGAGACTCAAGGACAAGTTTGGCGACAAAGATAACGACTTCCGTCTATGAATCAAAGCACCCACACATGGTAGACATTGTGCCAGTAACAAAAACATCGCATTGGAGATGATAGCACTGTCGTGGGTGTTACAGCAACAAAAGTGCCCTGTCACATATCTCAATTACATTATATAAATGAGATCATAATCTAGCTAGTTTACAGGGAGATTCCAAGAATATGGAGTTCATGAAATACAAGAGTGAACTGGAAGCCACTCTTCAATAAATTATTATTTAATATTTTTCTTCTCTCTCTCTAAGGACAAGTTTGGTGACAGGATTCTTGTTGTGGGTGACAATATCTGGACACCCGAACCTCCATCAAAATAACGAATTTCGTCTACAAAACACAGCATCCAGTCCCGGTAGACAATGTGCCGGAAACAAAATCATCCTTTTGGAGATGCTGGCACTGTTCTAGGCACTAAAGCAACAAAAGTGCTGTATTATATATCTCAAGTATATCATGTAAATTATATATGGAGAAAAGGGTGTTGAAGTTTCCAGCGCCACCGTCAGTGGCATTGAGACAGGCTAGACCATTTTGAATGAAAAGTGAAATTTACATTATATAAATGAGATTATAATCTAGCTGCATGGTCTACAGGTAGATCAAAGAATACAGAGTTCATGAAATACAAGAGTGAACTTGAAGCCACTCTTCAATAAATTATTATTTAATGTTTGTCTTCTCTCTCCATTACTATGGTCTATCATGTGACTGTTGTAAGAGACTGAAGGAGACGTTTGGTGACAGGATTCATGTGGTGGGTGACAATATATTTGGACACCTGAAACTACAGAAAGATAACAAGTTTGTCTACTAAACACAGCATCCAGACATGGTAGACATTGTGCCTGAAACAAAAATATCCTACTGGAGATGATGTTGCTGTCCTGGGTGCTGAACCAACAAAAGTGTCATATATCTAAAGTTCATTATATAAAAACTGACGTCTGGCTAGTGTTGAGGGCCAAGAACAAAATAGATACATTAGAAACATTATATATTTCATTCCATGGTGTACAGAAAAGACTCTATCTACCACCAATGAGGTCATGATCATCTTCCTGTGTGGTCTACAGGGAGACTCTAAGAATACAGCGTTCATGAAATACGAGAGTTAACAGTAGTTTACGGTGCAGAAAAATGGGCAACATTAAAAGTTTTATTTAAATGACTGTTGTTTTCATTCATCAAACAATTGAAATTACATCAAGAACGCACTTCAATATCTCTTTTCAAAGAAGAGGGTCACCCGTTTTCTTTCATGTACTAACTGTAATATATTATTCAACACATATATAGTATAACCACCACAGGACTGATCGACATGATGTGTTCGTGCTGTGGTCTGCAGTCAATGCTGTGGATGGACGACACCACCGAGTAGACAGTGGAACAGGACGACCAGTGCCCTGTCTGCATAGACCAACTGACTGTGGGTCTCACCGTCTCAGACTCCACAAAAGGTCACTGTGTCAGTGCAGACTGTTTATGTCATTTCCATTTAGGAAGTACATTATGTAAATTATATTTGCAAAAAAGGGTGTTGAAGCTTCCATCGCCACAGTCAGTGGCGTTGGACCGGCTAGGCCACTTTGTGTGAAAAGTGACATTTAGTAGCCTGCAGCTGGAAATGGCCATGATGTGGCAATCGACCAGCACTGCAACTTCACAGGGTCCAAAGAGGTGCTGAGTCATATATCTGAAGTACATTATATAAATGAGAACATAATCTGGCTGGTTAGAGACTCAAGGACAAGTTTGGCGACAAAGATAACGACTTCCGTCTATGAATCAAAGCACCCACACATAGTAGACATTGTGCCAGTAACAAAAACATCGCATTGGAGATGATAGCACTGTCATGGGTGTTGCAGCAACAAAAGTGCAGTGTCAAATATCTCAAGTACATTATGTAAATTATATTTGCAAAAAAGGGTGTTGAAGCTTCCATCGCCACAGTCAGTGGCATTGGACCAGCTAGGCCACTTTGTGTGAAAAGTGACATTTAGTAGCCTGCAGCTGGAAATGGCCATGATGTGGCAATCGACCAGCACTGCAACCTCACAGGGCCCAAAGAGGTGCTGAGTCATATATCTGAAGTACATTATATAAATGAGAACATAATCTGGCTGGTTAGAGACTCAAGGACAAGTTTGGCGACAAAGATAACGACTTCCGTCTATGAATCAAAGCACCCACACATGGTAGACATTGTGCCAGTAACAAAAACATCGCATTGGAGATGATAGCACTGTCGTGGGTGTTAAAGCAACAAAAGTGCCCTGTCACATATCTCAATTACATTATATAAATGAGATCATAATCTAGCTAGTTTACAGGGAGATTCCAAGAATATGGAGTTCATGAAATACAAGAGTGAACTTGAAGCCACTCTTCAATAAATTATTATTTAATATTTTTCTTCTCTCTCTCTAAGGACAAGTTTGGTGACAGGATTCTTGTTGTGGGTGACAATATCTGGACACCCGAACCTCCATCAAAATAACGAATTTCGTCTACAAAACACAGCATCCAGTCCTGGTAGACAATGTGCCAGAAACTAAATCATCCTTTTGGAGATGCTGGCACTGTCCTAGGCACTAAAGCAACAAAAGTGCTGTATTATATATCTCAAGTATATCATGTAAATTATATATGGAGAAAAGGGTGTTGAAGTTTCCAGCGCCACCGTCAGTGGCATTGAGACAGGCTAGACCATTTTGAATGAAAAGTGAAATTTACATTATATAAATGAGATTATAATCTGGCTGCATGGTCTACAGGTAGATCAAAGAATACAGAGTTCATGAAATACAAGAGTGAACTTGAAGCCACTCTTCAATAAATTATTATTTAATGTTTGTCTTCTCTCTCCATTACTATGGTCTGTCATGTGACTGTTGTAAGAGACTGAAGGAGACGTTTGGTGACAGGATTCATGTGGAGGGTGACAATATATTTGGACACCTGAAACTACAGAAAGATAACAAGTTTGTCTACTAAACACAGCATCCAGACATGGTAGACATTGTGCCTGAAACAAAAATATCCTACTGGAGATGATGTTGCTGTCCTGGGTGCTGAACCAACAAAAGTGTCATATATCTAAAGTTCATTATATAAAAACAGACGTCTGGCTAGTGTTGAGGGCCAAGAACAAAATAGATACATTAGAAACATTATATATTTCATTCCATGGTGTACAGAAAAGACTCTATCTACCACCAATGAGGTCATGATCATCTTCCTGTGTGGTCTACAGGGAGACTCTAAGAATACAGCGTTCATGAAATACGAGAGTTAACAGTAGTTTACGGTGCAGAAAAATGGGCAACATTAAAAGTTTTATTTAAATGACTGTTGTTTTCATTCATCAAACAATTGAAATTACATCAAGAACGCACTTCAATATCTCTTTTCAAAGAAGAGGGTCACCCGTTTTCTTTCATGTACTAACTGTAATATATTATTCAACACATATATAGTATAACCACCGCACGACTTATCGACATGATGTGTTCGTGCTGTGGTCTGCAGTCAATGCTGTGGATGGACGACACCACCGAGTAGACAGTGGAACAGGACGACCAGTGCCCTGTCTGCATAGACCAACTGACTGTGGGTCTCACCGTCTCAGACTCCACAAAAGGTCACTGTGTCAGTGCAGACTGTTTATGTCATTTCCATTTAGGAATACACTATAAATGTTCATGTTCAAGACAGAATTAACAGTGGTCACTGTGGCTGAAACATTTGGAGCCACTCCTCAATAAAATGATATTTAATGTTTGTCTTCCCACTCCGTTACCATGGTCTGTCATGTGACTGTTGTTAGACTCATGGACAAGCTTGGTGACAGGATTCTTGTGTTGGGTGACAATATTTGGATATAATCTACACACAGATAACGACTTTCATCTACGAATCAAAGCATCCAGACATGGTAGACATTGTGCCAGTAACAAAAACATTGCATTGGAGATGATGGCGCTGTTGTGGTTATTGAAGCAACAAAAGTGTCATGTAATATATCTCAATTAAATTATATAAATGAGATCATAATTTGCCTGGTTTACAGGGAGACTCCAAGAATATGGAGTTCATGAAATAAAAGAGTGAACTTCGAGTCACTCTTCAATCAATTATTATTTAATGTTTTTTTTCTCTCTCCAGTAATGTGGTCTGTCATGTGACTGTTGTAAGAGACCCAATGACACATTTGGTGAGAGGATTCTTGTGGTGGGTGACAATATTTGGACACCTGAACCTACACGAAGATAACGACTTTAGTCTATGAAACACAACATCCAGCCTTCGTAGACATTGTGCCAGAAATAAAACCACAGGTCATCCCACCTCTGTGCCGACCCAGACTCCACCAAAGGTCACAATGGCAGTGCTTTACTTTAAACTTTCTTGTTCAATACAGTATTAGTGACGGTCAAGGGGGCTGAATCAATTGGAGCCATTCTTTAATCAATTATTATTTAATGTTTGTCTTCTCTCTCCGTTACCACGGTCTGACATGTGACTGTTGTCACACTCAAGGACAAGTTTGGCGACAGGATTCTTGTTGTGTGTGACAATATGTGGACTTCCGAACCTCCATGAAGATAACGACTTTCCTCTATGAAACACAGAATCCAGAACTAGTAGACATTGTGTCAGAAATAAAATCATCCTTTTGGAGATGATGGCACTGTTCTGGGTGTTGAAGCAACAAAAGTGCTGTGTCAAATATCTCAAGAACATTATGTAAATTATCTATGGAGAAAAGTGTGTTGAAGTTCCACAGTCAGTGGCGTTGAACCGGCTAGCCCACTTTGGGGGAAAAGTGACATTTAGTAACCTGGAGCTGGATATGGCCATGATGTGGCAATGGACCAGCACTGCAGCCTGATGGGTCACAGGGCCCAAAGAGGATAGGTACATAGGGTAAGTAACATTAGATAAAAACACTGACGTCTGGCTAGTGTTGAGGACATAGAACAACACTAACACATTAGAAGACAAGATTAAGAAAGCTCCGTCAGAGAATGAGCATGAATTTATCAACAGGAAGGGTTATCATTCCATCAATGTTCAGGTGAGGGGAGTGTGTTTCTGTATACATGTGTCAGATTACCTGACATGTGTGTTGGCGTAGAACCACTTAGGCCCAGCTAGCCTAAGCTGGGGCTATGTTTCACTGGCTGTGTACCTATGATGTTGTTGTTAGTAAACAAACCTTAGTGGAATCTTACACTTAGCTCAACGCATCGATGTCCAGAATCTACACAAAGATAACGACTTTCGTCTACGAATCAAAGCATCCAGACATGGTAGACATTGTGCCAGTAACAAAAACATCGCATTAGAGATGATGGCGCTGTTATGGATATTGATGCAACAAAAGTGCCGTGTCACATATATCTCAAGTACATTACACGAGATCATAATCTGCTGGTTTACATGAAGACTCTAAGAATACAGAGTTCATGAAATACAAGAGTGAACTTGAAGCCACTCTTCAATAAATTATTATTTAATGTTTGTCTTCTCTCTCCATTACTATGGTCTGTCATGTGACTGTTGTAAGAGACTGAAGGAGACGTTTGGTGACAGGATTCATGTGGTGGGTGACAATATATTTGGACACCTGAAACTACAGAAAGATAACAAGTTCGTCTACTAAACACAGCAACCAGACATGGTAGACATTGTGCCTGAAACAAAAATATCCTACTGGAGATGATGTTGCTGTCCTGGGTGCAACAAAAGTGTTGTGTCATATATCTAAAGTTCATTATATAAAAACTGACGTCTGGCTAGAGTTGAGGGCCAAGAACAACATAGATACATTAGAAACATTATATATCTCATTCCATGGTGTACAGAAAAGACTCTCCACCAATGAGGTCATGATCATCTTCCTGTGTGGTCTACTGGGAGACTCCAACAATACGGAGTTTATGAAATACAAGAATGAACAGAAGTTTACGGTGCAGAAAAATAAAGATTTTCGTCTACAAATCAAAGCATGCAGACATGGTAGATATTGTGCCAGTAACAAAAACATCCCATTGGATATGCTCGCACTGTCGTGGGTGTTGAAGCAACAAAAGTGCTGTGTCATATATCTCAAGTACATTATATAAATGAGATCATAATCTGGCTAGTTTACACGGAGACTCCAAGAATACGTTGTTCATGAAATACAAGAGTGAAATTCGAGCCACTCTTCAATAAATTATTATTTAATGTTTTTATTCTCTCTCTCTCCAGTAATGTGGTCTGTCATGTGACTGTTGTAAGAGACCCAATGACACATTTGGTGAGAGGATTCTTGTGGTGGGTGACAATATTTGGACACCTGAACCTACACGAAGATAACAACTTTAGTCTATGAAACACAACATCCAGACTTCGTAGACATTGTGCCAGAAATATAACCACAGGTCACCCCCATCTCTGTGGCGACCCAGACTCCACCAAAGGTCACGATGGCAGTGCAGACTGTATATATTATTTTACCTTAAGAATACACTTTACTTTAAACTCTCTTGTTCATTACAGTATTAGTGGCGGTCAAGGGGGCTGAATCAATTGGAGCCATTCTTCAATAAATTATTATTTAATGTTTGTCTTCTCTCTCCATTACCATGACTGTCGTCAGACTCAAGGACAAGTTTGGCGACAGGATTCTTGTTGTGTGTGACAATATGTGGACTTCCGAACCTCCATGAAGATAACGACTTTCCTCTATGAAACACAGAATCCAGATCTAGTAGACATTGTGTCAGAAACAAAATCATCCTTTTGGAGATGATGGCACTGTTCTGGTTGTTGAAGCAAAAAAAGTGCTGTGTCAAATATCTCAAGAACATTATGTAAATTATCTATGGAGAAAAGTGTGTTGAAGTTCCTAGTGCCACAGTTAGACTGCCCAATCAGCGCCAAGCAGACAGGACGAGGGCCAAGTTTTATGACACTAATGGATTCCCCAATGGAGAAAAGTGTGTTGAAGTTTCCAGCGCCACAGTCAGTGGCGTTGAACCGGCTAGCCCACTTTGGGGGAAAAGTGACATTTAGTAACCTGGAGCTGGATATGGCCATGATGTGGCAATGGACCAGCACTGCAGCCTGATGGGTCACAAGGCCCAAAGAGGATAGGTACATAGGGTAACATTAGATAAAAACACTGATGTCTGGCTAGTGTTGAGGACATAGAACAACACTGATACTTTAGAAGACAAGATTAAGAAAGCTCCGTCAGAGAATGAGCATGAATTTATCAACAGGAAGGGTTATCATTCCATCAATGTTCAGATGAGGGGAGTGTGTTTCTGTATACATGTGTCAGACTACCTGACATGTGTGTTGGCGTAGAACCACTTAGGCCCAGCTAGCCTAAGCTGGGGCTATGTTTCACTGTCTGTGTACCTATGATGTTGTTGTTAGTAAACAAACCTTAGTGGAATCTTACACTTAGCTCAACGCATCGATGTCCAGAATCTACACAAAGATAACGACTTTCGTCTACGAATCAAAGCATCCAGACATGGTAGACATTGTGCCAGTAACAAAAACATCGCATTAGAGATGATGGCGCTGTTATGGATATTGATGCAACAAAAGTGCTGTGTCACATATATCTCAAGTACATTACACGAGATCATAATCTGCTGGTTTACATGAAGACTCTAAGAATACAGAGTTCATGAAATACAAGAGTGAACTTGAAGCCACTCTTCAATAAATTATTATTTAATGTTTGTCTTCTCTCTCCATTACTATGGTCTGTCATGTGACTGTTGTAAGAGACTGAAGGAGACGTTTGGTGACAGGATTCATGTGGTGGGTGACAATATATTTGGACACCTGAAACTACAGAAAGATAACAAGTTCGTCTACTAAACACAGCAACCAGACATGGTAGACATTGTGCCTGAAACAAAAATATCCTACTGGAGATGATGTTGCTGTCCTGGGTGCAACAAAAGTGTTGTGTCATATATCTAAAGTTCATTATATAAAAACTGACGTCTGGCTAGAGTTGAGGGCCAAGAACAACATAGGTACATTAGAAACATTATATATCTCATTCCATGGTGTAAAGAAAAGACTCTCCACCAATGAGGTCATGATCATCTTCCTGTGTGGTCTACTGGGAAACTCCAACAATACGGAGTTTATGAAATACAAGAATGAACAGAAGTTTACGGTGCAGAAAAATAAAGATTTTCGTCTACAAATCAAAGCATGCTGACACGGTAGATATTGTGCCAGTAACAAAAACATCCCATTGGATATGCTCGCACTGTCGTGGGTGTTGAAGCAACAAAAGTGCTGTGTCACATATCTCAAGTACATTATATAAATGAGATCATAATCTGGCTAGTTTACACGGAGACTCCAAGAATACGTTGTTCATGAAATACAAGAGTGAAATTCGAGCCACTCTTCAATAAATTATTATTTAATGTTTTTATTCTCTCTCTCTCCAGTAATGTGGTCTGTCATGTGACTGTTGTAAGAGACCCAATGACACATTTGGTGAGAGGATTCTTGTGGTGGGTGACAATATTTGGACACCTGAACCTACACGAAGATAACAACTTTAGTCTATGAAACACAACATCCAGACTTCGTAGACATTGTGCCAGACATATAACCACAGGTCACCCCCATCTCTGTGGCAACCCAGACTCCACCAAAGGTCACGATGGCAGTGCAGACTGTATATATTATTTTACCTTAAGAATACACTTTACTTTAAACTCTCTTGTTCATTACAGTATTAGTCAAGGGGGCTGAATCAATTGGAGCCATTCTTCAATAAATTATTATTTAATGTTTGTCTTCTCTCTCCATTACCATGACTGTCGTCAGACTCAAGGACAAGTTTGGCGACAGGATTCTTGTTGTGTGTGACAATATGTGGACTTCCGAACCTCCATGAAGATAACGACTTTCCTCTATGAAACACAGAATCCAGATCTAGTAGACATTGTGTCAGAAACAAAATCATCCTTTTGGAGATGATGGCACTGTTCTGGGTGTTGAAGCAACAAAAGTGCTGTGTCAAATATCTCAAGAACATTATGTAAATTATCTATGGAGAAAAGTGTGTTGAAGTTCCTAGTGCCACAGTTAGACTGCCCAATCAGCGCCAAGCAGACAGGATGAGGGCCAAGTTTTATGACACTAATGGATTCCCCAATGGAGAAAAGTGTGTTGAAGTTTCCAGCGCCACCGTCAGTGGCGTTGAACCGGCTAGCCCACTTTGGGGGAAAAGTGACATTTAGTAACCTGGAGCTGGATATGGCCATGATGTGGCAATGGACCAGCACTGCAGCCTGATGGGTCACAGGGCCCAAAGAGGATAGGTACATAGGGTAACATTAGATAAAAACACTGACGTCTGGCTAGTGTTGAGGACATAGAACAACACTAATACATTAGAAGACAAGATTAAGAAAGCTCCGTCAGAGAATGAGCATGAATTTATCAACAGGAAGGGTTATCATTCCATCAATGTTCAGGTGAGGGGAGTGTGTTTCTGTATACATGTGTCAGATTACCTGACATGTGTGTTGGCGTAGAACCACTTAGGCCCAGCTAGCCTAAGCTGGGGCTATGTTTCACTGTCTGTGTACCTATGATGTTGTTGTTAGTAAACAAACCTTAGTGGAATCTTACACTTAGCTCAACGCATCGATGTCCAGAATCTACACAAAGATAACGACTTTCGTCTACGAATCAAAGCATCCAGACATGGTAGACATTGTGCCAGTAACAAAAACATCATATTGGAGATGATGGCGCTGTTATGGATACTGATGCAACAAAAGTGCCGTGTCACATATCTCAAGTACATTACACGAGATCATAATCTGGCTGGTTTACATGAAGACTCCAAGAATACAGAGTTTATGAAATACAAGAGTGAACTTGAAGCCACTCTTCAATAAATTATTATTTAATGTGTGTCTTCTCTCTCCATTACTGTGGCCTGTCATGTGACTGTTGTAAGAGACTGAAGGAGATGTTTAATGACAGGATTCATGTGGTGGGTGACAATATATTTGGACACCTGAAACTACAGAAAGATAACAAGTTCGTCTACTAAACACACCATCCTTACATGGTAGACATTGTGCCTGAAACAAAAATACTGGAGATGATGTTGCTGTCCTGGGTGCTGAAACAACAAAAGTGTTGTGTCATATACCTAAAGTTCATTATATAAAAACTGACGTCTGGCTAGAGTTGAGGGCCAAGAAAAAAATAGATATATTAGAAACATTATATATCTCATTCCATGGTGTACAGAAAAGACTATATCTACCACCAATGAGGTAATGATCATCTTCCTGTGTGGTCTACTGGGAGACTCCAACAATACAGAGTTCATGAAATACGAGAATGAACAGAAGTTTACTGTGCAGAAAAATAAAGATTTTCGTCTACAAATCAAAGCATCCAGACATGGTAGATATTGTGCCAGTAACAAAAATATCCCATTGGATATGCTCGCACTGTTGTGGGTGTTGAAGCAACAAAAGTGCCGTGTCACATATCTCAAGTACATTATATAAATGAGATCATAATCTAGCTAGTTTACAGGGAGACTCTAAGAATACGGAGTTCATAAAATACAAAAGTAAACTTTGAGCCACTCTTCACTAAATTATTACTTAATGTTTTTCTTCTCTCTCTCCATTAATGTGGTCTGTCATGTGACTGCTGTAAGAGAACCAAGGACAAGTTTGGTGACTGGATTCTTGTGGAGGGTGACAATATTTGGACACCTGAACCTACTCAAAGATAACGACTTTCATCTACAAATCAAAGCATCCAGACATGGTAGATATTGTGCTAGTAACAAAAACATCCCATTGGATATGATAGCACTGTCGTGGGTATTGAAGCAACAAAAGTGCCGTGTCACATATCTCAAGTAAATTATATAAATGAGATCATAATCTGGCTAGTTTACAGGAAGACTCCAAGAATACGGAGTTCATGAAATATAAAAGAGTGGACTTCGAGCCACTCTTCAATAAAATATTGTTTAATGTTTTCTTCTCTCTCTCCATTAATGTGGTCTGTCATGTGACTGTTGTAAGATACGAAACAATAAGTTTGATAACAGGATTCTTGTTGTGGGTTACAATATTTAGGCACCCGAACCTCCATGAAGATAACGACTTTCGTCTACGAAACAATGCATCCAGACCTCGTAGACAATGTGACAGAAACAAAATCATCTTTTTTGGAGATGATGGCACTGTTCTGGGCAATGAAATAACAAAAGTGCTGTGTCATATATATCAAGTATATTATGTAAATTGTCTTCTCACTCCGTTACAATGGTCTGTCATGTGACTGTTGTTAGAGACTCAAGGACAAGTTTGGCGACACGATTCTTGTGTTGGGTGACAACATTTGGGCACCTCAATGTACACAAAGATAACGACTTTCGTCTACGAATCAAAGCATCCAGACATGGTAGATGTTGTGCCAGTAGCAAAACCATCAAATTGGATATGCTCGCACTGTTGTGGGTTTTGAAGCAACAAATGTGCCGTGTCACACATCTCAAGTACATTATATAAATGAGATCATAATCTAGCTAGTTTACAAGAAGACTCCAAGAATACGTTGTTCATGAAATACAAGAGTGAACTTCGAGCCACTCTTCAATAAATTAATATTTAATGTTTTTCTTCTCTCTTTCCATTAATGTGGTCTGTCATGTGATTGTGGTAAGAGAACCAAGGACAAGTTTGATGACTGGATTCTTGCGGAGGGTGACAATATTTGGACACCTGAACCTACGCAAAGATAACGACTTTCGTCTACAAATCAAAGCATCGAGACATGGTAGATATTGTGCCAGTAACAAAAACATCCCATTGGATATGCGCGCACTGTCGTGGGTGCTGAAACAACAAAAGTGTCGTGTCACATATCTCAAGTGCATTATATAAATGAGATCATAATCTGGCTAGTTTACAGGGAGACTAAAAAAATACGGAGTTCATGAAATACAAGACTGAACTTCGAGCCACTCTTCAATAAATTATTATTTAATGTTTGTCTTCTCTATCCATTACTGTAGCCTGTCATGTGACTGTTGTAAGAGACTCAAGGAGACATTTGGTGACAGGATTCATGTGGTAGGTGACAATATTTGGACACCTGAAACTACAGAAAGATAACAAGTTCGTCTACTAAACACAGCATTCAGACATGGTAGACATTGTGCCTAAAACAAAAATATCCTACTGGAGAGGATGTTGCTGTATTGGATGCTGAACCAACAGAAGTGTTGGGTCATATATCTAATTATCATTATGTAAAAACTGACGTCTGGCTAGTGTTGAGGACCAAGAACAACATAGATACATTAGAAACATTATATATCTCATTCCATGGTGAACAGAAAAGACTCTATCTACCATCAATGAGGTAATGATCATCTTCCTGTGTGGTCTACTAGGAGACTCCAACAATACAGCGTTCACGAAATACAAGAATGAACAGAAGTTTACGGTGCAGAAAATTAAAGATTTTCGTCTACAAATCAAAGCATGTTGACATGGTAGATATTGTGCCAGAAACAAAAACATCCCATTGGATATGCTCGCACTGTTGTGGGTATTGAAGCAACAAAAGTGCCGTGTCACATATCTCAAGTACATTATATAAATGAGATCATAATCTAGCTAGTTTACAGGGAGACTCTAAGAATACGGAGTTCATAAAATACAAAAGTAAACTTTGAGCCACTCTTCAATAAATTATTACTTAATGTTTTTCTTCTCTCTTTCCATTAATGTGGTCTGTCATGTGACTGTTGTAAGAGAACCAAGGACAAGTTTGGTGACTGGATTCTTGTGGAGGGTGACAATATTTGGACACCTGAACCTACTCAAAGATAACGACTTTCATCTACAAATCAAAGCATCCAGACATGGTAGATATTGTGCTAGTAACAAAAACATCCCATTGGATATGATAGCACTGTCGTGGGTATTGAAGCAACAAAAGTGCCGTGTCACATATCTCAAGTAAATTATATAAATGAGATCATAATCTGGCTAGTTTACAGGAAGACTCCAAGAATACGGAGTTCATGAAATATAAAAGAGTGGACTTCGAGCCACTCTTCAATAAAATATTGTTTAATGTTTTTTCTCTCTCTCCATTAATGTGGTCTGTCATGTGACTGTTGTAAGATACGAAACAATAAGTTTGGTGACAGGATTCTTGTTGTTGGTGACAATATTTAGGCACCCGAACCTCCATGAAGATAACGACTTTCATCTACGAAACAATGCATCCAGACCTTGTAGACAATGTGACAGAAACAAAATCATCTTTTTTGGAGATGATGGCACTGTTCTGGGCAATGAAACAACAAAAGTGCTGTATCATATATCTCAAGTATATTATGTAAATTGTCTTCTCACTCCGTTACCATGGTCTGTCATGTGACTGTTGCTAGAGACTCAAGGACAAGTTTGGCGACACGATTCTTGTGTTGGGTGACAACATTTGGGCACCTCAATGTACACAAAGATAACGACTTTCGTCTACGAATCAAAGCATCCAGACATGGTAGATGTTGTGCCAGTAGCAAAACCATCAAATTGGATATGCTCGCACTGTTGTGGGTTTTGAAGCAACAAATGTGCCGTGTCACACATCTCAAGTACATTATATAAATGAGATCATAATCTAGCTAGTTTACAAGAAGACTCCAAGAATACGTTGTTCATGAAATACAAGAGTGAACTTCGAGCCACTCTTCAATAAATTAATATTTAATGTTTTTCTTCTCTCTTTCCATTAATGTGGTCTGTCATGTGATTGTGGTAAGAGAACCAAGGACAAGTTTGATGACTGGATTCTTGCGGAGGGTGACAATATTTGGACACCTGAACCTACGCAAAGATAACGACTTTCGTCTACAAATCAAAGCATCGAGACATGGTAGATATTGTGCCAGTAACAAAAACATCCCATTGGATATGCGCGCACTGTCGTGGGTGCTGAAACAACAAAAGTGTCGTGTCACATATCTCAAGTGCATTATATAAATGAGATCATAATCTGGCTAGTTTACAGGGAGACTAAAAAAATACGGAGTTCATGAAATACAAGACTGAACTTCGAGCCACTCTTCAATAAATTATTATTTAATGTTTGTCTTCTCTATCCATTACTGTAGCCTGTCATGTGACTGTTGTAAGAGACTCAAGGAGACATTTGGTGACAGGATTCATGTGGTAGGTGACAATATTTGGACACCTGAAACTACAGAAAGATAACAAGTTCGTCTACTAAACACAGCATTCAGACATGGTAGACATTGTGCCTAAAACAAAAATATCCTACTGGAGAGGATGTTGCTGTATTGGATGCTGAACCAACAGAAGTGTTGGGTCATATATCTAATTATCATTATGTAAAAACTGACGTCTGGCTAGTGTTGAGGACCAAGAACAACATAGATACATTAGAAACATTATATATCTCATTCCATGGTGAACAGAAAAGACTCTATCTACCATCAATGAGGTAATGATCATCTTCCTGTGTGGTCTACTAGGAGACTCCAACAATACAGCGTTCACGAAATACAAGAATGAACAGAAGTTTACGGTGCAGAAAATTAAAGATTTTCGTCTACAAATCAAAGCATGTTGACATGGTAGATATTGTGCCAGAAACAAAAACATCCCATTGGATATGCTCGCACTGTTGTGGGTATTGAAGCAACAAAAGTGCCGTGTCACATATCTCAAGTACATTATATAAATGAGATCATAATCTAGCTAGTTTACAGGGAGACTCTAAGAATACGGAGTTCATAAAATACAAAAGTAAACTTTGAGCCACTCTTCAATAAATTATTACTTAATGTTTTTCTTCTCTCTTTCCATTAATGTGGTCTGTCATGTGACTGTTGTAAGAGAACCAAGGACAAGTTTGGTGACTGGATTCTTGTGGAGGGTGACAATATTTGGACACCTGAACCTACTCAAAGATAACGACTTTCATCTACAAATCAAAGCATCCAGACATGGTAGATATTGTGCTAGTAACAAAAACATCCCATTGGATATGATAGCACTGTCGTGGGTATTGAAGCAACAAAAGTGCCGTGTCACATATCTCAAGTAAATTATATAAATGAGATCATAATCTGGCTAGTTTACAGGAAGACTCCAAGAATACGGAGTTCATGAAATATAAAAGAGTGGACTTCGAGCCACTCTTCAATAAAATATTGTTTAATGTTTTTTCTCTCTCTCCATTAATGTGGTCTGTCATGTGACTGTTGTAAGATACGAAACAATAAGTTTGGTGACAGGATTCTTGTTGTTGGTGACAATATTTAGGCACCCGAACCTCCATGAAGATAACGACTTTCATCTACGAAACAATGCATCCAGACCTTGTAGACAATGTGACAGAAACAAAATCATCTTTTTTGGAGATGATGGCACTGTTCTGGGCAATGAAACAACAAAAGTGCTGTATCATATATCTCAAGTATATTATGTAAATTGTCTTCTCACTCCGTTACCATGGTCTGTCATGTGACTGTTGCTAGAGACTCAAGGACAAGTTTGGCGACACGATTCTTGTGTTGGGTGACAACATTTGGGCACCTCAATGTACACAAAGATAACGACTTTCGTCTACGAATCAAAGCATCCAGACATGGTAGATGTTGTGCCAGTAGCAAAAACATCAAATTGGATATGCTTGCACTGTTGTGGGTTTTGAAGCAACAAATGTGCCGTGTCACACATCTCAAGTACATTATATAAATGAGATCATAATCTAGCTAGTTTACAAGAAGACTCCAAGAATACGTTGTTCATGAAATACAAGAGTGAACTTCGAGCCACTCTTCAATAAATTATTATTTAATATTTTTCTTCTCTCTTTCCATTAATGTGGTCTGTCATGTGATTGTGGCAAGAGAACCAAGGACAAGTTTGATGACTGGATTCTTGCGGAGGGTGACAATATTTGGACACCTGAACCTACGCAAAGATAACGACTTTCGTCTACAAATCAAAGCATCGAGACATGGTAGATATTGTGCCAGTAACAAAAACATCCCATTGGATATGCGTGCACTGTCATGGGTGCTGAAGCAACAAAAGTGTCGTGTCACATATCTCAAGTACATTATATAAATGAGATCATAATCTGGCTAGTTTACAGGGAGACTAAAAAAATACGGAGTTCATGAAATACAAGACTGAACTTCGAGCCACTCTTCAATAAATTATTATTTAATGTTTGTCTTCTCTATCCATTACTGTGGCCTGTCATGTGACTGTTGTAAGAGACTCAAGGAGACATTTGGTGACAGGATTCATGTGGTAGGTGACAATATTTGGACACCTGAAACTACAGAAAGATAACAAGTTCGTCTACTAAACACAGCATTCAGACATGGTAGACATTGTGCCTGAAACAAAAATATCCTACTGGAGATGATGTTGCTGTATTGGATGCTGAACCAACAGAAGTGTTGTGTCATATATCTAATTATCATTATGTAAAAACTGACGTCTGGCTAGTGTTGAGGACCAAGAACAACATAGATACATTAGAAACATTATATATCTCATTCCATGGTGAACAGAAAAGACTCTATCTACCACCAATGAGGTAATGATCATCTTCCTGTGTGGTCTACAGGGAGACTCCAACAATACAACGTTCATGAAATACAAGAATGAACAGAAGTTTACGGTGCAGAAAATTAAAGATTTTCGTCTACAAATCAAAGCATGCTAACACGGTAGATATTGTGCCAGTAACAAAAACATCCCATTGGATATGCTCACACTGTTATGGGTATTGAAGCAACAAAAGTGCCGTGTCAAATATCTTAAGTACATTATATAAATGAGATCATAATCTAGCTAGTTTACAAGAAGACTCCAAGAATACGTTGTTCATGAAATATAAGAGTGAACTTCGAGCAACTCTTCAATAAATTATTACTTAATGTTTTTCTTCTCTCTTTCCATTAATGTGGTCTGTCATGTGATTGTGGCAAGAGAACCAAGGACAAGTTTGATGACTGGATTCTTGCGGAGGGCGACAATATTTCGACACCTGAACCTACGCAAAGATAACGACTTTCGTCTACAAATCAAAGCATCCATACATGGTAGACATTGTGCCAATAACAAAAACATCCCATTGGTGATGCTTGCGCTGTTGTGGGTGTTGAAGCAACAAAAGTGCCGTGTCACATATCTAAAGTACATTATATAAATGAGATCATAATCTAGCTAGTTTACAAGAAGACTCCAAGAATACGTTGTTCATGAAATACAAGACTGAACTTCGAGCAACTCTTCAATAAATTATTATTTAATGTTTTTCTTCTCTCTCTCCATTAATGTGGTCTGTCATGTGATTGTGTTAAGAGAACCAAGGACAAGTTTGGTGACTGGATTCTTGCGGAGGGTGACAATATTTGGACACCTGAACCTACGCAAAGATAACGACTTTCATCTACAAATCAAAGCATCCAGACATGGTAGATATTGTGCCAGTAACAAAAACATCCCATTGGATATGATAGCACTGTCGTGGGTATTGAAGCAACAAAAGTGCCGTGTCACATATCTCAAGTAAATTATATAAATGAGATCATAATCTGGCTAGTTTACAGGAAGACTCCAAGAATACGGAGTTCATGAAATATAAAAGAGTGGACTTCGAGCCACTCTTCAATAAATTATTATTTAATGTTTTTTCTCTCTCTCCATTAATGTGGTCTGTCATGTGACTGTTGTAATATACGAAACAATAAGTTTGATAACAGGATTCTTGTTGTGGGTTACAATATTTAGGCACCCGAACCTCCATGAAGATAACGACTTTCGTCTACGAAACAATGCATCCAGACCTCGTAGACAATGTGACAGAAACAAAATCATCTTTTTTGGAGATGATGGCACTGTTCTGGGCAATGAAACAACAAAAGTGCTGTATCATATATCTCAAGTATATTATGTAAATTGTCTTCTCACTCCGTTACCATGGTCTGTCATGTGACTGTTGTTAGAGACTCAAGGACAAGTTTGGCGACACGATTCTTGTGTTGGGTGACAACATTTGGGCACCTGAATGTACACAAAGATAACGACTTTCGTCTACGAATCAAAGCATCCAGACATGGTAGATGTTGTGCCAGTAGCAAAAACATCAAATTGGATATGCTCGCACTGTTGTGGGTTTTGAAGCAACAAATGTGCCGTGTCACACATCTCAAGTACATTATATAAATGAGATCATAATCTAGCTAGTTTACAAGAAGACTCCAAGAATACGTTGTTCATGAAATACAAGAGTGAACTTCGAGCCATTCTTCAATAAATTATTATTTAATGTTTTTCTTCTCTCTCTCCATTAATGTGGTCTGTCATGTGATTGTGTTAAGAGAACCAAGGACAAGTTTGATGACTGGATTCTTGCGGAGGGTGACAATATTTGGACACCTGAACCTACGCAAAGATAACGACTTTCGTCTACAAATCAAAGCATCCAGACATGGTAGATATTGTGCCAGTAACAAAAACATCCCATTGGATATCCGTGCACTGTTGTGGGTGCTGAAGCAACAAAAGTGTCGTGTCACATATTTCAAGTACATTATATAAATGAGATCATAATCTGACTAGTTTACAGGGAGACTCAAAACATACGGAGTTCATGAAATACAAGACTGAACTTCGAGCCACTCTTCAATAAATTATTATTTAATGTTTGTCTTCTCTATCCATTACTGTGGCCTGTCATGTGACTGTTGTAAGAGACTCAAGGAGACATTTGGTGACAGGATTCATGTGGTAGGTGACAATATTTGGACACCTGAAACTACAGAAAGATAACAAGTTCGTCTACTAAACACAGCATTCAGACATGGTAGACATTGTGCCTGAAACAAAAATATCCTACTGGAGATGATGTTGCTGTATTGGATGCTGAACCAACAGAAGTGTTGTGTCATATATCTAATTATCATTATGTAAAAACTGACGTCTGGCTAGTGTTGAGGACCAAGAACAACATAGATACATTAGAAACATTATATATCTCATTCCATGGTGAACAGAAAAGACTCTATCTACCACCAATGAGGTAATGATCATCTTCCTGTGTGGTCTACAGGGAGACTCCAACAATACAACGTTCATGAAATACAAGAATGAACAGAAGTTTACGGTGCAGAAAATTAAAGATTTTCGTCTACAAATCAAAGCATGCTAACACGGTAGATATTGTGCCAGTAACAAAAACATCCCATTGGATATGCTCACACTGTTATGGGTATTGAAGCAACAAAAGTGCCGTGTCAAATATCTTAAGTACATTATATAAATGAGATCATAATCTAGCTAGTTTACAAGAAGACTCCAAGAATACGTTGTTCATGAAATATAAGAGTGAACTTCGAGCAACTCTTCAATAAATTATTACTTAATGTTTTTCTTCTCTCTTTCCATTAATGTGGTCTGTCATGTGATTGTGGCAAGAGAACCAAGGACAAGTTTGATGACTGGATTCTTGCGGAGGGCGACAATATTTCGACACCTGAACCTACGCAAAGATAACGACTTTCGTCTACAAATCAAAGCATCCATACATGGTAGACATTGTGCCAATAACAAAAACATCCCATTGGTGATGCTTGCGCTGTTGTGGGTGTTGAAGCAACAAAAGTGCCGTGTCACATATCTCAAGTACATTATATAAATGAGATCATAATCTAGCTAGTTTACAAGAAGACTCCAAGAATACGTTGTTCATGAAATACAAGAGTGAACTTCGAGCAACTCTTCAATAAATTATTATTTAATGTTTTTCTTCTCTCTCTCCATTAATGTGGTCTGTCATGTGATTGTGTTAAGAGAACCAAGGACAAGTTTGGTGACTGGATTCTTGCGGAGGGTGACAATATTTGGACACCTGAACCTACGCAAAGATAACGACTTTCATCTACAAATCAAAGCATCCAGACATGGTAGATATTGTGCCAGTAACAAAAACATCCCATTGGATATGATAGCACTGTCATGGGTACTGAAGCAACAAAAGTGTCGTGTCACATATCTCAAGTAAATTATATAAATGAGATCATAATCTGACTAGTTTTCAGGAAGACTCCAAGAATACGGAGTTTATGAAATATAAAAGAGTGGACTTCGAGCCACTCTTCAATAAAATATTGTTTAATGTTTTTCTTCTCTCTCTCCATTAATGTGGGCTGTCATGTGACTGTTGTAAGATACGAAACAAAAAGTTTGATAACAGGATTCTTGTTGTGGGTTACAATATTTAGGCACCCGAACCTCCATGAAGATAACGACTTTCATCTACGAAACAATGCATCCAGACCTTGTAGACAATGTGACAGAAACAAAATCATCTTTTTTGGAGATGAAGGCACTGTTCTGGGCAATGAAACAACAAAAGTGCTGTGTCATATATCTCAAGTATATTATGTAAATTGTCTTCTCACTCCGTTACAATGGTCTGTCATGTGACTGTTGTTAGAGACTCAAGGACAAGTTTGGCGACACGATTCTTGTGTTGGGTGACAACATTTGGGCACCTGAATGTACACAAAGATAACGACTTTCGTCTACGAATCAAAGCATCCAGACATGGTAGATGTTGTGCCAGTAGCAAAACCATCAAATTGGATATGCTTGCACTGTTGTGGGTTTTGAAGCAACAAATGTGCCGTGTCACACATCTCAAGTACATTATATAAATGAGATCATAATCTAGCTAGTTTACAAGAAGACTCCAAGAATACGTTGTTCATGAAATACAAGAGTGAACTTCGAGCCACTCTTCAATAAATTATTATTTAATGTTTTTCTTCTCTCTTTCCATTAATGTGGTCTGTCATGTGATTGTGGTAAGAGAACCAAGGACAAGTTTGATGACTGGATTCTTGCGGAGGGTGACAATATTTGGACACCTGAACCTACGCAAAGATAACGACTTTCGTCTACAAATCAAAGCATCGAGACATGGTAGATATTGTGCCAGTAACAAAAACATCCCATTGGATATGCGCGCACTGTCGTGGGTGCTGAAGCAACAAAAGTGTCGTGTCACATATCTCAAGTACATTATATAAATGAGATCATAATCTGGCTAGTTTACAAGGAGACTCAAAACATACGGAGTTCATGAAATACAAGACTGAACTTCGAGCCACTCTTCAATAAATTATTATTTAATGTTTGTCTTCTCTATCCATTACTGTAGCCTGTCATGTGACTGTTGTAAGAGACTCAAGGAGACATTTGGTGACAGGATTCATGTGGTAGGTGACAATATTTGGACACCTGAAACTACAGAAAGATAACAAGTTCGTCTACTAAACACAGCATTCAGACATGGTAGACATTGTGCCTGAAACAAAAATATCCTACTGGAGATGATGTTGCTGTATT
The DNA here is from genome assembly GCA_963662155.1 of Lamellibrachia columna. NCBI lineage: Eukaryota > Metazoa > Annelida > Polychaeta > Sabellida > Siboglinidae > Lamellibrachia > Lamellibrachia columna. Next base: position 18,661,238 of record OY759268.1, read on the forward strand.
GGATGCTGAACCAACAGAAGTGTTGGGTCATATATCTAATTATCATTATGTAAAAACTGACATCTGGCTAGTGTTGAGGACCAAGAACAACATAGATACATTAGAAACATTATATATTTCATTCCATGGTGAACAGAAAAGACTCTATCTACCACCAATGAGGTAATGATCATCTTCCTGTGTGGTCTACTAGGAGACTCCAACAATACAGCGTTCACGAAATACAAGAATGAACAGAAGTTTACGGTGCAGAAAATTAAAGATTTTCGTCTACAAATCAAAGCATGCTGACATGGTAGATATTGTGCCAGTAACAAAAACATCCCATTGGATATGCTCGCACTGTTGTGGGTATTGAAGCAATAAAAGTGCCGTGTCACATATCTCAAGTAAATTATATAAATGAGATCATAATCTAGCTAGTTTACAGGGAGACTCTAAGAATACGGAGTTCATAAAATACAAAAGTAAACTTTGAGCCACTCTTCAATAAATTATTACTTAATGTTTTTCTTCTCTCTTTCCATTAATGTGGTCTGTCAGGTGACTGTTGTAAGATACGAAACAATAAGTTTGATAACAGGATTCTTGTTGTGGGTTACAATATTTAGGCACCCGAACCTCCATGAAGATAACGACTTTCATCTACGAAACAATGCATCCAGACCTCGTAGACAATGTGACAGAAACAAAATCATCTTTTTTGGAGATGATGGAACTGTTCTGGGCAATGAAAGAACAAAAGTGCTGTGTCATATATATCAAGTATATTATGTAAATTGTCTTCTCACTCCGTTACAATGGTCTGTCATGTGACTGTTGTTAGAGACTCAAGGACAAGTTTGGCGACACGATTCTTGTGTTGGGTGACAACATTTGGGCACCTCAATGTACACAAAGATAACGACTTTCGTCTACGAATCAAAGCATCCAGACACGGTAGATGTTGTGCCAGTAGCAAAACCATCAAATTGGATATGCTCGCACTGTTGTGGGTTTTGAAGCAACAAAGGTGCCGTGTCACACATCTCAAGTACATTATATAAATGAGATCATAATCTAGCTAGTTTACAAGAAGACTCCAAGAATACGTTGTTCATGAAATACAAGAGTGAACTTCGAGCAACTCTTCAATAAATTATTATTTAATGTTTTTCTTCTCTCTTTCCATTAATGTGGTCTGTCATGTGACTTTGGTAAGAGAACCAAGGACCAGTTTGATGACTGGATTCTTGCGGAGGGTGACAATATTTGGACACCTGAACCTACGCAAAGATAACGACTTTCGTCTACAAATCAAAGCATCGAGACATGGTAGATATTGTGCCAGTAACAAAAACATCCCATTGGATATGCGCGCACTGTCGTGGGTGCTGAAGCAACAAAAGTGTCGTGTCACATATCTCAAGTACATTATATAAATGAGATCATAATCTGGCTAGTTTACAAGGAGACTAAAAAAATACGGAGTTCATGAAATACAAGACTGAACTTCGAGCCACTCTTCAATAAATTATTATTTAATGTTTGTCTTCTCTATCCATTACTGTAGCCTGTCATGTGACTGTTGTAAGAGACTCAAGGAGACATTTGGTGACAGGATTCATGTGGTAGGTGACAATATTTGGACACCTGAAACTACAGAAAGATAACAAGTTCGTCTACTAAACACAGCATTCAGACATGGTAGACATTGTGCCTGAAACAAAAATATCCTACTGGAGATGATGTTGCTGTATTGGATGTTGAACCAACAGAAGTGTTGGGTCATATATCTAATTATCATTATGTAAAAACTGACGTCTGGCTAGTGTTGAGGACCAAAAACAACATAGATACATTAGAAACATTATATATCTCATTCCATGGTGAACAGAAAAGACTCTATCTACCACCAATGAGGTAATGATCATCTTCCTGTGTGGTCTACTAGGAGACTCCAACAATACAGCGTTCACGAAATACAAGAATGAACAGAAGTTTACGGTGCAGAAAATTAAAGATTTTCGTCTACAAATCAAAGCATGCTGACATGGTAGATATTGTGCCAGTAACAAAAACATCCCATTGGATATGCTCGCACTGTTGTGGGTATTGAAGCAATAAAAGTGCTGTGTCACATATCTCAAGTACATTATATAAATGAGATCATAATCTAGCTAGTTTACAGGGAGACTCTAAGAATACGGAGTTCATAAAATACAAAAGTAAACTTTGAGCCACTCTTCAATAAATTATTACTTAATGTTTTTCTTCTCTCTTTCCATTAATGTGGTCTGTCATGTGACTGTTGTAAGAGAACCAAGGACAAGTTTGGTGACTGGATTCTTGTGGAGGGTGACAATATTTGGAAACCTGAACCTACGCAAAGATAACGACTTTCATCTACAAATCAAAACATCCAGACATGGTAGATATTGTGCCAGTAACAAAAACATCCCATTGGATATGATAGCACTGTCGTGGGTATTGAAGCAACAAAAGTGCCGTGTCACATATCTCAAGTAAATTATATAAATAAGATCATAATCTGGCTAGTTTACAAGAAGACTCCAAGAATACGTTGTTCATGAAATATAAAAGAGTGGACTTCGAGCCACTCTTCAATAAATTATTATTTAATGTTTTTTTCTCTCTCTCTCCATTAATGTGGGCTGTCATGTGACTGTTGTAAGATACGAAACAATAAGTTTGATAACAGGATTCTTGTTGTGGGTTACAATATTTAGGCACCCGAACCTTCATGAAGATATCGACTTTCGTCTACGAAACAATGCATCCAGACCTCGTAGACAATGTGACAGAAACAAAATCATCTTTTTTGGAGATGATGGCACTGTTCTGGGCAATGAAACAACAAAAGTGCTGTGTCATATATATCAAGTATATTATGTAAATTGTCTTCTCACTCCGTTACAATGGTCTGTCATGTGACTGTTGCTAGAGACTCAAGGACAAGTTTGGCGACACGATTCTTGTGTTGGGTGACAATATTTGGACACCTGAATGTACCCAAAGATAACGACTTTCGTCTACGAATCAAAGCATCCAGACATGGTAGATATTGTGCCAGTAACAAAAACATCCCATTGGATATGCTCGCACTGTTGTGGGTATTGAAGCAACAAATGTGCCGTGTCACATATATCAAGTACATTATATAAATAAGATCATAATCTGGCTAGTTTACAGGGAGACTCTAAGAATACGGATTTCATAAAATACAACAGTAACTTCGAGCCACTCTTAAATAAATTATTATTTAATGTTTTCTTCTCTCTCTCCATTAATGTGGGCTTTCATGTGACTGTTGTAAGATACGAAACAATAAGTTTGGTGACAGGATTCTTGTTGTGGGTGACAATATTTAGGCACCCGAACCTTCATGAAGATAATGACTTTCGTCTACGAAACACAGCATCCAGACCTGGTAGACAATGTGCCAGAAACAAAATCATCTGTTTTGGAGATGATATGCAAAAGTGCTGTTTCATATATCTCAAGTGCATTATGTAAATTGTCTTCTCACTCCGTTACCATGGTCTGTCATGTGACTGTTGTTAGAGACTCAAGGACAAGTTTGGCGACACGATTCTTGTGTTGGGTGACAATATTTGGACACCTGAACATACACAAAGATAACGACTTTCGTCTACGAATCAAAGCATCCATACATGGTAGACATTGTGCCAATAACAAAAACATCCCATTGGTGATGCTTGCGCTGTTGTGGGTGTTGAAGCAACAAAAGTGCCGTGTCACATATCTTAAGTACATTATATAAATGAGATCATAATCTAGCTAGTTTACAAGAAGACTCCAAGAATACGTTGTTCATGAAATACAAGAGTGAACTTCGAGCAACTCTTCAATAAATTATTATTTAATGTTTTTCTTCTCTCTTTCCATTAATGTGGTCTGTCATGTGATTGTGTTAAGAGAACCAAGGACCAGTTTGATGACTGGATTCTTGCGGAGGGTGACAATATTTGGACACCTGAACCTACGCAAAGATAACGACTTTCGTCTACAAATCAAAGCATCCTGACATGGTAGATATTGCGCCAGTAACAAAAACATCCCATTGGATATGCTCGCACTGTTGTGGGTATTGAAGCAACAAAAGTGTCGTGTCACATATTTCAAGTACATTATATAAATGAGATCATAATCTGGCTAGTTTACAGGGAGACTCAAAAAATACGGAGTTCATGAAATACAAGACTGAACTTCGAGCCACTCTTCAATAAATTATTATTTAATGTTTGTCTTCTCTATCCATTACTGTGGCCTGTCATGTGACTGTTGTAAGAGACTCAAGGAGACATTTGGTGACAGGATTCATGTGGTAGGTGACAATATTTGGACACCTGAAACTACAGAAAGATAACAAGTTCGTCTACTAAACACAGCATTCAGACATGGTAGACATTGTGCCTGAAACAAAAATATCCTACTGAGATGATGTTGCTGTATTGGATGCTGAACCAACAGAAGTGTTGTGTCATATATCTAATTATCATTATGTAAAAACTGACGTCTGGCTAGTGTTGAGGACCAAGAACAACATAGATACATTAGAAACATTATATATCTCATTCCATGGTGTACAGAAAAGACTATATCTACCACCAATGAGGTAATGATCATCTTCCTGTGTGGTCTACTAGGAGACTCCAACAATACAGCGTTCATGAAATACAAGAATGAACAGAAGTTTACGGTGCAGAAAATTAAAGATTTTCGTCTACAAATCAAAGCATGCTGACATGGTAGATATTGTGCCAGTAACAAAAACATCCCATTGGATATGCTCGCACTGTTGTGGGTATTGAAGCAACAAAAGTGCTGTGTCACATATCTCAAGTAAATTATATAAATGAGATCATAATCTGGCTAGTTTACAGGAAGACTCCAAGAATACGGAGTTCATGAAATATAAAAGAGTGGACTTCGAGCCACTCTTCAATAAAATATTGTTTAATGTTTTTCTTCTCTCTCTCCATTAATGTGGGTGTCATGTGACTGTTGTAAGATACGAAACAATAAGTTTGATGACAGGATTCTTGTTGTGGGTTACAATATTTAGGCACCCGAACCTCCATGAAGATAACGACTTTCATCTACGAAACAATGCATCCAGACCTTGTAGACAATGTGACAGAAACAAAATCATCTTTTTTGGAGATGATGGCACTGTTCTGGGCAATGAAACAACAAAAGTGCTGTATCATATATCTCAAGTATATTATGTAAATTGTCTTCTCACTCCGTTACCATGGTCTGTCATATGACTGTTGTTAGAGATTCAAGGACAAGTTTGGCGACACGATTCTTGTGTTGGGTGACAACATTTGGGCACCTCAATGTACACAAAGATAACGACTTTCGTCTACGAATCAAAGCATCCAGACATGGTAGATGTTGTGCCAGTAGCAAAAAACATCAAATTGGATATGCTCGCACTGTCGTGGGTATTGAAGCAACAAATGTGCCGTGTCACACATCTCAAGTACATTATATAAATGAGATCATAATCTAGCTAGTTTACAAGAAGACTCCAAGAATACGTTGTTCATGAAATACAAGAGTGAACTTCGAGCCACTCTTCAATAAATTATTATTTAATGTTTTTCTTCTTTCTTTCCATTAATGTGGTCTGTCATGTGACTGTTGTAAGAGAACCAAGGACAAGTTTGATAACTGGATTCTTGCGGAGGGTGACAATATTTGGACACCTGAACCTACACAAAGATAACGACTTTCGTCTACAAATCAAAGCATCCAGACATGGTAGATATTGTGCCAGTAACAAAAACATCCCATTGGATATGCGCGCACTGTCGTGGGTGCTGAAGCAACAAAAGTGTCGTGTCACATATCTCAAGTAAATTATATAAATGAGATCATAATCTGGCTAGTTTACAGGAAGACTCCAAGAATACGTTGTTCATGAAATATAAAAGAGTGGACTTCGAGCCACTCTTCAATAAAATATTGTTTAATGTTTTTCTTCTCTCTCTCCATTAATGTGGGCTGTCATGTGACTGTTGTAAGATACGAAACAATAAGTTTGATGACAAGATTCTTGTTGTGGGTTACAATATTTAGGCACCCGAACCTCCATGAAGATAACGACTTTCGTCTACGAAACAATGCATCCAGACCTCGTAGACAATGTGACAGAAACAAAATCATCTTTTTTGGAGATGATGGCACTGTTTTTGGCTATGAAACAACAAAAGTGCTGTATCATATATCTCAAGTATATTATGTAAATTGTCTTCTCACTCCGTTACTATGGTCTGTCATGTGACTGTTGTTAGAGATTCAAGGACAAGTTTGGCGACACGATTCTTGTGTTGGGTGACAATATTGGAGATGTTGTAAGATACCAAACGATAAGTTTGGTGACAGGAATGTCATTGTGTGTGACAATATGTGGTCACCGGAACCTCCATGAAGATAACGACTTTCGTCTATGAAACACAGCATCCAGACCTGATAGACAATGTGCCGGAAACAAGAGTTCATGAAATACGAGAATGAACAGAAGTTGCAGAAAAATTGACAAAATTAAAAGTCTTATTTAAATGACTGTTGTTTTCATTCATCAAACAATTGAAATTACATCAAGAACGCGCTGCGATATTTCTTTTCAAAGAAGAGGGTCACCCGTTTTCTTTCATGTACTAACTGTAACATATTATTCAACACGTATATAGTATAACCACCGCATGACTTATCGACATGATGTGTTCGTGCTGTGGTCTGCAGTCAATGTTGTGGATGGACGACACCACCGAGTAGACAGTGGAACAGGACGACCAGTGCCCTGTCTGCATAGACCAACTGACTGTGGGTCTCACCGTCTCAGACTCCACAAAAGGTCACTGTGTCAGTGCATACTGTTTATGTTATTTCCATTCAGGAATACACTATAAATGTTCATGTTCAAGACAGAATTAACAGTGGTCAAGGTGAGACTCAAGGACAAGTTTGGCGACAGGATTCTTGTGTTGGGTGACAATATTTGGACACCAGAATCGACACAAAGATAACCACTTTCGTCTACGAATGAAAGCACCCAGACATGGTAGACATTGTGCCAGTAACAAAAACATCCCATTGGAGATGATGGCGCTGTTATGGGTTTTGAAGCAACAATATTGTCAAGTACATCATATAAATGAGATCATAATCTGGCTAGTTTACAGGTAGACTCCAAGATTACGTTGTTCATGAAATACAAGAGTGAACTTCGAGTCACTCTTCAATAAATTATGATTTAATGTTTTTCTTCTCTCTCTCCATTAATGTGGTCTGTCATGTGACTGTTGTAAGAGAACCAAGGACAAGTTTGATGACTGGATTCTTGCGGAGGGTGACAATATTTGGACACCTGAACCTACGCAAAGATAACGACTTTCGTCTACAAATCAAAGCATCGAGACATGGTAGATATTGTGCCAGTAACAAAAACATCCCATTGGATATGAGACTCTAAGAATACGTTGTTCATGAAATACAAGAGTGAACTTCGTGTCACTCTTCAATAAATTATGATTTAATGTTTTTCTTCTCTCTCTCCATTAATGTGGTATGTCATGTGACTGTTCTAAGAGACCCAAGGACAAGTTTGATGACTGGATTCTTGCGGAGGGTGACAATATTTGGACACCTGAACCTACGCAAAGATAACGACTTTCGTCTACAAATCAAAGCATCGAGACATGGTAGATATTGTGCCAGTAACAAAAACATCCCATTGGATATGAGACTCTAAGAATACGTTGTTCATGAAATACAAGAGTGAACTTCAAGTCACTCTTCAATAAATTATGATTTAATGTTTTTCTTCTCTCTCTCCATTAATGTGGTCTGTCATGTGACTGTTCTAAGAGACCCAAGGACAAGCTTTGAGACTTGAGGGCAGTTGTCAAACAACAGGCAGAATAATTGCGAGAGTTGCAGGAGCAAATGATTCAGTACCTAACTACCACAAGGAGGACTGGCGCCGTAAGTTGGGTGGCCCTCGTTTCTGTTCATTGTGTCATTCTTCTGACCATCTGAAGGGAAATTGTCCAAAGCTGACTCCGGGATGGCAACTAGGAGGAGATCGTCCCCGTGCCCAACAAAGACTCCACCCATCAAACAAGTAGAGCCAGTTGCGATGAGCCACACAACAGGCATACGTTCTGCACAAGAAGAAGGCTCAGTTTTACATAAAGCAATAGGTACTTGCCCAGAGATTGTTGTGCTGTTTGGGAAGACGAAGGTCTGTTGTCTACTTGACACTGATGCACAAGTGTCCATCATCACCGAGTCATGCTTCAATGACTATTTCGCTGCTAAAGAGAAGATGGTGGATGTTGCCTCACATATATGGGTTACAGCTGCAAATGGTCTGAGTATACCCTATCAAGGCTACTTGGAGGCAGATGTGACAACGTTTGACCACACCTTCAAAAATATGGGTTTCTTAGTAGTGGAAAACCAACCAACACAGAGATGGAAGAAGTAACAGGATCCAATATTCTGCGTCGTGTAAAGGATATCATCCAAGAAGGGCATAAGGAGGGCTGCTATTCGTGGGCACCTCTGTTCAAATGGCACTACACAGGGAAGATAATATTGATCAGCCGAGTGAAAGTATGTGGTCACAGTGCCATACTCATTCCAGCATGGTCAGCAAAACAGATCAAATGTTCCGTACGTGTAGCACCAACTGATCACAGCTACGAAGCATTAGTCGAGGAGGGTGAGGTTTATCACCCACCTTTACACAAAGGGCTGGTTGTTTGTCACACATTTGTGACTGTGGATGACACTGGGGTCATCTGTATCGAAGTGACCAACTTGAGTGTTGAAGACCTCTACCTGCAGTCTCGCACAGCTGACAGTTATGAGGTACCCAGAGTAAACATTGTCGATGTCATGGCGGAAGAAGTCCTTGTGGTTGGACAAGGTAAGGACCAAAGTAGATTAGGCTTCCTCCAGCGCAACCTCAAGATCGGAAACAAGAAGACGAAGGAAACTGCGTACAAAACCCTTGTTCGCCCGCTTCTTGAGTACGCAGCCACTGTGTGGGACCCCTACACTGCAAGTGAGAACCAGGCCATTGAGAAAGTTCAACGCAGAGCAGCAAGATGGGTCTCAAATCGTCACCGCCAGACATCCTGCGTTGACAACATGCTTGATTCCCTTGACTGGCAAACCCTACAACGTCGCAAGAAAGCTCGGCTGGAGATGCTGTACAAATTCCACCACAGCCTCATCTCCATCAGCTCCAGCCACCTGCCAAAACCATCAGGCTGCAGACTGAGCTCAAGAAGGAACAACACCTGCAGCTATGACATCCCCTCCTGCAGGACACAGTACAGACAAATGTCATTCTTTCCCAGGACCATACTGGACTGGAATGGACTGCCGCAGGAGGCTGTGATGGCTGAGTCCCTGGACAGCTTCAAGTCCAGGCTAGACTCACTCCTGTGATTACAAGCTGCAAGACGACCCCCCCCCTCAGTATATGACCCGGACTAGACCATCTTTGCAACCTCCCCAGTAAAACGACAAAATCATCAACATAATGATGTTGGCCGTTCAATGGAAGAAGAAAGTACTACTGAATTCCTACATGAGATTGTCTATGCATACAACACAGCCCCACATTCCTCTACTGGGTATTCTCCATATTACTTATTCTTCGGACGAGAACCGAAACTGCCAGTACTAGCCCAGTAGAGTAGACCATTTTCTTGGTGAACATGATGATATAACTGGAGAGTCAACCGATGAGGAAGCTCCCCTTTTGGCATCACAGTGGAGCAAGAAGCAAGCAGTTGGATGAATAACTCAGAACGATCTGAAAGCGAGTGACACAGGTCTGACTGTAGGAACAAGAGTTTTTCTTAGGAATCAAGGTTTTGCGGGCAAGCACAAAATCCAGGATGTATGGAATTCTGTATTTCAGTACTAATTAACTAAAAGTTAATCCATGGTTTGGCCCTTAATCTTAGATTATGAACAGAACGGTGACGGTCACTTCTGATTTGTAGACAGCCCACATTGAGGCGCCACTGTTATATTCTTTCAAGCACATAACGTACGTGGTGTCTCTAGGGAATGATTCCGACTCCCAAATTTGTCTGCTGACTCCCAAATATGAACAGATTGTGAGCCGGTCGACTCTCACCAATTTCCCATAAAAATTAGTACCTGAGAACTGCAGAGGCAATTCTTGACAACAAAGACATAATGGTCAGTTTTTATGCCACGACACAAGAAAATAGGCTGTGAAATGACAGAGATCTGATCATCCTAGATTGACAGTGTCGGACGAACCTGATTTTATAAAGGTAGTCCCGTTGGATTATTTACAATGATGCGATTGAGTGTATGCTGTGTGCATGCAAGTGGAGTGTTGTGATGGTCACTGATGGAATATTCATTTAAAAAGAAAACAAAATTTGCTGTCCATGGATCGCTTGATACCGTGTGAACATGGCACATGAAAATGGCTGCAGTTTACTTCCAAGAGAATGCCACGAAATCGAGAAAATCCAGTAATTTGCCATCACTGAAAGACAAAATGTACGAGGATCGTCTGAAGACAATGAGATTGCCATCGCATGCATCAATGTGGTGATCAGACATGACACAGATTTACAAGATGAAGAACCAATTTGACAAAGTGGATGAAACTATATTCTTCACACCTCTGATAACTAACACTGTAGTAGAATGAACTTTTTCAGCTCTCACACAACTAGTAAAGGATCAGTACTTGTTCTCACAGAGGACAATAAATGGATGGAACAAATTGTCTACAGATTATGTAAATCGTGAACAATTATCATGAGACCCGTTCCCCACACGACTTGACGATAATGAGTTCCGAACTTCCTGTTAATCAATTTCGTCAACGATTGATTGGTTCAATTCTTTGCTAGATGAATCAGTCTGAAGCATTTTGAATCAGTTTCCGCTGATTCAAAGGCTGGAATTTCGAACATTGAGATAGCAGCTTTCAGAAATATGTTTGTATGTTTTTAAAAATGCACTAATTCATAGAACGATCTACTAGGCTTGGACTAACACTAATTTTGAACCTTGTAACAATAACATCACCACTCGGCAGATTATCAATCGAGTTGTCAAGATCATTTTTATCTTCACAACGACCATCCGCCTGCTGCACGTTTCAAAGAGTTTATTGTCCAAGGTGCAGAGAAGACACAGTTCCTACGAGCAAAGAGATGTGGAAAGAGTGTGGTCACCTTTCTCAAAAACAGACCATAACAATTATCTAATTTATTATGAGCTGATGATCAATGCAGTACAAGCACAAGGTTGCCTTGCAGTTACTGATTTGAAACCCGATCCACAATTTTGTCTATAAGAGAAACAATGAATATACTTTCACTTACTTTTTGACTTCAGTCATTCCACTGATAGCTAGCGTTCCCAGTTGTTTCCATCTACATCAAGTTGTTGCATCTTCTCTGCTTCCATTTCTCTACGCCAGGTGTTTCTCAGCCTTCTGTTTTCCTTTTGCTCTGAGGGTTCCAAGAAGACTTCCATCCAGTTCCAGGCTGTTGTTTAATAAACACAAATACAACCACCTATAAATACATATGCATATTTATTCTATCCCAGCGTTATAAGAGCTTGGAATTTATTCCCCACTGAAATAGCAAGACTCCCTTCCTTTCACCCCGTTCAGCTGGCAGTGAGTAGTCCACCTTGCTCCCCCAGCCAACCTCATCTGCGACTGTAGGGGAAATCTGATTTTAAATTTAACCGCACATATTATTTGCACCATTTTGTTTTCAAATAATTTGTAATGTTTATATATGCACCTTCCCCATGCGCACCACAAACTCCAATATTAGCTCCAGAAGCGGTTGTGTGGAGTACAGAAACTCAATACTAAACTGCTCCAATTGAATGTGCTCAGCTGTGAGCTACAAGCAAGTTCAGACGGAACCAACCAATCAACCAAGCAATATCAAAGAAAGCTGTCAGGTTCCAGTTAAGTCTTGTTTGAACAGCCCCAATTTCTCAAGTCAGTAACTAAGGGGCCGTCTCATTAAGTTATCAAAGTCCAAAAACTGTACAGCATTATATATTGGTGAGTGATGGTTTGGTCGTCACACGTGTTGTGGGACAAGTGATTCTTGACAGCAGTGGTGCTGCACATAGTGAAATAGATATTAATTCACCTCGACGCTTGGCTATACAAATTGTTTTTCAACTGTTTTTTACAAAATTTTGCTTTAAAAGGCGAATACAGTATTATTGGCATTTTTGCTTTTCTTTAGCATCTGATGCTTCTTGTTTAATATAATATTTTTATTTTATACTTTAACGTTTGTATAAATTGATGAATAAATATTCAAACATCTTGGTATTGTTTATATTCCTGGTTACATATCGATATGACAACTGACTGTGCTTTTTGATTGGCATTATGTGCGTAATCTTAGAAAAGACATAAAACTTAAGTGTGGCCACTGAACACATGTGCTCATGTACAACACTTTCTTTCTGTGTGTACGGCACAAACAGGAAACTTAAGTGTGGCCACTGAACACATGTGCTCATGTACAACACTTTCTTTCTGTGTGTACGGCACAAACAGGAAACTTAAGTGTGGCCACTGAACGCATGTGCTCATGTACAACACTTTCTTTCTGTGTGTACGGCAGCAAGAGGATTCGAACCCGGGTTCTCTCAATTGAGAGCCCATCGTTCCAACCGCTACACTACCGCATCCCACATATTTTATGAGTAGTATAATGAGTAGTATTTTATTAGTAGTATAATGAGTAGTATTTTACTATTAGTCTATGAGAAGCCTTGTCCACCAACTATATCAACATACACAGAAGATAACTGTTTTATCTGATGTCTAAATGACTCAATTCAATCTGAAACAGTTCATGCTCCCAGAGCATTGACCAGAAAGGGACGGCTTAATCGACATTAACCACTGGCCCGGTCATTGTGCACACTGACCAGCTGAATACACCAACCAGCCAACTGTGGTAGTGATTATTGCATGACAAAAAGTCAAAAGGCCAAGAGCCACAGAAGCAGACTTGGGGTCAATTAAACTATAAATGGAATTGTAACTGGAATTGGTGAAAATGTAATGGTATGGTAAATGGTATTTTCAATTACTTTTTCAATAACACAACATATTATGCAACTTTTTAACTTTAAATTTGACAATTACACGTGTTTTGTAGCCGAACTAACTAAACAGCTTTGGGTCTCATTTCTTTTATTATGAATATTTCATATTTTATTTAGAAAAACATGGTTTAACTGAAAACACATGTTAGTCTGTTTATAACTAACGAGTGGGTTTTTCCAACCATTATTTTAGAGATGCCTCAGCTAGGTACTTACCTTGAGTATCTTTTTAAAGTTTTAGATGAGATGAATCTTATCTGTTTTCTTTGTCAGTGTCTTGTAAAAACACCCATGATCTACACAGAAACAGACATTGTTAACAATAGGCATTGTTCTACACAAACAGATCTATCTGAACGGACATTTTGAGATTAATTTTGACTGATTTCCAAATATTGCCTTGCGAGTTACATGTGAATAGAATTATCACAAATAAACAATGAGCGGTGAACAAAATGAAAGATTGAAACTGACTTCATTTGTTCGTGAAAATGTCCATGAAGTTGGTACATAATAATGAAGAAACGGTTTTTTTAATCATAACTATTGAGATTTACTTATTCACTGTTTCGACTACTATTGGTGGCCTTCATCAGGAATTGAATCCTGGGACGACTGGTTCATCTGCTTACCAGTTGGCGTGGCAAGCAGGCCATCCATACGTGTGACTGAGTCTGCATTCCCCTCGACCGGATTCATGATTGGAGTTGTGTTTCTTATCCATATGGCTTCTTTAATCCATGTTGCGTTCATGTTATTTTCTCTTTTTTTTGGGCGATTCGCATCCCACCCTGTTGGAACAGGCCAACTTTGTTTTTAATTAAACCATTTCCCTAAATAAATGAGAACAAGATTACTTCTTGTTAGAGCAGGTCCATACACCATATGCTATAGCATTGAGGTTTACTTCTGGCTATATCCTATCCCGCCTAGGCCCAGAATAGGCATACTACATCTACATAACTTGCCTGGATCTTTGTGTTCTAAATAAGGTTTTTCATATAATGTCTAAAGAAGTCTTTGGATATTAAATAATTATATTCAGTTGAAATCATAGTAAAAATAAAGGCTAAATAACAACAAGACTGTAAACGGGTTTGCCATATATGGAGCTTTTCTGGCATACATAGCAGATTGTGTCCAGTTCCGCGATGACTGTACTTCTAATGACTTCATCTAGACAGGACTGTTTGGAGTAAAATGGAGTTTAATGTCACAAGACAGCCGAAAGCCAAGGCACCATTATGACGTTTCACATCAAACTATGGGGGCCACCTAAAAGGCGGGTAAGAATTACAAGGATGCATGATATCTCCATACTCCTTACCATGGCGTAACGTGTATGCATGTGTGCCTGTTTAAATTTAAGGACATACACACACACACATGCATATTACATCATGATAAAAATTAATAACATGTGAATGAGAAATAGCACCATTACCATTATGAAGATGTGCGACTGAGTGATAGCGCTGCACAATTGAAAGATCGGCAATAAGGCCAACATTCTACAACACTGTAAAGTTGTTATTTATCCTTTATTTTATATTCGGTAAAATATTGATAAAAGAAATCACAATGTACACACGCAAACACAAAAAATTACAGTACAGTAGTACTAACAACAACACATGTGAAGAGGGAGTATGGAGATGTCATGCATCATTGACCTTGTAATTCCTGCCAGCCCTGTCCACCTTCTACTTCCCCACCTTGAGGGTTCAGCCTATTGTTATGTTTCCCATTGGTGACCATGTTAACGTTTTGTACAATTATAAGAAAACAAGACCATCAAAAATTCTGAAATTTCTTACCTGCCGTTGTGCCATCGACATGCTGGTCGAGTTTAGTCAAAATCACATATTTCTAACTCTTTTTAAATGCCTGAACATGCCATACCCGTCAATGTTTACAAATTTCTGCACAAATTACTACGCACACGTGCCTTGTGGTGAAAAAAATTGCCAAAAATCCTTCCACCCATTGAAATCATCCAAAAATCCACAGTTACACTGGCAACAAGTTCTACCAGCAAACTTACCAATGTGTCTGCTCAAATGCAGTTATGTCAGATGATGATTTTTTTAAATTATGCATATCTAAAATTAGTGTGTCCTATATTCGTGTGTAACACACCAGGAAGTCTAACTGAGGCATGATCCCTTGACCCTTGTAGGTGGCCCCCAAACTGTGGGCGATAATGTGCGTACAGACTTGAACAGACACAGGGAATAACCAACTATAAATCACACGGTCACTTTATCCACTGGGAAAACTATAAATGAATACCGGAAACTGTCGTACAACTTACCGACTCGTCTGGTACAAGGCATATTTGATATTGTGCATTTCCTTTCGGGTGATGCACGAAAATTCAAATTCACAGACACAGTCACAGTGCCCGGACGTGGCTCACCCGCGTGTAGGCATCCCATCTTCCATTGTGCCAAGTGTAGTAAAAAATATCCTTACCTATCTTGGAAGCACATAGCTGATGGTCTTTATATATAAACCCAGCACTAAACCTACTACCGCAAAACCCCATTGTTGGGCTGTTTTGTGTATAACCACAGGGATGTTTATAACCGCGCAAGGATTTACCGAGAGGGGCTTGGTCGCTAGGTGGCGCATGGTTAAAACTGGTTCCAAATTTGTCTCCGTAAATTGTATCATGATATTGGCTTACACTTACACATATTTTACTGCGTAACATGTATGGTATATTGAGGTATTTGTGAGAAATTAATGTTAGTGTGCACTTCCTTCCTATACTTTTACTAACTAGGCTTTTCAGGGGCGTTGCCTGCGTCCCGGATTCGCCCTGGGAACGACAATTTGGATACTTTTTGCACAAGCACCAATACGCCCCTTTCTGAACACGAGCACTTACAACCAAACATGGACAGTGTAGTGCATGATGAAAATTACACTTAATACAACATGTGGCTAACTTGGTTAACCAAGCATAGACAGTGTAGTGCATGACGAAAATTACACTTATTACAACATGTGACTACCGGGTAACTTAGTTAACCAAGCATGGACATTGATTTCTGAAAATATTACAGTTAAAAGAACATCTCTGAAAAGGGGGGCTCCTTCGAACTCTCGAACCTCCCCTGAGTACGCGCATGACTTTCATGATTGTCTAATGTTCTAAGCTTTCAACATATAATGTGCCTGATCATACGTTTGAATAAACGCTAAATAAAATGAAGTAATGCACATTGTAAGGACTTTTGTGTATTCTGTAGGTCTATTTTTTACACCAATTAGTCATTAAAAAAAAAATTATGGTAATGGACAATTATATTTGTGTTAGGAATGAATGCGCACACAGAATTTACAGGGTTTTTTCTTGTTTTTAAATCATAAACAATTTCCTAAGAAGTTCTTAGCTTGCTAAAACATACTTCTTTAAGAAAATAAACATAGAATGATATATCGGACCATGACAATTCCACCCACTTTTTCACCTGAAACTGGTCAGTTAACGTAGAAAGGCCGAACAATACAGAACGCATTGCCTCGCAGACAGCCGCAACCAGGACTTGTTGGCTGCCACCGTCTGTCGAGTTACAACAGAACCCCTCCTTAAAGACCGGACGTCCTCGTCAGTCTGCAACTCCCCCTGTTTGGACCGTAAAGTACAATTTTACATAATTACGGGCATCATGTTAAAAAAAAATTATGATTCACAAGTTGTTTAATTCAAAACGTATGTTTGGGCCATATTCTAAAAAAAATTATTTGATGTCTTCAAAACATTTCGAAAAATACGTTACCGATTTTTTTTAACTTTTTCAGATGTAAATTTTCAATGGCTCCAGCCATGTCTTCAAAACAAAATACATCTGCAATTTTAAATTGTCATTGACATCGCTGGAATAAAAATTGATCCGCGGTCATTGCTTGATTTCATTATAACTAAGATACTTTATTTCTTGGTAATTGAAAATTTTCCTGATTTTCTTGCACACTCCCTAACAGAGGATTGAGTTTTACATTGGTCGCCATTACAGCGTTTCCTGTGTTCAGTGGATTTTCTTTAAACTTTCACAGCACACCAAACGTCAATTAACCGACCTCGTTTTTAAGAAAAACCCACCCAAAGCCAATACACCTCAATTTCGACCCAGCCCGGTGATTGATTTTGAAATTTTGGTGCGTTCTGTAGAATAACCAATGTAAATTAGTGATACGCGAGCAGTCAGCGTCTGTTCACTGCAATCACACGAACGATCTAATGCACTAGTACAGAAGACATAATCTTTACTAACGTATCCGAAGTGAAAGTGCTCGAAAAAAATTCACTCATCACGCGCAATCCTCATTTTCTCATTAATGGGTAATGGCGGACGGATCCTAACTGTGGTCTGTACCCAATAGCGGTGCCACTCGCCATGTGTAATTTTCACGCATGCGCGAAGGTTGGTTTTCTGGAGCACGGTCACGTGACTGTCGTTAAGTGACGTCATAAACGACGTCCAGACTACGTAACTCGTAAGCGTAAAGACGGCCCAGCAGCGAGACGAAGAGCCAAATGCAAATCGCAGAACACACGAAAACTACGCGAACGGTGAAATTAGTTTATATTAGTGTAATGTTCTAGTCGCACTATGTTATCTAGGTAGTTGTGATTTCGCGCGATGTTACCTGTTTTCCTTTTTTTAAACAGAATGGGCAGCCTTATGATATGCTTGTGACAATTAGACCGTAACAATGAAAGACAATAAACTTACAGGTGTGGTTCACCTGCCTTGGTAGTGTAATGTCCAAAGATGAAGATTGTTCAATTGACATCAACAATATACTTGGGAAGGCACGGGGAACATTTCAAAACGTCACCAACATTTTGAGGTCAAAGGGTATACATGTAAAGACCAAAATAAGAATGTTCAACAGCAGTGTTTTACCCGTGCTTCCTTATTGCTCTGAAACATGGAAAACAACCAACACAACTGAACTGAAACTATATATATAACAAGTTTCCAGACCAGATGCCTGCGCAAACCTCTATGTATCAGAAAATATTGAGCCAATCAGGTCAACAATATTGAAAACAAGATGAAGAAATTTGAGTAATGTCCTTAGAATGTCGCCAACAAGAACACCAAAAACAGGGGTGGTACTGGAGACCATCTGGAAAGAGGAAACGAGGACGGCCAATGGAAATATACCAACGAACCCAGAACATTTAGACACAATACCTTGAAAGAATGGCTGAAGATAGAGATGGATGGCGTCGATTACTCCCTGTCTGGTGTGTCTGACGGCACAGGGAGGGAGTCAGTAAGAGTTAGTAAGTAAAAGACCTTGAACGAATGGCTGAAGATAGAGATGGATGGCGTCGATTACTCCCTGTCTGGTGTGTCTGACGGCACAGGGAGGGAGTCAGTAAGAGTTAGTAAGTAAAAGACCTTGAAGGAATGGCTGAAGACAGAGATGGATGGCGTCGATTGCTCTCTGTCTGGTGTGTCTGACGGCACAGGGAGGGAGTCGGTAAGAGTTAGTAAGTAAAAGACCTTGAAGGAATGGCTGAAGGCAGAGATGGATGGCGTCGATTGCTCTCTGTCTGGTGTGTCTGACGGCACAGGGAGGGAGTCAGTAAGAGTTAGTAAGTAAAAGACCTTGAAGGAATGGCTGAAGGCAGAGATGGATGGCGTCGATTGCTCTCTGTCTGGTGTGTCTGACGACACAGGGAGGGAGTCAGTAAGAGTTAGTAAGTAAAAGACCTTGAAGGAATGGCTGAAGATAGAGATGGATGGCGTCGATTGCTCTCTGTCTGGTGTGTCTGACGACACAGGGAGGGAGTCAGTAAGAGTTAGTAAGTAAAATACCTTGAAGGAATGGCTGAAGGCAGAGATGGATGGCGTCGATTGCTCTCTGTCTGGTGTGTTTGACGACACAGGGAGGGAGTCAGTAAGAGTTAGTAAGTAAAATACCTTGAAGGAATGGCTGAAGGCAGAGATGGATGGCGTCGATTGCTCTCTGTCTGGTGTGTCTGACGACACAGGGAGGGAGTCAGTAAGAGTTAGTAAGTAAAAGACCTTGAAGGAATGGCTGAAGACAGAGATGGATGGCGTCGATTGTTCTCTGCCTGGTGTATCTGGCGGCACAGGGAGGGAGTCAGTAATGAATCAACTGTATTAGTAAATATAATGTTATCAGAGCACCTTTCGGACGGGTACATAAGGTCAGCGGCGTAACGAGGCAGTGCCGCTGGTGGAAAGATACACAATACTTACCCCCCACAAAGATACACAATACTTACCCCCCACAAAGAATGCAATGCTGGAATAGCTATGCCTAGGTATAAAACCGTATCAATGCTCGAAGATCACAGTAGTAATCAGAAACGATTTTTTTATAGACGCGGTTAAATGATTCAGCACAGCTACACTTCAACCCAAATGTCACATCTCCAATAAAACCAAGAAAAACCTCTAACAAAATTCCCAACTGGGATCAGCCAACAATTAGTGAATAGATAATGTTCATAACTAATAAATATCAACATAGAAGTTTTCGCTGCGAGCTCGTTTCGCCACTGTCACCGCAACGACAAAGATGGGCCAACGAGGCCGGAAGTGATATACGTTGGGGCCGAGCGCGGAAACTCCTTAATGTTCTCTACAGGGATCATGCCTCAGTTAGACTTCCTGGTGTGTTACAGACGAATTTAGGGCACAGTAATTTTAGATATGTGTTACTTTAAAAAAAATCATATCATCTGACATAACTGCATTTGAGCCAGGCACATTGGCAAATTTGCTGGTAGAACATGTTGGCAATGTAACTGTGGATTTTTAGATGATTTCAATAGGCGGAAGTATTTTTGGCATTTTTTTTGCAACAAGGCACGTGTGCGTAGTAATTCATGCAGAAATAAAAATTGACGGGTATGGCACGTTCAGGCATTTTAAATGAGTTACAAGTACAAGACTTTTACTAAACTCGATCAGCATGTCAATGAGATGATGGCAACGGCAGGTAAGAATTTTTGATGGTTTTCTTATAATCGTGCAAAACGTTAACATGGTCGCCAATGGGAAACGTAACAGAAGGCTGAACCCTACAGTCTAATACTTCGGGCTTTGAATGACGTGAACTCAGCGATAACGAAGTCGAAGTCCATGACATTGCTGAGCTCTAGCTCGATAGATCGGAGCGCCAGACTACTTAATCAGTCTTGTCTCTGTCAAAGATTTCGGTGGAGGTCCGCGCAAAGTGGCTCAAAAACTTTGGGCGGGCCGTACTGAAATTAAGCTCAACATATCAGTGTATGAAGTTTCCACAAATGAGAAGCAACACCAAGGTAATAAACATGAATATGTTTATAATGAATAAAAACATATTAAAATGGTACAAATTAAATAAATAAACTAACTCTATAACTCACTGCACTAGTCTTTTTGTGTTGCACTGGGGTATAGCATTTATCTCCTCTTGTTTCCTACTAGGGCCAGCCACGGCGACCTGGTTACTGATGTACAGTATCACTGCAGTAGTCTTTCTGTGTTGCGCTGGGGTATAGCATTTATCTCCTCTTGTTTCCTACTAGGGCCAGCCACGGCGACCTGGTTACTGATGTACAGTATCACTGCAGTAGTCTTTCTGTGTTGCACTGGGGTATAGCATTTATCTCCTCTTGTTTCCTACTAGGGCCAGCCACGGCGACCTGGTTACTGAGATACAGTATCACTGCAGTAGTCTTTCTGTGTTGCGCTGGCGTAGCATTTAGCTTTGGCTTCTTTGATTTCTGGTTCCATTGAGCACCGTGTGCATCTTCCTCAGGTGTGTCTGTAAGGATGCGAGATTCTGCACGTTTCCCACCAGAACTACACTTTCGTGGATGTGTTGTGGGGTAAGGCGGTATGTCAGTTGGTGAGAAACTGGAAATGTCTGATTAAATTGTCTTTCGGTGGCGGTCACTCAGCAACTGGTGATGGCTACTTAGCTGCTGAGTGGCCGTTGGTCCTGGCTGTTGAGTACCGCTGGTCCTGCACGCTGAGCGATCGCTGGTCCTGGCTGTTGAGCGACCGCTGGTCCTGGCTGTTGAGCGACCGTTGGTCCTGGCTGCTGAGCGACCGCTGGTCCTGGCTGCTGAGCGACCGCTGGTCCTGGCTGTTGAGCGACCGCTGGTCCTGCACGCTGAGCGATCGGTGGTCCTGGTTGTTGAGCGACCGCTGGTCCTGGCTGTTGAGCGATCGCTGGTCCTGGCTGCTGAGCGACCGCTGGTCCTGGCTGCTGAGTGACCGCTGGTCCTGGCTGCTGAGTGACCGCTTGTCGATCTATTGGAAAGCAGCCAGATACGCACAGTAATTTTAGATATGTGTTACTTTAAAAAAAATCATATCATCTGACATAACTGCATTTGAGCCAGGCACATTGGCAAATTTGCTGGTAGAACATGTTGGCAATGTAACTGTGGATTTTTAGATGATTTCAATAGGCGGAAGTATTTTTGGCATTTTTTTTGCAACAAGGCACGTGTGCGTAGTAATTCATGCAGAAATAAAAATTGACGGGTATGGCACGTTCAGGCATTTTAAATGAGTTACAAGTACAAGACTTTTACTAAACTCGATCAGCATGTCAATGAGATGATGGCAACGGCAGGTAAGAATTTTTGATGGTTTTCTTATAATCGTGCAAAACGTTAACATGGTCGCCAATGGGAAACGTAACAGAAGGCTGAACCCTACAGTCTAATACTTCGGGCTTTGAATGACGTGAACTCAGCGATAACGAAGTCGAAGTCCATGACATTGCTGAGCTCTAGCTCGATAGATCGGAGCGCCAGACTACTTAATCAGTCTTGTCTCTGTCAAAGATTTCGGTGGAGGTCCGCGCAAAGTGGCTCAAAAACTTTGGGCGGGCCGTACTGAAATTAAGCTCAACATATCAGTGTATGAAGTTTCCACAAATGAGAAGCAACACCAAGGTAATAAACATGAATATGTTTATAATGAATAAAAACATATTAAAATGGTACAAATTAAATAAATAAACTAACTCTATAACTCACTGCACTAGTCTTTTTGTGTTGCACTGGGGTATAGCATTTATCTCCTCTTGTTTCCTACTAGGGCCAGCCACGGCGACCTGGTTACTGATGTACAGTATCACTGCAGTAGTCTTTCTGTGTTGCGCTGGGGTATAGCATTTATCTCCTCTTGTTTCCTACTAGGGCCAGCCACGGCGACCTGGTTACTGATGTACAGTATCACTGCAGTAGTCTTTCTGTGTTGCACTGGGGTATAGCATTTATCTCCTCTTGTTTCCTACTAGGGCCAGCCACGGCGACCTGGTTACTGAGATACAGTATCACTGCAGTAGTCTTTCTGTGTTGCGCTGGCGTAGCATTTAGCTTTGGCTTCTTTGATTTCTGGTTCCATTGAGCACCGTGTGCATCTTCCTCAGGTGTGTCTGTAAGGATGCGAGATTCTGCACGTTTCCCACCAGAACTACACTTTCGTGGATGTGTTGTGGGGTAAGGCGGTATGTCAGTTGGTGAGAAACTGGAAATGTCTGATTAAATTGTCTTTCGGTGGCGGTCACTCAGCAACTGGTGATGGCTACTTAGCTGCTGAGTGGCCGTTGGTCCTGGCTGTTGAGTACCGCTGGTCCTGCACGCTGAGCGATCGCTGGTCCTGGCTGTTGAGCGACCGCTGGTCCTGGCTGTTGAGCGACCGTTGGTCCTGGCTGCTGAGCGACCACTGGTCCTGGCTGCTGAGCGACCGCTGGTCCTGGCTGTTGAGCGACCGCTGGTCCTGCACGCTGAGCGATCGGTGGTCCTGGTTGTTGAGCGACCGCTGGTCCTGGCTGTTGAGCGATCGCTGGTCCTGGCTGCTGAGCGACCGCTGGTCCTGGCTGCTGAGTGACCGCTGGTCCTGGCTGCTGAGTGACCGCTTGTCGATCTATTGGAAAGCAGCCAGATACGCAGGATCCTGACTGAATAGTGATAAGTGAAAATGCCTCGAAAAATGCAATACCAGCCAACTTGGCAAGTTTGGAGCTGGTGTAAATGTACCACCCTGTTATAAATATTGCAACAAGTTACTTAATAGGCAGCCAGAGAATAGGCAGTCGAGAAATAAGTCAGAGAATTACAGACCAAGCCAACTTGGCAAGTTTGGAGCTGGTGTAAATGTACCACCCTGTTATAAATATTGCAACAAGTTACTTAATAGGCAGCCAGAGAATAGGCAGTCGAGAAATAAGTCAGAGAATTACAGACCAGTGAGTTTAACGTCAGTGATTTGTAAATTATTAGAAAGGTTAATTAAAGACCATATGGTGGACTTCCTCGTTAAGCATAAATTATTAAATTCATCTCAACATGGATTCCTTAAAGCGAGGTCATGCTTAACAAATATGTTATGTTTTTTGGAAGAAATCACTAAGTGGATAGACGTGGGATCGCCAGTAGATATTATTTACTTATATTTTCAGAAAGCTTTTGACAAAGTGCCACATCAAAGATTACTACTTAAATTAAAAGCCCATGGTATCGGGGATAGCATAACTGACTGGATAGAACAATGGCTGACTGACAGAAGACAACGAGTTGTAGTAGATGGAGAAGTTTCAACTTGGAAATCGGTTTTGAGTGGGGTACCTCAAGGATCAGTATTAGGACCTATATTATTCTAAAACTGTTTAGAAAAGTTAATACTGATGGTGATAAACAACATTTACAAAACGATCTAGACAGATTAGTGAAATGGTCTGAGAAATGGCAGATGTTGTTCAATTTTGGGAAATGTAAATGCCTACATACAGGACATGGGAACTTGAATGTAAACTATCAAATGGGAGATACTGTTCTGGGTACTGCTGTAAAAGAAAAGGACTTAGGAGTTACAATAATCGCTGATATGAAAGTTTCAGAGCATTGCAGCTTCAAAGGGTAATCAAATTATTGGATTGATTAGAAGAAACATAACGTACAAGGGAAAAAAGTTAATTATACCTCTTTATAAAGCAATAGTTAGACCTCATTTAGAATACTGTATACAAGCATGGAGACCATATCGTAAGAAGGATATAGATACGCTTGAATGCATACAAAGGAGAGCAACTAAAATGATTCCAGAACTGAGAGACCTTAGTTATGAAGAACGCCTGAAAGAATGTGGTTTAACAACTCTAGAGACAAGGAGGTTAAGAGAGGAACAGATTGAAGTTTTTAAGATATTGATTGGGTATGAAAATATTGATAGAAATATGTTTTTCTCACTCAAGAAGGATAGCAGAACTAGAGGACATGAGCTAAAATTAGTAAAGGATCAATGTAGATTGGACATCAGGAAGCACTCGTTCTCACAGAGGACAATAAATGAATGGAACAAATTGTCTACAGATTGTGTAACTGCTAGCAACGTGAATATGTTTAAAAACAAGGTTGACACATATCTCAGGAGGGCGGGTTATAAGTAGATGAACATTGTTGGAATCTCGATAAGCCAATGGCTTCCTTGTCCACTTGCCATCTGGGCCTTTGGCTTGGATGGCAACTCTTGTTAAACTTGTTAAACTCTTGTCATTTTCTGGGAATATCGCCCAACTCGACGAAAAGAAGCGGGAAATCCAACCTCCTGTGAGATTACGTCATTCGTCATGCTTGATCGCCCTGACAGCGTCGTTCGTCATGACCCAGTGGTCATCTTGAGCTCTCCGGACTGCCGAGCAGAACAAAGACACGTCATGCTTGGATGATTATGATCAAGCGCAGTAACAGGACGAACGTTACGCCTCAAGAACCAGCCAAGCCTAAAACACCGAAACGGTCCGAAGCAGAATCTGAGATGTCGGAAATAAGACGCTCTCTGGAGTTTGTTTTGATGATTCCAGAATTAAGAGACCTTAGTTACGAAAGTCGCTTATTACAATGTGGTTTGACAACACTAGAGACCAGGAGACTAAGAGGAGACCAAATAGAAGTGTTTAAAATAGTGAACGGTTATGAGGATGTTGATAGGAATATGTTCTTCAAACTTAAAGAAGGCAGTAGAACCAGAGGACTTAAAGCAGCATTAGTTAAGGAGCAGTGTAGGTTGGACATGAGAAAGTACTCTTTCTCACAGAGGGTGATAAATGAATGGAACAAACTGCCAAATGATTGTGTTAATGCTAGTAGTGTGAATATGTTTAAAAATAGAATTGACAGATATTTGATAAGGGTGGGCTACACATAGATGAGAAAATTGTTGGACTCTCGATAAGCTTCCTTGTCCACTTGCCATCTGGAACTTGTTGTTCGAGATGGCAATCTTGTTAAATCTTGTTAAAAGTCCATCGAGGATTTCAAAGAACGACCTAAGTCAACTCCAAAGACCAACGGATCTCGAGGCTAAAAGAACAGGTCATGAGCAGAATTCAAAAAAGAAGAACATCATCATCACCTGGCTGAATTTACACAGCCATGGCGAAACCGCCACGACCATAGTCAAGCACGCGCAGCTCCGAATCGACCAAAGCTGGGGAACCCCCGTCTATCACCTAGAGTGCCACCATGCGTTCAAACTTTGCCAAACGTCAGAGACAAGGAGGTTAAGACGAAATCAGATTGAAGTTTTTAAGATATTGAATGGGTATGAAAATATTTATAGAAATATGTTTTTCTCACTCAAGAAGGATAGCAGAACTAGAGGACATGAGGTAAAATTAGTAAAGGATCAATGTAGGTTGGACATCAGGAAGCACTCGTTCTCACAGAGGACAGTAAATGAATGGAACACATTGTCTACAGATTGTGTAACTGCTAGCAGCGTGAATATGTTTAAAAACAAGGTTGACACATATCTCAGGAGGGCGGGTTATAAGTAGATGAACATTGTTGGATTTTCGATAAGCCAATGGCTTCCTTGTCCACTTGCCATCTGGGCCTTTGCACGTCACGCTGGAGCTGTTCGACATCACGGCGATCCACGACCTGCCGCCACGACGTGACGAGAAGCGGCCGATGATCGTGCAACTACTGTCGGCCGAGAGAAAAAACGAGCTCATGACGAAACGGTGTGCGCTGAGAGGAACATACGTTTATCACAACAATCACCTGGCATTGCACAACAGCAAACTCTTCCGACAAGCCCGTCAAATGATGCGTGAAAGCAAGATATACAGCACGTGGACACAGCACTGTTGCTTCTTCATGAAGATTCGCGAGAGCGAGCAGAAAATTACACTGAAGACTCTCGCAGATCTTGCGAGACTTTGAACTCTTTCGCTGGGCTCTAAATCTTCAGACTTACACGCAATGCATGACACATGTTCTGATATTATTTTTCAACCGCACGACTACGATGATGATGATGATGATAGACCGAGTGACGTTATGCATAATATAGATGCTAACAATCACTTTTATGACAATATACCTACCAATTCAAGATGTTGCAGGGATCAACAATTTGTATGAATGTCAAATCAGATAGTGACCTATCATGTTTACATTTTAATGCTCGAAGTAATAAGAATTGCCAAAAAATTAAGGATTTCATTGATGACCTTAAACTATCGTTGCATGGGACTGCGTGCATTCTTATGACTTGTCTTATATATGCTTAGAGATTCTTGGACATTTCAATCTAAACTGTCTCTTTTCAAACATGTACAAGTATCATTAACTTACAGGATTAAACGGTAGTGGGCAGACTCTACAAACGGTGGTCTAGGAGCATGTGTTATTATTCCAACATAATTAGTGGTATTTATTATTTTTTACTTTTCTAATATCGTCCCGTTTTATTTCCATGCCAGTTTCAGTGTGTGTGGGAAGGGAAGAGGCGAGGGAGGCCATGCGCAAGTACAGTCCCGGATTAACAACGTGGGGGTCTGGTACATACCTTCTATGGGAGCCTTTACCGAGTGCGTGAATCGAGACGCGTGGTTTTGACTATGATTGTAACCCCCATACTTTAACGTATATTAAGCTATGTTTAAGCATAAGCATTCACAGATTGTTGTCGACGACGGCATTCAAACATGCATACAAGAAAATGCAATGTCTGACGACAAACAAGATAATAATATTCCTGTCACAAACTTCACGTTCGTATTTTCTGAGATTCTCTTCAGTCTGCACGCGCCACGTCACTTTGAGGCGGAGTCACATTCACAACTGTAGCACAGAAGCTGAACAAAGGCCCGATTCAAGGGAAGCGAAGAAGGACACTAAGTGGATAATCAGATGGGCTATGATTGATTTTCTGGGTCCACTTTTTGTGGAGAGCCTAGTCAGCCTACACGATGCGAGTGTACCAGTTGTACCATGGTTAATCCAGCACTGCACAAACATCTCCGTCTAGGAAAAATTGTAATTCGTGAGTTGTGGTAATCTTCTTTTCATTGCACCGCCCCGTGCTCTCGATACGTCACTCATACAGTATGCGTAGTGTAGTATTATCTTTTTGTCTGTCTCTAGATTCCTCAAGAAGTTGCTGCAATGGACTCACTGGCGTGAGCGACACCCCTACTTCCGAGCAATAACACGGTTTCTCGCCATTGTGAACGAGCAGTTAGAATATATTTAGAATATTATACAGATTCAGGAAAACGTAAAGTGAAAACTCCATAGTAAGTTAATGATGCTCATTTATATTTGTTAACTGGGCTATGACCCTTTAAGTGTGATACTTGCTGTAAACACTGGGTGTGGGCTGTGCCTATAGCTATGCCTATGGCTATGGTCATTGAACTTGTGTGATGCTCAGCTCACTGACACTGTCACTGTGCCTATATTCACAAGGCCGATACTCACGAGGGGCCGGACCGGCTATGATCATACAGGTGTGATATTCGCTGGTCTATGTTCACATCAGACTTGGGGTCAATTACGTCATTATAGCAATTCCAATTACACACCAAGTCCTAGATTACTAAAAATAACTAGAAGTTAAACCTAGAATATATACGACACGCCCATGGGCATGGCCCATGGCCATGGGCATGGGCATGGGCCAGGCCCATGCCCATGGCATTGTCAATGGCAATGCCATTGATTGAAACCGACTGAATGGACGTTCAATTCCAGCCACGTTTGTATATATTTACTCCCTTTGTGAGTTGCTAACTGCACTGTCAGCACGATAATGTCATTTCCAATATGAGTTCGAAGTGCATAAAGCACGTAAACGCCTTTTCCTGATGCAAAATGACAAACATTCATCGTGGCGTTTCGCAGCCATTTTGTACATCATGTGACTCAAACAAGCACTCTGATAGGTGAAGATTTTAAATTGCAGTTCTCAAATAGTGTGGTACAAACGCGTGTTAAGCTTTCAAAATGGCAGGATAATGACAGTAATAATAAGTTTATTAAACTGCAATCATACAAGAAATTATCCATTTCATTAATTATAATATTTAAAGTTATGCTTCGCGTCTCGATGGTTGTGCGCCATCTGACGGACTAATTACTCCTATAACAGCGAACTCGGAAGTAAATATTATAGCAAAAGTTCGACGATGTGTGAGTAATTTACTGAAATTGTGTGCTACGTTCACGTATTATATCATACCACATCCATATTTATATGCTGATTGACGACGTGTTTTTTTTGCTGAGTGACAAAACACTACAAAAGAATGCATCAAACACAAAGTCGTTATATCATTCATGGGATTCGCGACGCTGACGTTGTTTTGACTTGTGATGTTGTGTCCGTTGTAGCTTCTGTTCATGCCCCATGGATTGCTTTTTAATCCATTGGTGTAGGCTTTTTCAAGTACAATTACTTTCACATATGCTTGCGTAAGCATCAATGCATATATAATACTTGCTTTGTATCGCTTCAAGATGACATATTTGTGTTGCATAAAGCGTGCGGTTATGTGACCCATGTCGACTCATGGCATAGCCATGCCCATGGCATGGCATAGACAGAGTATAGACATAGTCGTAGACCATACATAGGCATAGACATGGTCTTGGTCTGGTTGCCGACGCCCAGGGCCAGTCCAGTTTGACTTCTATTGTGCTTAGGTCATTAGGATATATGCCATTTAGTCTTTGATAAAAAAAAACTAACAAGCTCGTTTGCAATATTCTAGCTCACTGATAGTCGTGTTATTGACTGAGTGCAAACAAATTACTAGAACAGCTGTTTTGAGTAAACTATTTATGATTGTCGAACGACGGAAACACGTTAGGCCCAGGGCAGGGGTTAGTCGTTACGCAAAACTCGGCATTGCCACTGGCACTGCCCGTCCATAATTGCTATGCATGTTCGGAGGACGCAACGCAAATCACTCGGGTATTATTTATGATGTGATCGCTCACTCGCCAAAACGACACATTTCACATGATATCGTTTAGTTTTTGATTGCGTTCCTATCTTTGATCAGACGATTGCAGCAATTTTTTTGCTAGCAGCCAGCGTACGCGTTTGTTTACCTGCATCCGGGAATGAAGTCAATTATCTTGAACCGTGATATCATGAAGGTCAACGACGACGGGTCGACGACATTTCACAATTATGGATATGGATTACTCTGCTGCTACTACGTCTGCGGTTTCTGGATATGGATGATCTGTAGCCGACAAGTATGCATTTATCTAAATGATTCACTACCGTATAGCTTATATAGTATAACATGATTAACTCAATTTGTAAGCATATAGACATAGTGGGAGTATGTAGCAGGGCCCAGACCCAGTGCCAGTGACAGGTTCAAGGATCTCAACCTCCCACCTGCTTTGGGGGCAAACCTCCTACCATTCTTGAGCACACATCCCACCTCCAACCTATTGTTGAGGCTGACCTCCCACCTCCCGTCAATCCCACCTTAAACCTATTTTTTACTCCGACCAACTTCCCACTTCTTTCCACAACCCGGTCTATAGTCACAACAGTGCGACAATGCTCCAAGATGGGATTATACATTATACAGGAAGAAGAAGAAGGGGCGGCTGCAATAAAGGTGAACACCAGACCAAGTCTAAATCAAGTGGATCAGGTAAAAACGTTTATACCACATTTTAGAATTGGAATAAATGTGGGGAAATGACTGCAGAATGACCGCCTATGTTCTTCACATTTTTAGCCTTTAATCTGTCATATTTTTTGCAATATTTCGCTTGCATGATTCAAATCTTGTTTCACTAAAACAAAATCTTGGACATTAGGGCCTACTGATGTATATTGGCTACCAACACTTTCATTACGCATAGCTAATATATTTGTACCGGTTGGGCAGGATTTCGCGGTACTAACGAATTATCAACATCTAGGCAATATGTCTGCCGATTAAACACTAGATATATGAACTAACGCTAATTCATCGATGGCATGCAATTCTTTGGAAACCTGGTTTTAGGCAAATACTTGTTAATAATTCAGTGTTCTGCCTAGGTCGAATTTGCAGGGCGTTGCGCCCTGCCCTTTTTTGGCGACGCCCTGTGTTTTTCGGTACTAAAATGAATGCCCATCCTTTTTTACATGAGGCCCTGCTATTTTTTTCATATTTGTTTCGTGACGCCCTGCTATTTATTTCGTTTTTCAAATATTTTGGCATTGCACGGCAGCCTCAGGCTCAAAAGCTGCTTGCACGTCACTGTAAGACTGACTACACTACAGCACTAGACACGTCACACAGACCCGTAGACATATACTACAAACTACTGACTACGCCATAACACTGGACACGTCACACAGACCCGTGTACATACACTACAAACTACTGACTACGCCATAACACTGGACACGTCACACAGACCCGTGTACATACACTACAGACTACTGACTACACTACAGCACTAGACACATCACACAGACCCGTGTAAATACACTACACACTACTGACTACACTACAGCACTAGACACGTCACACATACCCGTGTACATACACTACAAACTACTGACTATACTACAGCTCTAGACACGTCACACAGACCCGTGTACATACACTACACACTACTGACTACACCATAACACTGGACACGTCACACAGACCCGTGTGCATACGCTACAAACTACTGACTACACTACAGCTCTAGACACGTCACACAGACCCGTGGACATACACTACAAACTACTGACTACACCATAACACTGGACACGTCACACAGACCCGTGTACATACACTACAGACTACTGACTACACTACAGCTCTAGACACGTCACACAGACCCGTGTACATACACTACAAACTACTGACTACACTACAACTCTAGACACGTCACACAGACCCGTGTGCATACGCTACAAACTACTGACTACACTACAGCTCTAGACACGTCACACAGACCCGTGTACATAGACTCGTTTTATTGCAAGCCACGCTGATTATTATGTATGGAATTGGACCTAGCTATTTAACATCCTGTAATACGTCGTCTTTACATGAATATGGACAGGTGTAAGTCAAAGCTAAGATGGCGGCTTTTGCATTTTCTTTCAAATGCCTCCAAACACGGAAACATTTGGCAATATTCTTGATTTTCATGTTCGCCCACGGATTTATCCTTGTAAGTTATGTTTTTCCTAATCAACCCAAGAATTTGATTACCCTTTGAAACTGCAGTAGTACCCAGAACAGTATCTCCCATTTTATAGTTTATATCCAAGTTCCCATTTCCTGTATGTAGGCATTTACATTTCCCAAAATTTAACAACATCTGCCATCACAATCAGTGTTAACCTTTCTAAACACTTTTGTGTCAACTGCAAATTTTAGTACGTTACTTGTTATATTGTCGTCCAAGTCATTAATGTATATTAAGAATAATAAAGGTCCTAATGCTGATCCTTGTGGTACCCCACTCAAAACTGATTTCCAGTTTGAAACTTCTCAATCTACTACAACACGCTGTCTTCTGTCAGTCAGCCATTGTTCTATCCAGTCAATTAAGCCACCCCCTATTCCATGGACGTTTAATTTAAGTAGTAATCTTTGATGTGGCACTTTGTCAAAAACTTTCTGAAAATCTATGTAGATAATATCTACTGGTGATCTCTCGTCAATCCACTTGGTGATTTCTTCAAAAAAACATAACATATTTGTTCAGCATGACCTCGTTTTTAGAAATCCATGTTGAGATGAATTTAATAATGTATGCCTAACAAGGAAGTCCACCATATGATCTTTAATTAACCTTTGTAGTAATTTACACATCACTGACGTTAAACTCACCGGTCTGTAATCTCTGACTTATTTCTCGAACCCTTTTTAAATAATGGTATGATGTTTGCTTCTTTCCATTCAAAAGGAACAACTCCCTCTTTTAATGATAAGTTGAACACTCTACCAAGTGGTATACTGATTTGTACTAATGTTTCCATTAGTAGTTTTGGAGGAATTCAATCCACTCCCGGTGATTTATTATCTTTCATTGTCTTTATTTTCTTAGCAACCATTTCTGGAGTTACAATTAAATAGACAGATTTAACTAGCCTCTTGAAATTTAGCATCTGGAACTGGTAATGAACGAACATTCTTTCTCTTTGGTAAACACTGAACTGAGGTAACCATTTAGGTCTTCCGCCATTAAAAACCCCAGTGATATTATATTACCAGCACTATCTTCTAGAGGTCCGACCTTGTCTTGTACGTTTTGTTTACTTCTGACAAATGCATAAAAACTCTTGCTGTCATTTTTTATGTTACATGCTAGTTTTTGTTCATAGCTTCTTTTAGATTGTCTAATTTCAGTTGTAGCTGCATTAAGTGCCTCTTTGTAATTTGCATAGTCGTCATCCTTTTTGGTACGCCTATAAACCCTCCACATGGTTTGCTTAAACACTATTTTTCTAATAGCTTCTTTTATCAAGTGTTTCTTTCTTGACCGTTTTCCTTGTTTTTTCAAGGGAACAAATTTATCGATGATACTCTCAATTTCATATTTTAGAATATTCCAACATTCAATTGCGGTCTTATTCGTTTATGTTTAATATTAGTAAGTGTTATTGTTGGTGCGCTGTATTCTTTGCTGAAACTAATTCTGCCTGACTCTGATTTGGAATACAAATACTTCCGTCGTCAATTAAAAGCCCATGGTATCGGGGATAGCATAACTGACTGGATAGAACAATGGCTGACTGACAGAAGACAACGAGTTGTAGTAGATGGAGAAGTTTCAAATTGGAAATCGGTTTTGAGTGGGGTACCTCAAGGATCAGTATTAGGACCTATATTATTCTTAATTTATATCAATGACTTGGATGACAGTATAACAAGTAACGTACTGAATTTTGCGGATGACACAACACTGTTTAGAAAGGTTATTATTGATGGTGATAAACAACATTTACAAAACGATCTAGACAGATTAGTGAAATGGTCTGAGAAATGGCAGATGTTGTTCAATTTTGGGAAATGTAAATGCCTACATACAGGACATAGGAACTTGAATGTAAACTATAAAATGGGAGATACTGTTATGGGTACTACTGTAAAAGAAAAGGACTTAGGAGTTACAATAAGCGCTGATATGAAAGTTTCAGAGCAGTGTGGTATTGCAGCTTCAAAGGGTAATCAAATTCTTGGATTGATTAGAAGAAACATAACATACAAGGAAAAAAAGTTAATTATACCTCTTTATAAAGCAATAGTTAGACCTCATTTAGAATACTGTATACAAGCATGGAGACCACATCGTAAGAAGGATATAGATACGCTTGAACGCATACAAAGGAGAGCAACTAAAATTATTCCAGAACTTAGAGACCTTAGTTATGAAGAACGCCTGAAAGAATGTGGTTTAACAACTCTAGAGACAAGGAGGTTAAGAGGAGATGAGATTGAAGTTTTTAAGATATTGAATGGGTATGAAAATATTGATAGAAATATGTTTTTCTCACTCAAGAAGGATAGCAGAACTAGAGGACATGAGGTAAAATTAGTAAAGGATCAATGTAGATTGGACATCAGGAAGCACTCGTTCTCACAGAGGACAATAAATGAATGGAACAAATTGTCTACAGATTGTGTAACTGCTAGCAGCGTGAATATGTTTAAAAACAAGGTTGACACATATCTCAGGAGGGCGGGCTATAAGTAGATGAACATTGTTGGACTCTCGATAAGCCAATGGCTTCCTTGTCCACTTGCCATCTGGGCCTTTGGCTTGGATGGCAAATCTTGTTAAATCTTGTTAAAAATCGATCAGCGATGTATTGCGTTTATACACGGACACCCTCTTGCTATCAACATGACATTCCGAGACTGTTGACTACGAGCTGTTATTCGCATCTTTGTCCATCCATTCTACGCCCGAAAGAGTGTCAAGTGTAATAGAGTAGGGTGGGGCAATACATTTTAGCAGAGGTCCTGAAAATTGGCGTTTTGCCCCAGGGGTGGGGCAGTACGCCCGCCCTTGGGGTTTATGCATTAATCAGCCTCATTTAATTATTAGTTTACGTATTTCGCATTACCAAAGTGATGGTATTATTGGTACACTTCAGTATAGCGAAACCTTGCTGCACATCATAGTAATATGTGTTGTTATAATTTTATTAAGAACCGTGACTGAAATTGTTAATTAATTAGATCCTTTTATCTGAAATTCAACAAGTGCGTTATATTGTATATGTTTATTATAAACTGTCATACGCAGGCGGAACTTATCAAATCGTCTACTCACTTTCAGACTCAAATCTGACAGATAATAGTTCGTCCCACCCTGTGCGTTTTGCCCCCACTAATGTTAGCCTTTTTGCCCCACACGTTCGATATTAAAATTTCACCATCTGTATATTACTGGCTTTTATCACTCGCATCCACAACATTCACAACATTAATGATTACATATTTGTCTACTGCAGACCCTCAACGCGTTGTCTCAGTTTCTTATGGTTACTGCCCACAAAACGACTTTTAGGGTGAACATTTTTATAATTTATAGAATCAAAAGTTTGACGTAAAAAAATATCGCGTGAATTTCGTTTTCTGCCACCGTATTCTAACCAAATGTGACGAACTGTATGTGGCTTTATTTGGCGATCTCGAAATTCTTATTTTCGCGCTGTGAAACTAGTTAGAGGATGGGCTTTATGCCCCAAAACTTGCGTTATGCCCCATGCTACTCTACGTTTTATTTTTCCAACATAAGTACAATACAAATACAATGTTTGTGTTGCATAATGATACATATAATAATAACACGTTTGATTTTTTCCGACATAAGTACAATACAAATACAATGTTTGTGTTGCATAATGATACATGTAATAATAATACGTTTGATTTTTTCCGACATAAGTACAATACAAATACAATGTTTGTGTTGCATAAAATGATACATGTAATAATAATACGTTTTATTTTTTCCGACATAAGTACAATACAAATACAATGTTTGTGTTGCATAAAATGATACATATAATAATAATACGTTTTATTTTTTTCCAACATAAGTACAATACAAATACAATGTTTGTGTTGCATAAAAATGAAATACTTATTATTTCAGAAAAAGGGGTATATTGAAGAAAGTTCTTATAGTTGTATACCCATGTACAGTGTTCTACTAATATTACATAGGATGCAAGTAGTATGTTAATTTATTATAATTATTTAAATGCAGTATATTATAAAAAAAATTATATTTAAAGTTAAAAAAAAAATTACATTTAAAGTTAATGCGCATTTTTTTATTTACAGTTTTTGTTATAAGTATCTGTTGAACATATCCATTTTGTTTACTTGCTAAGCATCGCGACTTAATATTTGTACGGATACATTGACGTATATATCGACACTGAACTCGAGAAGGACGTAAATTAGCATGCTTCGTAAACAAAGCACTGAATATTGGCAGGTACTTGCATATTGTTGTATGTTTTATACATTATTGAACACATTTTCAATTCAACTAAGTCTTGAAATTTAAGTACTCTACACCTATAAAATACCTATAAAATAGCATGTTGATGTGATGAATTTACCATGTCGGTACAACTGCCGAATTGATTCAAAATACGACATCTTGAAATATTATTATTATACATTTATAATGCGCCGTGTATCCGGGTTAAAAACCTGCTCAAAGGCGCTAACAAGATCATGCTAAATAATCTAAAATAAATTGAAAAGCTAAAATAAAATGTGGTTAAAAGACAGGTAAACATAAGTTAAATAAAAAGTTAAATAAATGAATTAAATAAATGAGTTATATAAAGAAGCTAAATAAATAAAAACGTTAAATTAAAATAAAACAGTTAAAATAAACAACTACAATTAAGCTGATACATTAGATAAACATATAAGTTAATTAGATAAGTTAAATAAACAAATTAAATAAATAAGTAAAATGTTCGAGTAATTAAAATGTCAACAGAGTGTTCGGAAGGCTTCGCGTAAGAGATGAGTTTTCAAGAGTGACTTGGATAACGCAATGGAGTTGGCTTGCCTAATTGCGGGGAGCAGGGCGTTCCACAGTGTCGGCCCTGCCACAGAAAAGGCCCGACGACCGCGCCGTAGTTAATGGATGTTTATCGGCGGATCTCAGTGTTCGGGTGGGTACGTATGGAATCACTATCGACGACAGATACACTGGGCAGAGATGATGCACAGCGCGAAACACAAGTAAACGAAACTTGCATTCGATTCGCTGATGAACAGGCAACCAATGTAAACTGAATAAAACTGGTTTTATGTGATCTGTTATGTTATGTCATTGGATCCAGCTAAACATACCCCGTTATATGTGCAAGCAATAGTTACATTTGTGCATTCTGGAAACGTTTCAAGACAAAGTAAGATTCCAACAAAACATCATATTAAGGCACATTCCTCATACGTAATACATATGTTATCGGTCATAGTAGATGTTACTTTAGTTTATATATTTAATTTAGCCTAAATTACCTGTAAAATATAGGCTAATGCTACTTAGTAAATACGACGAAGAAGAACTTTAATGATTATACACTATATCATAGGCATGCTTGCATTTTTATGATGTACTGCATTTGTATGCTATGTGTATATTTCGTGTATTTTTTAGTTTTTTTCGTGAATAGAGGTTTTAAGCAATCTGTGCTCTCTCTCTCTCTCTCTCTCTCTCTCTCTCTCTCTCTCTCTATATATATATATATATATATATATATATATATATATATATATATATAGCACAGATTGCTTAAAACCTCAATTATATATATATATATAGATATATATATATATATATATATATATATATATATATATTTGAATTCCCGCCCTGTTGGTTCTATGTCAGTTGAAACTTATTCCATACCGATTTCGAGATTAATTAACCCTTTTCTGCTAACTCGCCTTTGATTTGAGTTTGGTTTTGCAGGATTAGACAGTGAAAGAAGTGTTCTTATCATCTCTAATATCAAGTAGTTTTTGACTTCGTATACGATATGTATGTCTGTTTATATATGTTCCCTCACATCTCGTCAGTTTCGTTTGTATGGGGCTGGAATTTTGAAGGCGTGCCCGGGTGCCCACGGGGGTGGTTCGTACATATTTGAAATGCCACAGGGTGTCGGGTATTAAGTCGAAGGAAATAATGTGGACGTTTGACGTAAATGACGTCAGAACAATAGCTACGTACAGTTGTGAGCACAGCTATGCGTGCGTGCGTGTATATAATATAATATCGTGGAACAAATCCAACACCCTGCCCTCTTTCACTCTTTCTTCACTCGTACAGTGTCTGAGTGGAACCACCTCCCAACCTCTATCTCCTTCACTGGAGTTCTTCCAGAGTCGACTAGGCCGCAGTCTCCACAAACTGCAGCCAGTCCTCATCACTCCATAAATACCTTCAGATCGTGTATATAGATTTTAATATAGTTTTGCGGTGCAATGTCTTTTAATTGGCCCTGACCGGAACTACCAACGGACACAGACGCCGCAGGACTTACGACGCTCCTAAGGAGCCCAGTCCTTCACATGAAGAAGATCATAATTTTGTCATCGCATACGTGCATTCTTTGTCTTTTCAGCAGTGACTATGCTGCAGTGGAGATTGTTTCGTGTAATGCTATGGAAGAACTTTCTCCTGATGCGACAGAAGCGGGTCACAGTCATTGCGATCACAGCCTTGCCCATCCTGTCGGTGCTTTTGATGATACAAGAACGCTTGAACCCTGATCCGAAAATTAAAATTGAAACAGAACCAGGAATACACAAACATTACAATCCGGGAGACAAATGTGTAGCAGAGGCGAAGTATGGCTGGACTTGCAGCTCAAAAACTATTTTATTCTTCATACCCGATGTGACAATCACAAGAACTGTAATGTCGCATATGACGAAACAATTAAGTGAGTAGAAATATGTCGTTGATGATTTTTTTTATTTTAGATGACATGGTTTGACCATCAATAAATAATTACATGCATGTATACATGTATCGTCATCTTGCAGATTCGCAGCATGTTTACATAGAACCATGTTTATTGTGTTAGACAACACGTTTATATTTTGTAAGCACCCGGAGGGATTCCCATATGACATTATCCATGCACGGCAATGATGCCGTATCTGTTTCCCTGCAGGGAACCAGTTTAAAAATCCATCCTCAACTGATTTAGCCTATCGCAAATCCGGTTCGTTGATGTCCTAATATGTAGTGTGTGAATAATTTATGTAACATCCGCAGTCGATTTAATAAAACATGCCAATTTTTTTTCAAATCATCGAAAGAATTGACTTTAGTCGTTAGATTTAAAATAGTGGATATCCACAAAATGGTAAGCATTGGGCGGGTTAATGCTGATCGTGGGCGTGACCTCCATCATCTTGCTGATCACATGGCAAGGTTAAACAATTTTACCATGGGTGAAATTTGTGAGTTTTCAGCACTTCAATTTTCACTTCACTTAATGTTTGACGAAACATTAATTAATTTAATAGTTTGATGATTTCACAAAAAACTACATGCACAAGTTGCCCGAGCGAGCTATCATGTTGCAGCGGATGCTAGGTGGGTAAGATATTTTTGCAAAATGATTTTGAAAGTAAAAAATCGAATTGAGGAGGAACTTTAAAGCAGTATGAGGATGGATAATGATTGTGTTGATGAATTCGCAAACAAACGAGCATGGATTCTCAGCATAGCCCTTTGATGTGATTTTACTTCATAATCGCACTTGTTCTGAATTGATTACAAATTATATTTAGTTGATACGTCAACATTGTTTATTTGATGTAGCTTGCAACAGGTATTCTTTCAAAGTTTCCATATAACTTTAAATAAGGTTGTGATGTTGAAATTAGTTCGATGACTCAGTAAACATCACAGTTGACACCTAGACGTTCATAATATGCTAGGTATCAGCTTACACGGGTTTACACAAAACTACTTTTGTAATGCGTATGCCACAACTAAACACAAGAAGGATAAAACAATAGTAATTCGGAAAATTAATTATTAATTATGTGATAACACAATGCATGTAGAATTTGGATTGCTGTTGAGTTACTGTTTTCTGATGTTTGATGGTATTATAAAGGTACAGTTTGTTGCGATTGTAATATATGTGTACGCTTTTTTAGATATCGTAGGATTTAAGGATATGCCAGCGCTTACGGATTTCCTGGAGAAATATCCATGTAAGGCGAAAGGTTTTTGCGGTGTCATGGGCGTTGTTGTCTATAACAACATACCGCGTGGAGGCAAGACTCTTCCGGAGAAGATACGTTACACAATCCGTCTTTCCGGTGAAGCCCCAGATGTGCGCAAGTTGTTTCCTAGTAACGAAGATAAACGATATCCGCACGAGTTTCCTGGAAGTGAGTACTCGTCATTATTCCATACCATGTGTTGATGTTTTTGTATGTTTCTGTTAGTAAGACAAGATGTTGGTCTCTCGTCATTTTAAGGGAAACATCCCATTGGCGTATACATTTACCTGTTCATGGGAGCAAAGAGGCGTCGGCGTATTTAGGAAGGGGAAGGGGAGCGGTCACCCAATGATGGTAGCTGGGACTGGCATGTTCGTAACCCCCTGTGACCCCTTTTCACGAGGTCACATATCCCCACACCCCCTAGTGAAAGATCCTGGATACGGGAGTAGGCATGAAGATAGAGAAGGAATAAGGTCCGCCAGCCAGCCTTACATATTCTGCACGTGTTACACAGTAAACATGCAGTTGCACTAAAATCTAACAAATGTATATTCAGTGTCATGCGTTGTGTTGTTTCGTCTAACTTATGCCGTAACCATAGGTGGTCATTGGGGCATCTCTGATGATGATATGACAATCTGTCTCCACCTTTATCAGTCCTTTTCTGCCACATGCGTTTCAAAGAAATCGAGACCTGTCTTCTCTTTTTTATGCACCCAATTAATTCTCTGGCTGCCTCTCTTTCATTTACTGTTAACTATGACTTGGCGGATGTCTTTGCCAGGCCAGTGGACCTTGT
Source organism: Lamellibrachia columna (assembly GCA_963662155.1). Classification (NCBI taxonomy): domain Eukaryota; kingdom Metazoa; phylum Annelida; class Polychaeta; order Sabellida; family Siboglinidae; genus Lamellibrachia; species Lamellibrachia columna. Next base: position 18,701,790 of record OY759268.1, read on the forward strand.
GATATGGCCGTATCATCTCATCTTACGTTGTCTTTCTGTAGACAGGATATCTTCGTGTTGTCCAATGTTTTCGTTGATTATATATATTTATATTGCGGAGTTCCTCGTTGGTGATTTGGTCCGTGTGGGGTGTGCACGATGTTGCAGTAGCATCTCAACTCCGTCGCTTGTGTTCTTCTTTAAGTCTGATGTTAGTGTCCATGTCTCACAAGCATTTTGTTGTTTATGCACTATTAGATTATTCACAGTGATCTGTGCCAGCCCTTAGCAGAAAAATCTATGGTCATAGGACATAGTTATATAATTTGTGGTTTCCATTGTTTTCTATACAACATTCCGCTCTGATCTGTAGAATTCTATAACATTTTATACAAATCTACAGATAAGACATAGTTATATAATTTGTGGTTTCCATTGTTTTCTATACAACATTCCGCTCTGATCTGTAGAATTCTATAACATTTTATACAAATCTACAGATAGGACATAGTTATATAATTTGTGGTTTCCATTGTTTTCTATACAACATTCCGCTCTGATCTGTAGAATTCTATAACATTTTATCGAAATCTACAGATAGGACATAGTTATATAATTTGTGGTTTCTATTGTTTTCTGTACAGCATTCTGCTCAGCTCTGTAGAATTATATAATATGTTATACAAATCTATAGACATAGGACATAGCTATAAAATTTGTGGTTTCTATTGTTTTCTATACAACATTGAACATTGTGCTGTGCTATGTAGAATTATATAACATTTGATACAAATCTATAGAAAATTTAAGTAGACAAACTATTTCTATAGAATCTTTAGTATTCTATAGTTTTCTATATAAAAGTAGAATTTTCGTAGACTTCTATGCATTTTTTGCTAAGGGTATTAACTAAAATCTGGGTTGTGTTTCTTTCAGTATTTTCCGATACTGTATACCACTATCTGCAACATGCCGTTGACTTTGCTATTATGCAAACGCTGAAACCGGCAGTGAACCTAAGTGGTATAAAGGTCAAACTGAGGAAGTTTCCTTTCCCGCCACATGAGATAGACTATTTTGAACTGGGTGGTATGCTTGAAGACGTCTTGATGATCATATTTCTACTCTACAGCGTCAACATCGTGAAGGATGTTCTGACTGACAAAGAGAGTAAGATGAAGGTTAGTTTGTAAGCCTACTATACATATTCTGGAATAATTGCTGATTTGAAAAGGTCGTTACACCCTCGGAGGTGGGTGGGGGGGAGCACTCAATAAGTTGCCAGCATACCATCCTTCAGAATTTATCTCACTGACCCCCCAAACACGTTTTACACATCTTTCAAAATTATATCCTTTTCAAGTTGGAATACAACCAAATATATACCATTTAAAATTTGCATTGTTCAATGATACATGATGTAGATTAAATCACTAGCATTTTCAATTCATTAATTAACTAAAATGACAAAAAGCAAAGAAAACACTTTACACTGTATAATCATTCAAACTACAGCAGCTCAGAAGAAAATATATTGACAAAAATGTAACGCAAGTAATCGTGGAATGGCCCATGATGTGTACATGTGTACGGGTAGTTTGCTGAAATAGAAGCACCTGTGTTCCAATGGTACTTGCACTAATTGTTACACAGGAGACTCTGAAATTGATGGGAGTTTCGAATGCCACACAAAGCTTGGCCTACAGGGCCCAGTATGCCACAATGATGACTGTCACGCTAATCTTCCTTGTCATCTCCTCCAACATCCCGCTGTCAGTGGGAACGACCAAACGCAGTATACTTGGATCGATATACAGTTCTGTATTTGTGCTGTTGTTATTGTTGTACACGACGGCTGTCCTCAGTTTCAGCTTCGCGTTGAGTTCCGTTTTTAAGAAAGGTGAGTGCAACTCCGAGTGTAAAACATTTGCTCTGCTCGTTTCTGAAATTGTCCGGCGATTGTCCCACACGACTTGTTGACACCAGCCTGCAGAGTGGTACTGGGTGGTTGCAGGGCGCGGTGACGTAGTGGCTTCGTGGTTAGTACGTCGGGACTCTCGATCGAGAGAAGTCGGTTTCGAATACTCCAGCCGCCGTGCCGAAGCTTGGCCAATTTATTTCACCCCACTTAATGCTTCCCAAATCAGTCGGGGGGGGGGGGGGGGGGTGTAAAGTGTTTTGATTGCGTTATATAAGAACGTGCCTTCTGTCGTGATGTCACGGTCATAATGCAGAGGTCAATTTTAGATGAGTCGTTCGTAAATTTATACTAAGATGCCCATTGAAATAAATGTAGTCATTTTAGGATGTAAAAAGATTATACGTACTAGCACAAATGCCCATCATCCGGACGGGATAAGTTGGTAGTTCGTCTCTACCAAAGTTCAGGATACATAACATTATCACAGAAATATCACATCTATGAATTGGTACTTGTTCTTCGTTGCTTTTTCAACTCTCGAAATTAAGACGTAATACTGGTAGTTATGGTTAATCTTAGCGACGTCTTACCCATATATATATATATATATATATATATATATATATATATATATATATATATATATATATATATATATATATATATATATATATATACTAGAGGGGCAATTGTCTGTCTTTACGTAATGGCATAAACGGGCAAAAGTCGCGGCCATCTTGGAGTTCTAAAACAACGTAAAACGCAACACGTTATTCGGTCTGGGCTCAAATGTTGTTCTGGTTTTCTTGTGCAGTCTGAATAAGAGCGTACATGTGTATCTGAAGACATAAGTATATATGGCACATTTTTTTATTCATGACAAAAATTAAAGACTAATTTTGCAGTTTTGATTTCCCATATTTCGTTTAGCGCGCTAAGCATTGTGTGAAGAAATTTTTATTACGAGTACTCCTTCCAAGACCATCATACTCAAACGAGGCGTAATATCACGTAAAACAACTATGTAAAGTGTCACTGATAACTTACAATGACTTTTGAAGTACGACGCGGATTTCGGCTCAATGCCCAAAACTTGCCGACATAACTTGCGTAATCGTCAACGGCAGTATTAGTTTATCGAAATTAGTAACTACGAACAACTGCATGGATCATTCTATGGATTAAGTAGATGAAATAATGTTAGTTATTTATATTTCATATATTATATAAACAGGTTACACTGATTGTTGCTGATATAACCTTTAGTAGCACAACCAATCTCTCAAAATACAAAATATTTGTATGTATCGCAGCAAAGTCTGAATGTCGCATTGTATGAGCATTTGTTATCGGTATTTGATTTTATGGTAGCGCCAAATCTTAAGTGAGTGTGCATATGACCGAGTTTCATTTTCAACGGATAAAGGAAGGGGAGCCAACGGCACAGTCGACTAAATCAATGAAGATATTTTTTCCGAGTTGTGGCGGGAAGTCAGCTATGTTCGGTAGTTGTGGGCCGATAAATCAAGACAGCGGATGCGTTTGTTGGACTGGGGGTTGTATGTTAACAATGCCTTAGTAATCAAGTAATGTTAAACATCATTCAAGTATTGTTTACATAAGTTTCAGGGAGGTTGAATTTGAAACATTGACAATTGATCATATCACATATATGCAATGGACACGGGGGTGTTCTTGTAGTTAGCACGTAACGATGTAGCAAACAGGTGTGACTCCGTGTAGAATAATATAATATATATAGTCATATATATATATATATATATATATATATATATATATATATATATATATATATATATATATATATATATATATATATATAGTCATATATATATATATATATATATATATATATATATATATATATATATATATATATATATATATATATATATATATATATATATATATATATTATATATATATATATATATGTATGAAATATATATATGAAACGTCGGAACTATGCATTATGTCCGTTATGAAAATTTTTATTAAGTGGACTCACAAGGTGGCGCCATTATAATTTGTTTGCGGTCGCTAGTTGATACTGTCGTGAACGGTACTAAGTTACGGTTAATAAAACAATATAATATACAATATATGTGGGCCATAAACTTATTTGGTGAAAATGTAATTAATGACATATATATATATATATATATATATATATATATATATATATATATATATATATATATATATATATATATATATATATATATATATATATATATATATATATATACGCACAACTATTATGATTATGTATATATATAACATAACGGACACCTGTCTATTACGGACACTTGAAATATACGTAAATAAATAATAATTATAGTTGTGCGTATAGTTGTATGTAGATATATATATATATATATATATATATATATATTATATATATATATATATATATATATATATATATATATATATATATATATATATATATATATATAAATATGTATATATATATATATACGCACAACTATTATGAGTATGTATGTGTGTGTGTGTGTGTGTGTGTGTGTGTGTGTGTGTGTGTGTGTGTGTGTGTGTGTGTGTGTGTGTGTGTGTGTGTGTGTGTGTGTGTGTGTGTGTGTGTGTGTGTGTGTGTGTGTGTGTGTGTGTGTGTGTGTGTGTGTGTGTGTGTGTGTGTGTGTGTGTGTGTGTGTGTGTGTGTGTGTGTGTGTGTGTGTGTGTGTGTGTGTGTGTTATATGTTTGTTTTGGTTTCCACCCAGCCCGATGTGCAGCAACTACTCATTTATGTTGTTTTTCTGGGTCTTTTGGAAACGTTCATAAATAAAAACTGTCAAAAAAAATAGTATTACATTATAAAGAGCAAGCTAATTACCAGAACAGTTGTTTAACGTGAGAAAATAATGGTTTAAAAATGTGATTACATTTAATATTTCAAATTGTAATAATAACTATACTAACTATGTTGCATTGCATTTAACTTCAATATTTATTATATTTTTTATCGATCGCAGTGTCCTTTCACATGAGCTAGCAGCAGTTGTCCCAGCTTTATTCCACGACAATGGTACAATACGAAGGCCAGTGAAGTCTAAATCAGCTTCATACATCACAAACCTCGATTCCCCCGTGGTATGTAATGATGACATTGACGTCGTATGTAATGATGACATTGACGTCGTCTGTAATGATGACATTGACGTCGTCTGTAATGATGACATTGACGTCGAAGCCACAGTGCTGGATGGATGTGCCGTTCTTTCGTAATTGAGGTAACACACAAATTATGTTAAATGTAGCTTTCGCTGAAGATGTCGTGGGATTGTTAATGAAGAACTTGACTTACAATTAAATAAGCGATAAACTATGCTAAATAATACATGTAATCTCTCCTCGTTAAATTGTATTTTGAGGCCGAAATACCCCCAAATTAAGGATTGAGGGAAAAAACAAGGTTCCCCTGGGTTGATTTTGGTTGCATTTGTTCGATTTTTTATTTGCATTGTGGCCAAAATGTCCGGGTCATTGTCGATTTCTACGGGACTATGAACCGTGAACGACGTATTAATGTAGCCTTTCAATTATACACATTTGGCTCCACGGTTAAATGCTTCAAGTGAAACTCAACCGTACGTAAAACTATACAGTACTTTAAAATCATGTAGCTACCTCAAAAACGAATTCAATGCAGCAGCCAGACTTCACTGCTCCTAATGTTACTATACGCATAATTACTAAAAAAATGTTTTGTTTTTAACGGGTGTGGTACTAAAGTCGATATCACAACAATCGATGCAACCTGTTTATATAATCAAGGTTGGCATGTAACGAAGTAAAAGTACTTCGTTACAATACTTGAGTAGTTATTTCAAGTAATTGGCATGTAACAAAGTACAATTTTGAGTGAATACTTTTATTTGTAACGAAGTAGTTTAATCTAAAGTAACGCGACTTTTTACTTTTATTTTCGCAATATATTTTCGTAATTTTTTTTCCCAAACCAGTGCTGCCGGCGGCCCTCCACCGTCCACGACATTTAATAAACTGTGCATACTCACCAGGCTAAACGCTATTAATATCATCCAATCGCATGCCAGTTCACGATCATATTTGCATACAAACCTCTCTTTGGGAAATCGACACAACCATTGTATATGTATATATATATATATATATATATATATATATATATATATATATATATATATATATATATATATATATATATATATATATATATATATATATATATATATATATATATATATATATATATATATATATATATATATATATATATATGTCAGTGAACGAAGTCTGCCAAATATTGGCATAGGTCAGGTCAAGGCCGTTGACATGAAATGTCACTTCGAGCACACAACGCTAGAACGCCATCTCAAACCATGATGCAATCGTCTCCGTTGCACCATAATCAGTAAGTTTCCAATGCGTATTATAAATTAAAATGAGCAATTTCGACAATGTATTGATAATCCCCATACACTGACACAATTCTGATATTCGTGAGCGAATGCGCATCGTGGATCGAGAACTTCACCGATTTTCGCCCATTGCCAGCAACGGCCTTACCGGCTTACGTTATCATTAAATAGCACTTTATTTTTACAAATAAAATTCATATTGAGATGTTTAATAAATTCATAATAATGATTACTCTACATAACTAAAGCGTACACAATTGACACTTTGCGATTTGGCAGTATCTTGATCATATTTGACATATAATAAGGTATATATCGATTAAGTTTTGTTTAGCCATATATTAAAAAGTGGATAGACGAGAGTTCACCAGTATATATTATCTACTTAAATTTTCAGAAAGCTTTCGACAATATGCCACATCATAGATTACTACTTAAATATTAAAAGTCCATTGTTTCGGGGATGGCATCATCGACTGAATAGATAAATGGCTGACTGACAGAAGACAGTATATTGTAGTAGATGGGGAGGTTTTGAACTAGAAATCAGTTTTCAGTGGGTTACCACAAGGATCAGCATTAATCGAACAAAATTAATTGAACAAATTATCTACATATTGTGTAACTGCTAACAGCGTGAATATGTTTAAAAACAAGGTTGACACATATATCAGGAGTTTACAATTGAAGCTGTGCTGGATCATTTTTGTATTTGCAGTTCCTTAGCTCGGTATAATTGCAAAGATGAACTATTAAGATGTGTTATGTTTGTTGCTTTGTAACTGTACAATTAGTACAATTAGTGTTCCTTTTAGATGACTTCAATGGCACACTCATACACGTTTGTGACTTATCAATAGGTTGTTGATATGAACACCACCGTGGTTTGCTGATGAATACCAAAACAACTTTGTAGCGTCCCACGGTACATATGCGGCAGTGATCATCAATCTTAGCTTCCTCGCAGTTGGGCAGGTTCTCGTTGGTGTATACCATAAACAGGGATTCGTTGTGAAACTGCTTGGCTGTTTGAGCTTCAATGCAGCTCTCCAGTTTGGAATAATGATCATGCGAAAACGCCAGAAAGCAGGTACACCGTATTATCACCAGGGTACCGTTTCACTAAGATTCTTATGAGCTCAATAGCGCGATTTCGCTCTTTAAAATCGGTCGCTCTTTGTCTGAAAAGTGGTCGATGGAACGTACCATCAGCCACTTTTTCAGAACTATTTTTTATTTTATTTTGCCCAATTGTGCACATTGTATAACTTATGATAGAAATGTTGATCATTAGCTTATGGTGTATTTAAAGAGCATGTAGTGAAACGCATTTTTTATTTTACGATTGATTCTATTTTATGATGGATTTTCCCTGTGAGTTCATTATCTTAATGAAACGGTGTTACGTCAAACGCCCACGTGGTACTCGTGTCAATTGTTCGCTAAGCACATCTTTGGGGATGATAGGATATTTCACATATAGCATGCAGTATAACGTCCGAATTAAGGCTAGTAAAAGAGATCTTACTTTAAAGGCGGTCTTTATTCTGAAATGCCTATTTAATTGTTCCGTAAACAATTATTAGAAATTAACAATAGTACTTACAGATATATTTTACGTACGTACATACGTATCTGTAGATAATAGATAATATTGCAAGACAGAGCAAACCTTTTCTTATATGTTTCATTTCCGATATTACTACTGTTGCTCTTCTTATAATTGTTTGTTTCTAAGCAGCGCATACAATCACGTTGTAATGTTATTCTTTAATATATCATGTTATTTACACATGTTATTTTCAACATTGAAGAATTACTTGTTTTCTCCATATACGTTTTAGAATTACCAGTAACGCTGGACAACATCAACACATATATCACCATTGACGACGACTTCACTCTGAAACACGTCCTGCTCATGTTGCTGTTCGATGCGATTGTGTTTTATGTGTTCGAATGGTATATCACTGCAATCTACCCAGGTGAATTTGGCGTGCCTAAACGTTGGTATTTTCCTTGTCAGGTAGGTAAATATTCAACAGGTATATACGCAATTGTTGTTTGAATAAACACTATTTTTTAACAAGATAAGATAAGCCATTCAAGGCAACAAGCTCCAAATACTACGTGGACATGGACGTCATTGGCTGATCAAAAGTCAAAAATAATGTTCATCTACGTGTCGACCGTCCATATCTGTCAGTTTTTTTTAGTCATTCATGCTGCTAGGATTTATACAATCAGTAGATAATTTATTTCATTTATTGTCGACGGTGTTCTTATATTCAATCTACACTACACATCAGCCGCTCTATTTGGTTCCTCTGTCCTTCCAATATTCACATACAGCTCACATAATCGACCTCGCTAAAGCATTTTGTTTCCAAAACCAAAATTCCACCAGTCCAAGCTCGCTTTTTATATAGCTACGCCCAACATCTGAACTCCGCAATGAGTTCCCATCACATTAAACTCTTTCTGAAATTTAGCTACGCCCAACAAAAATCTCAAGACGCACGTATATTTTCGAAATTGTATTTGCACCCTAAAATTAGCATAAGTCATTCGAGATCCTTCGCTCTGTTGATGACTCCCGTGCGTCTTTGTTCACAAAAATAATGATATCATGCTTAATGATTCAATCGGTTACTGGTTTTCTGCGCCTCTTCATTCGGGTCGCTGAGGATTTACGCACTAATGAAGTTTTAATATCAATACACTGTTCTTCTACTGGCATTTACGTTAGACAAGTAACGTTATTTTTATTTTTTAATAGTACGTTTGTGGATCCACCGACCCAATATTTCTTGTTTTTTTTTTAAAGATTTATTTGTCATATTCATGATGTATTCTCGAAACTAAAGTGTGATTTTAAACTAAATTTAAGATACTGGGCGATAATAGGTGGTCACCGAGCCTTTTGTGTTTTTGCGCACTTTTGGGTCGCCGCTTTCCATCAACGTTCCTGCAGTTAACGTCAACCGCTTATATTATCGGTCACTCCGGATTCAGTCCGCACTAGTATTTGGACGGCGATATATTAAAAGAATGTATGTTTTCGAATGATTGAATGAATGCATTGGCATAAAAAAAATCGTGGTAATATGTTATATAAACGGTATGAAGGGTAGTTTAATTAATGGAACACGACATCACGACTCGTTCGTGTGCATACAGATTTGGACAACGTATATGTGAATTATGTGCGTGTAACATATCGTATGGTATATGCTTCCGGAGAGGTGAGATTTTAAGTGTCAGAATATGTTTTGCAAATATAATTCTATTTTTGTTTTACTTTTACTTTTGTTCCCGACAGTCGGTAAACCAACTAATTAAAATACTATATATTCAAGGCCAAACGTACCATGTGCGGACAGTACTTTTCCCATGATGCTTTGAGTCTACCTCTTGCCATAATAGTAAGTCTTGTTTCCCCTTGCTAGAAATCTTACTGGTGCGGTCACGAAGAAGAAATTACTGATGTAGATGATACTGTCGCATTGAATAGCCACAGTGAACAAGGTTTGACTACAATGAAAGCTACCGTACAGATCAAGCAACTAAGGAAGGTGATTGAAAGATATTTATTTAAAACCGAAATTTACAAGTCATAGATTGAACGAATGGTAACGAATAAACAAACCTACAACCCAACCATCTGACTGTCCCAACAGGAAGCATATCACAACCATCTGACTGTCTCAACAGGAAGCACATCCCAACCATCTGACGGCCCCAAAAGGAAGCACATCCCAACCATCTGACGGCCCCAAAAGGAAGCACATCCCAACCATCTGACGGCCCCAACAGGAAGAACATCCCAACCATGTGACTGTCCAAACAGGAAGCACATCCCAACCACTTGACTGTCTCAACAGGAACCACATCCCAACCACCTGACTGTCTCAACAGGAAGCACATCCCAACCATCTGACTGTCCCAACAGGAAGCAATCTCAACCACCTGACTGTCCCAACAGGAAGCAATCTCAACCACCTGACTGTCCCAACAGGAAGCACACCCCAACCATCTGACTGTCCCAACAGGAAGCACACCTCAACCATCTGACTGTCCCAACAGGAAGCACACCCCAACTATCTGACTGTCCCAACAGGAAGCACACCTCAACCATCTGACTGTCCCAACAGGAAGCACACCCCAACCATCTGACTGTCCCAACAGGAAGCACACCCCAACCATCTGACTGTCCCAACAGGAAGCAATCTCAACCACCTGACTGTCCCAACAGGAAGCAATCTCAACCACCTGACTGTCCCAACAGGAAGCACACCCCAACCATCTGACTGTCCCAACAGGAAGCACACCTCAACCATCTGACTGTCCCAACAGGAAGCGTATCCTGACTGTCTCAACAGGAAGCACATCCTAACCATCCGACTGTCCCAACAGGAAGCACACCACAACCATCTGACTGTCCCAACAGGAAGCACACCACAACCATCTGACTGTCCCAACAGGAAGCGTATCCTGACTGTCTCAACAGGAAGCACATCCTAACCATCCGACTGTCCCAACAGGAAGCACACCACAACCATCTGACTGTCCCAACAGGAAGCACACCACAACCATCTGACTGTCCCAACAGGAAGCGTATCCTGACTGTCTCAACAGGAAGCACATCCTAACCATCCGACTGCCCCAACAGGAAGCACATCCCAAATATCTGACTGTCCCAACAGGAAGCACACCTCAACCATCTGACTGTCCCCACAGGAAGCAATCTCAACCACCTGACTGTCCCAACAGGAAGCACACCCCAACCATCTGACTGTCCCAACAGGAAGCACATCCCAACCATATGACTGTCCCAACAGGAAGCGTATCCCAACCATCTGACTGTCCCAACAGGAAGCACATACCAGCAATCTGATTGCCCCAACAGGAAGCACATCCCAACCATCTGACTGTCCATACAGGAAGCGTATCCCAACCATCTGACTGTCCCAACAGGAAGCACATCCCAACAATCTGACTGTCCAAAAAGGAAGCACATCCCACCACTTCAATGTCTCAACAGGAAGCACATCAGATCCATCTGACAATGTGTTCCGCAACAAAGCTATAACCTTTTGAAACATGATTTGCAGGTGTTTCGCAAAGGCATTGTTGCCGTGAATAACCTAAGCGTAAATATGTATGAGAATCAGATCACCGCTGTTCTTGGACGCAACGGAGCTGGCAAAACAACAACCATTTTCATGCTTACAGGTACAACAATACGTAATTCACTAATGGAGGCTATTATATCCGTATTTACGTATGCGTGTCTCGGCGAGAAAATTATGGAGAACATAAGACCCGCACATCTAGCCGACGTCACTGCCTATAAGTTAAGGCACTAGCGATACATAGAAATATTTATTCGCTCTACCTATAATCACTCAGGGGCTTGTTGCAGGGGTCTCCACCTCTGTCCCACCTGGGGCCAACCTCCCGCCGATTTTCATAGTCCATCTCCCACATATTATTGAAGCCAACCTTCCACCTCTCACTTTTTGCCCCCCCCCCCTCCCCCCACACACGTACACTACCGCATATTGGTCAAGTTCACTGCTTCACACTTTTAGCTGAAAATGCATCATGGCTACGTATGAGATAAGTGCAACTCAGAGGCTGTTTATTGAGCAAACAAAAAACGTATGGCTGAAACTTAACTGTAATGTTCGCAGGGTTTCTGCCACCCACATCTGGCACTGCAGTACTCGATGGCCACGACATAACGACAGACTTGGAGGGTGCGCAGGCGTGTCTCAGTATTTGTCCTCAACACGATGTTCTTTATGATATTCTCACTGTGGACCAACATATCGCCTTTTTTGCTAAGGTGAGTGTGTAATAATTTGTTTTCACATGTAGATAAATGCTTAATAAAATTTACCAAGCACGCACACACGTAAGTACGTGTGTGCGTGTGTAAGTACATATATACATACATACATACATACATACATACATACATACATACATACAAACATACACCCACTCGTACGCATGCACGCACCATACACACACTAAACTTTTAAGTTAACGCTGACATATATTCTAGCACACAGGTCAACAATTTGTAATTTTATACAGTTTATGTTGAAATAATCATTACAACAGCTGCTGAACTCCCAAAACTGCGCCATTTTGAATTCCCAATTCTCCTTAGCAACGAACTATTAAAAAAAAATACAGATGGAAGGACCCTCCCGATTGACATAAAACACAACCATCAAAAATAGCTGTATTGATTTGACAAAGTAGTGCAATTATTATTATATGAAACACGGACATTTTCAGGCAGTCGGCAATATCTTAACCTCAAGTGCTTGTTGCTCGAATTTTTAAATACTACGTTTGGTCGATGATTAAGACAGCACAGGCACATATGGATAAGCCATGAAGCATAGTGACATCATTGGAGAATTCTAAATAAGTTGGACATTTTGTTTCCATGAAATAGTCATTGTCTATAGCAAGCAGAGGTTCTAAACCTGGGGTACGCGTACCACCGAGGGTACCACCGAGAGTACCACCGAGAGTACCACCGAGGGTACGCCAGAAGTTTTCCTGGGGATATGCGGAGGGTTGGCTGAAGCTAAGGTTACGTGCAGTGGTGCCAAAATGTTGTCACTTTGTATGGTCCACGAAGGAGAAAATGTGTTTCCATAATACTATCAAATTCACACAAAATATATTCCTGTCAAGCAAACACTCAACGCTATTAGAAAACGTTGTGATCCAAGTACATAAATTGCTATTCTCGAAAGACCTACAGTTTTCCCAGTTAAATTGCTTCCCATCTAAAATTATTCGTAACTTACGACGAGATCGCCTCGTTTCAGCGGTTAGTGCCTAACTAGTAAATGTCATCAAGTCCAGCACTCTCAATACCAGGTTCTTCTGCCTCTTGTGCGGACCAATAGGCTAGACCTGCTCTTCCACACAGAGGTCCGTTGGCTCTCGCGTGGAACATGATGTCGCAGAAAGGTGAGATCACCAAATTCTTTGACCGCATCTCAAGTCTCAAGTCTCAAGTAGTTATACTCCAAACAGCCCAATCTTGAGCTAACGCAGGAGTTTGGACCAACGGCTTTTAGTGTCTCTTCCGAAAGACACGGGCAAAGTGGGGTGAACGAAATTGCCCAAGCTTCGAAACGGCGGAGGTGGAATCGAACCACCGTCCTCTCGATCGACAGGCGGGTGCTCTAACCATTAGACCACCGCTCCTCCATCGGCATGGAGCAGTGTCGAAAATTCTTTGAAAACTCTCGGACAAAGGTGGCTCTTGAAGCAGACATGCTTGAACAACATCGTTTTCCACCTGAACTCGCTTAACAAGTCACCACCGGTTCACCACAGTGATTGAGTTCGTGGACAACGTACCGGCAAGCAAAATCAAAGAAGGACACTTCAAAATGTTTGATCACCTAAGCGTGGCCCTTCAGAATGAAGAAACGGGACACGGAAACATGGCGTGCAGGAAGACGTATTGAAGTTCGTGAACGGCTCCACCGCACGTGGCGTATTTGAAGCTTGTACCCTGCCAAACGTTTGGTCTAAGATGAGCGAATCGTATCCATACATGGCTGAAGTGCAAATGAGGGTATTGCTGATGTTGCCATCTACATATCTCTGCGAACAAGGATTCTCTTCAATGTTCTGCACGTAAACTAAATTAATGTCGTGCTCAACTGTGCACGAAGAAGACCTCGGCGTCTTCTTATTCAAAACTGTTCCCCAAATCGAGACCTGGTTTTGACAGTGTTGAATGGTGTTTCGTCTATAAATCTATGTCACCATAATGGGATACCTGGCCGATCGTTTCAGGAAACGGGGTACGTGGGGAGAAAAGGTTGGGAACCACTGGTCTATAATTTGAATAAAGTGTCGTATCAGGCACATAATACTTGTAGACCTCAGATATAACAAGATTTAACAACATTGCCATCCAAAGCAAAATGCCCGGATGTCAAGTGGACAAGGAAGCCACTAGCATATAGACAATCCAACAACTTTTCGTCTGTGTCCTCAAGTTCTGCTAAAATCTCCTAAGAAAGTTTATCCAAATATATGTGATGCATGAGGGCATACTGGACATATTGTGTAATAAGTCAAGAGGTTATTCGATGATTAGACGGGTGTTGTGTCTCTGGTACACAGAAGAAACAGAGAACAAGTTGCCATGTTGGTTTCCTGGATAGCGCGGAGAGACTCCGATTGCTATATTATTCAACAGTTTCTTGTTTTTAGCTGAAGAGCCATGACATGGCTTCCATACGAAAAGAAACTAACTCGCTGTTGTCCGAACTGGACTTTGACAAGAAGCGAAAAGTCCGAGCAAAAGCGCTCTCTGGTGGCATGAAGAGGAAATTATCTGTAATTCTTGCTCTTATTGGCAATTCAAAGGTGATTAGAATGTGAACAGAATGAATGGGCATATATCCAATATAGTGTGTGTGTGTGTATGTGTGTGTGCGTGTGTGTGCGTGCGTGCGTGCGTGTGTGCGTGCGTGTGTGCCTGTGTAATGTAAGTAGTAGGCAAGTCCATCTGAATTATTAAGGATGTGTTCCATGTTGCGATGGCTACTAAAAATAGATTTTTGGGAAAACCCGGATGATATGTCCAGTGTGAGAGTATGGGGAAAGAATTGTAATATCGCTCATAGGACATCAGCACCCCTGTCGGCTGTAGGACTACATTGACATCATCAGCGCTCTCTAGCGGTGAAAGGTCTTGTTAAGGAGTGGTCAAGGAGTCATCTAAGAGGGTTCATAGGTCATCCGACGTAAGGGAGCAACGGCGGTGGCTAACATCATTCATTAACACGGATCAAAGGGTCTGACGAGGAAACGAGAAACAAACAAAACATGCTATCGTACGAGTGCACACGTATTCTATTGAGCAACACAAGCATGATACAACAAGGGTAGCTACTACAACTACGTCTACAACTATGATGAGTATGATCATGACGTGACATGCGAGTCTTGACCACTACGCCAGATGTCGTGAGCTTAGGGGTGTGTCCACCTCGCCAGAGGGTAAATGGTGATGATGAGGTGACTTGCGGGTGTTTACCATTACTCCAGATGTCGTGAGCTTAGGGGTGTTTACCAACACTCCAGTGGCTCAATCGATGAGCTATGTGCGATAGACTGGGTAGACTGCTATCGGCGAGAGTACAGTCTACCCTGTCTCAGCTCTTTAAGCCAATCAAATACGCGGCAATCGGTAGCCACTAAATCGATGCCGAATATGTTAACAAAAGTTCTCATCAGAAAGCCGATGTAGCAATAAATAAGCTACATAATATTGTCCACAAACGTTAGACAGAGGACTCTGAAGTTTCTTGCTATTATGAGTCCACTCGGAACAATGTTCGATCATGAAGGTGCGGAACGCCGCGTGTCGTGGCGACGGGCCGTACGAGCAGAAGTAATCGCCGCGTCCAAAGGCATCCAGGTACAGCGCTATCCAATATTCACCCGGTTCGTCGCCGTCGTCGGTGTTGCACACGAAGGCGACCGGCAAAGCGTCTATCGTCGTAGGCAGTCCGTCTTTGGGTACGGTGCCGTAAAAGATCGCGCTTGTGAGCAGGTCCATCGCTAGTAATCTAACGATCTGCAGAGTGTCCATCTCAGTAGTCGTAGATGATGTTGCGGCTCTTGTCGATTTCGAGCACGGACTCGAACTCGGCGTAGGTGATGACGTTCACAGTGGTCGGCAGCGCGTCACGGGAATTCATCTCGATGCGCAAGTTGCCCTTTTGTACTAGATGGAAGCAGGTGCCATCGCATTCGTCGGGGGTCAGGTCAAAATTGAAGAAGGTGTAGCCGTACCGGAAGTCGCTGCGAAACAGTCCGTTCCCCTCGTCCTGCCACACCTTACCGGTCGAGGTGAACATGTTGATGTAGCTCCTGATGAAGAGGTTGTCGTCGAAATTCGGTTGGAAAGGTTTTGAGGGTATCTGTCGCCCGTCCACGTACACGGTGAGGAAGTTGATGGCGTTGTTCTTGGCGTGAAACGGATTCTTGGCATACGAACCGTTGTAGGCGTCGTTATCGATGCAGCACTGCACCAGACGTTTCGGCAGGGTGCCGAGGAACAGGTTCTCGTGCGTGCGCGATCGGGCGCCCGCGGGAATGGAGTACACCTTGCAGTCGACAGGCCGCATCGGATACTTGACCGTTCTCTTCTCGAGGGCCTTGATGTGCGCCATCTGCACGGACGGATTCAGGGTGATCTTCTTTGCAAACAAGGTTGGCATTGATGACGTTGATCTTGTAAGCGGGGTTGGCTCCGCCGCCCATGAGTGCAAACGCGTTCTTGCTTTCTACCAGTCGTATCTTAACATCGATGCCGTGGATCAAGAATTTATCCTGCAGGAACAGGTCCACGTGGAGACGGCCTATCATGTCGACGACCCGACTCCGCACTGTGTTCGCTCGACGAGCCACGAACGCTGCATTAGCCGCGGCCCCATCATCGATCTCAACGGCATCCACGCGGGTGGCCGTGTCCTTGTGCCACAGCTGTCTCGTCAGTTGCGTGATCTTGGCATCGGTGCCATAACTCGGCAGCGTCTCTATGTAGGCACGATACTGATACGTGTTGGTCAAAGGGGTCACGAGCGTACGTTCAGGTAGATGTCAACTTGACTGAACAGCGAATCCAGCCAGTTATTCACCGGACCCACGGGATCGGCCAAGTCGAGATCGTCCCCATTGGCTCGGGCCACCTTCGCCTGTACGTGTAGCATCGTGTTGGCGAGATCTCCCAATCCGGGTATCAAGAATTATATCGGTCCACTCGAGTCGGGAGAGGCCATGGGCTGATGTTCCACTATATGGCTGTCGACGATGTTGTTCTGAGTGGGGTACG
This sequence comes from Lamellibrachia columna, assembly GCA_963662155.1. Classification (NCBI taxonomy): domain Eukaryota; kingdom Metazoa; phylum Annelida; class Polychaeta; order Sabellida; family Siboglinidae; genus Lamellibrachia; species Lamellibrachia columna. The sequence continues at coordinate 18,719,030 of OY759268.1, forward strand.
GTAAAGAGATCCAGCTCGCTCTTGACCCATTCGCACGACTGTCTATGCACGGAAGCCATCGTCGAATATGTCGGCGTCACGTTTCTTGGGCGTCTGTCTCTTGCGCTGCCTCGTCACTGTAGTGACTCCTTTCTTCGCAGACGCGCGTTTTATATGTTTACGAGGTCGCACGCCAGGGATCAAAATGCTACTTAACAGGTTCTTCGTGACGCGTCGTTTGGCTGCCTTTTTATGCTCTGTCTGGACAAGACGTCGTCGGCGCTGCGCACGCCGGTCTTCCCTTTCACAACGCCACGACAGCTCTCTTGATGAGTGGCATAGCGCTGCATAGCAGACTTCCGAACAGACGTCCTAGTCCGTGACCCCTCTGGTATCGGGAACCGACGAAGTAGGGCAGTGCACCACCCTCCTGGCGCGCGTAATAGTCGTTGTAATTAATCTTCAGAACAGTCCGGTCCGATGCCGTCGAAAATGAAGCGTCACCATCACTCTACCGTACTCGAATGGCACGCGACACCGCGTGACGCAGCATACGCGTCACGAAAAGTACTCTTGCCGCTTCCCGTCGGTCCGGCGGCGATGCACGTGAAAGAATATTTCTATCGTTCATCCATGGTCACGTATGAAGGATGACGGGAGTGCATCGCCTTTTCTACACGTCAACCGGGCCCGTGCTCACCCCGTCCTTGTGCACCACGCGTTTGGCGTAGAAGTAGGTGAGGGCCGCCCGTTCCTGCACGTACGTCAACACGGTCGAGTTTCTCACTCGGAACCAGCGGTTCTTACCATTTCCGCTTCGGCGGTTGGTGAGCACATCCAGGAACGCGTCCTTGTCGATCTCGTTGTGACGTTTGTTTAGTCCGTTGGTGCTGTACTTGTCGGTGGCTCTGAAACAATAGTAAGTCTTGCTACACAACCCCACGAACCCGTCACCGGACCACTCCACCTTGAACAGACACGGTGTCCTCTTGTCGTGCGCTCTGCGTGCCGTACAACACGCCTCGCCACCGACCCACGGGAGTCTCGTTGAAGAACGTAAAGTAGGTCTTTTCCGGAAAGTCATTGAACAGGTAGAACAAGGTCAGACCTGGTGCCCTGATGCTTTGCTTGAACATGTCGATGCCACGCTGCTCGTAGAAGGCAAAATGTCTGTGTATGAAAGGGAATCACATCCCGATTGTTGTACCAGACGAGAAAGTCTCGCAAAGTCGTCATGCCGTTCTCGCGCCACGCCTCTTGGCAACTGGGGTAATCCTCGTCGGAAATGCCCTCGCTCTTCAGTCGGCTGAAGAAGGCAAGGCCTCTTTCGGTGGATACGGGAAATGACTTTTCGTGACCTAGCATCCGTACGCTTTCAGATACTTTTCGTAGCTGAACCACAGGGCTACGTAATTGATCATGTCTACGAATTTCAGCTGATCCGTTGACAGACACATGAGCGTGTTGTTGCGTTTGATGACGAAAAAGAACCCGATACCATCATTCTCTTCTTTGTCTTCTGTCTATTTTTCTTCTTGTTCCTCTGTCTTTGACGTGGACAGGAAGTAGGGTATGAGGAACTGTTTATACCGTACTTACCCGAATTGAACCCGATGACGGGTAATTTATGCAACCATCCATATAATTGTCCCATTAGCGTTTTGTACGGATTGGTTGGTGGTCGCGACTCCTTGTCGTTGGCGTCCTCATCCTCGGGTGATGGTGCTGCGTCATCATCCGCGGGTGATCGTTCAGGGTGCTCCCGTTCATCAATGTCCGTCTGTGTTTCTGCGAGTTGTTCCAACACATCATCGTAACAGTCTTTGATCTTTTCGTACGCGGCGTCACTCATCACGCGTAGGATATCCACCATGTCGCACACCAACTTGTTGGCGTCTCCATCCGTAACAACGAGACATTGCACTCGCTCGTGTCCGGGCACGTTCGATACCACGCTGACGCTCAACGGGATGTGACGCGCTACAAAGTGGACCTAGTCACTGTCCGATGGAAGTCTCGAATGTTCTCGTCGTCCAGACGTTCGAACACCGAGGGGTCGAGTGGTACACGCCACCAGAATAGACTCGACTCACACCCCCTCACACGTATGCTCGTGTCTGTGAAGTTTGGATGCGTATTTCCATAAACAATCACCGCACTTTCTACATCGCGAAGAGTGACAGTACATGCTTACATCTTGAATGTAGGAAAATGTGTCTCATGAAGGTTGATGTGCAATGTGTCGTGGAAATGGCATAACGATCGACGGACGAATTCGGCAGTCATCTTTCCATCCTCTTCATCCAATTCGACGAGCTTGTATACGCACACGTTTGTCTCAAACGTGGTATCTATGTGATAGAGGTCATCAAACGTGACCCCGGTAAAATCGTCCATGGCTACATCGCCTTGATCGTATGTCTCTTACAGCGTCTTCACCGCCGGTTCCAACCGATGTACGTCACCTCCTCGATGCAGGGCCAGGCACCGGAAGAGATACAGGTTATCATTGTACCTCTTGGAATTGTTGAGTTCCCTTTCCAGACCGATGACGGCTTTGTTCTTCTTGATGTAGGCTGGAAGGGTCACGCCTACACATCCTATCGGATGATCGATGATGCGGTTGTTGAAGAAAATGATATTGGTCTCGAGTTCGCACACCCACGCAGAATCTGGTCTTTGATTGAAAAAAGTATACTTTTGTTAGTCAC
>OY759268.1:18726719-19064219 GCA_963662155.1 Lamellibrachia columna
GGCCCGCGCAGGGCACTAATACACACACACACACACACACACACACACACACACACACACACACACACACACACACACACACACACACACACACACACACACACACACACACACACACACACACACACACACACACACACACACACACACACACACACACACACACACACACACACACACACACACACACACACACACACACACACACACACACACACACACACACACACATTCATGATTGACTCTGGGAATAAACATATAATTTTTTCTTCATGTGTAGTGTTGATGATTAAAAAAATTGCGTATGTAAGGAATGTGTTTAAAATATTCCAGTAGATCATTATTGACTAATTTGCAGGTTTGGGCTACCATGTTACTTTGACGAAGTTGCCTGACTTCGACAGTTCCGCAGTCACCAGCATGGTGCAGACGTATGTGCCAAATGCCGCCGTAGAGATTGACGGGGCAACAGAATTTACTTTACTTCTCCCCATGGACAGCTCGGGTGCATTTCAGGCGATGTTCATTGCAATTGATGAGCACAAAGAAGACTTGAAGATTCGCAACTACGGCGTCTCAGTGACGACATTGGAGGAGGTCTTCATAAGGTGTGGCATGTCTGGTGGTGATTTTAAGGCCCATTCACACAAACGATTAGTTGTCCGATTGATTGGGCAACAGTGTGTCGCCCGATCAATCGAACAACTAATCGCTCGTGTGAATGGGCCTTTACAACATTGACGCTCTCGTTGCACCAATGTGTCTTTCAGTTCAAGGAGTCGTGTGTATAACGATAGCGACGGATGGTGAGAGTAGAGATGGTCCTTGGAGACGGTGGTGAAAAGGAATCGGTGATGGAAGAAAAAGGGAAAAAATCAAAGACTGGTATCGGTGCCAGCCCCATCCCGGACTCTCATGGATAAAGAGGAGAACAACATTGAACCAGATATAGGGGCGTGGTGGTCTAGCGGTTAGAAGACCGGGGTACGAGTCCACGTGTCTTTCAGACGATACACTAAAAACCTTTTTATCTGGCGTCTATGCAGGGGAAGTAGAAGATCCCACACACGGGATAAATGTGTAACCTGTCGTGGACTCACAGAGTGGTGGTCCAACCCACTTGTTCCAACTCCCACGGCCGGAGCTGCTTCTCAATCTGGTGCATGAGAGGCGCCGAGCAGGCAGTCTGTTCGGTAGCAGTGCCGTAGCAGACTCAGTATATGGATCTACGTACAGCAGTGTTTGGATGGCTGCGGAGCAGGACATTGAGATTACTGTGGTGTCTATTTGCAGGATCAATGATTTGGCAGAAACTGAAATGGAAACAACACACAACGCAGTAAGGAAATCAAATAAGAAAATCACCAAATCAGGTAAGAAAATCACTAAACCACGTAAGTTCTTATATAGGGGTGTATCCTGTTCTTAATATCACTGAAAGCTCTTTTCACTTCATAATTCTGTATTGCGGTCCTTTTCCGCATTCCACAAACCATAGTATTTTTAACGAGGACTATGTTATACAGTTTATATGCCTGTGTTATAAAATGTAATGTCCAGATTGAAATAGGTATTCTTTTAGTAAAACTTCGAGCAGATGCCGTATATAGCCTCCAAAATGAAGCAGAATTTTTTTTTACTTTTTCCATGGACAGTATTTATTGTTGGTGTAATTTTTAATATAATTGATATACCGGTATATTATAATTTTTTTTTATATATATAATTAATACTATTTTAATATACGGTTATAATTGCATGTATGTAAAGCGCGTGAGAGCAATATTGATTGAACTGATGCTATAGAAATACTTTCATTATTATTTATAAGAAATACCGTCATCCTTCAGCGTACCCCACCGAGCTGGAGAGGGCTGCATGCGGCGTCGTTATACTCAAACAGTTCATGGCTCTCCTGATCTTGCGAGCGTTGTACGTGTGGCGTAAACCGTTCACGGCCTTCTTTCAAGTCTTCCTGCCGGTCGTGTTTCTGATCACGGTAATGTCTTTATCCAAAAACTCGAAAGCGGTCAAGACAGACTCCTCCCGTATTTACCAGCTATCCGACTTTGGACGCAGCTCAGTCGTCTGTGGTGCAAGTGCGGGGGTGAATGCCCAAGCTCTATTAGCTTCTTATCGTCAGTTGCTGAAGTCGACGCCGCACGAGCTGGTAGAAAAGCCGACGGTGTATGACCATCTGATTAGGGTTGCCAAAACAGACACATTTGAATTTATTTATCGGCATTTTGTGGCCGCACAGTTCGAGACGAAGCCAGACGGAAGCGTGTGGGCGACGGTTTTGTACAACCAGCAAGCACTTGAATCTGCCACCATCAGTTTGAACCTAGTCGACAACGCCATTCTGCGTCACGTCATCGGACCCCAGTACTCGATAGAGGTTTCTTCGCTACCGTCGTCGGTGAAAGTGGATAAGAAATTTTTTGGAAAATACAATAATTTGCCTGACTTCTCCCTGATGTTCTCACGGGAAGCAATCATATTGATATTTGGGATACTCGCCGTCATGTTGCCGATCACCATGGCTAGTTATGTAACTCTCATAGTCACCGAACGAGTCGGCGGAATGAAGCACTTGCAGCTGATGACCGGAGTGTCCCCGGTGACGCTGTGGGCTGCCATGCTCACGTTCGATAGCTTCGCACACTTTCTCACGGTGGCGCTCATGCTGGTCGCCTTGAACGTGTATGACGTCAAGTTGTTTGCAGGCGTCACTAATTCGTTTTACATCGGTGTGCTTCTTATAACTTACGGATTCGCCACTCTGCCGATGACATACTTGATGTCGTTCCTATTCCAGTCACCCACCAGTGGCCTTATATTTGTCGCAATGTTTAACTTGACAACTGGTGAGTGAACCTACAGTAGTTGCACAGGTGCCAAGTGGCACTGGACACAAAGAGGGGGATCTACAACTTTTTGTCATGTGAAAGGGTTAGATGTAAATCTGGTCTATTTACTCCATTCTGGTGCATTTTCTGTATATTGTTGTTTGGTTGTTTATATATATATATATATATATATATATATATATATATATATATATATATATATATATATATATATATATATATACTTGAAATTATATATATATATATATATATACTTGAAATTCTTCAAACAACCATGCATATGGTCTACACACACATATATATATATTATATATATATATATATATTTATAAATTTGTAGACCATATGCATGATTGTTTGAAGAATATATATATATACTTGAAATTCTTCAAACAACCATGCATATGGGATAAAAATGTGAGGTTTGACGAGAAAACAATTGTGTTAAAATTTTACTGCAATCCGTTGAGAGGAAGTGACCTCTCACACAACACAAAATTTACCATTATACTTGTTTAACCCCGACATTTCGATATATACAATGCAATATCTCGAAAACTAATCAGACGAGGTGTATTCACTGAAACATTTTGCTCAGTCAAAAATCCCCTAACCCAAACCATAACCCTAAAATTCCCCCACCCTGAAAAGTCGCAGGTGCATTTGTGTCCAAAAGTAAATGATAAGACACAATTGTAACACATTAGCAAAATTAAATAGGTAGTTTGCTAAATAAAATTTACAATTGGGCTTAATAGAAGTTGCCGTATACCAAAAAATACTTTAAGAGGTGATAAGCCAAGTTCGGAAATCACAGAAAAAAATTATTTAGCTGAAGAACAATATTATGTTTCGTAAGTATATTGATGCTTGCAAAAGTTGAATGTTGCAGTATTTGCTCACAAAAGTTGAATGTTGCTGTGTTTGCTTACAAAAGTTGAATGTTGCTGTGTTTGCTTACAAAATTTGAATGTTGGTATGTTTGCTCACAAAAGTTGAATGTTGCTGTGTTTGCTTACAAAAGTTGAATGTTGCTATATTTTCTTACACAAGTTTAATGTTGCTGTATTTGCTTACTAAAGTTGAATGTTGCTGTGTTTGCTTACAAAAGTTGAATGTTGCTGTGTTTGCTTTCAGTTACTATATTGCCGATACTGCTTCTTCTTCTGAATTCGGACTTCATTACAGATGTGCTTAAGGCCTTTGTTCCGAGCGCAAGCCTACTGGGAGGGTTTCTCTCTCTCACTATTAACCGCATTATGGTGTATCAATGTCAACAAATAAAGAACCTCAATTGCTCTTCGGGAATCCCCAATGCTTGTTGCCCAGGTAAAAAGTACACTTAATACTTTTACCTTAATATGATTGTTAGGGGTAAACTTGCATAAAAGTCAATAACTTCCTGTTTACCCCCTTCAAACATTGTATACACATATATACATGTGTTGTTCTGCAGATAGGTATAATTGGATCGTATTCATATGTAAATATATATATATATATATATATATATATATATATATATATATATACATACATACATACATACATACATACATACATACATACATACATATATATGGTTGTCTTGTATCATATTGCCAATGTTTGAATAAATTAATCTATCAGGTTAGTATTGGGTCAATTCCACTGTTCAAAACCGCATTGTAACGGCGACAATTTATTTGATTCATTGCTTACCGTGTTATCGTTACGTCAATGTATCTAACAGCGAACCAGGTGATGATTTTGGAGCTATGCACCTAAACGAGATAATAAAAACTAACCATGTGCAACTAAATTCAAGAATGTCATGCCAGTGGTTTACTCAGTATATGTTATAAAAGTGGGCGATTCCAGTCATTTCTCCGGTTGACTGAGGGCTGACATCTTAACCAGCGCGCCCAATAAGCGCATGCGCAATTCTATTAAATCGGGTAACCTAGACTCCTTGTGACGTATTAAATGAGGCCATACACAGAACCAATGCAAAATCTCAAACAAACGTGATATTTTGTCAGAAAGAGGACTAGTTTAGTAAACAATGGCCGAAATATGTTAAATAAGTTGAATTTGGATGCAAACAGCATGACATATCCTATTCGCAAGTATAGAAACAGGTGCATACACGCATATTTTCATTTGTCGAGTGAATGTTGCCAGAATACGACACTCGTGACGTATGCATTGTGGCGCCGCCGATGAAATTAAGATGCTGTGTGTTCAACAAGGTTTTCCTAATAAACCACTGGGGAATATTCTTAATTGTAGTTGCAAATGGTTATGTTTGAGTAAATCTGTGCATAGGCCCAACACAATGACTTCTGTTTCATTTGATTATGCGCAGCCCGTTTGCGAAATGATAAAACTATATATTTGTGTACGATTATTCCGTGTGCGCAGATTATTAATTCCTAAGCGTGTTAATAAACCGTGCGAATGAATTACTAAGCAGAGCGAATGAATTAGTAACCCTGTGCACGGATTACTAAACCATCATATGAAGAAAATATGCTTACAACGTCGCCATATAATTGCATATATTACTCCTATGTAAAACAGTAGAATGCTTCAAGCGAGGCAGTCAGTATTTTGTTATGAACGACAAAGGTTATTGTTTGGGGACAAAGCACCTGGAAGAGCTAAAAAACAATTAACGATTTTATGAAAACAATCAAGAATATCACGCTAGTGGTATTCTCAGAATTGGTTCTAAAAGTGGGCGATTCTGGTCAGATCTCAATTCCACTGGAGGTTCACATGTTTATTGGGCGACCAATGAGCGCCTTGAAATTATAAGAAATCGACTCCGATGAAAGGCATCCAGTGCCTTCTGCCGAAATCGAAAGGCAGTCGGAAACAGGACGGAAATCTCTTTTGCGTGCGTGCGTGAAATCGTTATATGCAGAAAGCTAAGGCTAGAGTCTGCGTAAAATAGATTTCCTTCCTGTTTATATATATATATATATATATAAACAGGAAACATATATATATATATATGTTTATATATATGTGTATATATATATATATATATATATATATATATATATATATATATATATATATATATATATAACAGGAAACATATATACGTACGTACATAGATACATATTTAAAACCTAACGTAACATATACCTTTCTCTTCAGATACCTGCGAACAACTGCCTGATGGTGACTGTGTCATCTGGAATCCTCTGTTGTCAATGTCCAAAGGCATTGCGAAAAACGTGATCACCTGGTGCGCTCAAATGGCCTCCTACTTCGTCATTATGCTTATCCTCGACATGCGGCTGGTGCATATACTGTGGTACCAGTACCAAAAATACACTGCTGCTGATAGGCCCGCTCCGTCCGACGAAGACGACGACGTGGCGGACGAACGACGTCGAATACAAGAGATATCGGTCAGTGAGCGCAAGCATGGTGATGTCATCATACTAGACGGTCTGACGAAGGTAAGGTATAACGCAATCGAATTGAATTTTTGAAGACTCTGGTTAGTCCAGTCAATGCGTTTCTTTATAGGGAAACAAAAGTCATGGATTTGGGCCTATGCACCTATAAGATTTGACTCTACATTTAAGAATATCACACCAGTGCTTTACTAGTCAAACCGTGTTTAACACACATCTTCTTGATTTAATGGGCCGCGCCATACTGTTAGATAACCCTACGTCACGAGTGTCAACGTCTAGCGATTTCCATTGGTTATCTGATTATCAGTTGAACTAAAAACATGTGAAGAGTGCAACCATAGACACACTCAACGCGAAGAAATGACAGAGCAGCTATGTTTAATGTCTGCATATTATGCTACATAACAGCAAACATATATGATGTACACCACATATAATATTTTATTGATTATTTGTGGCGAATATTTAAGATAGATACGTGATGTAATTGAAAACGTAATCGAAAAGTAACTGATTCTTTCCGGCTCTCTAATTTGGAGTACAGGTTGTACTTCCGTCGACAATCGATCCCGCGATGCATTGCGTTTATGCACATACGCCGTCTTGCGATCAATACTATGACGGCTTCGGGTAGCGACTATTCCAATTACATTTCCGGAAAAATGGAATTGGCTTCTCAATTCCAATTACATTGTAATTGACCCCAGAGTCTGAGTGTGATATGTGTCCTTCTCCATCGCAGTACTACAGGTCGTTCCTAGACAGAGGTGACTCCATTCTCGCCGTTGACAACCTCAGCGTTGGCGTCCATGTGGGCGACTGTTTCGGCCTGCTTGGCGTGAACGGAGCGGGCAAGTCGACAACGTTCATGATGTTGAATGGACAGAGGATGGTAACCCGTGGCACGGCTTACATTGGCGGTGAATCCATCACTGGTGATATCAGGAAGGTGAATTTTTAGACAAATTTGACGTCTGAGAACATTATTTCTCGAATAGTACTTTTTGAAACTGTTTCCAGATGTCAATTCCCTCCACTTTTTATCCTCCTTCGCCTTTCTTGCGTCTCTATTTTAACGCAGTTTTCTCATATTAACATTCCATCCTCAACTGGTTTAGCCTGTCGCCAATCCAGCTCCTTGATGTCCCACTATGTAGTGTGTAAATAGTTTAAGTTACCGCAGTCAAGTAAGTCAGTAAACACTTTGAGGGTCAATGCCGATCATGGGCGTGACCTCCATCCTCTTGCCGATAGCACGACAAAGTTACGAAATTTCACCAAGGGTTAAAATAGTGAGTTATCAGCGTTTCCATTTTCACTTCAATTTGACCAAACATTAAATAATTTAATAGTTTGTGCGATGATTTCACAAAAAAACGAAATACAAATAACCTTTAATATCTTAAATCTTAAGATGTGTTCTATAGGTGTTCAGCCAGCTGGGTTACTGCGGTCAGACAGATTCTCTGCATCCCCATCTCACATGCCAGGAGACACTGGCGCTACACTGCAGACTGAATGGTTTCAAGCAGGTACAGAAGACAGTGAAATTGTTCCTGGAGATGATGGACATAGTCACGTATTCGAACACCCAGGTGCAACATTTAAGGTTAGGATGGCTACCTGTCCATGTTTTCTAGCACACGTGATATTTTCAAAATTAGTTTATTCAGAAACGCTTAGGGCAAAAGCGTTACCCTAAAAGATTAGTGTAACTACATGTCTTCGTTTTGTAGTGCACGTGGTAGTTTCACAAATTTATTCAGAAACAACGAGGGTGTAACATTTAAGATTAGCATGGGCGGATCCAGGGGGTGTCCATTAAGTGCCTGGGCACCCCCTTTTACTTCGGCCGCATTTTTTCATCAAGTAAGAATTGCTGGAGCACTTGTTGCGAAGGCATACAACATGATCTACTATGCTTTCATTAGTCGTAGCAGTGGCACAATTTCTTCACAATCACACAATTTCAAATTGGAATTTAGTTAATTTTCAAGACAATGTGTGGTGATATTAATATGTGCATGCGTGTGTGTGTCCGTGCGCATGCGCTTGCCTGTACCCGTGTATGCTTTATAGAAATTTGGATAACTGTAGTCCTGCCACCTGATGTAATTTTTGGTAAACTGTATCTTAGGATATGGATCCGCTCATGGTTAAGATAGCTACAAGTCTGCGTTTTCTAGCACACGTCGTGGTTTCACAATTAATTCATTAATTCAGAAACGTATCTACATAACATACCTCCCCATTGTCAATATGCCGGCTTCATATGTATCTACGGTCTTGGTCATATGATATTGGTCACATGACAGTATTTCCATGACAATTGCTGGGAAGGGGAAGTTGACAGATCAGTCGTGGCAAGGATGAAGGAACACATTTTAAGGCCCCTTTCGGCAACTTGGGACCTTTTTCCCATTGTGTTCCATGCCATTATGGTCAGACGTGCCACCGCTTTGACCAAACAAATTGAGAGAGGCCATTGAAATATGGCAGATGTACCCAACATTAAACACAGACAGCCTATATGGCCGGACGTCCCGCAATTGTCGTTGACATACTCTCTTGTCACCGCGATTATTGTAAAGTGACATCATCAACTTGCATATTTTACGGATAGTTACGTTTAAATAACCTTAGACTGTGAAAGGCACCTGTTATTCTTTACACATTTATCGACTTTTTAGCCTCACTGTTCATGTCCCCAATTCAACTCTATTCTCAAAAACCTTAATTGGCTACTGGAGAATTACAATTCTGGACATTGTTTCAATGTAAGATGGTTAGAGTTGTATGTAATCCAATCTTCAATAATACTTAGAGATTACATAGGTAATGTACCGAAAACACACAAAAACAGTGTTACATGAAGATCAACTTACAACTTAAAACTATTTAAAATCACCTGTATGAATTTACATAATTTAATTAACTTTGCATGGCTTGAAACAATGTACAACTGATCCATTGTGTTTTATTTGGCCTCACAAAATATTATAAACTTTTGTCTAACTTCTTGAAAAATCACCAATATCATTACAATCACATAAAATACAAACTCGCTCTTGCCTGGCAGTTCCACTATGCCTGCCTTGCTGAATCGGTAATCGACTATTACCAGTACGAAAGTTCTAGATACATTTGGTGGTAAAACAAGCATTGCTGTAAACAGATACATGACACTGATCACGTTTGTTCGCGTTATGTTGTCACGTGCACAGCGGCGGGACCATGAGAAAGGTGAGCATGTCGGTGGCTCTGATTGGACTGCCACCTATTGTCTTGCTGGACGAGCCGACGGCCGGACTGGATCCGGTCTCTCGACACCAAGTGTGGGACTTGCTGGCCAGCTTCAGGAGCGCCGGCCGCACCATCGTCCTCACGTCGCATAGGTATGGTGTTGGGAGAAAGGGACGGAGGAGGAGTGAGGGAGGACGAGGGGAGAAAAGAGGCACATATATAGATCGAGGGATGGAGATAAAGTGGAGAATGAGAGAGAGGGAGGGGAGTGTGTGTGTGTGTGTGTGTGTGTGTGTGTGTGTGTGTGTGTGTGTGTGTGTGTGTGTGTGCGCGCGTGCGTGTGTGTGAGCGAGAGGGAGAGAGGCAGTTGCCAACATGTTGGCGACCGCTTTTTCAGTTAGCAACTCAAGTATAGTCGTTATGTGTATGTTCTCCACCAACGGTTGACAACATTTTGTGTGGGCATCTAAAAAATCGTTCGGTCGATGAATATTTACTAACTATTTGCAGGCATACAAATTATTGGCAACTAAAGGTCTGTATGTGTATGGCGGGCTTTGGAAAGTTGAATAACTGTCTATTGTTAACATTAGATGCCGTGTACAGTAATCAAGACGTGTGTGTGTGTGTGTCTGCAGCATGGACGAGTGTGAGGCGTTGTGTACACGGCTCGTCATCATGGTGAATGGCAGGTTCAGTTGTCTGGGCAGCATACAGCATCTCAAGAGCAAGTTCGGTCGTTCTTACTCCCTCACAATCCAGACCGAACCCAACGCGGACGGCACTCAGCGAGATGTGCAACCGCTGAAGCAGTTCATAGATTCGGCGTTCCCGAGCAGCCAACTGGTGGACGTCAATCATCTGCAACTGAGATACGATATACCACTGACGACGATTGACTGGGGGTACATATTTGGAACGATGGAAGGAGCGAAGGACACATACGGAGTTGTCGAGTACTTCGTTGCGCAGCCGACTCTTGAACAGATCTTCGTTAACTTCGCACTGGAGGGCATCGAACGAGAGAAACTCATCCGTGGTGGAGGATCCTCTGTCTAGAATCCTCCGTCTAAAATTAGTGTTGCGCAGTTCTAGAATTCGGCTTCCCGTGTTAGAATGGCTTCCATTCAGTGCTTGGTTTAAATTCTCCTATGTCAACGATTGCATTGTTGAACCTTGGAAATATGATCAAATGTGAGACGAGTAAAAGTAATGTTAATACCGAGGTTGCCCCGTTAAGGTAGGCGCTTATCATGAAATCAACATAATGAAACCTTAATTTGTAAAGGTTTGAAATCCATTATACCTCAAAAAAACAAAAGTGCTAAAATGTTGGGGGATCCCGTGCAACTACGTCAACAGCAAAATAAGCACAATACCGTTCTCTGATCATAACTAGTCACAACACGATATTTATTGACAATTCAAATATAAAACTTGCAGGAATGTTGCAATTTAATATGTTCATATAACATAAATAAAGCATACCGTGTCAACTATGCATGAAACAATGGTAACATTAATTATTTGATCAAGCCGTGGAAAAAACACATTTTTGCTCGATCTCAATATTATATTCAATATTTGACCCACAAGGAGTAATGTTTCTTCAGTAAAACTTGGTCAAAATGCTCATTTACTATGTATCTATGAAACGGTAAAAAGTTCAGAGGTCCTGTGCAATTTTTTTTTATATCTGACATAGTATAAAATTAACATTTACGGCGTCAGCAAAATTTGCAAAATACTGTTCTCTCATCATAATCAGTCATAACACGAAATGTATTTACTATTACAAGATAGCACTTGTAGGAATATTGCAAGTTGATGTGTTCAAATTACATAAAGCATAATATGTCAAATATGCATTACAAAATTGTCAAATTTATTATGTGATGTATTCACGAAAAACCTAATTTTAGCTCAGTTTCGACAATATTCAATATTTTTTACCAATATGGAGTAATGTCACTTCAGTAAAACTTGGGCAAAAAAGAGGTTGGTAGGTCCCGTTAAAATCTTTGAGATAGCTCACATAATAACGGCTATGTCAGCAGCGAAATTAGCCAAACCCAAATTTTAAACACGAGTAAATTTTCGGTTCTTATTAACGTTCTTTTATCAAAACGTATAATTTATCTTTATTGTTGGCATTGCCATTGAGGGCGTAGTTTCAATTGACAGTATAACTTTTGTGTTGATTTCATGTTACGACCACGATGCGCAGTTAGCTTGATTTCAGGGTTGACGCCTACCTTGAAGGGAATGTACGGGGATTTTCACTGGCTATAACTCGTAGAGAGTACTTCATGTTTGATTCGGTATTGCCTTAGTATATTTACCGTTAGAAATTGCATCAACGGGAATAAAACAATCCAGAAACAAAAAGGAATCTGTCTTGCCGAATTACTCATCTGTTTACGTCCTAGTGACGACTGTTTTACTGCGAGACATTTCGAGACCGATATGCATTTTATGACATTTCCCATTGGCGACCATGTTAACGTTTTGCATGATTATAAGAAAATGGGACCCCAAACAATTATGAAACTTCTTACCTGTCTTTGTCATCATCTCATTGACATGCTGATAGAATTTAGTCAAAGTATCTTACTTCTAACTCATTTAAATTGCCTGAACGTGCCATACCCGTCAAATTTTACCAATCTCTGCCTGAATTACTACGCACATGTGCCTTGTGGCGAAAAGATTGCCAAAAATCCTGCTGCCTATTAAAATCATCTAAACATCCACATTTACACTGTCAACATGTTCTGCCAGCAAACTTCCCAATGTGCCTGGCTCAAATGCAGTTATGTCAGATTATATGATTTTTTTAAAATTACACACATCTAAAATTCGTAGGGCACAGGAAGTCTGAGGCATGATCCTATCAATAAGCCAGTTCGGAGTTTCGACTACGCATGCGCCAACTCCCTTGTTACAATTCCCGGTCAAAGGGCAATCGATATAGGGGTAAGACCACAGTTGACCTTCCTGTTTATGTAGGGCGTATTAAATTGCGATATGTGAATTTAAAGAATTCATATGATGTGACATAAGTGCAATTGAGCAGGCATATTCACAGGTTTGTTTGTAGAAGCTATTGGCTGTGAAATGGTGCATTTTTTTAGAGTTTTAGGGAGGGATTTATGGGAATTTTTCTGCTATGGGCCACGTGGGCGCATGAATACAAGGCTATTTTTGTCAAAATTGATGGGCATGGCACGTCGGGGCGTTTTAAAAGAGCTGGAGGTATGTGATTTTGGTAAAACTTGGTCAGCATGTCAAAGAGATGATGGCAGTTGCTGTGAAAAAGTTTCAGAATTTTTAGTGGTCACGTTTTCTTATAATCTAACAAAACGTTAACATGGCCACCAATGCAATTTTCAACTGTGGTCTGACTCCTATAAACTGCTGTTGATAACCGTATCGCCTTTCGTGCTGTCTGCTACAAAAACACACAGTATTGTCAAGTAAGTAACCTATATCACTTTTATTACCAACGTACAGCTGTACATACAATGTAGTAGTCTAGTAGTGTCGTCTTTACAACTGGCCTACGTATTCAACCGAGTATCTGTATGTACAATCAAGATAAGGTAACAACTCGTCTAGAGTCAAGTGACTTGACTCCTGGCTCTAGGCTAGGGATAGGCCCAAGCATTGGCTTTAGGCTACAGCCTAGACGGTAGTACATTTTTTTATCTGTCTTTCTTTCTTCGTTTAGCATATTTCAGTTTGACATGTGGATGAATATATATGGGATAGTACACGTGTGTAGTTATGTGCCTATGTGTTGTGAAGTCTTAATGAGATACTCCCAAATGGGTGTTTTGATGGCAACCCAATTGCTATAAACAACAGCATGAACTGCTGGCTAATGGGTTTATGTCCTTAGACTTAGGACACTGCTGAAGTCCAAGGGTTGCTATTAAGTACCCAGCCCAAATATACCCTCCTACTGCAGTTACAAACCTCAGTCATTAGTATCTCGTGACAGGTGTTGCTGTTTCTTGCAAAATCAATAAAATGTTTAGCAATTCTTCTTATTTCAGTTGCATGACAAATGTGTTTCAGCTTTGTACATGTGGTATATCTGCTAATATGTTAAGAATGCCCATAATTTACAAGTAATCTAACATTTACATATGAATACGTTTTTGTTAATCATTTAATTTATGTTGTTTCAGACATACCAGTTTGTGCTGTGTTGAATTGTGGGAATGGAGAGTACAAGCTGGACTGGTGGAAGTCGGAGAATTGTACAATCCACCCAGGATTTCAGAAAGGTGTAGGGCAGTGCATATGTCCGACCCTTTTTGTTCTGTACCAATTTCCAACAGAAGGGAAAGATCCTGAAGGCCGCCAGAAATGGATGAAGCTTTTGAACAGACAAGAGGAGGGCACTGGAAAGAACTGGGAACCAATACCATATTCCAGAGTGTGTTCGGTCCATTTTCCACATTTACATCATATTCTGTCAAGTAGTTGACTGCTGCCTCTGAAACATACTGGAAGGCATCTGCACTGTTACAGCTGACATACAATGAACCTATCAACGCCACAAGTGTGGAGGTCTCTGGTCGTTCTACTGGGTTGAACAGCTTCCTTACAGAAGGGTTGATGGGAACCCTCTTCCCTCTTTTATTGTAATGTGGCTTGTGCCATTCCATTTCAATCAGTTTCTTCGGCTCAACACCACCTCTGCTTTTTGATGGTGCAGTCCACTCGGCTGGAAGTGAAATACATGCTTTGCTGTTGTGGCCATTCTGCCAAGCATAGTCTAACGTAAACAGGACAGTGGCAACATGGTTACAAGTTGACCCGAGTCTGCAACAGAAGATACAGGCAGCGAATTTTTTTTATTAAATGCTTATGTACATATTTAGATAGCGAATTTCAAAAACAAGAGAAAGCGTGTGATCATGTTATGCCTTCTGGTAATCTCTTATTAAATCACTGTTATATTGTATGTTATGTCATTTTATGTTATGTCATTTTATGTTCTATGAGGAAAGTTAGTTGCACAGAATGTTAGTGTTGTAATGCTCCCATTTCACAGCCAACAGGGGGATGGGGATTATATTTAATAGAACAGATTACGGCTAAGGTCTCCGTTTAATAGTAATCAAGACCCCGCAGCAATCCCATTTTACACATCTCTTTATTATTACAAATACAATCTTAACACATGATAAAATAGCTGGCTTACAAAATAGTTGCAGCTAAGTAAAATTTAGAGCATCTTAAATTATGTTTATACTCTAGTGGGTAATGAAATGATGTGTAATGCCCTCCAGTGCCTAAATATATATATTAATCCTACGTTAACCCCCCCTGCTAAACTGAAATGTGTCCCAAACTTATACATTTGTCGAGAACCGAACAGACCAACTTGATAAGTTGAATGGATCTGATGTTACCCTCTGCGAATTTTGCAAGTTGAAGTAAACTAGCGGACACACATACCATCCCCAAACTTTGTACAATACATTTTGCCATCATAGTACCTTACATAGGAGGCATTCTCATAACTGCACATATCAGTCATTATAAGCAATTCATACAATTGCAGTCTGCAGTTTGAATACAGCTAAGTCCAATGTTACTTGACTGGGTGCCAACCCTTTATGAAGACCAAACATTGTTTTTTTTTACTCAAGTAATTTCTAAAGCATCCTATAATCACATTATATATTCACATAAGTGATCAGTGCTGCCTGCCATTGTGTACTTTACAAAGTAATCTTTTTGTATTTCCCTGGGTACAATATTATCTTCAACCCAGTCTCTCTTCCTTACATTTAACCATTTAATTGTTACTATACTTTTCCTCGGTAGCGTTTAGAACACAATACCCTCTCGATTGTTTTTGAGTGTCCTCAGTTTGAGAGAGGTCTGGTTGCATGTTTGTGTCAATTGAATGGTCCGGCCGTCTGCTAATTGTGTCCTCGTTGACAGTTAAATCAGACTGACTGTTTGGTCTCTCTGCTTCGTCTGCAGGACTGTCCTCCTGCTCTGCGTTCCCACCCTGCTCCTGTGTCCCACCTCCCTGTGGAATGTTACCCTCACTGAATGGTTTCAGTCTGTTTGCATGTACAAACGTGTTCTGTAACACATGAGTGTCTGTATGTCTCAAACTGTATGTGTGGTTTTGACAACACTCCACAATACAATATGGTCCTTTCCATTTTCTCTGCAGTTTAGCAAACAAACTTTTCTGAACATGAGGTGCGCATAGCAACACAGTCTGACCTACTTTACAGTCTGGGTCCTTTGCCTACATAACATGTGTCTCCTTGTTTCGCTCAATGTTATGACTAACATTTTCATTTGCAAGGGTTCTTGCCAACCGAAGATTCTTTATAGTTTGTCTTTGGTAAATTTTCTGGTGGTAACATCACAGTGTCAATTGGTGTTAGCATTTCTTGACCAAAAAGTATGGCGAAAATTCAGTTGAGCGCATAGCCGGAGTCATACGGTATGCCATCAAGATACCTGGCAACTTAGATGGCCAATCTGACTGGTCATCTTTGACATAAGCTCTCATTCTCTCACAACTCGCATTTGTTTGAGGATGATATGCACCAGTACAGTGGCGTTTGAATGCAGACAAATTACACAAGGCAGCTACCAGATTTGACATGAACTGGGTACCCCTCTACCGTTGTCGCTTTCTGGTCCTTTAGCGGAAATGCTTCACACCACCGTGAGGAACTGTCTATTATTAAAAGTATGTACTGCTCCCCACCATCGGCCTACGTTCTCATTCATATTGCATACGAAAACTAGAACATTATTTGAGCCATCTCAGTTGGAACGATACTTTATAAGTAGATGAACATTGTTGGACTCTCGATAAGCCAATGGCTTCCTTGTCCACTTGCCATCTGGGCCTTTGGCTTGGGTGGCAAATCTTGTTAATGAAAATGCTGGATAATCGCGCGTACCCAGAACAAATAACGTTTTGCGTTTTTACGCTGTTTTGGAACTCCAGTTCATGTTCTCTGTGACGTTTCGCGTGACAATCGGCGTCCGTAATGTATGTTTCCGGTGACGATGGCAACGGACGAACGTTTAGCGGTGTCCATGGTAGATGTTTCCAATGTAACCGTCGGTTGAAGAACGTCCGACCTCAATCGGCGTCAACGACTCGCGTTTCGCGATGTTCGCCCGTGTGTGTTTGTGTCAACGTCACGTGTCTGGTGACATTTCTCGATCGGGAGAACTCGATCGCCTCGCTCACGTCCGCATTCCTCTGAAACACGAAATAGGCCCTGCAAATATTTACAAGCGTAATATAAATTAATATAACAAATATATAATTACATCTCGGTGACGATCAGCTCTTCTGAAAACGAAAAGTCAAACACAATCACTTGTAGGGGTCTATATAATAATTACACATTGTATAAATTATTATTGTCAATAGCATACACAATTTTTAGTATGTAATCACAAATCACACAATACCGTCTTAGACTGCGGTTTCGCTGAGTCGCCACATTATGACTTTGATACGTGGAATATCGAACATCGAAAATATTATTTCTCAAACAGACGCCACCACCTTTCATATGACGAATTTCAGCGTCGTGAGTTTTACTGTTGTAGTTTGAAAAAGTATTATTTCCTGGTAGCTAATGCAGTAGTGAAACAATATCAGTAAGTGCTTAAATTTCCAATGGTCTCTATGCAAGTTCGTCTTTCTATGTGACATTCATCATCGTCTGTGACAGATGTTCCCGGTGACAATGGCAACGGACGAACGTCTGCCTCGATCAACTCAAAAACCAACTGTTTTGATAATATAGTGATAATATTACTGAATGAATATTCAGTATAATATTATATTACAGAGGTATGAATTATTAATTAATGCACTTTATCATGATAATTATAATGATGACGAATGCATACCATACATTTCTAGGCTTCAGCTGGCATATTCTTTTAGCAGATGTAGCAGTTATTAATATTACATTCCAAGTCATATTTACCTATGATATATTTTTTTAAGTCATTCACAAAGCCTTGATATGAATGGGTGTTAATTATCTCCATGGCAATTTGTGGAAAAAAGTTTTCTTGAAGTAATTTTGGTATAGTATGTCTGATACAAAGGCGGCAGTATATTGTATTAGTTTAATATTCTGGAATGGTTCCATTTTTGTATCTGTAGAAAAATTTCATGCATGACAGCTTATAAGAGGTCGTCTGCTTTTAACAGTTCTAGTTTGAATAAAAGTGTACTGTGTGAATTATATTTACTGTTTGATATAGATCTAATTGCTTGCTTTTGTAGTTTGTTTATTCGTTTGTTTATTTGTCTGCCCCATGCTAATATACCATAGCGTAGGTGTGATATAAATAGCGAAGAATATATTATCTTTAGGATGTGTATTGGTATGTAGTGTTTTAATCTAGAGAGAATTCCACATATCCTTGATAGTTTGTTGGTTATGAAGTTTTGATGATGAGACCATGTTAATTATGACTCCAAGAAATTTAAATTGTGTCACCCGTTCAACCGGTATATTATTGATTTTAATGTTAGGTACTTTGTGGTTCTTTAATTTTCTCTGTTTATAGCGAAAAATCATCATTTTTGTTTTTGCAGCATTCAGGGACAGTTTATTTACTGCTAACCAGTCTGTTATTTTAGTCAATTCTGAATTGATGTTGTTGGATGTAGCCAATTCATTCGTTTGATCATTTTTAAATATATTTAGTGTGCTCAGCAGGGTGGTATCATCTGCATACATGATTGGACAGAAATTGGTGCTTGCCGTTGCTAGATCATTGATGTATAATTATTAGGAATATTAATGGCCCTAGAATTGAAGTTTCTCAACTCTAGGCCGCTACACGGAATATAAAAAAGAAGGGCACGCGGAGACGAGTTGAGGGACGAAAGAATTACGTTACCTGCACACTTTCTGGGAGGGGTATAAAACTAGCGTAACCTTAACCTGATACTTGTGGATTATAACTTCGAAATTGTTATCCCCATGAATGGCCCATGTTGCCCGTGTCCGGCCCGGGTCCTAGTCCGGGTTTTCGTATTAACAGCCTACAGAAACACCAGTAAAACAAAAGATCTTTGGCCTACTGGAGGATCTGCGGCGCACAGCGAGCTTCGTACGGGGAACCGGAGTCCATGTCTTGGCGTTCGACGAAGAAGAAGTAGAAGTATTAACATAGTCTACGTTACTAAGGCCTAGCTGACACAGCGCGTGTAACCGCACGTACAACTGAACGAGAACGAGACTACAGCGAGAACAACGATGGCCGTCTGGCGAGATACTGACGGCGGAGATAAACATTGAAAGCTCTTCTGTTGAGCATTCAGGTCAAAGGCATTAATAACAGCACAATGTCATCGTCAGACAGCGACACGGAGCTTTTCTATGATGCAGAGGACTTGTCGCCGACTTCTACCGTGAGGTATTGGATCACTTTTATTGTTGGGTGTTGACGTCGGTCCCTGTTGTCACTGTCACTGTCAGTGTCTAAAACCAGCTGTCAAAACGGGATCCCTGTCAAAACAAACTTCTCGGCTCCGCACGGTAGAAGTCGATAAGAACAAGACTTCGGTTAGAAATATACCTTTCAGATATCGGTTGTCAACAAACTGGTCTTGGTTGGCAGACAGTAGAAACAGTTAAGACAATTACAAGACCAAATTGCCGTCTTGTGCAAAATGTCGACTTTGGCCAATTTAGGAATGTTAAAAAAAATCTAAATTGTTCTGTAATCATTTAAACACTTCTATGTGATAAAGTATGTTATGCAGTTTATAACCCTTTTTGATTTTTTTCAATAACTTTATTATATGCAAAGTTATTCCACTTTTTTCGTTTCAAAAAAGTGGAATAACTTTATTATATGCAAAGTTATTCCACTTTTTTTTCTTCAAAAAAGGTATATTTTGTGTATTGCCTTACTATTGTAATTGAGTCCATTTCTTGTGACCGGTATGTTTGGTGGCTGTGCTGCCACTGAATGCAGGGGAACATGGCATTATGTGAACTAATGAAGATATTGAGGTGGAATAAAAAGTTAGAAAACACTAAGATGTTCACCTAATAATGTGTGACCTTGGCTGAAAATGACGTGTGGGATCAGGGAGGGGTGTAAGGGAGAATTAATATGCGCATTACGCATTGACCTTAATACCAATTAATGATCTAATTGATTACATCTTGACCTTTGACCTAATTAATGTGTCTTAATGGCCTATTTATTTTTAATTATGTCTGGATTGGGATGTTATAAAGCCAATAGATGCTGTAATTGTTGACCATAATATTGACCTTAGTGACCTGATTATTTAACCTCCATTGACCTCCATTTTATGTTGATAAATTACCTGTTTCAGCCATAGCGGATTGTACTTGACAGCGGTGTTCGAAAATTGACAGAGGGAAATGGTGTACATAATTGAATTTACTACAATATGCAGGGCTTAAATTTGCGAGTTGCGGCTCGCCAATGGTGCCCAAATATTGTCCTGGCGAGTGTTTTTTTAATAGTGGGCCCCAGCTGGCGAATGCATTTTGTAAGTTGTATTACTTAAAAAAATGGTTCAAGTCGGACCTCCAATGTTGCAACTTGCATGGGTTATGCAAATCATTCAAATGAAACATTTAGCTGCGTAAGCCGTTAGCAGCCAACGTAAAACTGTAGCGCTACCAGCGTCTGGATGGAGGAGCCCTCGATTTGGCTGTGCCATTCGATAGTTCATCTCGTACCACTAGGCGTCACCGCTGTACGTGCAAAACGAAATTTGTATCTTTTTTATAAGATATACCTATCACATCACACCTGCACTTCATAATATCTAATTATGAATAGATTTAGATCTAAGGTGTTCTGGAATAGTATCTTGTCAAAAGTCATTGCCAGACTTTCAGAATGCACTCCACGACCACAGACGGTCCATGGCACTTGCATTTTCATCTTATTCCCCATCTTTTCGTTGTTATGCCTACTTGTATTCACCACAGTTTGAACTGAGGTAATTACCACATCACCACACGTAATAATTGTTTCATGAAACATTCAAGTAATTGTAGTATCTAGCTTGTGACATGTGTTGCGGTTCTTACTTTGATACAAGTTTGTGTGCCAAGCATGGGCGATAACGGGGAAGTCGAATGTTTTTGTGCCATGGTTTGAATTACATTACAAACCGGCATCGCTACACATATATCTTTTTTAATTATGGTATCTAACTAATATTGTATGACTTTTAGATGTACATTTTGTAATTTTTAATTGCTCTGATAATGTAGTTAAACACGACTGCTGGTTCCAAAAGGTGGGAATAGACAGGTTTCCACATGCGCGATAATCCGGCATTTTTTTAGATTGTCTCTGATTCTTCTGCCGAATTAAAATTCTTACTTTTCTATGATACTCGTGAAGCAGGCAAATTCATAGAATGTGTAGTGTTTACTGTATAATTATAAAGAACAGTATATTCTTGCATGGTGAAATAATTGTTTGGAAAAAACACAATGGCATTGCATTAATATAACACAATTTATTATATATTTTGAGAGCTTTGTCATTTCCAGCAAGTTCACTGCAAGCTTGGCACATCAATATTCACATTTCACTGTTTCATAAAATAATGTCCTGCACTTTAACATGAAGTAATGTTTATATATTGTTCACAGTATGCTGTTAATGAGACATGGAAAAGGACAACACCCAAAGCAATGCAGCATTACAAGAAGTAGTCAGCTTCACCCTGTCATAAAAGGAACTATAAGATGAACCATAGAATACACTGCTGGCTCGGTACATCAATATTCACAGTTCACTGTTTCATAAGTCAATGCCTGTGCACGTGTCAATGCTCGCAGGGCATTGCAGACTCAGTGCAGAAATGTTCATATTTCAGTGTCTCATAAATCAATGTCATGAAGCAATGTGCATAAGTTGTGTACACATCTTCAGAGATCACTGTTTCATAAATGTTTAATGTATCGATGTTCACTGCACACTGCAGGCTCGGTGTACATATATTCAACATTTTCACATAGTTTTTGTCTGTCTTCTGCTGTGTGTTATCCTTTTATTCTTCATATGTATTGTGGAATCCTAGAAAATGAAATAAAGAATATGTATGTGTGTTTGTATATATATATAAATATATATATTAATATTAATATATATATATATATATATATATATATATATATATATATATATATATATATTATGTGCATTAAAAATACGCATAGAAAGAATAATAAAAATACATAATATACATCATACATCAAATAATTGCTTAATAAAACTCTCATTTTCTTTATTTATTTCTATATCAAACGTAATATAAAGGAAGGACACCAAAAATAATAGACATCTAATTAATTGTATACATTAAAAATTATCAGCACATAATTGTAAAAGTGCAGATGGCATGGATTTAAATGCTGAAATATCACGACATCAGACCCTCAAAACTGTGCCAATTCCCTCACAAACCGGAAGTTACGAATACAGCCTTTAAATTGTGAAAATATCACAATTTAACAAGAGCTATCTTAATGATTATTAATGTCATGCAACATTGATATATCTATAATAACTTGTTCCAACAAAATCTAATAGCAGTTGGTTGCAAACACTTTGGTTTTCGTGGATTTTGAATCGCGGAAAACGACTTGGCCGCGCAGCGATTAAAGTATGCCAACAATGCAAACACACTTTTAAACACTAAACAGGGCGTGCATAGCTATTTTCTGAATGATGCTGTACTCAGGCGAACAAACCCACAGTCATAATATGCACATCGTTATCAAGTAAAAATATGGAAGATTTAATTTTTGGCATGCTAAAGTTATTCAATAATTATTGATCTTTAACTACTATTCACAAGGCAAAAGTTATTTTACCTCGGTCAAAGTCAGTCCAGGAACGCCCTCAAAAATTCCACATGCTTCGTCTGTCTTTCATTGGTTGATATATATATCAGTGAAGGTCACACGTTCATTTGCATAATGTTATGATGCAAATCTGCATAACCATCAAAAACAGACGGCGCATAAGATGGCGGTCACAAATTCTGGGTCAATTTCCGCAGCGCACCTAGCGGATCATAATATACCTAGAAATGTTTAACTTCTTATGTCAAAATCTCCCAACACATCTTATTTAGTTATACTCAATCTTGTGCCATATTCTTAATTAATGCTGTTTTATTGTTTAGTCACCTGAAACGGACAACATTAATTGTTAATAATGCTGTGTTACTACAATTGTTTGCAGACATCTCCATGAGGAACGAGCCGCAGTGGGAGTGGAGGATGGGGGGAAGGGCAGGGAGACGGAGGTGAGGAGGAACAGTAACATGTTACAAATGTATTTTATTACAAACTAGCCGAGTTGCCCGGCGTTGCACAGGAGAAAAGGCGGCCGCTGCAACAGCTTATGATTCCTTGCACCACCCACTCAAGTTTTGTAGGGCAATAACAATGACAACTTTGTGACCCAAAAATCATTAACTACTGCCGGTTACACGAAGCGTTTGTACCATACGATGGAACTTATGTGGACGTTTGACGTAGATCACGTAACTCGGAACAATGGTGGAAAACACGCATAGCGTTGCTAACAATTGGACTACTACGAACTCCTATTGTTCTGAGTTTATGTAAGACACACACACACACACACACACACACACACACACACACACACACACACACACACACACACACACACACACACACACTCACTCACTCACTCACTCACTCACTCACTCACTCACTCACTCACACACACACACACACACACACACTTATTCATAGTTTTTTATGCTTGTTAGTTAAAAATAGAAAATTCCTGTGTGACAACATTATTTCTTGGAAACGGTTAAATACAGTGAACATTTTGGAACAAAAAAAGGGAAACATTTTTATAAATGGTTCAATATTATCATAGAGCATTCATTTCTACATAAATAGTACATACAAGTACCAAAATAACACAAGTACAAAAAAGTGTTCTTAATCTGTCCATGACTGATGACTACCAGATAGTTAAAAACTATTGTTTATATTATAATTTATGCTCACATTTGTAGTGAATTGAACATTACCATTTAACAAATGTTGTGTCAATATGTAGGGTACAGTGGTTAATACTTCAAACTTTTATTAGAGGGCCGGCATTCGAAGCTTCCATGGCTAATTCATTTACTACATCTCAGTTCACTGAGCTGTATAAATGATTTCCCAGCTATAGATAGGTGTTGGAATGAACAGGTCTACCAGGGGGTGAAGTGTAAAGTTGAGTTGGTGTTGGAATGAACAGGTCTACCAGAGGGTGAAGTGTAAAGTTTAGTTGGTGTTGGAATGAACAGGTCTACCACGGGGTGAAGTGTAAAGTCGAGTTGGTGTTGGAATGAACAGGTCTACCAGAGGGTGAAGTGTAAAGTTTAGTTGGTGTTGGAATGAACAGGTCTACCAGAGGGTGAAGTGTAAAGTTTAGTTGGTGTTGGAATGAACAGGTCTGCCAGGGGGTGAAGTGTAAAGTTGAGTTGGTGTTGGAATGAACAGGTCTACCAGGGGGTGAAGTGTAAAGTCGAGTTGGTGTTGGAATGAACAGGTCTACCAGGGGGTGAAGTGTAAAGTGCTTTGAACGCTCCCAAAGACTGGATATAGTGCTCTATAAAGCTTACCCATACCTTTTTTAACATACCACTAACAGGAAGCAGCGAGACGAGCACGGGACATGGAAATTCGACGCCAGAAACTTGAAGCGATGAGAAACCAACTGTCCGATGATAGCCCACGAGAAAGGTCAAAAGGTCATCACAATTCAAGTCAAGGTGAATCTCGAAATCAGCCGTACAAGAATGAAATGCGGATGGGTGTAGATGAAGGTACTAACGACTGTGATAAAATAGACGGTGAAATGAAGGCTTCCAAGGAAATGCCACTTAACGTTGCTATGGAAACGATTGACATTTGCAGGCAGGAAAACCGCAGCAGTATGGGAAGAGAATTTGGAAAAAATTTAGAAAATGTGCAGTCGTCCGAGATGGACAACCTGAACACGTCAGACATTCATGTCAAAGAGGCGTGTTGTAAAGGCGTCGATGTGACGTCGTTGCGTCGAATGCGTGAACATGCCACCATTCATGGCAGTACGAGTGCTGCCCTCTTGCACAGCAAGCAGCCCGACATTGTCAAGAGTGTGCTGCCACGTCATCACATTGAACCTATCAGTCCAGTGGCGCCACCAAGAAGGAGGAAAAAGAAACACGCCCCTCTGCCGCCACTCATCAGACATGACTTTAATGTAAGTGCTAGAATATTTTCTGTGCATTTTATTAGTGCAAAGTTAACCAAAACTCTGAAAGCTATTTAAAGTTATATATATATATATATTTAAAGTTATATATATATATATATATATATATATATTAAAGTTATATGTATATATATATATATATATATATATATATATATATATATATATATATACATATATATTGTTTTAAATTGCGTATTTATAGACATGGGCTACAATTTACCAAAGGGAATTGTTATGCTGTTTGAATAATTACTAATCCCGAAATTTGAGCTAAAAATGTAATTCTTCAAAAAATTTAATTATTTCATTGTTATGCCCTACGATAAAAACATCCATGATGCAGCTTTGATAATTCTACTTGTTACTTCGTGTAAAGGCATCCATTCATTAATTACTAAAATCCAACGAACATTTTTAATATGTCTACACATTTCCAAACAGAGAGTGAGGAAGTAAATATAGCAAGTTAAAAACATTTCCTGACTTCTACCTTATGCTTCTCGGAAGGAGGCTCCGATGCGCATCACGCCACCTAGTGTCGAGGCTGTAAAGAACATGCCTCTACAATCAACATCCTCTGATGGCAGTGATTTGGATTCGTTACCAAACTTCTCCCTCACTGAGGAATTCGACAGGTCAAAGGTCGCTATCGCCAATGACCCGGAGAAGTCACTTGACATCAGTGCTGCCACCCAGGGGAAGCGCATGGTCACCGCAGTCGAGGTATGGCAGATAGACACTGGGGACACTTTGACAATACAGTGGACCCTGTTTAATGGAATCACTTCGGGCCAGAACAGTTTCATTCTATTAGACAGTTGATTAACTTAATGAATTTTCAGGGGGAATAATGTGGAAGTGAATGTACATCAAACAGTATTATTGATTTTTTTCCATGCTGAATTACTTCATACACTGTAGTAGCTACGAAACTGGTATTCTTGAACGACAAATTTCCAAGAATCGGACTTGTCCGTTTTGCATTCATGTTTTTACCATGCATATTATATTCATGTTTTTTTCATACGTGTCATTTTCAGGTTTTTATCCTACTTGTTATGTTCATGTTTTTCATACATGTTACGTTTTCGTTTTTATCCTACTTGTTATATTCATGTTTAACATGTTCCATTAAAGTGAAACCAAAGGCATTTTTTGGGCCTTTCCACCTATAAGAGTACTTGAAAACTAACCATTTGCAACTATAATCAAGAATATCAATCAAGTGGTTAACTAAATATACCTCGTTGAACACCGAAAATCTTTTTTGCATGAACAGCGCCATATTTGTTCAGAATCCTACATCTAGAGTGCTGACTAGGTTTCCCACAACTCCAACTTTAAATGCCTTGGTCGTAGATGTAGATGATTTTAGTCACATACTTGTCAATAAGTTTGGACATGCTGTTTGCATCTAAAATCAACTTATTTGTCAAGATAGTCCATTCATTCATTGTTTACTAACTGTTGTGTCGAAGCCTTCGGCTGAGGTACACGCTGGAAGATTGTCAGTACTGCTTCAGGCTTTAACGTTCTCCATTGCCTACGTTTTGAAGGATCTTGACCTATTAGTTGATGAAATATATCAACTTCAAAACACGACTTTAAAATGGACCAAACAAAGTCTAGCTTATCGTGTGGGCTTCCAACCAGCCCGCCCGCAATTGTGAATCCATCGCAGTCTGTTTTTCCAGAGGAAATTTTAAAAAGACAACTCTATACCTCGCTGAATGATGTTTACATCCGAATGCTGCACAATACGGCATTGTAAGAATTTTTTTTGCATGTAAGTCCAATATAAAAGCAAATAAAAATGAAACCGCACACCTTAACTACGTTAAAAATACACGCGATATGCACAGCCTATATCACAACTGCATTGAGGGGTTAAGGGGCTGCTGGCCACTGATTGATCAAAATTGCAAACACTGATGAATATGTCAGCCTCCACGAATTTTGCACTTTTAGAACAGATTCCCGGTTAACCACTTGCATGATATTCTTGATTATAGTTGCAAATGATTAGTTCTTAGGCACTCTTATAGGTGCAAACTGCAAAGGCCCAAAACAATGCCTTTGGTTTCACTTTAAGCGATTATTAAGGTTTTATTCTGTGTATATATAATATTCATGTTATTATCCTGCACGTTATATTCATGTCTTTATTCTACATGTTATATTCATGTTTTATCATACATGTTATGTTCGTGTTTTACATGTTCCACGGAGCGATTATTAATTTCAATCCGAGAAAATAGAACAGGAAAAAATATGCCACATTTTTCTACATTGGTAGGATTCGTCAAGTCGAGCTGACCCTCAGATTGACCCCGTACAGGGTGATCACGAAGTCCAACACGATGAAGACCCGGCGATAGCTCGCACTAATCGGTCAGGGTCACATGACAGCGGTGATGATGCCATCGGGACTAGTGCCACTGACGAGCACCAGGTGCCTTTACTCATGCAGCGACCACGATCCAACTCTGGAAGCCGATTTCTATCAGATAAGGCAAGTCCTCTATACTATATGAAAGGTACAAAGTCTAAATTTTTTCATGAAATCATGCTTTATGCATCCCCTGTTTTTCTTGTCGCATTTGAAAAAAAAATTTTTTATAGTTTATCAGATGCAGCAACCAACCTTTCCATTCGTAGGATATGTCCTACCCACTTCCATCTTCTTAACTTGACCTCAGTGCTGATTGTCTTCAATTTTGTTTTTGCGAGAATATCTCAGTTTGATACAACGTATGGCCATTGAATTTGTAGGATTCATCTTAAGCACTTGAAAAAAAAGTATCTAACTTTCTGTTGTCTCCTTTGTTAATTTTCCATGTTTCGCTTCCATACAACAACACTGGTTTAATAAGTGTGTTAAAAAGCCTCAATTTAGATCTCACTGTGTATATATTTGAACTCCATATTTGCTTTAGTTTCATGAAGGATACCCTAGCTTTACGAATTCTGTTAACAATGTCATCGCCGCCTCCTCCTTGCTTACTAACGTTAGCACCCAGGTAGTTATACTTGTCCACTTCCTTTAGCTCTTGATCATCGATTAGTATTCTGTTTTCACACTTGCTGTTTATCCTCAATATTTGAGTTTTCTTTTTATATATATCTTATATTTTAGTCCTGTCCTTGCTGCAAATTGATTCAGTTGTCTTGTCTTTGTTTGCATGATGACATGGGTGCTATGTCGTCGGCAAAGTCCAGGTCCTCTAGTTTTGACGTGAAGTTCCATCTTTATCCCTGTTTTGTTTCCTGCTGTTGTGTTTCTCATTATCCAATCCACTACTATCAAGAAGATAAATCCTGACATTACATCTCCTTGTTTAACTCCAGTTTTGACCTTGAACCACTCAGATTCCTCACCTTTGTCTAACACAGCACATTCACTATCTTCGTATAAAATCTGTACCATGTGGATTATCTTGCATGGAATTCCATAGCTCTCCATAATTTTCCATAGACTCTCGGTGCACTGAGTCAAATGCTTTTTCAAAGTCCACAAACGTGATGTATAGAGTTGCCTGCCATTCCACTACCTGTTCTATAATATTTCGTAAAATAAATATCTGTTCTACTGTGCCTCTCCCACTTCTGAAACCTGCTTGTTCGTCTCTCAACTTGCTGTTAACTCCATCTCTTATTCTGTCAATGAGTACTCTTCCGAATACTTTACTAGGAACAGATGTCAAAGTAATTCCTCTCCAATTCCCGCACTCTGTAAGGTCACCTTTCTTCGGTATTTTAACGATCAGTCCCTGATTCCATGTTTTTGGCACTTTCTCTTGTTCCCAAAATGTTCTGAATAATTTGACAAGCCATTTCTCTGTTGTATTCATGTCTGCTTTTAATAATTCTGCTGTAATTTCGTCCTTACCCCCTGCTTTCCCGTTTTTCATCTTCCTTAGCGCTGTTCTAATCTCTGCTTTTGTTATTGGGTCAGTGCTGATTTCATTTATGATCGGATCTATCTCCACATCTGTTACAGGGTCATCAGATATATGTCATTCACAATCATATTATTTCTTGCAGGCTGTATGTGATTCAACACTTTTTATTACCGAGGTAATCATGTTTTAAATGATATCGTAATCAGCCTTTGAAGTCGCTGTGGCAACGGCAGCTGGTGTATTCTCGGAAACTGACTCTTTTTTGTAGAGACTTCCCCTCTTCTCCACCACTTTCACTGCTGGTGACATCGTTATATGATAGATATCTCTATCATATAACTCAAAATAATATGCTGCAAGATCGTGTGAATTACCATATTTAGTACCGAATATATCATTTGTATTTGTAAAATCGTGGATTGTATTACTGTGAAGGTATTTTATTTGGCTAAAAGTTGCTTTTTCAAAAAAGAATTACAACTTGCAGCAACCATGTCATAGGCACTTTAAACAAAAACATATCTAAATGCTAATGGGTAAACTAGGTAGCGGTGCCCACCAGACTTTGGGTCAATTACATTACATCAATTCCAATTATACACCAATTACAAATACCAATTCCAGTTCCACCTAAAAAAAATTACAATCACAAAATACCAATTCCAGTTATCAATTCCATATTGAAGAGAGCAAGCATACCCATGTTAAACGCCCAAAATTTACACCTATTTTACAGCAGCTTTTTTTTATTTCTGCATACGTTGGTGTGTAGTGGGAAACATATATACGCAACATATTAAAGTTACATGATGTAACTGAAAAGTAATTGAAAATACCAATTATCACAAATTCCAATAGACCCATTATCCCACCACGCTACCTGGTGGATTATAACGGAATGATTCGGGTAAGCGAACCACAGGCGTATACATTAAGTAGTGGGATGTTCTCGGAGTTACCGGAATCATTATGACCCCAAGGTTAACTAGGAGGTGTCCACTCCTTGAGGCTAACAGAACTGAGATAGCCACAGGGCTGTGATAAAGACAGCCATGTCACCAGGGTTGTTTACATGTCTCTTATCTCGAGATAAAGTTATCTGCTAAGTGCAGTGAGTTGACATACATGGCTCATTTCACGGAGATTCTTGTGAGCTGATTAAAACAATGGCCTCACTAAAATTCTATTGAACTCAAACAAAGATGGGACTCATTTCACTAAATTCTCTGTAGCTTATTTTGGACATTTCTATTACAGTATATCGGTTATTTTGCTCACAAATCAGTAATGCCTCTGTAAATGTATTTGATGATGAAATTGCTTAAGTAACCCTATATGCTTTTACAGGAGATTCTAGACCAGGTCAAGGTTGTGAACCTTGACACAGGCGAGGAGTTACCCCTTAGTCTGGCCGAGGATAAGTTACCCACGTGTGTTAACCCTCTGTCTCTGCACATCATGCGTCGCACTAAGGAATACTCCAGGTGAGAGCTCACAGTCGTGAAAGGGTTAATGTTGCCATGGACCAAATTTACATGGGATACGTTAGTAAGACTTTCTGCAGTGCTGCATTAGATCTTTTGTTTGATGGCAATAGACAGATGCTGACCACTCGCGTATCACTACACTGGATATGCACCAACATTTAAAAATCAGTCACCGGGCAGAAATTGAAGGGTATCATCTTTGGGTGCATTTTTCTGAAAAACGAAGTATGTCGTTTTCATGAATGTCACACAGAAACGTGTGTTAATGGAGGATAAATTTGCTGTGAAATTTTAAAGACAATTGTACAACAAGTTTTCAAGGAATCCAAAGAAACATTCTAATGAGAAAATCAGTGGTTATCTGACCCCTGTGAAGGACGATTTACATGAGTGATTTGTGCCCCAATAGGTCGGGCGTGTCGACAGTTTGAACTTTGACGAATGGTTATGAAGGGAGCACCTGCTGTTGGTTCATTGAGTGGCCACTGCTTCATATTGACAGCTGTCAATCAAGTCATGACTGACACAATCATAACCACAAATTGGCCCCACTAATAGTTCTCGCGAGGATATTTACACAACCTACCACTATGACATGTTAAATTGTTTTGTTAAAATTTTGTGTGAAATCATTGGACAAACTGTAAAAAAATGTTACCGGTGCCGTGTTAAAATTTATCCACCATCAAATATTATCTGCTTGGTGTACCTGCGCATGCACGTATCTTGAAACATGAGCGTTGCTAGCTACATTATTACATATATACATGATTAATAATTAGCTGCACCAACGTGTATATGCATGGGGAAAATAGTTCACGACAGAAAATTCCACTTTATATTTTTTTTATTTTACGATAAAGTGGAATTTCATCCATTATTTCCCATGGTTGATGTTCTCTGTTATAATTAATTGTTATTATTTACAGTACCTGTTATTGTAGCTATAATATGTTTATGTTATTAATAAATTAATATCAACTACCAGCTCATGCATGCACAGATACACCAAGTGGATAATATTTGACAGCGGATAAATTTGAGCGTGACACTGTATCCAGTCAAACGTCGACGAACAAATTGGCTCTGTACTATGACATAAGGCTGTTCGCACTTGCTTTTGATGATTTTAACAAAAGTATGCACTGTTTTATTAAACAGACTTCGCCTAGTACTGAAACAGTGAAACTATCCACAGACTTCACATAGTATGTAAACAGTGAAGCCACCCACAGTCTACAGATTTGAACATCAACAGACCAGATTTGTGATGTGCTCCATGAATTGTAGAAGGAGCATTAATCTAGTTAGAACATTATCATATTTTGAGTGCACCTGGCTAATTTGTGCATTAGTGGTGCTTGTTTGTTCATAACTTTGTTGTGTTTGTTACTTGGGGTGGTGGTGGCTTGTCCTGCTATGATGGGGTGTGGTACTTACAGGTTGCGCCTCTAAGTTATTCACCCTCTTCAGGTTAACTGTTGTGAGGGTGACAGGCTTCGACCCATGCTTCATGTAGTGTGAATGTATTGTGTGTTTATTCCTCTGGCTCCTAAGGTCAAATCTTGTAGTCTTGTTTCCAGTGCCATTTAGCCCATTTCTTAAATTGCATATCTCTATTTTGGTCATATAGTGGTCAACTCAATATTATAGACACCTGATGGACAACTTTATAATGAACAACTCAATATAATTTACACCTGATGGACAACTTTATAATGGACAACTCAATATAATAGACACCTGATGGACAACTTTATAATGAACAACTCAATATAATTTACACCTGATGGACAACTTTATAATGAACAACTCAATATAATTTACACCTGATGGACAACTTTATAATGAACAACTCAATATAATTTACACCTGATGGACAACTTTATATAATAGACACCTGATGGACAACTCTATAATGGACAATTCTGTATAATAGACACCTGATTGACAATTCTTTATTATGATCATCTGTTGAAAAAATCTAAAATGGACATCTAGTGGAAAACTAATGAAGAAATGGTCTCCACATTACTATATAATATATAATAATGGACTGTATAAGGTCCGACATGATTCCATGTGGTCATCAAATGACTAGATGGTCTCCACACGACTCAATGAGGACTTAGTTAACTTTTTATTTAATCCTCTTGGCCCCTTCAGGAGCATAGGGCGTCAACCATGTTTCTTCACCTCACTCTCTCCTGTGCTAGAGCTTTGGCCTCTTGCCAGGTGACCCCCACTTTATCAAGATCTTGTAGTGTGGAGCGTCTCCAGTTGAAATGTTGGTCTTCCTTGTCTTCTCTTTCCTTGTGGGTATAGTCCAGTGCTTGTTTGGTTGTATTTGTTGGATCTTTTCTGAGTGTGTGGCCAATCCAGCTCCATTTTCTCCTCTTGATTGTAGTGCTTATTTCTTCCTGTTTGGTTTTCTTCCAGAGCTCTTTATTTGATATTTTGTTAGGCCACCATACCTTAAGGATGTATCGGAGGCGACTGTTGATGAAGACTTGGAGTTTGTTGTTGAGAGACTGAGTAGTTTTCCACGTTTCACAGCCATAGAGAAGAACTGGTTTAACGTTGGTGTTGAAAATGCGGATCTTAGTGTTTATGGATAGTTGGGAAGAGAGTATCCACATGACTCCATAACATTTTGGTCGCCACATGACTATTTTTGCACATGACTATATGGTCTCTATGCAACTCTGTATGGTCTCCACATGACTCTGGCCTCACTTTCATGTCTTCCCAGACTCCTTGAGTTCCTCCATAGCATGCAGACCGACAGGCGGCCGTGTGACTGCCGGCGCCGCATGTCACGCAGCGTCGACCGAAGTACCACTGTAGTGTTGAGAAGAGGCATTAGACCGCGGGCAGGCAGGTGTGGATGGTAGTGCCATCTTGTCCCTGGCATATATACTAATGTGTTCGCTTGGCATGGCTGGCGTAACATGGCATGACTAGCATAGCTGGCATAACATGGCATGGCTGGCATAACATGACATGGCTGGCACAACATGGCATGGCTGGCACAACATGGCAAGGCTGGCTTAACATGGCATGGCTGGCTTAACATGGCATGGCTGGCTTAACATGGCATGGCTGGCTTAACATGGCATGGCTGGCTTAACATGGCAAGGCTGGCTTAACATGGCAAGGCTGGCTTAACATGGCATGGCTGGCTTAACATGGCATGGCTGGCGTAACGTGATGTGGTTGGCATAACATGGCATGACTGGCTTGGCATGATGGCAGTCGATGAGGAACTTGTATAATATATCTTATGCAATAATAACCTTTATTTCCAGCATGCATCAATACAACTTCATGTATCAATTCACGTTTAGTTATTTAAACATGCTAGTAAAAGTAAGTTTCTGTGTGTAAACAATGTTATTTACAAATTATTTATCATTTCTCAGGATAACTAATTTTCATGATCAAACACTTCTTGCAACATATCCAAAAGTCATCCCACCAGGACGTCATCGTCATTCGTACTGATGGAGCCACCTTGGCAAGGTGGTGAAAGCTGTACTCATCTGGCTCCAACCACCTGTCTCCAGACGCCTCTGTCCCTCATTGCTGTGTGCGACACTCCCAGCTCTAGTTCCACATCTTCCTTTAGACAGTCGATGGATGTAAAGGCAGGTCTGTCTTGGCTTGTTCTTCCATGTGCTGGTTACCACAGGACGGCACTTGATCATTGCATCTGTAACAGTGTCCAGCAAACGTCAACCTTCTTTCCTGTATCCTGTCTGCAACTTGGCTTCATCAAATATGGCTACCACTGAATATTGTAAGCGGTGCCCCTCTATATTATCAACATTCAGCGTAACAGTAATCCTTGAAAAACATGTTTTTATATTCATGTAAATGTCAGCAGCTGCTTCTGCATAGTATTTATATTTCTACTCTGTACATGAGTCATTTCTGATGTTTTCTCTGTGCCAAATTTCTATTGCTCTAGTATTCTACAAGTAGTATTGGAATATTAAACAACTGAATGTCTTGTTGACTAATATGTTTACTAACAACACGAAGGTTAACCTTGGCAAGTACGCTTTCTCTGCAGCTGCACACCAAATCTGAAATGAACCTCCGATCACTTCAAAATCATTTGCAACTACTTTCCACAAAAAAACTGAAGACATATTAAAAAAAATTGCATTTCTACCTTAAATCCTCAGTGGTCTTTCGCTCTGATGATGATTTCTGCACATCCCTGTTCATTATATCGTGCTTAATAACCTGGTTTGTTGCGTCTCTGAGATCAGGTTTCTAGGGATTTAGGTGCAATAGATGTTTTATTATAATAATTTTTATTATTAATTATTAAAAAAGATTTTGCAAAGGATCTTTTAATTTAATAATAATATGTTGACAGCAAATAATCTGTGCATGATAATATTTATGTTTCATCTGTGTCAGACTTCAACAATAGGTGGGACAGTATCCCTTACTATTCACCAAATAGTTTTATATTCGATAGGAATTATCTGAAGGTAATATAATGCAGACAGTTTCTGTTATCTGTGTTAATCATTTCTGTAGCAATATTTGGGTGTTTGTGAATGTACTATTGGGGTTGTTGGGGTTGTTGTTGTTGGGGTTGTTGTTACACTCATTGTCCATGTAACACTTATGATAAGTTGGTCGTGTGAAGATTATAATGTGTCTTTTTATTCATATTGATTTAATGTTGTTTTGAGTTCTATATGTTTACATATACAAAAGCATAATCGCATAGTTCATAGTATGTACACACACAC
Organism: Lamellibrachia columna; assembly: GCA_963662155.1. Taxonomy (NCBI): domain Eukaryota; kingdom Metazoa; phylum Annelida; class Polychaeta; order Sabellida; family Siboglinidae; genus Lamellibrachia; species Lamellibrachia columna. The sequence goes on from OY759268.1 coordinate 18,761,749, forward strand.
CACTAAAAATTAAAAAAATTTAACACAGGCATTGGAAAATTAACTGTTTTAAGCAAAATACTTTCCTGTACAGACCAGGCTCATGCTTGCATAAAACTGCTTCCTTCCATATGCTTTACATGTATATACAATTAGGTACTATTCAGAAGTGTACTATGTCTACCCTGTATATCATCGCTGGTAAATCTTGTTTAACTATGTGTCACTCATACTTGGCTATCTTCGCAGCGACTCAAGTTTACACAAGCGCCACCTAGGAAGTGACGAGGAAGAACAACATGATCGGAGGTCAGAATTTGGTACCCGCACCCTGAATACTGTGACACTGGCAAAGCGGAAAGGGTAAGACGAAGGGACGGGTAAATTAGTGACAGATTGTGTTAAGTTTTATGATCATTCTTCTGTCTGTGGTCGGACTATCATTGCAGCAGCAAGAGGAATCGAACGCCAGTCCTATAGAAAGGATTGTAGTTTGAAAGCCCATGCCATTTCGAAGCGTTGGCAATGTCTTTCACTCCACGTTGCTCCAGTTCATTCAACTGTATATATGAGTACCTGGCTATAGATAGTGGTGGATATTGTGAACGAATAATCTTTGTGCAGTAATTGCAGCGTGGCTAAATACTTCCCAGAGAAATCGAGTTTGTGTTGCAAGAACAGGTCTGCCAGGGGGTGAAGTGTAAAGCACTTTGAGTGGCCCTCAGTTAGTAGATGGCACCACCGCATAAATATCCTTATATTGTGTTTATATATTCATGCTATTCCTATATTACTGCTATAACTTTACTTCTGAATTCGTATATTTCCTATAAATGTTAGACCAATACTGAACGGGCACACTGTATAAGTAACTGTTGTTAATGTTTGATTCGATGCCTGTACAGGTATTAATTGTTAAAGTAATCAGTGTCAATGATGGTTTGTTCAGCTTAGTCTTTTGTATTTTGAAACAGACTGTTGATACTGTGGGGTATTTATCTCTGCAGGGTGAAGTTAAAACGGATGCTTGGAAAGACGGTGAACAAGATAAAGCATGTTGCAGATGAAGGTAATAGTTGTTGTATTAGTGAACAAAGATAAGTTAAATAGTTAAATAAAAACAAATAAAACATGATAGAATTGTTACTGTATGAATGGTTGATGTTGTATTGAGAGGTGTGCGTGTTTGTGTGTGTGTGCTTGCGTGCGTTTATGTGTGTGTGTGTCCTTGTGTATGTGTGTGTGTGCTTGCGTGCGTGTATGTGTGCTTGCGTGCGTATATGTGTGTGTGTGTGCTTGCGTGCGTGTATGTGCTTGCGTGCGTGTATGTGTGTGTGTGCTTGCGTACGTTTATGTGTGTGTGTGTGCTTGCGTGCGTTTATGTGTGTGTGTTTGCGTGCATGTATATGTGTGCGTGTATGTGTGTGTGTGCTTACGTGCGTGTATGTGTGTGTGTGCTTGCGTGCGTGCGTGTGTGTGTGTGCTTGCCTGCGTGTATGTGTGTTTGTGTGCTTGCGTGTGTTTATGTGTGAATGTCAAGAACCATGAAATTAATAATTTAGTATGTAATAAATAATTTAAGTGCAGGTCAATTAATGGAAATAAATCATGCAAAAACATCTCATTATAAACAGTGCATGCAAAATATATAAGCACCCACACGCACGCACACACACATACACACACATGTACACACGTACGCATGCACGTACGCACGCACGCACGCAAGCACACACACATGTACACATGCATACACTCGCAAACACCCACACACGCACAGATAATAATGTTCCATTCATTTATTGTCCTCCGTAAGAACAAGTACTTCCTCATACTCATGTTGTTCCTTAGCTAATGGAGCTTTGTGCTGTTGTCTTTAAAGTATGAAGACATTTTTATATGCATAAATGTGTGTGCACACACACGCAGGCACGCATGCAGGCATGCAGGCATGCACACGTGTATAGAAGGTGTTCTCTGCTGCAGTGTTCCACGGTGAAGACAATAGCGCCTCAGATGATGATGACCTGGCAGACGGTCGGAGGATGATCAAGGTGAGGAAGCGGGAGGAGGAGGGGAGGGATATAGGAGAGAAGGGGATAAAGGAGGGAAGGGGATACTAGATCGATTAAATTTTTCATGAAAAGATTCTAAAACAAGACAAGCGAAAAAATTCTAATTGAGGAAGAATCTTTATATTATGAGATTCAGCCACTGTAGGTTTCCCATTTGGACCGTGTTGCATGATTATAAGAAAACATGACCATAAAAAATGTTTAAACTACATCATGGTCGAGTTTGGTCTAAATTAAACATTTCCAGCTCTTCTGAAATGCCTACATGTGCCATACCCGTCAATGTTGACCAATATGTGCATGCCTTACTGTGTACTCATGTATAGTGGCCAAATTACTGACAACTATCCTTCCACCTATTCAAATCATCTAAAAATCCACAATTTCACGGTCCACCGTTTCTGCCAGCAAACCTGGCAATGTGCCTCTCAAATGCTCTTATGTTATATCATATATGAATTTTTCAGATTTCGTAATCTAAATTTACTGTGCCCTGCATTTGTAACACTTCAAGAAGTCTAGCTGAGTCATGACCTCTTTAACCATTTTTGCGGTTTTATTTGCTGTAGCATTCGTTGTTTTAAAATCTCTGATTAATAGAATCATTATCTGAACACTGGTTTCAACCGGATGTGTGCAGTAAGATTAGCAATAGTGAGTTTAATTTTTGTAGTGCAGAATTAACATTAAGATTTCTCACAGATAGTATAAACAGAAAGATCACAACCTTTTAATAAATCGATGTTCTAACCCAGACAGCGACCACAGAGTTCATTTTTTGCACGCTCCATTTGTTTTAAGGGGCCTTCCTCAAGTCTGTTTCGCTCATCTCAGTTTGGAACCATTTTGCGGAAAATCAAACCAACGTAATAATAATAAAAATATTTATTAACTTATTTATTAACTTATTTATTAACTTATAGCTCATTTGTACAGATGTGTTATTTAGTTTTGGTGAAATCATCAGACAAATTATTACGTTACGTTTTTACAAAATGTTTGGCGAACAAATGGCTGTATATACTGTGACATAACCCTATTCGCAAGTTACCCGATAATAGATCAGAAGTAAATTATCTCAAATGATTTCAACAAAAGTGTGCACCCTTTTTTATGCCGACTGTGGATATTACTTAAAGGTGCTTAAACAATTTGATTTTTTTGCTAGTCTCATTTCAAATTAATTTAGCGAAAAACCAAACCTACCTAGTATCCACTGCAACATTAATAATGTAATGTGAGTATCCACTGCAACATGCTAGCTCGTTTGTGCAACTTTTATATGTTGTTTTTTGGTGAAATCATCAGACAGACTTTTAAATTAGTTAATGCTTGTTCAAGCGTTAACAGAATTGAAAATCGAAATGCTGAAAAATCACAATTTTCTTCCTTGGTGAAATTTTTTCACTTTATCATGTGATCGGCAAGAGGATGGAGGTCACGCCCATGATCAGCCTTGACCCACACAGTGTTTACTATTTTGGATATCCACTATTTTGATCCTTATCAGATCTAATGACTAAAGCCAATTTTTTCGATGATTTGAACAAAAATAGGCATATTACACAGACTGCGCACATTACTTAAACTAGTCACACACTACACATCTGGACATAAGTGAACTGCATTCGCGATGCGATGAACGATTTGAGGAAGCAGCTTTAAACTATTCACACATTACAAATTTTAACATTAATGAACCTGATTTGTGATGGGCTCAATAAATTGAGGAGAGAGATTTAAGCCTGATTACTTGTGTACAGAGAACCCATCGTTCAAATTTAAAATGATTGACCTTGTGAGTTTCTTCAGTGAGTTCAACCACTTAACCATTTCTGTGATGTTTCATAAACAGAAAGATAACTACATTTTGTTTTGTAGATGTTGAAGTCCTGACAGCTCTCACACACTCCATTTGTTAAACATTTGAAGTTTATTATTGATGTTGTTTGTGGCCACAGATAAAGGCTGCTAGTGTGCACAAGGGGCCCTATGACTTTGACCTACTCGTTCCAGTCCAGGACCTCAGTGGTGAACATATGGTGAGTGAGATTTACAAACTCAACGAACAGTCTTATTATTATATATTATATGTTTGTATGTATGTATGTATGTATGTATGTATGTATGTATGTATGTATGTTTGTTTGTTTGTATATATGTTTATTTGTATGTATGTTTGTTTGTATGTATGTATGTTTGTATGTATGTTTGTATGTATGTTATATGCTATCTCTAGATGCTTTACATCTTGAGCGACAAACTTTCAAGGTTTCATCTACAACTTTAATGGTTTCATAATTCACCCTACTGTTCCCCTGAATTGTAAAAATACCCTTAGTGTTAGATTAGTCACAATGCTATACATGTTCTAGATGTTCTAGTAGCTTCTAGCCCTCTGCAACATTCTGTTAACTGACTAGTCTGTATGTTATGGTTACTTCAATTGTATGGTGTTTCGAGGTCTCATTCAACTAGCCAGCCTTTTACAGAACATTATCGCCAAGCTGACCGTTATATGCTGGCACAGAGGGTGGTCACTGCCAGGGGGCATGTCATCCTCAATAGTTCTTTTACGTCCCCAATTAAATGAGACGGGACCGACATTTAACGTGATCTTCCGAGTCACGAGAGATATACAGTCTCCAATGTTGAGAGCCAGGTTTTTACGCCAAACATGCCCATGCCCGGTCCAGGTCTTGAACTAAATTTTACTTCACATCTAGTATGAAACATACCTTAAATATTCTGATGTATTTATCTTCATTTTTCATTACAGTCAGACTTGAGACTTTTCCAAGCTTTGATGATTGATACTTTATATGGCTTGATAAACTAAAAGTTTATTAAGCCGAAATTTTACAATACTTTTGATAATGTGTTTGTCATCCACCAGGGAGCAGTGTGGACGATGAAATTTTCTCCATGTGGTCGACTATTGGTGAGTTGATTTATATCACAGTTGATCCAAGCTGGGTCATTGGTACTAAGGGGTGATCTCAAAACAGTAAGGAACGATCTCAAAACACTAAGGGAAGATCTCAAAAAAGTAATGGACAATCTCAAAACAGTAAGGACAACCTCAAAACAATGAGGAACCATCTCAAAACATTGAAAAAAATATTTCTATCAATATTTTCATACCCATTCAGTATCTAAAAAACTTTAATTTGATCTCCTCTTAACATCCTTGGTGTAAGGTTGTTAAACCACATTCTTTCAGTCGTTCTTCATAACTAAGGTCTCTCAGTTCAGGAATCATTTTAGTTGCTCTCCTCTGTATGTGTTCAAGTGTATCTATATCCTTCTCACATATAGTCTCCAAGCTTGAATACAGTACTCTAAATGAGGCCTCACTATTGCTTTATACGGAGGCATAATTAGCTCTGTTTACTCAGATGTTATATTTCTCCTAATCAACCCAAGAATTTTATTACCATTTGAAGCTGCAGTGCTACACTGCTCTGAAACTTTCATATCAGCACTTATTGTTACTCCTAAGTCCTTTCCTTTTATGGTAGTAATATGAGAATGATCAGGAATTAAATATTGGAAGAGAAATCTTTGGGTGATGAAAACAACATTTCAACAGAATACCTCTTGACTGTCTGTTGTCTTGTCTTTGTCTGTCAGGCGACGGGCGGACAGGACAAACTGCTGAGGGTGTGGGTGCTGAAAGAGGCATGTAGCTACTTCATAGACATGCGACACAAGTACATGTACACGGAAGGTAGGATTCATGTAGCTACTTCATAGACATGCAACACAAGTACATGTACACGGAAGGTAGGATTCATGTAGCTACTTCATAGACATGCGACACAAGTACATGTACACGGAAGGTAGGATTCATGTAGCTACTTCATGTGACACAAGTACATGTACACGGAAGGTAGGATTCATGTAGCTACTTCATGTGACACAAGTACATGTACACGGAAGGTAGGATTCATGTAGCTACTTCATGTGACACAAGTACACGTACATGGAAGGATTTAGCTACTTCGTTGACATGCGAGACAAGTGCATGTACATGGAAAGTAGGATTTATGTAGCTACTTCATTGAAATGCAACACTAGTGTATATACATGGAAGGCAGGATTCATGTAGCTACTTAATAGACATGCAACACAAGTACATTTACACAGAAGGTAGAATTCATGTAGCTACTTCCTAGACAAGAAACACAAGTACATGTACACAGAAGGTAGATTTCATGTAGCTACATTGCAGGAAACCTGATATTAATTGTATGAAAACAGAGAACCGATTTTGTTATTTATTTATGCTGCACCCAAATAAGAACAGACAAACTGACATATATATTGACAGACAGACAGCCAGGCAGACACACTGACTGACAGACAGGCAGACAAAGTCTGACAAAGACAGACACACACAGACAGAGATGATTTATTTATCCAGTCACGTCATGCTGCTACTTGAATGTACAATTCCATGTTTAATTTTAATGTCACTTCTCTGACATTTATATCACCCTTAAATAATAATAAAATTTTATTCACGATGAACCTTATAAAATACACATTTTATCTTTGTAAGGGTCGTGAGTTTAAAACAAATATGAGTAAATAAAGTACTGCATAAGATTAAATAATGACAAATGAGAGTATATATTTAAATGCAGTAAAGATAGAAAAAAAATATTCAAATAAGTTAGGTAAAAAGGACAATAGCGATTTGAGAAATTACCCCTGCTGATTCTGTGTCATCTCCATGTTGCCCATGTCACTTCTATTTCATGATTGTCAACTACATGTCTCTTGTGTCACCTATCAACTTGACATGTCATCACAGGAGATGTCAGTCACATGTCACCAGCTCCGTCCCAGGACAGTATCAACTCCCAGAGTGACGCTGCCTCTGACACGTCAGCCACTGAGGTGAGTGTCACCACATGTCAGACGCTCCGTCGAGTGACACGGATTCTGGATAATAAATCCTGGGCATCATTCTGATGTCTGAATGTGGAATTTATATGAGCACGTGATATAAAAGGCACAATTTCTGGTCATTTTTGTCAAAACATTTTTCATTATAAAATCGTTAGTTAAAGACCTCTACCAATTTTTTTTTCAACCACTCAATTTCCCTGCTTTTCTTGTATTTAATTTTGTTTTAAAGATTTTTATTTACATATGATCGTACTATATAACGTAGATAGTTATGGATCTAAATAAAGCCAAAAACCTAAAAGTTGATTCGCTTGCAGACACTAGTGTATATTAATTAGAAACAGTTAAAAAGTAGGGATTAATAGTTATGGTTAGAGTTAGTTAGGGTTATGGTTAGACTTCCAACGAATATGCAGTCTATCCCCCTCCAAATGTTCACCTTGTTTCACTAACTCTTGCATAGTTTAGGTAAAAAACACTCGCCAGGGAAATGGGATAACAGTTTAAACCATCATGAAAACATCTCCCACCAGGCAACCTCATAATGGGGAAGATGTCACGCTATGTGCTCATGCCAATATGGAAGGTCTGTACCTAAATAGTATAAACTATATATCTAAATAGTATAAACTATATCTATATCTAAATAGTATAAACTATATATCTAAATAGTATAAACTATATATCTAAATAGTATAAACTATATATCTAAATAGTATAAACTATATATCTAAATAGTATAGACTATATCTATATCTAAATAGTATAAACTATATTTATATCTAAATAGTATAAACTATATCTATCACCATCTTCACCAGTCCAATGTGTTTTAAGGCTGTTTGTCTCAACATGGCACATTTTTTATTTAGCTTGATCTTCGTGGTATACCGAACAAAAAATGTTGTGTCAATGCGTGTTCTATTTTCACCATCCAGTAATCTTTGGAAAGAAGATTAAAAATCTCCTTCTTCCACATGGATGAGCAAATTCTAACTAACGTGCTGCATTTAAAATCACCTCAATGTTTCAGCTGGTGTACAAAATATTTTAAACGATGATTTAACTAAATTTGAAGTTTTATTATGAAAGAAAATCCTCATTACCAGTCAGCCTATGAAAGAGGTTATAAACTTAATATATTTCGAAAATCTTCTCAAATCTGTCAAAGATCTCAGGGTAGTCAAATAATATATTTATAACTGTTCCCAGAAGCAATCAGTTGAGAAATTGAGGGCTCAAACTTATTCAAAGTTCAGTTTCACTGAATTCATAACCATGTTATATGAACATTCTCCATCCAGGATCTGTGCAGCAGAAAGGTAAGTGGCGCCAAACTTTGACCTTGTGGTGACCCAGGTATGACCTTGCCATGACCCCCGACCCTCATAGGTGAACCTCGGTGTTCCCGCATTCCAGTATCCCAGCTTTAGCATGCCTTCTAGTGGATAGGAGCAGGGATAAGGAACAGTATCCTTGCCTACCAGGCCTACCCTACTATCTACCCCTGATGGAATGCCTATTTGAAATGTGGATCTAAGCCTTGGCTTACTTACTGTCTTAAGGTGAGACATTCTAGGTCTATAAAAAAATTTATTCACTTAGTGCAGTTTTCTCTTCCCAAACTGTAGAGTGGGTCTTAGTGAGTAACAAATATCCAGGACGTTTCCATGGTAACAAACAAAATGGCCACCATCTTGAACAAATATTGACAAATTGAGAGTCAATGCCATTCTTTATTGAACAAAGATATCATTATAATTCTTGCACAACCATCTTCAATAAACTCTTTATAACACAACTGTATATAACTATAGCAGAAACATTTTTAAAGTTTTTTTTTATTTGCGGAGCACATTTTTGGTCGGCTTACACACAGGCAATCAACCTCCCAGCTGCAGACAAGTCATGGCTGATCCAACAAGTAATATCAAGCACCTCCCAAAATGCTGCGTTAATATTGAGCTTGAGTACCGGAATCAGTGAATGTGCTGATGTGAGACAGCTGATGTGACGTGTGAAAGTGTGACTGCAAACACTCACTGATTCTGGGAACCAGGCCCAACATCAAAGAGCCATTCAAGGAAATGTCTGGTATTACCCATCTGACTACGCATGACCAGTTGGTGTAGGTCAGTGTTCTGAACTGTTGGAATATCACTGTATAGAGGGAAACAAACATCATGGCTTTTGGCTTATGCACCTATGAGAGTTACTAAAACATAAACCATTTGTAACTACAATTAAGAATATCACACAAGTGGTTTACTAGGAAAACCTTGTTGAACATACAACATCTTAATTTCATGGGCTGTGCCATACTGTTAGATAACTGTACATCATGAATGTGGTATTCTTGTAATATTCACTGAAAAATTAAAATATATTTGTATATGCCCATTCCTATGCTTTCCAATAGGATTTGGCCATGATGTATGCCTCCAAACTCAACTTATGTAACATATTTTAACCATTGTTTACTAAACTAGTCCCTTTCGGACATAGCAGTGCATCTAACTGAAAATTTTCTTTATTTGTGTGTATTCCTGCAGTAGTCTAAGTTAACCGATTTCATAGAACTGCGCATGTGTTTATCAGTCGTGCTGGTTAACATGACAGTCCCCAGTTAAACAGAGATTTTACCAGCATCTCCCACTTTTAAAACAAATTCTGAGTAAACTGCTGGCGTGATATTCTTGATTTTAGTTGCACAACAGTCAGTAACTCTTTTAGGTGCATAGCCCCAAACCATGACTTTTGTTTCCCTTTAAGACAGCAACTTGGTCAAAGTACAACTCCACATTTCATTAGGTCAGTACACTCAGCAGCAGCCCATTCATTCATGATGATGAGGAAGAGGGGTGTACACAAACACGCTTACACCTCCCTTTTCCTGTTTTCATGTCAGGAAGCCAATATGTGGTTAATCCCATACGTCCAAATCCTATATTTTCCTGTTTAAAAACGCCTCTATTTTCCTGTTTAAAAAATCCTATATTTTCCTGTTTATAAACGCCTCTATTTTCCAGTTTATATTTTCCTGTTTAAAAAATGCCTATTTTTTCCTGTTTAAAAACTCCTATATTTTCCTGTTTAAAAAATCCTATATTTTCCTGTTTAAAAACGCCTATATATTCCTGTTTAAAAACGCCTATATTTTCATGTTTAAAAACGCCTATATTTTCATGTTTAAAAAATCCTATATTTTCCTGTTTAAAAACTCAGTGACCTTGAGAATGACCTCTGGCTCCGTAGTTACTGCAACTGGTGGCTTATGATTTAGAAATAGTATGGTTTTAGAAATCCGAGATAGAAATGTGTAGCTTTGTACAGGAGTGCTGTAGCATTGCCATTTTCCTCTTCCAAAATCTTCACCCATTGGCAAATTTCTATTGCAAATTTTCGCCCATGGATGAAGATTGTATTTTTGCGAGTGTCAAAATCCTCAGAAACAAGAGTTCAGAGGTGCAATTTCTAAATCGGTGTATCATTTTAAAGTTGTCGACAGACGGATGATTATGCCGAGGAGGGAAAACACGGTTAAAAAGATAAATCTTCAAATAACGGTGAAATTTTAATGTTTTCTACTGACCTTCCACTAACAGGGAGTGAATTCCAAAGAGTTGGTGCAGCAAGCGAAACACTTTTCCAATATTTGTTTCAACTCTGGGAACAAATAATAAATCAGGACTAGATGATCAAAGCTGTCTAGGCTTTCTTGCAGGAGTGAGCAGTGACTGTAAATACATGTATGTGAGTTGCGTAGATGAAAGTGCCCGATAGGTAGTAGCACAGATCTTAATAATATGAACAGGATGCCAATGCAAAGATTTCACAAATGGCACTGAGCAAAAGAAACTCATCTTTGTAGATTCCCATCGACTTGTGTCAAAGATGCTGGATTTATTTTCCGGTACTGTAGGTGTTCAGAACGTGGATTCTTTCAGCTGTTCTGTACCTTAGGACTTGTAATTGGAAAAGTAATTGCCTTGGTTTGGGCTGACTTGGGAGCAGTCCTTAGGATGATTGGCATGTGTGTATGTGCACACGCAAGCATGCATATTTGCATGTACGTGTGTGTGTGCGTGTATGAAAGTTTGTCAGTGTGTTTGTATGCATTTGTGTGCGTGCATATGTGTTTACAGTTTATTTTAGTACATTTAATCAACATTTATTTTTTGTATTGCTTATCATAACCACGTGTTGAAGACGATGTTGAAGCCAGTACTTCTGCGTGAGTGCTAGTGAGATTCCTCATGTTTGAGTATTGTCTCACACGTAAGACAATGAGTCCACAGCAAGTTACACATTTACCCCCTGCGTGGGGTCTTTTTCTTCCCCTGGCATAGGCACCACGTAGAAGGGACCAATAGCTTTGTGTCTCTTCCAAAGGACCCATACTTCCCGCTTTCTTCCAAATGCCAATTTTTTTGTAACAACTAAATGGACCGCCGGTCTGTAGTTTTGACCCAAGTCCTCCTGGTCAGTAGCCAAGCATCAAACCTTTGACCAGTCCACATCAGTTTGCATCCTTATAGAGTGCCAAGTGATTTGCCATGTCATGGTTGGTATTAAAACACTAGGTTTTGTCAACAACATTTTACATGATTGCACAGGTTATTACATGTATGTAATCATGTTGTTTCATGTAAGCATGCATGTGTGTGTAAGCATGCATGTGTGGCTGAGGTCAATCATTCTTTGTTTACGGCCCATGATTGTATTTATCTATGTCCAATGAGTCAGTTGACCACTTTTGGGATCTTAATAAGGACAATAATAATTATAATCTGCACCTTGACATGACACCTCAGTAATACAGTTACCTCAATAATACAGTCACCTCAGTAATACAGTCACCTCATTAATACAGTCCCCTCAGTAATACAGTCACCTCAGTAATACAGTCACCTCAGTAATGCAGTCCCCTCAGTAATACAGTCCCCTCAGTAATACAGTCACTTCAGTAATCCAGTCCCCTCAGTAATACAGTCACCTCAGTAATACAGTCACCTCAATAATATAGTCATCTCTGTAATACAATCACCTCAGTAATACAGTCCCCTCAGTAATACAGTCACCTCAGTAATACAGTCCCCTCAGTAATACAGTCACCTCAATAATACAGTCACCTCAGTAATACAATCACCTCAGTAATACAATCCCCTCAGTAATACAGTCACCTACTGAGAGGACTGTATTACTGAGGTGACTGTATTACTGAGGTGACTGTATTACTGAGGTGACTGTGTTACTGAGGTGACTGTATTGTTGAGGTGACTGTATTACTGAGGGGACTGTATTACTGAGGTGACTGTATTACTGAGGGGACTATATTACCGAGGTTACTGATGTGACTGTATTACTGAGGGGACTGTATTACTGAGGGGACTGTATTACTGAGGTGACTGTATTACTGAGGTGACTGTATTACTGAGGGACTGTAAAGCGAGGTTTGACTATATGGTTGAGTTGGGTAAGGGTAAAATAGAAACCCCTCCTTTCTGATGTAGCCCCACAATGAAAGAGTGTTTCCCTGGGACAGGGATGTAACCCTATTCTGTTCCTACAGGCCCACAGGGAAGAGGGAGAGGAGGAGGACGATGCCCACGCCCCGTTTATGAAGAAACCCTTCTGCATCTACAAAGGTCATACCGGCGACCTACTGGACATATCATGGTCAAAGGTCAGTCAGTGTCCATCTTGCTGTTGCTAGTGCTGATAGTTGTTTATGGTTGACGCAGTAAGGGGGTCATTGACTCAGTAAGGGGGTCATTGACTCAGTAAGGGGGTCATTGACGCAGTAAGGGGTCATTGCAGGGGATACTAGTCTCGTCAGCCGCCGTGTTGGTTTTTAGGCAAATTTGGCCATAAATGCTCATTTCCAGCCCCCAACCAGAGAGAACAAACAATAACACATTTACTTCTATTATTTATTAAAACAACTAACATTATCATGTGATAACACTAATACCAATGGTTTATTTTATATTGACATAGGTACGTTTAATGGGTTATGATGTGCAATGCATTATCTCATCAACTATCGCCTCGAAATGAGAATCACTTGTGTCAATTACATTATGTCAGTTCCAGTTTCAATAACACATAAATTACAAATACCAGTTCCACCTAGTAAAAAATGCCAATTCCAATTATCAATTCCATACAGCAGTGAACACAGCAAACATACATATGCAATGCAAACAAATAACGCCAATTCTAGAGTAGCTTTAATTAATTTCCACCAATTCCAATTACTGTTAGAAACAAACCCCCAATTCTAAATCCGGATTTTGGAGTTTCAATTACAATATAATTGACCCCCAACTCAGACGGTGAGAACGTCTAGCTAATGCTAGGCATGCATTACTTAACTTATGTTGCGAGTTGAGTGTTTATCTGTCTTGAAATGGAATAGTCATGCTCTGTATGCTGGTCCATAACTCAGTAGAACTTGAGTCACATGTTGATTTGACTGGCGCAACACTTGTTGAACCAGTTTGAAAAATTAATCACATAAAGGTTGCGTAATGTGCACTGCGCGACGTGACATCGCACAGTCGGACATTGTTTGCTTGTCCGCACTCAACAAAACAGTTTTGGCAGTGGGTGGAAATCGCCACTTGGAGCGTGTCGTTTCAAACCAAAAACACGCACACATGCAGTTCCTGAAAATAAACACTACGATCCTAGCGACACACACATGGGAACAATATATGCTGACCAATCACATGTTTGCTGACCAGTTGCACAGCACAGGGGCAGAAAATCGTTGCTAGTTGTGGCTGTATTACCGAAGTGGCCATATTACCGAGGTGACTGTAAAGCGAGGTTCGACTATATAATTTTGTCTCTGTGCTGTGCGCATTCTTAATTCACTGTAATTAGTTAATTACTGTAATTCACTGTAATTCACTCTCTTTCCACTGAGGCTGTCTGCACAACTTGTTCCACTTACAGTCATGATAACTTAACCCTGCCTGAAACGTGTTACAGTGTCATAATGTTATGGTTGTTATGATACCGAGTATCTTGATACCAAGGTTGTGGTAGTAATATCGAGGTTGTGTCTGTAGAACTACTTTGTGCTGTCATCGTCGATGGACAAGACCGTGCGGCTGTGGCACGTCTCACGCCGCGAGTGCCTCTGCTGCTTCCAACACATCGACTTTGTCACCGCCATTGCCTTCCACCCCAAGGTATGTCACCCTTCCACCTCAAGGTATGTCACCCCTCCATGCCAAGGTATATCACCTTCCATCCCAAGGTACATCACCCTTCCACCCCAAGGTATGCCACCACTCCATGCCAAGGTACGTCACCTTCCATTCCAAGGTACGTCACCCTTCCACCCCAAGGTATGTCACCCTTCCACCTCAAGGTATGTCACCCCTCCATGCCAAGGTATGTCACCTTCCATCCCAAGGTACATCACCCTTCCACCCCAAGGTATGCCACCACTCCATGCCAAGGTATGTCACCTTCCATTCCAAGGTACGTCACCCTTCCACCCCAAGGTATGTCACCCTTCCACCTCAAGGTATGTCACCCCTCCATGCCAAGGTATGTCACCTTCCATCCCAAGGTACATCACCCTTCCACCCCAAGGTATGCCACCACTCCATGCCAAGGTATGTCACCTTCCATTCCAAGGTACGTCACCCTTCCACCCCAAGGTATGTCACCCTTCCACCGCAAGGTATGCCACCACTCCATGCCAATGTACATCACCACTCCATATGCCAAGATATGTCACCCTTCCATCACAAGGTGTCACCCTTCCACCCCAAGGTACATCACCCTTCCACCCCAATGTACGTCACCTCTTATTTAATACTTAAACCTACAAAATTGTAACTTGCATTCTCTGTAAATATGACTGTGAGAATGTTCCAGGGGTTCACTCATGAATGGAATACCTAATTGAATATTATCTGACATACTAAATACTGATTATGCATACTGAAGTATTGCATATTCAATGTTCTCAGACAAAACTGGTGGCTGGCATATTAATCCTAAATTTGCTGTGTTATTTTTGTATTAGATATTCCGTGAGTGACCTCCCCACCTTTACTGCCATATTTATGGAAAATTTTACTTCTGGATTCATAGTCTTTCAGGTCCAGACCCACATTTTGGGAAAATAAGGGAATCTCCTTCTTCCAGTAGACCGTCTGTGGATTCCTTGTGGCCAGAGACATTGGGTTCGAATCTTCTTGTTGCCGTTTCAAAGCTTTGCCAATTTCGTTCATCCCACGTTGCCACAGTTCACTCAGCTGTATAAATGAGTACCTTGCTGTAGACAGTGATGGATATATGAACAAATAAACTTCGCGCAATAATTGCTGTGTGGCTGAATGCTTTTCAGGGACGTCGAGATGGCTTTGTAATGAACAAGTCTGCCAGGGGGTGAAGTGTAAAGCGCTTTAAGCAGTCCCGTGCTATATACAAACGTACCTTTACAGTTTTACCTGACTGCCTGTTTGACCGTAGGATGACCGCTACTTCCTGAGTGGTTCGCTGGATGGCAAGCTTCGACTGTGGAGCATTCCGGACAAGAAGGTGGCGCTGTGGAATGAGGTCGGAGGTCAGTCGAAGCTCATCACTGCCGTCAATTTCTGCATGAACGGCAAGTTCGCCGTCGTCGGCACATACGACGGGCTGTGTATCTTCTACAACACCGAGGTGAGACTAGTCTTTCTGTTCTTCCTCGTTGCTCCCTAGATAAGGGGTGAGGCTGCATGGCCCCAGCTGTTATCCCTTTCCAATGCTCCCTATCGGCTCCCCTCTCCCTCCACTCAACATTTCTCTCCGCCTTTCTTGCATCCCTCTTTACGCAGTCCTCCCATCTCAATTGATGTCTTCCCCTTTCCCATGGCCTGGCTCTTTCATCATCCCTGCTCTCTATAGTCGGCCCTCCTTCATCCGTACCACGTGACCTGCCCACATCATCCATCTTACTATTCTTCCCGTTTAACTGCACCCCAATCTCTTCCCTCAACTCATTATCCTATTTGCACCTGTAATCCGGAATTGTTCTCGCAGATTGTTTAAAAAATTTATCTGCTGAACTTGTTGTAGCGCTTCAAAATATCACCTACATTAAAATATTTGTATCTACCTCCAGAATAGAGTGATCAATCACTGGGCAAGACGATACAGTTATTTTTGAATGATTTGTATTTGATATTTAAAGGTTCCTCCTCAATTTAAATGTTTTGCTCGTCTCGCCTCAGATTCATTTCGGTAAAAATCGAACCTAGTATCCACTACGACGTGCTAGCTCATTTGTGCAAATGTGTTATTTAGTTTGATGAAATCATCGGACAAACTATTAGTCTATTTATGATCAGGTCCGGTCAAAAATTGGTGGATAAATTACAAAAGTGGCTCCATATCTGTATACTATGGCATAAGCATATTCACACATTCTCCAGTTGTGTAGTCTTACAATCAAAGTCATTTCGATGATTTTAATAAAAGTGCCCAATCTTTTATTAAATCGCTTGCGCATAATACTACTATTTACACACTACCGATTTGAATATAAATAAACCTGATTTATGATGGTCTAAAGGGTGACAGGCTGAAGACAGGTGAGATCGTCTTGTGTTTGCAGCAACTCAAGTATTACACACAGATCCACGTACGATCAACCCGGGGCAAGAACGCCCGAGGTCGCAAGATCACTGGTCTTGAACCTTTCCCTGGCGAAGACAAAGTATGTTAAGTAACACAACAAATCCCCCAAAAAGTAACCCTGATTAATAATAAATTACCCTCTGCTAAAGATCTTAACAATGTCAAAGTCCCAAACTTGCTTTTTTCAGTTCAGATACCACCAGAATGCATCTCTGAGACATATTTTAAAATATTGTCTCACTGGTGTTGAAACTGTCGACAAAGTAGGTTGAAAAAGACGCATTTTATCATGTTGGTCAAAGTAATTTTCACAACAGATATGTTGAAATATATTGACTTTCTAAATATTTGCTAAGTTTTCTAAACTATTCCATTGTACAGTAAAACCTGCCTTGGTGGACACCTGTCTATAATGAACACTTGAAAGTCCCAAATGACTTGCTATTAATTTGCACTGTACATTAACTTCCCATCCCATTGGCGACATTAAATAAATAATAAAAACATAACAAATATTGTTAATGTTGTACTTCAACAGCTTCTCGTGACATCAAATGATTCAAGGGTGAGGATCTATGACCTGCGTGACCTCACCTTGACCTGTAAATACAAGGGCAGCGCAAACAACAGCAGCCAGATAAAGGCCAGTTTCAGGTACGGAGGATGTTATTTGGTAGACTTTGTTCCTCCACAAAAAATTTTTGTAATCGTTTCGTTTTACATTAATTTTATGAAAAGTCCAATCAGCTCCTTCATTCACTTATATCACTAGTCACGTTTTGGATTCATTATATAAAAAGTCCACTCTAGTGTCAGCTACGTCATGAGCAAATGTGTTGTTTAGTTTTGATGAAATCACTGGACATACTATTAAATTATTTTTGGCCGTGTCCCGTCAAAATTTGATAAAAAAAGTTGTTGGCTATTCACATGTTCGTAAGTTACCCAGTCTAAAGATCAAAGATTTTTTTTCATATTAAACTAGTCATTAGGTATGTGAACTTTAATGAACCTCATTCAACTGAGGAGGGAGTTTCAGATTTAGTTAAATTATGCAGGATTAGATTAGCATGAAATGTACTCAGAAAATGTGCTCAGAAATTTATATATTGGCATTGCAGCCATGATGGCAGGTACATCACATGTGGATCGGAGGACCAGGCAGTCTATATCTGGCGAACGCAACACGACGTCACCGCTGGGCGCAGAGACCGCAATAGCTACTGGGAGAGCATCAAAGGTGTGTAACCATGGTAACACACATGAGTAGATCAGTGTTATCCGGCAGCTCAGTGATGGAATCGATTTTGGCAAAATTGTGAGCTAAAAAGCTGATTTTATTGTTGACTTCAATAAGTTTCTGAAATTGCTTAGAATGTTTTTTATACTAATTTCCTCATGAACGTTATTATTATTAGTTATTATTGTACATTACTACCAGACGGTTAAATATGTATTAAACGTACCTCTATGACTCCTGAGTGTTAGCTCGACAGAACTTTCATGACTATGACTCCTGAGTGTTAGCTCGACAGAACTTTCATGACTCTATGACTCCCGAGTGTTAGCTCGACAGAACTTTCATGACTCTCTCAATCCCTTCGTCAGCGTCAGCCCCAATTGCTCTCTGATGTCATGTGACCATGCTAGTAGTTGTCACATGACAGCAGTTCCAGGAAAATAAAAAGAAGTTGAAATTGAAATGTGCATTTAAAAAAATCAAATGAATTCGATACAGATATATCAATCGCTGAATTAAAATTGATAATATTTGTCACATTCCATAAATGTTTAAAAGATATTTAATGCTGCTAGCAGTTACACAATCAGTAGATAATTTGTTCCATTCATTTAGTGTCTTCTGTGAGAATTGAGTACTTCGTGTACTTTAGTTTTACGACCTTTTTTGAGCGAGAAAAAAATATTTCTATCAATATTTTCATGCCAATACAATATCTTAAAAACTTCAATTTAACTTCCTTTAACTTCCTTGCCTCTAGGGTTCCTTTAGATGTTCTTCGTATCATTTAACCTCGGCTGCCACATGAAACTTTGAATCAAATTGACCTGTGTGCTACTTCGGCAACTTCGTATTCGCCAGGTGACTCAAAGTCAGTGTCCTTACGAACAGCGAAAAATAAATTGGGTTCAACTGTAATGTTGCTATTTGTAATCAATTACAATCACAGTGAGGCTTTGTAATTGTAATTGGCTGTTGTAACTGAACCCAGCCCTGGCAATAAATGACCAGAAATGACATAATCTTTTTTTTTAAACAACGTAGTTGTAGTCAACCTATGAACTATTGCAATTTACCTTTATGTAACATTGTGATTTGTTAGTGTTGTAAATGAATTTTTTTTATTAAGTGCTGTAATTGTCATATATTTTTGTAATGTTGTAATTGTGATTTTTTTATTTTGCAATCGAATCCAACCCTGTGTACGACATTAAATTAAGCAGCCGCTAAATTAAACCAATCTTGTGTAGTTTCATACATCACTGTTATGAAATCATCTGTTAGCCACAGTGGTCACTGTTTGGTCATTCTGTCCACTGTTTCCCGCAGCACACACTGCAGTTGTCACAGTTGCCATCTTCTCGCCTTCTCCACACCTCATCATCCGACCGCAGTTCGAGAGCGTTGAGTCAAACCCGACAAACGAGACGAAGGAACCTAGTTCCCTCGATGCCCAGGGGGAGGCACTGGTGTCGGCCGACTTCTCCGGAGCCATCAAAGTCTTCATCAACAAATTCAAACCGAGTCCCGATTAACGTGCCACCAGGGGCGACACTGTTGAAACAACGAGATCAGGATTTGGTTTTCCATCAGTGTGACGTCCAACCTGCCACATACCGGAAGTCTGTACAATGTGATGGGACTGTGACGTGATAGTTTAGATTTCTCAGAAACACCGCCTGTGATGGTCACATTCGAGAATCACTTGTTGAAAAGTTTTTGATATTTGGAAATCGCTCCTGGAACCTGTCCTCTGCGAATCAAGTTTGGAAATTGTGAAACCACCATCTGCATTATGGTAACTGCCCCACTGTTCCACTCTCTGTGCAAGAGCCATGTAGTATCTAGCAATAGTATCTACCAGTAGTATCTAGCAATTGTATCTACCAGCCTCTAGTCAGCTCTCCCAAAACACGCTTCCATGAAAGCAAAACAAACAATTTGAAGAGATGCTTGTTCGAGAACTAGAATAAATAAACAATGCAAACACTGGTGGTGTCTGGATTCTTGCTTTGCAAATAGACCTGGGACGAAACATTTGGTCCAATGTATTTTAGTATGAACATGGTGCGAAGCTTTAGGCTGATCAGATTCTTCTTAGTCGAACGCATATTTAGCGAAAAACTTTCCATGGATTGAGTGGGACATGATCAGATACAAGACCAATACTTTGAAACTATAAGACCTTTTTCCATGACAAAATTCTGTTGAAAACAAGAACAAAATCCAATTCAAACCTTCCTCGAGTTGTTTATTATTGAATACCTTTGAAAATTCCCATTTTAAAGTCTTTTCAAGGCCTTTCCAAGATCCAGTTCATGTCATTGAAAGAACTGTATTTGTTGCTTGGGCATAAAGAGATCTTCCAGACGTTAACCTAATAATTCAAACGGACATTTCTACACAGTCGAGTATTAATTTCCACACACAGCCAAATTTTCAGCAAGCATAAACACTTCAAAACCCAAATGATATCAACAAATTCGGTGTTTACAAAAATCTATAATTTCGCATCCTTCACAATTTTTAAGACACATGATGAAAAACACGATCAATTTCACAGAATTTATTGTGGTAAATCATCCAGTACAAACACATTTTGTGACAATTACCAAACCACAGATGCAGGTTTACATTGCGACTGAACTATGTAGTACATGTTGGATTTAATTGCATTTTACAACAAGAAGGCCAACTAACACAAGCAATGTGTGTCGATGGTGGTCTTGTAAACATGCTTGTGTAAACACCAGCACAGTGGAGAGGTCAAAGTTTGGGGACGATTGTGCCGGGAAGAGTGATTCCAATCTCGCTTAACAGTTGAACCCGATTTTGAAGCAGTGGCCAATCAGCGACTGACAACAGGTGAACACGTGACCTTTCATCAGAAAGTTGAAATTGGGCGTGGTGCGAGTCGCATTCTAGGTCCATGTCTAGACACATTGCTTGTCTAAACGCATGCATAAATTACCTGCGGGCTATCACGTGACATGGTGTTGCACAACGAATTAGGACAAAAATCACTTGTGTAAACCTCAAATAGACTGCCACTACGTCATTGCGCTAGCGAATAATTTTTTGCAAGATAGTGAGTAAGAACGATTACATAAGTGAACCTCTATTGATATAATCACAGCAGACAGAGTAGTGTTGAACCAACAGGCACCTGCATATATATATATAGATATATACACACACAAGATATATACGTACCGTATTCGATCTAATATGCGTACGGTACACTTGGGCCGTGGAACGTCAAGGAATCTGTTCTTATAAGCGGACACTAACATTTTTTTCTGTAGACAATAAGGTAACTCTAACACTAGTTGTGTCATTGGTGACTAGCGTAGAACAACTGGAAAGTGGTGCCAATTGTCTAACACTAGACGGCAACACTTCAGTTGTTCCACACTAGTCAAATTACAATTATGGATCCTGTTGATTAAAAGAGGTGTACACTAATTAGGTATGTATGCTTAATAGGTCGAATACAGTATATTTTATACATGTATATACACAGACATGGAAATTATTATATATAATTTTTTTTATTA
Source organism: Lamellibrachia columna (assembly GCA_963662155.1). NCBI lineage: Eukaryota > Metazoa > Annelida > Polychaeta > Sabellida > Siboglinidae > Lamellibrachia > Lamellibrachia columna. The sequence goes on from OY759268.1 coordinate 18,783,165, forward strand.
CTATATATATATATATCTTTACTAATTGAAGCATTAAAATATGTGTAATAGTATTAACGTATTATCATAAACAAGTTTGTCATAATTTTTTTTATCGTCATGGTAATATCTGTGGTAATAATTATGAAATTAGATAGAATTTTTTTTTAAATTACTAATTTGGATGAAATACCGAACATTAGATTTGGGTTTGATTACCAGGTATTTCAAGTAATGGGTATATACGGGTCAAATCAGTGGTATTTGTTGGGTAGTTTCAGTGGTTTTTGTTGGAATTTCCTCAGTTACAAAGACAGGGGACCCAATTTATTCAGGGAGGGGGGATTTTGTCTACTCTGTGGCCTGTAATGTTGCATTGTCTAATCTAGCACTAGATTATAAACTCCACTACGGCATTAATATTAGAAATCAACAATGAACCTTGGATACAAAGAAGAATATGCAGATTATACATAACAATTTAAGCACATTTGGAATTCGTACTTGTCAACAGCACTCAAATTTGAGAATTTCCAAAGACTTTGTCTTGATCCAAAGAACCAACATGGTTATGTTGCCCCGGTTACACACTGCACATATCACTCAGTCTTACATTCATGTATTCGCATTCATGTCATCTCGAAATCTGACACACCCTCTCGTTTTATTTCATTATATATTACATTACACCACCATTATTTTTTATGTTAAATTTATTTTAACTAAGCTTGCATCACAACTTCAAACAAAAGGAATAATTACAATCAAGAATTTTCAAAACCCTGCACCCCCACTATCACAGGGTGTCCAGCCCCTTTACATGCGTGCCACTATTACATGGTGTCCAAAAAAACCCTGATTAACTTTCAAGGAACCTTCATATTTGTACATAGCAATGATACATCATTGTACACTAAACCTGTTTAAAGGAATGTACAATTTTCATTGGTCAACTGATATGTAGTTAGTTGGCGATTTTGTATAATTAAAACAGCCAAATTCTCTTAATGTTTCAATCTGAAAGTACATTTAAATTAATAGCCTTAATCTTTATTATTGTAGTACATTTACAGTCAGATAATGTATAAATCCTAAATATTAAGAGATAAAAGATCACGATAATAACACAACACAACTTATATGGATATTACTATTATTAACTATATTATTATTATTAATATTATTAGTTATAAATACTAATACAATATTAGTTAACCAATGAAAATCGTTTTACATTCCCTATAACTGCACACGAGGTTAAGTATTTAAATGTTTTCCCTCTCTATAAACAAATTTCAAACCATCAGAGAGAAGAAACTAAACCAGACACGTAACCTACACCTTCAAACTGAGAACAAGGAACACAAGTGTTAAAACTGTGCAGATTAAATACTGGTGAAAACTTGCACTGTGCGTTACCTTCCCTCCCTTTAGAAATAATGTCATACAAATTCAGTGCTGTATCTAGGATCTCGTAAAGAGGGCGAGCTTAGTCACCCATTAGTTCACCATGCTACCATGTAGTGGCGCAACAGGTTACATCATTTTTTTTTATACAAAATTCCCTCCAAATGAATGCAACATTAATCGGGTTAAACAAAGCAGTTACGGAAACGATGACAAATGTGCGCTTAAACAGAACAATGTAATACACATTCAGTTATGTATTATCTTGTTCTCACATACAAGTTTCTATTGTACATGAAAACATTACATTAACACAGTGAAAATGGGCTATTTTGTTGGTATTTTAATGAAACCAAAACCTCCAGTTGAAATTACACTACGAATTACAAAATGATTTCACAAAATCATGCTCAAGTCACGTGATTGCAAAAACATTTCTGCATTATATAAATTTTTCTGAATTTTTTCTGAATCCGTCATTGCTTTATTTATGCATTACATAACTAGGTAACCATTCACGTGATCCATTTACTATAAGAATACTATAAGAACTATAAGAATTTACATATTGCTAACTAGAGAGAATTTTTACGTTACTTGCTATCCCTTCACGGTTACAAGGACATCACAAAAACATTACGATGCGGGCCACACAAACGTTACAATTCAGAGCCCTCTAATGGCGAAACATTAAGTTACTTTATAGAATACCGATGAATTTACACAAATTTACAAGCAATATTTGAAACTGACATCACAGAAATTTATTAATACTACAAGTTACAGCCCCCCTGGTGACAAAACACAAAGTTACTTTAATGAATGATGAAGAATATATGCAATTTTACAACCCACACCATGGACGTCATAGGAATCGACTCCTGCAATAGAAATTCAAGCACATCCCACCCTGCATGAAATTTGTATCGCCTACACTGACTCATATCCACGCTTGGTCCTGCGTCGACCAATCAGGTAGGCTATCAGCACGATGACGACGAGACCGGCCAGGGCGGCGCCAACAGCGATTGGCACGATGTTGCTAATGGCAACATCCTCTGGGCATGGATTGGCTGAAACAAAGAAGTGTTTATTCGTTAAAATTCAAGTTGGCAGAGAATAATCTTTTAATCACAACTATTGAGATTTACTTACTCAACATTTCGGGTACTGTCGGTAGTCTTCACCAGGAACTGAATTCTGGGTTTAGTTCTTCTTCTGCTCACCAGTTGGCATGGTAAGCAGGCCGTCCTGTATGTGGATGAGTCGGGACAAGAAAGACGACCCCAATAATAAATCGAGATGATGAGGAAGACTGACCCAGCCACATATTGGACAGCTTGCTTACCTACTTGTTACCTGAACTACTCATCCCAGAATTCAGTTCCTGATGAAGGTTACCAAAGGTAACCAAAATGTTGAGTACGTAAATATCAATATTAGATTAGATGATTAGAAGAAAATCATTACTTCATCAAATAGGTGTTTGTTTCACTTAGCTAATCAAATCTGTATTAGTTATTTTGCTCGCAGTGCAGAACACACATAACTAATCCAGAAGTGACATGCGTTTCTGTAGCATTTACAACATTTATAACCGTTCTCCTCAAGTCAATTGTTTGCTCGTCTGATTTCAGAATCATTTTGCAAAAAAATCTAACCTATCCAGTATCCAAAACAAGCTAGTTCATTTGTAAATTTTTTTAGTTAAAAAAATCATCAGACAAAAACGAAATAATTTTAATTGTGTCTGGTCTAGTAAAACAAAATCAGACAACATTTTTTAACCGTGCCTGGTCAAAATTTGTTGATAAAAGGCAAAATGGATCTGGCTGTATACATTATAAGAATTATGAGATACGGTTATTGACAATTTCACAAGTTATCTGATATAACGATCAAAATAATGTCTTTCTTCAACAAAAGTAAGTTTCATTGAACCGACACACTACAGATATGAACATTAATGAACCTGATTCACAATTGGCTAAATCAGTTGGAGGAAATTTTAATGGCGTCGCTTTACGTCAACAGTCATGACATCTCTAGACCACTGCCCCCAGAACCTAGTTCCATCCTACAATCTCCCTGCAAGTTTTAAATCTTTCCTTCCTTCCTTACGTACCATCACGTTCTTACTGTTGGAGAAATCCCGCTTTTTTATCAAACAGTCTCCGGATTTAAAATAAAAACCTTCCACTTTCATTGTATTTCATGTTTGTGGCTTTATTAAGTTTATTTACATACAACTATCCTATGACTCCTATCAAATTCCATGAGTAGTAGGTATAAATGAACTTAACAAAAGCTCAAAAGGTTCGGATAAATAATTTCATTATCTGCTGTCGTACAAGACTTTTTATAACACATAACACGGTGGCTAAGAAACCAAAATATAGTTCTAATGTGCATGCCTTGCGAATATCACCTACTGCAAAGGCACTTACAGGCAGAGAAGTCGGTCGTGTTAGTGACTCGGAAGGCCTCGAACTTCAACTGGACCGTCTCAAGACTGACTAGTGCAAGTTCTTTAGGCAGTGTGCTCTCAAAGCCCGTCACTTTCTTCTCCGCGTTGCACTGGTACGACGTGTTCACATCATTCTTGTACAGCGACTTGCTCATGGACAAGGTCACATTTTCTACCAACGAACAATGACAATTCTACAGCTAGTGTTGTATCTAGGATCTCGCAGAGGGGAGGCTAAGGGGGAGGCTAAGGGGGGAGCGAAGATTAGTCACCCATTAGTTTACCATGATAAAATGTAGCGACGCAACAAAAAATGCTGAAAAAAAAAACAATTAAGCCAAAAGGGGGCCTTGGCTCAACACCCCCCTTAAATACGCCTCTGTCTATAATGCTTAAATCCTGGAGAAAAAAACGAGCTCCGAGGAATAACAAACTAGAACCATTAAAGGGAATGAAAAACATTAGTCGACTGATACGCAGCTTGTTGGGGGGGGGGTTTGTATAAATAAAATGCTCAAACTTTTTTCTGAATTTTTTATATCTTTTTTTATCGTACATCTAAGTTAATTCTGTTACACTAACATCTAAGTTGATTCTGTTACACTAACATCTAAGTTAATTATGTTACACTCCATGTTTTAATCATTAATGCTGCAGTATATTTACAGTCAGACATTGTATAAAACTGGAATTTCACAGACCAACATTTATTTATTTTTGTTATTAATTAGTCTGAAGGAAAAATTATTAGCCTGACTTTAATTGCAGTCGAGAAATAAAGTCAACATGTTGTAAAAACTAGCGATTTTAATACATCGTCAAATCTTATATTTTCGAAAATATAAAGAGGTGAAAGATCATAATGGGAAGACTTTTTATATGGATATTACTTTTAACCAATCGAGATATTATAAATATTAATTATAAATGCCATATGAAACAGTTTTTCGGTTAACCATTTTCATTCCATAATCACCTGGTTTCAATCACAATTTAAGCCAATACTCTCATACACATGAAAATCACACAGCTTTTAACTTTAAGCTGACTTTATTATTACGTTTATAATACGTATGCAATGCACTGTCCAAGTGTACATGCCATCCAACATGCAGAAAGGGTAACATAGTATCAGTCTGGGGAGCTTCTTAGATTGTCAACTTGGATCAATAATACGTATGCAATGCACTGTCCAAGTGTACATGCCATCCAACATGCAGAAAGGGTAACATAGTATCAGTCTGGGGAGCTTCTTAGATTGTTAACTTGGATCAAAAGCAATTTTAATAATGTTGTTAATCTAGTTTTTGCATTAACATTTTTCATTAGGTCCAGACTGGGTCCATAAATAATTATTTTCAGGCTCAGCCCAAGACATTCAGCAGAGGCCCGTTTATATGCACAACAAAGGAAATCATAAAAATAATTGCCCCTCCCGTCCACTTACGTCTGATGAGACTTGCATTGGCGTCTGGGAAATATTTCTGATCGACGGGGAAAGTCAGCTGAATAGAGCTGATGTAGAACTGAGGAGTCTTTGTCGACGTCTTGTTGAAGTCCACTCGCAAATGCCAGTTTTCCAAGAAGTCAATGGCAAGCGTTTCAGTCAAACCACATCCACTAGGTGGCGATGTCTTGTTGTTCGCTGGTAGATCGATCTGTGTTGTTACATTCTATGCCAAAGAGAAAATAGCACTGACACCATCAAACATGATTTAATGGTACTTATTGTCTTTTGTTGGTGAAATCAAATTATATACGGTCTGTTGTATTATAAAGTCCATCTATTCAATGTTGACATTTTTTTCTGAAAAACAAATTGTTTTTATCATAAAATTATGTTATAGTATAAACTATCTATTGTAACATGTTACATAGCATAAACTATCTGTTCTAACATATTGACTGCACAAATGTAAAAAAAATTTGGGAAATATAATATGACCATCATGTGTTTGACTGGAACGTTTCGACACGAGCATCATGTTTACACATTTTGGCAGTCAAGATCAGGGTTGGCACGTTTCTGACGAGACGGTAAATAAAGCTCCTTCAGGAGTTTGTATGAAATGTTTTGAGAGACATACTACACGACTGCAGCTATAGGATAGTGGCAAAACATAATTTGCTGAAACAATAAAATCTACTTTCTGTTGCATTACCGAGTTAGAATGCAAATATTGTCCAAGATATCCAACTTTGGGGGGCATCTATAAAAAGTAAGTCCTTATATGGCATGGTATCCAGTCCTTAGGGCTACGCAAAGCATTTTACAACCACCCCTCCCCCCGATAGTCACGTTCATTCCAAGACCAATGCAACTTCTCTAGGAAGCATTCAGCCACACTGCAATCACTGAGCAAAGACCATTCGTTCACATATAACTGTGTATAGCCAGGTACTCCTTTATACAGCTGAGTGAACTGAGGCAACGTGGAGAGAACAAATTGCAGCAAGAGGATTCAAACCCTGCCTCTCTTGATGGGGAAACCAACGTACTAACCGCCTCAACTAGACTTCCACAATTTTGGTCCATAACAACTGAAAACTGCCTCAAAGAAACACTCATTTACCTGTTTTACCACGACTGCCCATTTTATATGCAGGTGTACATGAAAAGATTCTGACTTGGACGAAAACTACCAGATTAATGCGACTATTTATTATATATGATGTTAAAAAAAAATCAATGCTCTTTAAATTATGGTAACTATCCCAACAGCTTATCAAAACCACAGCCAACACTTGGGTATGACGACTGATTTACATGACGACTGGGTACATGGTGTATCCACCAAGTCATGAATGTACCTTGCCCGTGCTGTTGACGTACTGGAATGTGAACCGTATGCCTGCAGTGAACAGAACACAGGCTTGTTTCTCGTCTCTCACTGTCCAGTTGCCCACCGCTGGCTCCTTGGGAGGGGCGGGTTTTGCAGTGGTCGAGACGGGCTTTGCGGTGGTCGAGGTGGTCTTCGGTTTACTGGTGGTGGTCTTAAGTTTTGTGGTGGTCTTAAGCTTTGTGGTGGTCGTGGTCGTCGGTTTTGTGGTGGTGGTGGTCGGTTTTGTGGTGGTGGTGGTCGGTTTTGTGGTGGTGGTCGTCGGTTTTGTGGTGGTGGTCGTCGGTTTTGTGGTGGTGGTCTTGTCAGTGCTACCTACACTTGCCAGTGCTGAAAATGAAACAACCGATTAAAACAATATCAATCACACAGTACACAACTGATCAGTGACCTCGCTCTGTTGTTTATCGGCTGCTTAACAGAACCACCAGTATAATATTTTCGTTTTGTGAAAAATTTTCTTTTGTGGAAATAAATCTGACAAAACCTTCACTAAAATAATACCAAACCAATCAAAATGACAACAACAAATATGCATCAAACAACAATATAATACTCTTCTATTGCTCTAAATCCCTCAGTAGACACAAGCTAGGCAGTGCACCAAAATAAAAACGGGTTAAGAAGATTCTAATAGATTAGCAATTCCCTAGGCTGGCGGTGCCGATCGCAATTTGCACCATGGGTAAAATGGTTTCTCTTTGGCGAAACAGAATGTGAACTCTTCGCTAAATTGATGAAACGCTAGCATTCAGGGCTCGACATTAACACTTGTCCGTTTGTCCGGGACAAGTAGCTATCAGTGTAGGACAAGTACATAATCCTGGACACTTGTCCCACCGGACAAGTTCAGCCATTGCAATATAAAACATGTACTGTTCATTTTAATAGAAAGACAGAAAGGTTTTGACTTGTTGACACCCAAAATAAATAACGTTTAATGGAATCTATAATTTTGTTTGCTGTCACAAGTATCACCGATTTCCATTTTGAAACCTCCCCATCTACTATATGTTAACACAAGTATACTGATCACCACAGCAGCAACCCTAAGTCCTATACTTCCATGTATGAGTTCGTTTTTTTATTTTTCATGTATTTATGAGGAACTACATTTTGTATGCATTATTTTGCTATAATCCAATATGTGAGTTGGATGTTTCACGTTATGTAATAAGAGATTTTCGGTGCCGTTAGTATTTGTTCCATGCAGAATAATATATTTAATTCAGTTATTTCCCTTCAATCAGAAAATTTAAATTTTGCAGAATTACTGTTTAACACAATAAAAGTTGGTAAGCGCTATCTTGTTTCTTAGAATTATTTACACTCAGAAAATGCACTAAAATATATTTGTATGAAACATCATCCTGAATATTCTAACAATTCACTGCATTTGTAGTTTTCAGGTGGGACAAGCATAGTTTTGATGGGACAAGTAAACATTACTCACTGCTTGGCCTATAGGAGTGGACAAGGGCCTTCTAGGAGTCAGTGCAGAGCCCTGGTGTTGTCACTATTATTGATGTAATCAGCGCTATATCACATACTGCTGGTTTCCCTTGTTGCTGTTTAATCAAGGCCCAATCAAGCCGACCATTGTAACCATTTACCGTTACCTGCCTGGCGGTATAATAACAGATCAGTAATATAGCACTTCACGTTTGTAAACAGGCGAGCGATAAATCGCTCGCCTAAATATGCCAAATTAATTTAGATGAGCGATTTGTTAGTTGTTTTTTTACTGTGTACTGGCGCCATCATTTCCCAGTCGGATTCTGTCGTTGTCGCAATGAAATTTTAATCGGTATTTGCTGGCGTCATGACTTGTACAATGAAATAAATGCTTGCATTTCGTTTGATAACTTCTTTATAAACCGCACAGCCAGCACATCGTGGCTTCAATGGCGTTTTTGCAATCTTGGTGCAGCGGGCTGCAATCGCCATCCCCGGTAACGGATGATACGTGAACTCTGACTATTAGAGTCCGAACACTTCGTTATAAAGAGAGTAGACTTTCCTATTGAATCTAATACTCAAGAAACTCCTTGTCAAGACGAATCGCTCCCTAGATTATTGATTTGCGCGAACGATAGGGAGCAAGAGCGATCGATCGCCTCAAAAATGATGCCCTGGTAATCCCTCCCTTTATTCGCACCCATGAAAACGGCTGGTTGTTTAAATTTTCATTCTAGTTTTGCGTTCCAAGGCTAAAGAACGGAGACACGTTTGACACAGTTGTTGACACTATGTATAAGTTTTAGGCAAGTAAAGCGCAGGCCCCGTCAGTCCCCCATTATCACCCACCACTAATGTACCCAAGTGCATCTACACCAATTAATGAGCAACCTGTTAAACATCCATTAATAATGTCCCATCTTTATACAAGTTTTATGAATTAACGCATTTTTTATTTGAGTGTCACAATCCAAAAAAATTTAAACAGAAAATTGTATTTTTTTTTAAACATGTGCATGTTTACAAATCAACACCAGCCTACATTACCAAAAATCCACAGCCTGCGTCACCCAGAATCACTTTGCTGTTCTGTTATCACAGCTAAATGTGCTGCATGATACAATATAACGTTTCAGTTTGGGCGTCAATAATATACTCGATTAATCAGTTAGTGATAATTGACCATATCTATGCATTATGATAATGCACTGCATGAGATTGAGAATAGATGACAACAGCATGTGTAGTAATGTATACGGTTTTAGTTTAGTTATTACATTCTGATAATAGATCCAAATATGTGAAGTTGTTATGTTTTATGTTATTATATTTCCTACAAGATCATTAATTTATGAACTTGTCTCTGTTTGGACAAGTTCTTGCGGCATGAACATACAGTCAAATATGTAACTATTATTAACTAAACCTAATGCTAATAATAACCATAAATTTTTAATAAATTATAATGATGGATTCCGACTCATTATTAATTTTTTTTTACATAGATTTGTGTCGCAACTTATAGCTTTAAAATGGACGCACAATAACCACTTTACATGTGTATCCTGGGACAACCATATACAAATTGCTGTCAAGAAACGGAAGAAACGTGCCCCAACTGATTATGAGTACCAGGCAAGTGTATTGTCTAATATTGGGCGATGTTGTTTGTGGGCCGATCTTGATGAAACTTAGTGGAAGTTGCAATAGTGGCATTATTTCGTTTTCTATGTCATTGTACAGATAGTAATTATGCCTACACATTTGTTGCTGGAAGTATGCAGCAATTTTAATACTTTTCAAGTTATTAGAATTTATCTGCACAACATAGATGTGTTTATGGATAGAAAGTGTCTACACATAGCTTAGCAAACAAACACTAGCTACATCACAGTAACACTGTATGTATCTAGATCAGGCATGGGGCAATTAATTGAAAAGTTACTTAATTAAATTACAATTGACTCTTAAATTCTCCAATTAAATTAACCTCACACTTTACTCAGGTCAATTAGCAATAGAATCATGCGTTGGTAGAAATGTTTACATGTTTAAAACAGTTCAAAAATCACAAGATTTGTAACAGAAATGTGCTTTGTAATTTTGTTAGAAAGATATTTGCTCATACATTATCTACCTGCCAAGACATTTCTTCATGAGGCATTTGATCACATTTTAAAAGTATGTTTTGCTCATACAATATATACATGCCAACATATTTCTTCATGGGGCATTTGATCACATTTTAAAGGTTGTACTTTGGAATGAAAACTTGTGGCTGAAGATTTGGGTTTCCTCCTATATTCAACCAACAAATTTACAAAACTGGGCAAATACATACATAATTTATGTGAACCAAGTTGTTATTGATGTTGTGTTTTATACTAAATCATTAGGTCTCCCCATTACATGTTATATGTACACATGGAACATTTTTAGATACATAGGTCTAATGGGCACATAGGTCCATTTGGCTGGAAGTTGTTTACCATAAAAATTTGCAGAAACCAGGCCAGCAACTTATCATCCTACCAGAGGACATTATATTGGCTAGGCCTTCCCTCCAATTCACAGGTGCCTGAATGACAACCACCCCAATGGGTACAGTGTATATGTGCTCTGTGTTGTTCTCCCTCTCATTCACAAATGAAAACACATGAAACAACTTAACCCATGCCTGATCTAGATTTGCTGTTTTGTGGAAAAAACTTGCTACATTATAGTAACATAGTCGTAGTTTTAAGTAGAAAAGACCACTGACCTATAATAATGTAGATCAGTGGAAAATACCCTGGCTGCCTTTTCTGCCTGTACAATGCCAGTTAACTCTGCTTGTATTTTATATTTATGCATGGTTATTGTCAAGTAACAATAGATGGTGGCAATTTGGACATTATGCTGTAACACAACAATGAAATACAGACTGCTGAAATTCTTCTTGGAAAAAAATTATTTTCTATTTTTGTGCACTCTGTATACTCATTGTCCTTTGTCAAATTTCAGATATGTAGCTTGTAAACTTCTCAAGTTAGAATAGAAGTAAAACAAAACAGATAAAACAATGTGTGTGTTTTGGGGAAATTACCCCCTGTTCACCACATTTTTGCAGAAGTGCTCAGGTATAGCTACTTATACATGTATTGCTTTTAAAATTTGAGCAAATGCTGAGACATCAACACTGACCCTTTGTTCACATTTTGCAGAAGTGCTCAGGCATACCTACTTATACATTGGTTTAAAATTTGAGCAAATTCTGAGACATCAACTTTAACCATTGGTCTAGGCTAGTGCTGCCGATCGCCAATTGCACCATAGGCGAAACGCTTTTACGGCCACGTTAATGACGCGTTGTCGTGTAAGCGGCGGTGAACCCGTGAATCATAGCTGCCCGCTACCCGTGGAATTGTTTTCGCTCCCCCCGATCTATAATTGCCTAGCGATAAGCCAATGGTTTAATTGCTCTCGGCGAAAGTTTGTGTCCTGCTGGGCGGCATGCGGGCAGCTACAAAAATAATATTGGCTCATTTCCTCATAGTTTTTCAGTTTGTTATCGGTTAAAATGATTCGTAAATGTACATAGGCGGGCGATGATCGCAGAAAGAAATGACAGAAAATGACACAGCCACCTTTGATCAAGGCGAACTGGTTCGTACGTTTTGCGTGGCTTATTGAAGTTATTCACAATAGCAAAAGCCACGTCTTTCGCTGCAAAGTTTGTGTGCATGCGAAAGCAAAGAACGTGTTTGTCACCAGGAAGGACTGCGCCAAGCCCAAGAACTAGGACTTGGCAAAACACGAGATATCTGCCGACCACCGGAAATCGACGTTGCTGCCGAAGCGCCAGATGGACTTCGGGATTGCGAATGATCACGCGAAGTCAGCGATTATCGCCCATGTGTGGACCGTGTTGATGCAAGCGAAGCGCTAGTCTCCCGACAGTTATGAAGCCTTCAAAATCTGGACTGTGAAGGAGCAGCGTCCCGGATTTACTGGTTTTGTGAAACGAGTGGACACTGTCGCAGAGACCAGGGTAGTTGCGGTGAACACCTGGAGCGACACTTGTATGGTGAAATTCTCTGTGTTTGAGATTTGCGGTGTGATCGATTTTCTTGTTTGATATTTATAATTAAACATTGTTCTATTAATTTATATTGGTGTTATGTTTTCTTATATTGGTGTTATGTTTAATATACATATATTATGTTTATATAATATGTTGTATATTAGGCCTAGTAAAAAATAAACCAGTTTCTCGTCCGAACTTTTTAAAAGGAAGAGGGAGGCCCTTATAAGCTTATTATTTAGTAATTTTTTCTATTAGTTTCAAAGATGGCCGCCATGTCTTAGATGCTCACATACTGTGGTTGATTAAAAGACAAGCTGTAGTTTTTTCGATGCAATATGGAACATGCCATAGATGTATATTACTATATAGCTTGCCATTCCATTATCAGATACATTACTTTTTAGCGGGACTGGCAGATGAATAGAAACATTTACGTAAATGTAACATTGCACAATATACCTGTTACACTGGAAAACTACTTAAATTGACTAGAAACAAACGCAATGTTGAATGTATTTATGAATGTCATGTGTAGGTTTGGCCATGATTTCATTAGTTTGTATCACAGGCGTACAACTGAATGGCATTTAATAAATGCCATTTATACTGATTGAGACTGGAATTTATATAAGTGAGTCTGTAAAGATTAATGCAAGCATCATCATTCAAATCTTATTTTAGACTCTGTAGAATGCACATACATCCCTACACCTTGTGTGATGAATAACGAGTGAACTGAAAGATTATAACAGTACTTCGTACAGCAAGTTTTTGACAAAGATTTCTTCACAGAACCAAAAACTTTTAAAAATAATTTATCATTAGTAAATAAAAAAAGATGCGTAGACAGAAAAGGATGTGGGCGGGGACAAGAAACTAGTTTCTTTTTTTACTAGAAACATTTGTATATTTTACAAAATATCATTTGGCTAAACAAAATTTGAACCTTTAGCCAAATTGGCTTAACAGATTTTAGGCCCAGCGTTAGTGTAGATTGGTTGATTTGACACAGAATGACACATAGACATGAAATATGTTTATTGCATTTTAATAATGTTCCAAATAATCTTGAAAAAGTTTTGGTAGCCTAATTTTGTCCTACCAAGAATAGTAGTGAATATTTTCATGAGAAAAAGGGAAATGTGTTGTACTGTTTGCACAATGGCAATGCACACTGAAACAGTCACCTCTGTATGACACTACACTATCTACAGTGATATGCCTCACGTGAGATCAAGCAAGATTTTGACAGGTAATAATTTTGAGTAGGTGGCGAATTTGACACCGCTTGTGTTACGCCTATAGAAATTGGAATAACCTAGGACTAGGTAATAAACACTTAATAGAAAAAATGACGTCATTAACTATTACGTCGATGTTACAAATAAACACTAAAAACAGGTAAACTTCTGTCAGAAAAACTAAATACTCGCAAGAGGCGCTCCTGAATATGCTAAAATGGCAACAGCGACATTTAAGTGAAAGCCAGATTGTCCTAAAGTGACAATGACATCGGTTAATCAACTTGGAGCTCGCAAGACAAACACTTGAAGTTGAGCTTGAACTAAAAGTGGCGGTGACACTGACAGCGAAGACGACGACATCACACCGACTACTTAATTTGTAAAACGACGCAGAACAGTAGAACGGTTTACACTAGCTTATACACGTTGTACACTTACCAACAAGCACTGACAATGCGACGAATACATGCAACGTTTTAGACATGTTATCACTTAAAATACACTACAAACAAATACCCTCTTTCCAACAATGCGCCTAGCGGATTAATGGTCACGGGATTTGGCTCTTGCATCCTTATCAACCTCCCACCTCTCACAAATGTGCAGTTTTATTTATTAGTTGTTGCAGTGTATTTTTGTGCTTTATGATATTATAAAAACAATGCAGTTATATTCCATCCAAACCATTTTCTATATTGTAAAAATCAATATTCTACAGTATAAATATACTAAATTTGTCTAAATGACAGACATACACGGTGAATGGAATAGCGGCTCTGACTTTTTTCACGTGACCGACATCTACGCCTCCTAGCGAAGGGGAAAGTCCAATCCTTATCATTCGATAGAGGGCGCGGGAAACGGTATTAATGTTTGGCATATTTTGTTAATCAATGTAACGTGATATTTTGTCTTAAATAAGCGTACGATCTTATTGGTAATTAAGATATAGGTCACTTTTGTAAAGGACGTTTTATTACGTAAACTTAAATTGGCTGTTTTATTTAAATAAATGAGGTACAAACATATGTTCCAAGTAGATGTGGGCGATAATCCGTGTCATTGTGACTTCGTCATATGAGCTATTAATCTCGCTTATCAGATTCTCGCCTTCTGAATTCGCCGAGAAGATAGTCTGGCAGCAGAGGCGTGGTCTCGTTGTTACCCATTATCACCACTCCATCCGTTCCCGTGAAGCACCAACAGTGACATTATCGAGCCGCTACACTAAACTTTTTTTTTCCTGATTAAAAATTTTAATCAGACATTTGTGTCAATATAATAACAGTTTTAAGTTAATTCGAATTACGTCGTATAAACAAATAAAAGTCAACTCTTATTTTATGAATTAGCCAAATGCCCGGATGATATCGTAATTAGCTAATTATGTATTAATCTGGGTAATTTCCGTCACACTGAAAAGTACCCATTGATTCCAGGCAGTGATGTGTGCAACAAACGGTGATGCCACAACATGGAGCCTAGATAATCAGCCTTAGCTCATGGGAGTGGTGGCCATTGAAATCCTCCTGTCACGCCTCGCAATCTCCCGTGCAATATGCAGGCCACCGTTTATCCAATGTCTCATGTTGTCAATCCAGGCAGGTCATGACTCAAGCCTAGCACAATTTCCTCCAGCCTTTTTTCCTCGTTGTGCGGTTAAAGTATGATAGTTTTTGTTTTGCTAATGGCAATGCCTATAGTGGACATGTCGGCCCAACTTGTTTTAAAACAACATGTATTTGTTATTCTCGCTGTTCAAGGAATCCAAATATATGGCTCTGCGCTACATTGCATTATGTACTAAACTATTATTTACATTTGTAGACTGCAGTGTAATAATTTAGGTACACATGTGATTGGATGCATCAATTCGGACCCATTTATGAACTTGTGACTGCGTAAAATAACTTATGTTTTGAGTTTTATTTTTTATTAACTTCAGTTAAACCTATGAGATCCTGCTCACAATATTATGATGACTGCATAGTCATTGACTTTGAAGTGTTTTCACTCCCTGGCAGAACACTGACCATTAATAAGTCATTTCCACTGGACATGGGTTTGGGCATTCCCAGTTGTTTCCGGCTTTTACAATCTCTGCTTCCACTTCTTTGCACCAAGTGTTTCTTGTCGGTTCCTTTTGCTCTGAGGGTTCTGTGTGAGTGACTGTCTTGTAATGCATGTGTTGTGTTGGCTTGTTGAGACTATATCTTATCCAACTCCGATTTACTCCCAATTTGATATTTAATTGGTTCTTGATTTCTGCAAAGTTATTAGTGTATTAAAAAAAGCATCATATATAATGGCTGTATTTACATTTCCAGGTACAATGGTCATCTTGTATCTAAACAGATGAAAAGTCATCATGGTCCACAAAACACATCTAGACCCAGATGTGAAACCTCTGGCCTGGGACTCCCATTTACCAGTGCCAAAGTTGTCTTTTACGACATCTGCTGCTGTGGTATTTATAGCAGCAATTCTATGTTTTGCAAACAGTTACGATGCAGATTTTGTGTTTGACGATTCTGAGGCGATTCTCAACAATAATGACTTAAAGTCAGAAACCCCAATTGGGACAGTCTTTACTCATGATTTCTGGGGTCAGAAGGTCACATCCAACACAAGCCACAAGTCTTACAGACCACTGACCGTTCTGACATTTAAGTAAGTGACCAAAGTCCAGATATGGTTTCATGTTAGATATTACAGATTTTGTTAGGTTTCACTTTGTGAATATTTGGGACATTAGCGTGCCCTCTCGTGGTATATCACTTTGTGAATATTTGGGACACTAGCGCGCCCTCTCGTGGTAAATGAATCGGTCAACCTATTATTCATAAGAGCCTGTTTAACACTGTTTATTGTCCATTATTACAATTTTAATGACTTGTTTATGTGGACAGAAGACATCATAATATTATATACATTTGCAATGTGTGTTCAGATGTGTGTTCAATGCCTCAAAGATATTGTCACAAATGAACTTTAGTTTTATTAACATAATGATTTCTGTTAAATAATATGTAAAAATGCTCTATGGCCATGTCATTGACACAATAAGATATTTCCATCCATTGGTTATAAATTATGTGAAATGTATACAAATGTGTGTGTTCAATGCCTCAAAGATATTGTCACAAATGAACTTTATTTTTATTAACATAATAATTTCTGTTAAATAATATGTAAAAATGCTCTATGGCCATGTCATTGACACAAGAAGATATTTCCATCTTTTGGTTATAAATTATGTGAAATGTATACAAACATGTCATCCATTTGTACAATCAGAGCGGTGCCACCTGGTGGTTGGTGTTTCAGATTAAATGCCCTGGTGGCTGGTGGTCTTCACCCTCGAGGGTTCCACGTCATCAACATCCTATTACACGGAGTCGTGTCTGTCGTGTTCCTGCGTGTATTCTCAGTGCTGCTAGGTGGCGCTCAAAGCAGTCGAGGTGCAGAGATTGGATTCGCTGCCCCGAGGGCGTCATTTTTGTGTGGGGTGTTGTTTGCTGTTCACCCCATACACACAGAAGCAGTGAGTGGGGCGTTTATTATTTATTTCCTAATTGTTATTGAGTTTGTGTTAAAGGTCCTTCGTCCATTAAATTTTTTGCCTGTCTCATTTTAAAATCATAAAAAAATCAAACCTATCTAATATCCACTATGACATGCTAGTTCAATTGTGTTTGTTAGTTTTGGTGAAATCACTGGACAAACTATTAAATTATTTTGACAGTGAAAATTCAGCAAAAAATTTTTAAAGTGGGCCAACTCTATATATATACATGTACTATAAGATAAGGCTTTCGCAAGTTACCCGATCTAACGATCCGTTCTTTCAATGACAAGTATGCACTCTTTTTAATTAAACTGACTGCACACCTTAGGTTGGTTTGAACATCAATGAACCTAATTTGGAGTGCACTAAATTAATTGAGGAAGGAGTTTGATTATACACTTGTGTGATGAATGACAGTAACTATGCGTTTTATAAAAAAAAAATTAATTTGAAACAAATCTGTATAAAAACAGGATCATACACCTACCAATATAAAAAAATGCATATTGCATACAGGAAATGTTGATGATGTGGTAGGTCTGTCTGTCACCCTGCTGTTGCAGGTCGCCGGTGTGGTGGGGCGCGCTGACCTCCTCTGTGCTCTCTCATTCCTTCTCTCGTTCCTCAGTTACATAGAATCAACCAAAGGTGAGAGCAACATTGTTGTCTTAAATTCTCTTAATTATTGTTAAAATCTCTTTGGTCACCTGTTCAGTCCCAAATTAAAAATGTTGGGGCCGGGTACAAACTTTGAGTGTATGAAACACAAAGATTGAGATATGGTATTGCCTGGTTAGTTAACCCCACACCTTAGCATTTACGTAACTATGTTTGAGCATAAACATTTATGTAACTATGTTTGAGCATAAATATTTATGTAACTATGTTTGAGTATAAACATTTATGTAACTATGTTTGAGCATAAACATTTATGTAACTATGTTTGAGCATAAATATTTATGTAACTATGTTTGAGTATAAACATTTATGTAACTATGTTTGAGTATAAACATTTATGTAACTATGTTTGAGCATAAACATTTACGTAACTATGTTTAAACATAAACATTTATGTAACTATGTTTGAGCATAAATATTTATGTAATTATGTTTGAGCATAAACATTTATGTAACTATGTTTGAGCATAAACATTTATGTAACTATGTTTGAGCATAAACATTCACACGTACATTTTCAGGCTGTTATTATTCGGCGTCATCTCTAGTGTTGCCACGACAACCGTTCTCGTTGCCATGGCTACTCATCAGCATGTTGCTCTGTGCTGTTGCCGTGCTATGTAAAGAACAAGGCATCACAGTGCTAGTAAGAAATGTCACATATAGAACCTGTGTGATACTGCCATGTCTCTTTTATCCGGTTTTTAAGTAATCTGCTTACTTTTGTGTGGGAACAATCTTAATACACTGTAATTTGCTTCAATGATACATTGTTTCTGTGTCCACACTCCACACACCATTTTGGGGAACCAACAGACCAGATGACACTGTTATATGATTCACTTAAATGGTTTGTTTCAAAATGTCAAATGCACAAAATCAGATAATTAACGGTCTCAGTGATTGTGTTGACACTGCAACATTGTTCTTTCAGTTACTGGAAATCAATAAAATTATTACTGGGTAGACATTATAAATATCATAATACATTACATGTTTATTTAGCGATAGTTAGCATTGAATATGCTAAAATAAAGGATGTAACAATTAGAAACTGTATCTGCTTTTATTAATATAACTAACAAGTGAAAGTCAAGTGCAAAATAAATTACTTAGTAGTTGTGATATGTAAAATTTGGTGACTTCTGCCTTGCCACAAATTAAGTTTTAAAGATATGTCAGCATTTGTGCAGTGACTTTGTCATTTATACATACAAATTAAATAGTAAACACTGTTTGGATTTTGAGATAAATACATTTTATCAGTAATATTGATCCTCTATGGTTGCAAATCAAAATAAAAGTATGTTTATCCAGCTCCTTCGATGATGACAATGTGATACAATGTGACATCAGCTTGCTGGTGTTTTAATGTCATGTTTTGACATGTTTGTGACGTCATTCCAGGGAGTGTGCAGTGCTTATGACATCCTTATTGTGCGTCGACTGGACGTCGTACAGGTGCTAGGTCTAAGAACAGCCATTAAGAACAAGTCCATGCCTGTTGTGAATGCCAGGCTTAAGTTGTCTGTAAGTTTTTTTCTTAAGATAATCTTAAGTGTGTCTATGTTATCATAAGTTATTTATCAGAACTTCCATGATGACGATCTGAAGGTACCTCTGAGTTTCTGTATTATTGTAAGATAATTTTAAGTTGTTTATGAGTTCCTGTGTTATTGTAAGATAACCTTAAGTTGTTTATGAGTTTTGGCGTTTACCAGTGGCTTTTACCAGGAAAACTTGGCTCAGTCAATACTCCAAAAGTGGTCACCGGTCAATAAAATTGTGTCAAATGTCCAAGCCAAAATTAACAATCGCATACTGTTTTATACTGGAGAGCAGGACATTTCTGTTTGTGTCACAACCTTTGCACTGGTGTCTACATTGCAGTCTATGCACTTTACACTTGTGCAGCTGCTGCTTCTGCAAGTTTAACAAAATTCTACACTGGATCTTTAGGTTTCATTGTGGCAAAGACAGAGGGTCAATTTACTCTAGTGTGTTTGCTCTTGCTGAAGAATGTTGAATGAAGCCAGTACAATTAATCATTTCCGCCAAGCTCTGTTGTTTAAATTGCCCCAGGTTAGATGAATGCATTGAGCTGCATGTTGAGCAGGCAGTGAGCAATAACTTCATTGTGCAAAGTTATTATATCACAATGATGGAAGGCCTGAAACCACATCCATTAACCAATATCAAGGAAAGTTATTATATCACAGTGATGGAAGGCCTGAAACCACATCCATCAACCAATATCTATGAAAGCTTCCAGTCTGGTCCAGGCAAGTCCCAGTAAAACTACAAAATGATTTATGACTGGACAACATAAGGGCTGCATTTCTTTGTTTTGCATTTGAACTCTCTCAACAAACAGCCTAGTACTTGGCTGATAACTGCAATTATCACCTGGTAACTGCATAGTATGTAGAGCCGGGCCTGAAGGACATTGGTCACTGTTACATATGGTGAACCAATTGATGTGTCCATTGCCTGTATTACATCATTAGGGTCAGACAATGACTGGTTGTTGTCTGTTTTGCAAATATCTTGTATTATTTCACTTTTTTCCAATGCTTTCACATGAGTTTTTTTATTGACCAATATTGACCGGTATTGACCAGCAAAGGACAGCTTTAACCAGTATTGACCACTGGCCTGGTCAATATTCATATTGACCAGCTTTTTGCTAACCCTGTTCTGTATTATTGCAAAAATAATCTTAAGTTGTTTGTGAGTTTCTGTATTATTGTAAAATAATCTTAATTTTTCTTTGAGTTCCTGTGTTCCAGAAAAGGAAAAATAGCAGACTAGAAATCAGAGAGTGGTCAGTGAAAATAGTCGAGGAGGGAACTTTAACTATATATTTGTTTCGTTTGTGTAGCAGCAACAGTGGCGCTCCCTGCTGGTGAGACATTTGATTCTCTGCGTGACTGGGGTTGTTATTCTATTGTGTCGGTGGCGCATCATGGGGTCAGCACCCCCCGTGTTCCAAGAGGTTGACAACCCCCACTCATTCATCAACGGCACGCTATTTAGGGTACGTACACCGCTGTTATTGGGGCAAATGTAACGCTTGGTTCTTAAGGGTTGTCAAATCAGTTCGCAAAGTCAAAAAACATATAGTATTAATTATTGGTGGATACGTTTCACAAGATCAGTGTTTTCACCTAATGAGTGAAAGTGGTATTAATGCCCCATAGTTTGCAAAGTCCAAAAACCACACAGAATTACATGTTGATGGGCTGTGGTTTTGTCATCACTGTTTCACTAGATCAATCAGTCTAGTGCTTCCACGTAATGACTGAAAGTGGTATTAATGCACATTGACGCTATTATGAATATTAGAACCAGGCAGCGAGGTTGATAGTGTTGGCAACCATGTCACATGATTTTATAGTTGTCATAAGTGGTTGTATAAAGCACGTTATTTACGTGTCATCCGTGAACCGATATGGCATGTCCGGTGGATTCATCGCAGCTAGAGCCAATTGCCTGAGACCTGCCTCATTTACATGTGTTCAGTTCAGTGTTCACGGAATAGTGCGCATTATCTGAAGTACCACACCAAGTATTGCGGTGGGATGTTTGTTCCAATACTAAACACTATACGGGTTTGGGATTTTGTGAACTTATGAGATCACCATTACGTTGCAGAGATTCTTGAGAATAGAAGTCATATTGTTCTTGAGATAATTTTTATTGGGTTATCAGTGGTTGATTGCAACAGTTGGAGAGTAGGGCTAATATGTCCAGAGAGTTAGTTGTAGATTAAAGGAGCTATTTCACTTTTGTATGGTAAATCCTGAATTTGTTTCTTTGTGGTAACAGTCAAATAAGTTAATATTAATAAATTAGACATAGTATATGGGTAAGAACCTGATCAAAGGTGCTAAGAGTATTAAAATAAGTCTAAAATAAGTTTTTAATTATTTTAAAGTTTAAAATATATTTTAAAATAAATGTTGACTATGTTGAGTAAAAGTTCTTATCATTAAAAAGTCAAGAGATCATTGAACTCATGTTTACCTCAGAAGAGATATATCAGCTCTTTTCCTGAGAGATTTAAATGTGCGTTCAGTGATCTCTGTGACCTTTAGTGATATGACCCCAGAAACTGTGTCAAGAACATATTCATCTTTCTTTCAGACTCTCAACTATAACTATCTCTACGCACTCAATTCGTGGATTCTTCTCTGTCCGCAATGGCTGTGTTTTGATTGGTCAATGGGCTGCGTCCCAGTGATCACCATGGTAACAGACACGCGCCTCCTGGTGGTGTTTCTCTTCTGGGCGTGTTTGTGTGTGCTGCTGTACCAATGTCTGGTGGTGCCACCTAGTAGGCAACAACGGTAAATTGCATTAGTTTGTCCCATCGATTACTTGATCATTGTTAATACTATGTTTAATTATTTGTGTTAATTCTGTAATTATTTATGCACGTGTTAAAATATTGTTTTGAAGCATTTTACACATTCAAGTATGCATGAATAATCACATTGAAAATATTGATAAATATTTAATTGTTTAAAATTGGTTAGTAAGCCAGTTAACTTGTATTCAGCATTTTTAATATGCTAGTTAGTGTCTGAATTCTGGATTACAATTTCTGAAATAGAACAGGTTATGTAGGACAGACACAATGGAGAAGTAACATTCTAAACAGCTTTCATGGGACCTGTCCTCTGGATGGCTTGATGACGATTATTTCTTCATACTGCTTGCTGTGATATAACCAAGAAAACTTTAACTTTATCGTTTCCCCCGTTGCCTAGGTTACTGACCATGTCCCTGGCGATGCTGGTCATTCCTTTCCTCCCGGCAACCAATCTCTTCTTCCGTGTCGGATTTGTGATTGCTGAGCGCGTCCTATACCTCTCTAGTGCTGGAGGTGTAATGCTGGTAGTGCTTGGGGCCAGTGCACTAAGCATTAGACATGCAAAGGTGAGATATGCTCTAATAGAAGATATTAAGAAATAAATATTTTTTTGATTTTCATGTGTTGGGCTTTTCAATTAATACTAATAACAAAGATGACACTATTGTGGTGTTATTCTATGATAAAAGGTAATTTCTTATATAATGCGGTATCCAGTCCTTGGAACTATTCAGAGCGCTTTACACTTCACCCCCTGGCAGACCTGTTCATTCCAACGCCATCGCGACTGCTCTGGGAAGCATTCAGCCATGCAGCAATTACTGCACAAAAATGTTTACTCAAATATCCATCTCTGTAGCCAGGTACTCATTTATACCGCTGAGTGAACTGTGGCAATGTGGGGTGAACAAAATTGTCAAAGCTTTGAAATGGCAGCAGGATTTGGACCCGGATTCTCTCCATTGAAAGTTTGACGATGGTGACACTATTGTGGTGCTAATTTATCATGACACTACCATACCCTACATATAATTTTCAGGCCCCAAGGCCCATAATGCTGCAGCATTCCTTCTCCAGTTTTCTTTGTCTTTGGCCACCTGTTTGGCTCCAGTCCATGTCTACCACGCCATTTCTTGTCTTTCTTTTTGTACAGTTTTTTGCCAGGATGTATTTGGGCAACCCAATTTCCATTTCCCTTCATGTGTCGTTGTTAGAGCCATCAGGCAGTGGCTGTCTTCTTTCATTCTAAGTACGAGTCTGACCAAATTCCACCTTCTTATATTGACTTCTGTGCTGATCTCTTTACTTTATTGTGGTATTATTCTGAGATTTCAATGTGATTATTTTCTACCCAGAATTGTGATTTTTTTCCTTGACATTATCACCAAGCATCAAATTACCCATTTCAACAATGGGACCAGATTTGCCTTTCTAATTTACCTTACCAGTTTAACTACTACCATGGAAATAGTGATAGAAATATTTTTTTTCTCACTTAAAGAAGATAGAACCAGAGGATATGAGAAATTACTCATTCTCACAGAGGACAATAAATGAATGTAAGCGATTATTTACTGATTGTGTAAAAATGCTAGCTGCCAGCTTGACTATGTTTTAAAACAACATTGACAAATATCTCGGAATGGTGTGTTACACATAGATGAAACATTGTTGGACTCTCGATAAGCCAATGGCTTCCTTGTCCACTTGCCATCTGGATGGTTTGCTTTGGATGGCGATCTGGTTACATGAATCCATGATAGACATGTGGTCATTGCTTCCTGTTGGTTTGCCAACTTACATTGTTATTCTCATTTTAGCTGACACAACTGTGCCTGGTTCTACTTGTGACAGTCTTTACAGCCAGATCAATACAGGTGAGTTAAATTAACCTCACTGGTGACTGTAAATGAAAGCAGCATGAATCGGTCTTACCACATTTAAAAAAAAATCTATTTTTGGCAAGAAATTATATACCAAATTCTACAAATTCATATAACATTTTTCATTGGTTATCAACATTATCAATAGTTACATTCAGATAAGAAATAATATAAACTTTGGATATATAAATAAACAGTAAACTATTAATGAATAAATAACTAGAATAAAAAAGTGCATGTAGTTTGTGTACATTATGTTAAATTATTATATGTCGAGATATTAGCATATGTCTTTCCATTGTTATTTAGCGCAGTCAAGTCTGGAAGACGGAGAAGACACTATTTGACAGTGGCGCCACCGTGTGTCCACTGAATGCAAAGGTGAATAAATCACTCTCAAAGTAAATGCTACTTTGAATACCGTATAATACCCAATAGACGTGCAGTGCGTGAAGGCTTGGATGCACGTCTATTAGTTTCTCATAAGACTTAAAGTGGCACAAGCTGTGGGTGGGTGGGTGGGTGGGTGGGTGGGTGGGTGGGTGGGTGGGTGGGTGGGTGGGTGGGTGGGTGGGTGGACGCACAAACTGCATGCATGTCACATACATGCAACTCTACGTGAGGCAATACTTGGCAAAGACACAGTTTTAGTACATCTGACAAACCAAATAATGTTCAATCATATAAGACAGACACTGAAACAGCATGTTTGTTTGCTGTTTTTCTAAGTCCAGACAAACAACCTTAGCTGACCACCACTCGATTCTTTGAACGGCATCAGCGAGGGGACATCACTGGGCTTTGTAGGATATCCTCTGTGCTGAATCAGTGCTGAAAATTCAAACTCGCACACTTTGCTGACCGGTGATTATAAATAATTATAACTGGTAATTATAAATAATTATAACTGGTAATTATAAATAATTATAACTGGTAATTATAAAGCAGTTACAGTTACTTATGCACTAGGTATTTTATTCAATGCTGAAGTGCTGCTGAAACATGTGATGTTCTGAAATGCCATATCAAAAATTTAACTTTAAAATGTGTTATTTTAGGTGCATTATAACATCGCTAAGGTATATGGCGATGTTGGACATATCAAATTTGCAATGAGCAAATATCGAACGGCTATTGGGTAAGTAGTATCATGTTAACATTGAATGTCAAGATCAATATTCATAAACAAATAACAGCCAAATTATATTTTTAAACGGTGGTTCATTAAAACACCTTTGGGCAGTCATGATGTTAGGTCATACTATACCAAACATTAAAGGTGCTTAATAAGTTAAATTTTGTTGCTAGTCTCATTTCAAATAAATTTCGCGAAAACCAAACCTACCTAGTATCCACTGCAACATGCTAGCTCGTTTGTGCAACTTTTATATGTAGTTTTTGTGAAATCGTCAGACAAATTATTAAATTAGTTGATGCTTGTTCAAGCATTAACTTAAGTGAAGTCCAAATGCTGAAAAAACACAATTTTCTTCCTTGGTGAAATTTTGTAACTTTGTCTTGTGATTGGCGAGAGGATCAGCATTGACCCATACAGTGTTTACCATTTTGGATATCCACTAGTTTGATCCTTATCAGATCTAACAACTAAAGTAAATTCTTTCGATTATTTTAACAAAACTAGGCATTTTTTTTATTAAATCAACTGCGGATGTTATATAAACTATTGACACACTACATATTTGGACACCAATTAACTGGATTTGTAATGGACTAAATCAGTTGAGGAAGCAGTTTTAACTTACAGTAATATTTGGTGTCAAAAATAATTTCAGAACAAAACACAATATTGTTTACGAAAACGTTATCTTTGTGGACAACAATGTGTTCCCTTATAGTGACATAGGGGTTCCTTGAAGACGCAATCATAGTGACATAGGGGTTCCTTGAAGACGCAATCATAGTGACATAGGGGTTCCTTGAAGACGTAATCATAGTGACATAGGGGTTCCCTGAAGACGCAATCAATCGCATGTAGTGGCCAGCTAAGTCTCCAGATCTCAGTCCCATAGAGCACCTGTAGGGCCAGGCAAAATGAAACGTCAAAAGACAACTAGATCCAGACAACAACAACGATGCATTGTTCCAGTGCATGTATGTGGGACATGGTGGTGGAGTGGTTAGAACATTGTTCCAGTGCATGTATGTGGGACATGGTGGTGGAGTGGTTAGAACATTGTTCCAGTGCATGTATGTGGGACATGGTGGTGGAGTGGTTAGAATGTTGTTCCAGTGCATGTATGTGGGACATGGTGGTGGAGTGGTTAGAACATTGTTCCAGGGCATGTATGTGGGACATGGTGGTGGAGTGGTTAGAACATTGTTCCAGTGCATGTATGTGGGACATGGTGGTGGAGTGGTTAGAACATTGTTCCAGTGCATGTATGTGGGACATGGTGGTGGAGTGGTTAGAATGTTGTTCCAGTGCATGTATGTGGGACATGGTGGTGGAGTGGTTAGAACATTGTTCCAGGGCATGTATGTGGGACATGGTGGTGGAGTGGTTAGAACATTGTTCCAGGGCATGTATGTGGGACATGGTGGTGGAGTGGTTAGAACATTGTTCCAGTGCATGTATGTGGGACATGGTGGTGGAGTGGTTAGAACATTGTTCCAGTGCATGTATGTGGGACATGGTGGTGGAGTGGTTAGAACATTGTTCCAGTGCATGTATGTGGGACATGGTGGTGGAGTGGTTAGAATGTTGTTCCAGTGCATGTATGTGGGACATGGTGGTGGAGTGGTTAGAACATTGTTCCAGGGCATGTATGTGGGACATGGTGGTGGAGTGGTTAGAACATTGTTCCAGGGCATGTATGTGGGACATGGTGGTGGAGTGGTTAGAACATTGTTCCAGGGCATGTATGTGGGACATGGTGGTGGAGTGGTTAGAACATTGTTCCAGTGCATGTATGTGGGACATGGTGGTGGAGTGGTTAGAACATTGTTCCAGTGCATGTATGTGGGACATGGTGGTGGAGTGGTTAGAATGTTGTTCCAGTGCATGTATGTGGGACATGGTGGTGGAGTGGTTAGAACATTGTTCCAGGGCATGTATGTGGGACATGGTGGTGGAGTGGTTAGAACATTGTTCCAGGGCATGTATGTGGGACATGGTGGTGGAGTGGTTAGAACATTGTTCCAGGGCATGTATGTGGGACATGGTGGTGGAGTGGTTAGAACATTGTTCCAGTGCATGTATGTGGGACATGGTGGTGGAGTGGTTAGAACATTGTTCCAGTGCATGTATGTGGGACATGGTGGTGGAGTGGTTAGAACATTGTTCCAGTGCATGTATGTGGGACATGGTGGTGGAGTGGTTAGAACATTGTTCCAGGGCATGTATGTGGGACATGGTGGTGGAGTGGTTAGAACATTGTTCCAGGGCATGTATGTGGGACATGGTGGTGGAGTGGTTAGAACATTGTTCCAGTGCATGTATGTGGGACATGGTGGTGGAGTGGTTAGAACATTGTTCCAGTGCATGTATGTGGGACATGGTGGTGGAGTGGTTAGAACATTGTTCCAGTGCATGTATGTGGGACATGGTGGTGGAGTGGTTAGAACATTGTTCCAGGGCATGTATGTGGGACATGGTGGTGGAGTGGTTAGAACATTGTTCCAGGGCATGTATGTGGGACATGGTGGTGGAGTGGTTAGAACATTGTTCCAGGGCATGTATGTGGGACATGGTGGTGGAGTGGTTAGAACATTGTTCCAGGGCATGTATGTGGGACATGGTGGTGGAGTGGTTAGAACATTGTTCCAGGGCATGTATGTGGGACATGGTGGTGGAGTGGTTAGAACATTGTTCCAGGGAATGTGTGTGAGGCGGAGTGGTTAGAATGTTATGCTCTCAGTCAAGAGAACCCATGTATGTGGGGTGTAGTGACGGAGTGGTTAGAATGTTGTGCTCTCAGTCAAGAGAACCCATGTATGTGGGGTGTAGTGACGGAGTGGTTAGAATGTTGTGCTCTCAGTCAAGAGAACCCATGTATGTGGGGTGTAGTGACGGAGTGGTTAGAATGTTGTGCTCTCAGTCAAGAGAACCCATGTATGTGGGGTGTAGTGACGGAGTGGTTAGAATGTTGTGCTCTCAGTCAAGAGAACCGAGGTTCGAATCCTCCTGCTGCAGTTTTGTAACTTTGGCAATTTCGTTCATCCCACATTGCCACATTTCACTCAGCTGTATAAATGAGTACCTGGCTACAGACAGAGGTGGATATGTGAACAAATAGTCTTTGCGCAGTAATTGCAGCATGGCTGAATACCTCCCAGAGAAGTTGAGTCGGTGTTGGAATGAACAGGTCTGCCAGGAGGTGAAGTGTAAATCATTTTGAGCAGTCCCAAGGACTGGATGCCGCGCTATATCAGAACATAACTTTTTTACCTTTTTACATGCAAGCAAAATGGGCAGTGATTACCCCAGGCTTATCATCCACTTGATTGACAGTATGTGCATGGAGATGATGATATTGACAGTATGTGCATGGAGATGATGATATTGACAGTACGTGCATGGAGATGATGCCAGGAGGTGATTGATGCCGGAGGAGGGCATTCCCATTATTAATTGTTTCTTTCATGAGATTTTATGAGTAAACATTGTAAACAATAGTGTCTTTTGTTCTGTGCATTTTGCTATTATTTCTGACACCAACAAATATTTTTTTCTTTCAATTTATGGAGGCTACTTTTGCATGCAGGATATTTATAACATGATTTTTTATAAAAACTATCAGGTTTTGTACTGTGATTGTTTGTCACAGACTCAACCCAAACTATGACCAAGCCATGAATAATCTAGCCAATCTTCTGAAGGAGAAGGGAGAACACGTGGAGGCTGAATCCCTTCTAAGGAAGGCTGTTTCCCTGCGTCCTTCCTTCGCTGCAGCCTGGATGAACTTGGGAATAGTGGAGGCAGCACTCGGGAAAGTCACCAATGCTGAGACAAGCTACCAGATGGCGCTAACACACCGCCGAAAATATCCCGATTGTTATTATAACCTTGGAAACCTGGTTAGTTCTGCCATGATTATTTTCTTGTCTTTTTTTCATAGGAAAATGTGCAGAATTATATGTTTTGAATCCAGACAGATCTAATTACTGCCCTTGGATGGCCAACCCTTGAATGAAGACGTATTTTTAAACAAGCCACAACCTTCTACAAAATTGTAAATAACATTATTGAGATCACCCACCCCTCCAAGCCTACTAACCCGCTCTCGAACCCGTGGACAATACATATCCCCCAGGTGTCGTATAAATGCAATTGTCTTTTCATTTTATCCCTCAGCAATTCACATATGGAATATGATCCCACCAAAAATTACCAACATAAAAAACTCCAAATCGTTTCAAGAAGCTATCATGAAACTCCCTTTCACCACACCTCCTCACCTAAACTACCTATAGAGCACAGCAGCGTAAACTAATTCCATGGTGTGGGTGTGTTTCCATACACCCAACTAAACCTATTCAAAATTTTCAACTGACATTCTATATACCAACCCAAAATAAATACAAAAATAAAACAAAATATTAATTAGAAAACCCTTTTAAAGATACTAGTCTTTTAGTTGTATGTATCGCTCACAGCGCACAGACCACCACAAACTCCTACGTTAGCCCAAGATTGGGCTGTTTGGAGTTTGGACTTTGTTTCTCTGTCAATTTTGTATGAATGAGGAAATTTATTTTGTAGACTTGCCCATGGGTCATGGTGATGGTTCATGCATTAAAAATATGAGAAATTTAGTTTTTAAATTACCCTTCACATACAAAAGTCATACGCTTGTTGCATTTTGCACTAGATATAGAAGGCTTGCATGGATTAAACAACTTAGATTGTAGTTTAACAACAATAGAGATGAGGAGATAAAATATGTTTTTAAGATATTGCACGGTTGTGAAAATATTGATAGAAATATTTTTTTCACACACTCATTCTCACAGAGGATGATAAATTAATAGAATAAATTATCTACAGATTGTGTAAATGGCTTCCTTGTCCACTTGCCCTCTGGGTTTCGTTTTCACTTTGGATAGCAATTACTTCCTTGTCCACTTGCCCTCTGGGTTTCGTTTTCACTTTGGATAGCAATCTTGTTAAATTACTGTTGTTGACCCCTGCAAGTTCTCTGCCCTCAGTACCTGGATGAAGGTCGCCACAAGGAGGCGCTAGTAGCGTGGAGAAATGCGACGCTGCAGAAACAGACGCATGTAAATGCGTGGAACAACATGGCCATTCTTCTTGGTAACCTCGGTACGTGTATCACTTCTTGGTAACCTTGGTATGTGTATCACTTCTTGGTAACCTTGGTACGTGTATCACCTATTGGTAACCTTGGTACGTGTATCACTTCTTGGTAACCTTGGTACGTGTATCACTTCTTGGTAACCTTGGTACGTGTATCACTTCTTGGTAACCTTGGTACGTGTATCACTGCTCTACTGCTTTGTCATCAGAGATGGATGCAATACTTTTATACCTTTAAATTACAGATATAGTTGCAAATACTTTACTGCGATACTTTTTACAGGGAAACAAAAGTCATGGTTTTGGGGCTATGCACCTAAGAGATAATAAAAACCATGTGCAGCTAAAATCAAGAATTTCACACCAGTGGTTTACCCAGAATGTGTTCTAAAATTGGGAGATTCCGGTCATTTCTCCGAATGACCAAGGGCTGACATGTTAACCAGAACGACTGATAAGTGCATGCGCAGTTCTATGAAAGTCGAGTAACCCAGAACACACATGACATATTAGTGAGGCCGGCATACACAGGACCAACGCAAAGTCTCAAACAAACATGCTAAATTTTGTCATATCCTTTTGAAAAATATAGGAATATGTATATGCAAGTATATTTTGCTAGACTATGACACTCGTAACATAGGGTCATCTACCGGTGTGGTGTGGCCCGTGTAATTAAGATGCTGTGTGTTCAACAAGGTTTTCTCAGTACACATTTGAAAGTACAGTATTACAAAAGCTCATATTACTGTACTGCTAATTTCAAAAAGTATGGCTAATTGTTTTGCTATACTCAAAACTGAGTATTGCAACGCCCTGATACGGCACATGTTTGAAGACATCGTCTTGATGATGATTGTTGTCGTACTCGATTGTAATCGATTACACTAAGTTGTAAAAAGAAATGCTGTGCAATATTAAAATAACAACTGTTTTAATCAACCCTAACTCTGATGTTTGGTTGTGATGTCTGATGCTGTTCCTCGGTCCCGAGACAAAGTCGACATTGAGCGTAGTTCCTCTCTTGTCCTACAGACCGTCTGGACGAACTACATTTGATGATGAAAGAGGCGCTGACCTTTAACCCCCAGGATGCAGCCCTACACTACAACTATGCCAGCGCTCTTGGCAAAGCTGAGATGTTCCCCAAAAGCGAAGCACACTTCCTGAAGGCCATTGAGATGTCCCCTGAAATAGTAAGATACCACACAAATTTAGGTTAGTATATTAGTGTTACCAGGATGTCTTAGTATATTAGTGTTACCAGGATGTCTGTGGCTTTAGACTAATCAAATTTTAGATCATTTTCCATACAATTCAAAATAATAATGACATTTCACTGAAACATTCTCTAGGAGCCATTTATTTATTTCTGTATTAAACTATCAATTTTGATTAAGGAAGCATACTGCTCACTGATACGCTGTTCATGTCACCTTTGTTGAACTGTAGCCTAGGGCCTAGTTTAGTAAGATCAAATTTAAGACCCTTCTGTGAAAAATCTAATTTTAAAGAACTTTTCAAGGGGCTAAAAATGGAAGACCCAATTTAAGACCCCACACATGCTGATTGGTCATTACCCCTCAAGAAATCGATTAATGCTGATAAGTTGTCACACCATCATGACCACAACTCTTATCAGTATACAATATACAGGGTATTCTTTAATTATATTTCCTGTTTTGAAGGCAAATATAAAATAACTACTATACATGCAAGCAAGCAGGTTGTACTATATTGTAGCCCAATACAAAGAGTTTGTATTTACACAGTTTTCCCTTCAGATGTCTATCCAGTTAGTAGAGTAAGCACAACAAACAAACAAATAATGGCAGCCATGCAAGAGAAGGCTGGGTGTGTCAAGTGGCTTGCAGAGACCAAGTCAGAGTCTGAGGTGCAGCATCATCACAGATGGCAGTACGGGAAGGAACCACCATCGAAACTAACTATCCAGGAGTAGTTGAAGAATAGTTCTTGGAGACAGGCAGTGTGCTACAGCGACGGGCAGATGGGCAGCCCTCTGGTTGTGGTGAGCTGCACCAATCACTGACTTGGTCTCGGCAAGTCACATGACACATTGAGCCTTCTCTTGCACCATCGCCAGTTGTCATTTTTCTACTCGCTGGAAAGATACCTGACAGGAGAGATTTTGCATAATCATATTTATATAATTGGATCTTGAGTCCGGATAAAGATGGTAATAATTATAATATTGACTGGGAATACATTTCTGGGTGAGATTATCTGGAATTTATGTACATATATGGGATTAACTAGACTACCATGTTTTGTAGGTGTCCTCTATCACCGCTGGGGAAAACTTGACCAAGCAGAAGCTGCCTACCAGAGGGCGCTTCAGTTGGAGCCATTGTCAACGCAAGTGCAAGAGAACCTACAGATGTTATACAGGAAGAAGGCGAAACAATGAATGCTCCCTCTGTAAGGCTCTGGGATGTGTATATAATAGAGAGCTGAAGCGATCAAACTGTGTCTTGTCCAAATAATTCTGAGAATAGCTAATGCGTTTCTTCTCACTTTCATCTTTGGGAAGTGATAAAAGCTGGACATGTGACTTTCAACGTGGTGTTTGCAGTCGAAGACAAAACACAACACCATTGAAAAAGCCTATCTAAAAATGTTTGTTGAGAACCAGTAAGCTGGTGGTAATGCCAACTTGACGTCACACTTCAATGCTCTATATGTGACGTTGGAACTCTTCTGTGTAGAGATACGATTAGAAGTGGGTTTCCTGTCTAAGATGTTGAGTACACACATAGGCGTACCTAGAACCAGGGGATAGATCATCGTCTAACTTCAGGGTCCATGTCGTATGAATAAAGTGCCAGTAATTTTGACAGTACCCCTTTCGATGATTTTTTGCACCCTAAAAAGTAGTTTATGGTAGGTATATTTGCAGACTGCGACACTTCTGCTGTGCACAGGATTACGTTTCTAGTTGCTTCTTAGCTGAATATGCACAAGTCAGTGAAGGAAGGATCCCTGGTGTCAGTGAAGGAAGGATCCCTGGTGTCAGTGAAGGAAGGATCCCTGGTGTACAAACATAGAATCCAGTGTTTGAGCAACAAATGACGGGAAGCATCTTCCATGTTGGTTTGAAAAAATTTGGAAAGAAATTTTTTTTTAACAAAAATGCCACTGCAGGTCAATGACAAGACAGACGTCAAAGTGAACTGTTTTGTGTTTTATTGAACCTGAATCATTATTTTGTGCACAGGGTGAATTTGCTTGACTGAATTTTAGCTTTGGTTTTAATGGGAAAAAAATTTATTGTAGTATGCCCAGCAATTGGACATAGGACAGCTGGTGTCAGGACATAATCCCCCCACACAAACCCCCTTGGACATACCGTATTTGACTTATTAAGCATACACGCCCTAATTAGTGAACACCCCCTTTTTAATCAGCAGGATCCATAATTATTGTAATGTAATTAGTGTGGAACTGAAACATGTCACCATCTGGTATTAAACAGTTGGCACCACTTTTCAGTTGTTCTACACTAGTCACCAAATGACAGTGTTAAACAGTTACGTCACTATATAGAGAAAAATTTGGTGTACGCTTATAAAACATTTTTCCATGGCCCAATTTTTTTAAAGCTTACTGTATGCATATTAGGTCAGATACCGTATATCAAACTGTCCTCAGACACAAGGAACCGATGAACATCACCGATGTTGATTTATTATGCTGTTACAGCCTCATTCTCGTTGCATTAATGTTGTTGCCATGGCAACAGATAAATACCTCATAACAAACTCTCCTATTGATCCATGCAACGTAACAATTCTCATGCAATACCTCCATTCTACAAGACTGATGTATGTTGGTGGCAATAAATAAATTTTTACATGATTTCATTGTCATTTTCTATAGGTGTCAAGTGCCACTGTCAACATTACTGCTTTCAAGCGGGATATTCCGTTTTTTCCCTAGTCCCGGTTTCTGAATGAAATGTCCCACTTTTTGAATTTTCAAAAACAAATAAAATTCACCATAAAATCTATCTATTCGTTGCATATGAGGCCACTTGTGGAAAACCTTAAAAAAACATTAAAAACTATGGAAGTTTATTGGAGGATGTTCCCCCTTTTTATGAACACTGACCCCCTTTTCCAAGAGCAGATGTTGACATCTGTTTTTTTCATGTGTAACGCACATCAAATTACGGATGATTTTGTAAAACCACGCATCAAATTACGGATGATTTTGTAAAACCACACATCAACTTACGGATGATTTTTTTAAACCACACATCAAATAATGGATGATTTTGTAAAAACATGCAAATTATGGATGATTTTATAAATCCACATACGCCAAATTAAGGATGATTTTATAAAACCATACATCAAATTATAGATGATTTTATAAAACCATACATCAAATTATAGATGATTTTATAAACCATGTGTATATCTGCATCTAGGAACACTCCATTTTTTAACCTTCTAGATTACAGAAACTCCAGAGTCGTGTGGGTTGGTTGAACCATTCGGTTCAACCAATGCAACCACCGACCAATAGATGGACTACGGATATGCTCTAAAAAATTACAGCAGTTCTCACCCTTAACAACAGATAGTCGTCACAGAGCTGGGTCCAATTAAACAAAATCAAATCAGTATGGCATATTTGTTGCTGAATTTGGATATTTTGTATATGGTTGGTACAAAATGTGAGACAGCACTTTTGATAGGCTTGTTCAGGTAATGATTGTGATATGAAACACTCATAATTGGTTGTAATTACTTAACATAAAATAAATGCATTACAATTACCGACAGTTTCCAAACTTGTAAATTAAAAAAAAATTCTGTAATAAATTACAAATATATAACCGGACCCAGCCCCCATTGTTTACAACTTTACAGTTCTACAATAACAGCACATTTTTCGTGTTCCTAATTCAAGTCGTTCAACAGTTCTATAATAACAGTACATTTCTTAATTCAAGTCGTTCAACAGTTCTACAATAACAATACATTTATCATGTTCCTATTTCAAGTCATTCAACAGTTCTACAACAGCACATTTTTCATGTTCCTATTTCAAGTCATTCAAATTTGTAACAACGGTAAATATATCACATATTTATGTATGTAGAGTAATAATATATAGACATATATATATATAGTATAGTAGAAACTTTGCCAGCATTGTGTATAAAACAATGAATACAGCAACTTTTAAGCAAGGCAATGGACAATTTATGTTTAGTCAATAATGCTTTGTGACTGGTGGATATCATATCTGAAATAATTAATTAACTATTAAAATATTTAATTAATTTACTTTTAGCAATAATACAAATTTTATTATTTCAAATCGTTAAGCATTACTGGTCTCCGTGCACAAAGATTTTTCAATTCGAAAAACCGCGTTGAACAATTATAACATTGCTGGACTTGCAAAAATGGGATTACATGTATCACAAAAACTGACATAATACTCGAGCATTACGGATTCACCTGAAATCCACAATGCGTTTTACGGGAATGTACAACAATTTTCAATGGTTAACTTAGACAGAGCAAATTGGGGGTTTGTATAATTAAAATGCCAAAATAATTTTTTCGGCTGAAAAAAAAACAAGAATATGATTGATAAACAAATAATTCCGTGAAAAAAACTTTAGACTTCACCTTCAAAGGTCCTACTTTGGCCTGTTTACTCGCTGGGAGCATAGGCCATCGACCATGGTCCTCCACTCTTCTCTGTTTGTGGCCATTTTCTCCATTTCTCTCCCAGTATATTATTACTATTATGTTGTAAAAGCCGCATATTTTAATTAATCACCAAAAAGAGTATTTTCAAACACATTAAGACGTGATAGATCAAAGTAGTAACACGAACTGCGTGGACGTTACTTTTAGCCAGCCTAGATGTTATCAATACTAATAAATTCAGTGTAGCAATGTCCCGTAACACAGTCGGTCAGTTAACCAATGTAAATCGTTGTACATCCCCTCTAAGTAATAATGCAGATAATACATAGAAACATTATCCCCTACAGAGGATTATCTCTCTGCAACCATCCTGATAAGATTAACCGTGCAGTACCCACAGCTTGTCAACCAGATTACCAGGTATTTCTACACTCGGTGGCACTGAACACAAATTACTTTGTTGTTCAGTTTCTAGCCACGGTAGTTTGGCTGTCAACAGTTACAGAATAGGCTGATCATTTCCTTAATATGCACAAGCAGGTAAACATTCAACAAACACATAATAAATTAAATCTACATCGCTACAAACTGCAATAAGAGATTCTAAAACACCATCAAACGTCACACCCCTGCCAGTTTTCAATTCCTGTGTCACTGCATGTGTACTACAGTGGTGGGGGAAATTGTAGCGACACGAGAAGAACTGTGTTGAATATTTAAATACCCACCAAAAACCCTTATTGTAATTCATCATCAATATTAAATCTAACCGAAAATATGGCAGATGCCTCATATAACAATGAATTTTCACTGACAGTAAACATCATAAACGCGTATAATGTGTGCTGTAAACAAACAGATCCATAAAGAATACTGTGTAGCAATAAGACTCCAAAGCAGAAACATTTGTGATATGACATTAGAATCTAGGTTTGGAGTCAGACAGACAGATTCTATGACGGTAGATATAATTGAACAAGTATCAAGGCCCATTATCCATGCAGATCTAACTGTTGTATTATAGCACTGAACTGTGCAAAAGGCAACGTATCAATTCAGAAAGAAAATAACTGAGATTATCAGTAAATCACGAGACTGTGTAAAAATTAAATACTGTCAAAACAAACTCACAATTAAATCTCCCTCTACAACTAATTTAGCATATCATGAATCTGGTATGTTGATGTTCAAATCTGTAGTGAATGAATAGTAATATGCACAGTTGGATTAATAATTAAAAGTGCATACTTTTGTTAAAATCACCGAAAGAATCGACTTTGATCGTTAGATTGGGTAACTTGCGAAAGTGTGATTATCCTTATAGCATATAGAACCAGACTACTTTTGACCTTTTTTCGCAGAATTTTGACTAGATACAGTCAAAATTAATTTAATAATTTTTCCGATGACTTCATCGAAACTAAACATATAATTTGTACAAACAAGCTAGCATTTTGTGCGAAATGACTCTAAAACAAGAAGATTTAAAACACTAAATTGAGAAGGAACATTTAACAGTGTAACACCATAAGACTGATCCTTGCCTGGTAGTCAAGGACCTTAACTTAAACAAGTACTGTTTATGAAGACGGCTACCAATGATGTGACAAAGTTGACCTCTAATTATTTTGAGAGGGGCACATTCGTATATGACATAATAATATTGTAGTTTTCGCCAAGATTTTCTGGATTGTCAACGAATTGTATTCGTTGTCAGAAAATCAACTGACTGTAACAAGCAGCATGTGAAAATTAAACAATTTTGTGGTATTCATCAGATAAAACAAACATTGATGAAACCAGGTTCAACTAGCCCAAATAAATAACTTGCATCAATAACAATATAGATAAAAATTCCAAAATATTATTTCAACTTTGGAAAAAGCTAAGTATCTGCCCTGCATGTATTTCACAAGATTGTATGTAGATAGAGTGAAAAAGAGAATACTGTTGTACTTGCCCTAATGTATTAATAGATACTTGACCAAGAATGTTTGTAGAGAGAGAAAATAGAATACTGTATACGTCATCCCGAGCTCACCATGAACCGACTCTTTGGCAACCATTTAAACTGACAGTGACATGGCTACACTATCGCACATTGAGCTCAGAACAGACAAAGCACCAATTCCAATAAACACCGACACACCCTCGTCCCAGGGGCTTCTAACTACATCAGTACCCCTGGAAGATCGACCTGTTGAAACTTTCAGTTGCTGTGTTAACCAGTAATATTGTTCGCTCAGATTTACCATGCTCGCATACGGGAACTTAACTTTAATTGCATATGGATCTGTCATCGCTGGTCGAACGGGTAATGATGAGTATTCCGTGGGAATGCTCTTTGAAGTTTAGTTCCCAGAAACACGTCAACCAAGACAGGAAGAGGGACAAAGTATGAATGATTCAGCATACAGCCACACATGGCGTGGAATAAACTGACAAACCCACCTTTCAACAGGTCAATCTGCCAGGGGTACTGTAGTATTACTACCACCCCAGGGGTACTGTAGTACTACTACCACCCCAGAGGTACTATAGTACTACTACCACCCCTGGATAGCGAGGGTGGGTTAATATTCACACACACTGTCCTACACTGTTGTATGTTTCTTGAAGTCGAGGGAGGCTGAGTTGATGCAATAGCGAAGTTTTGTTGGTCTTGGTCCATCGTCAAACACATGGCCAAGATGTGCTCCGCACTGACTACATGATACCTCGATCCGACGAGCACCTGGTGGACAGCAAGCAAACTAGTTTTGATAATAATATAATAGCAATATTTCTTTTGTATAGCGTCACATCCAATACAGTTAACACCGCTTTACGGAGAATCTGTTTAAAATGGTACATTGTGGTAAAACAATACTTGTAACATTATAAATATTACAATTTGATCAGCAGCCTCGACATAGGTACAACATATCTTCCACAAGGTTGAATGTCATTAATATAGTCATGTTATCATATATATATATATATATATATATATATATATATATATATATATATATATATATATATATTATAATTTGATCAGCAGCCTTAACATACGTACAACTAGCAGGGCAATGCAGTCTGCACACTCTGCTCAAAGTGTCAAACAATAACATATTCTCTAAATACTGATTAGCATAAATGCAAGAAACAAATCAACCAATTTATGATTTCACTCATGTGGAAACATTCTCAATATTAACATGTGTAGATATAACAAGGTAAGTAGCTATAAGCCTATAACAAGTATTTTAAGGCCTTTTCATTGTCCATATTAAATTATGAGATTTAGATGTAATATTTACTGACTAAGAGAATGTAAAAATTAAATATTAAATTTTTCAAATTTATGAATAAAAAAATTTCTAGATCACACTGATTTGTGATACTTTTAGCTAAACTGATCGTCCAAAAAAAAAACAGGTAACACACACTGAGCTAAAACTTAAAAAAAAAAACATGAATTTCTGATAACAGCTTAGCATAGTAGTAACATTTTAACATGATTATGTCTCATTAACCATTTCAGTATGACAGGCCGTGCAGTCTACGATGTCACAGTATGACAGCCACTATACCGGCCGTGCAGCCTGACTTTACAGTATGGCAGGCTGGTCTGGTGGCCGTGCAATCTATGACACTACAGTATGACAGGCAGCTATACCGGCCGTGCAGTCTATGACGCTACAGTATGACAGGCTGGACTGGTGGCTTGGCGATGCCTGCTATTCACATCGTTTTACTCACGATTATCCACTATGTGGAGCCACTGGTATACAATGTCATTAAGGGAAAAGCTTTTCAACAGCAGTAATTGTTGATTATTGCTCAATACATTTTTTCTGGGTTTAACATGTTTTTACATAAATGATAAAATCGTACCGTGTGAAGTGTCTCTGTTTACTGTCACCTTGCCATGTGCGATCACGTCACTAAATGAAGGCCAGCCACACATAGTGTCGAACTTTTGGTCTGACTTGAAGAGAGGATTATCACACACGATGCAAGTGTAGATGCCGTCCTCTTTCATATGCACAAACTTACCGCTGAACGGTCTGTGAAAACAAACAAGTTGACAGCGTGGTTAAAGAGCACATCTAGGAAGGCTTTCATGAATTCAAACTTAGAGCAATAACACTGCTTGTTATTAGGGGTGTGACGGAGCATCAGTTGTACTTTTCTTGTAATTCTAATTTTGATCAGTGTTTTTACTCAGAATTCGATACATAGCAATACCAATGCCATACACTTTATATTCACGTAGAATGATATATTATTATTTATAATATCAGTGTTAGTTAGTTAACAAAGAATATATAACTGTCACAGTGGCCTGTATGCCAGCGATCTGTCAGGTCTTAGTGCAGGTTTCCATGGATCAACCAACATTTTATTCACAATTGTCATATATTATAACTGTATTTTTGTGAGCATGATTTGATCTTAATAAATCTCTCTTTGTACCCCTAAAACGGAATATCTTGTATATGAGCAATTCTCTAAAGGTCATCACCCTGTGATATAATCCGAATGCGAACGATTAATAACATGTGCTGTTGAGTGAATGATTGTGAACTGCCAACAAAAAATAAAATGCAGTATTTCAATATGTCTCCCAAAGTGTTAAATGTTGAAAGAATACGTGTAAAATGTTTTTTTTAATGTGGATGTGTCACATCATAGCTCAAGCGTTAGACTACCAATATCAGATCTATATGGTGCAACTGCCTGTAATCAGATACAAAACATGAAACATATTGCAATATAAAGTGGAATTCGCATACAAAACAATCCTCTAACTTTGGAGAAAACGCAATTTTGAACCACTGCGAAATTCTAAGTTCTAAGCACAGCTAACGAAAAAAATTAAGATCATGTGCAGAATCAGGAAAAGTCAAGCTGAATTTCTAGGGCACGTGATAAGAAAGAGAAAACTAGAATATCTAATGACAATGGGAAAGATAGAGGGGAAAGAAGCAGAGGTTGGCAAAGAAATAAAATCCTAGATGGTCTTATTTTGGTCTAGCAGCCTGGCTAGGAAGGAGCACAACGTTTCTGTTACAACTTTACAAGACACTTGTGATCCTGGAAAATGGAGGGAGGGTCACGATCGCCTAGCTACGCCTGCAACAGACATGGTAACTGATGATGTTGAAAACAGTTGAAATTCGATCAAGGGGACAAGGGAAAATTTGAACTCCCACCTTTCCGTTTTCCCCTGCTGGGTCACCTGGAATTGCTCGGCCGACAGCGTCGCGATGAGTTCATCCTTCGGGAAGTGGATAGGGCAGTCTCCCTTATCCTTGCTGGCTGCCTCATCCTGCAACTTGGCAAAGTTTGGGTTCGTGGCAGCACGTTTCTTCCGCTCCTTCTCCTCGACGACCAGGCGCAGGATGTTCATTCGCAATGACTGCTCCCTAGTGATCTACAAAATGGCTGCCGACTCACGACTGTCTTAGGCCCGGTGCTGCTTGGGAGAAACGGAGTGTCCGTATTGTTGACTCTTGGCGTGATCACCTGGAACAATTTATTGAAAAGCAGGGTTGAAAAATATTTTTTATTAAACAAATTAAATTTTTTTTCATTAAACGTTTTGTATTGAACATTTTTATTTTAAAGGAAGTCATGCCCCTGATCGACATTGACCTGCAGTGTTTACCATTTTTTTGATACCCACCAGATCTAACGACTAACTAAAGTCAATTCTGTTGATGACTTGAACAAAAATAGGCATTTTTTTTATTAAATTAACTGCAGATGTTACATAAACTTTTCACACACTAAATCCTTTCAAACATGTTCTATTTAAATTGATATGGGTAAAAACATTTAAAATACACTGATTGTAGCGATCAGCAACTTGCATATTTCAAATGACACAGCTTACTTCTTGGGGTGTGCACAATTGAAAATTCATTAGCAAAACAATGCTTCTATGAGCACGCATGATAAAGCATTTCGCAATATTATTTTGCCTAATTCAAGTCTGAATTTCCTTTTTTTACAAAATTTTTAATGTTTGCACATTCCTGCTGCTTCTGCCTAGAATCACGATGTTGCTCGTTGGTCGCTTGGCCTAAGTTAGCTTGAATGGAATGACTCCATGCATTTGATATGGCCCATGGGCATGGCCCATACCAGGGGCCATGGCCCATGCTTATGGCCCATGTCTATAAGCCTTATATGGTCATGGTTCCTACTGTTAGATAACTGTGTATGTGCCATTTCAAAATTACCATAACCAAATGATCCGTCACAAATGTATCTATGACTATGCGACTATGACTATCATCTATGTTGTATGTGATGATACTACGACATAATTATGTCTATGTACGTGGATGAGTATAACTGAGCCTGAGGTGAGTATGACGTCGACTATGATTATGTGACTATGACTGTCTGATTTTATGGAATTTCTCTTCACGTTGTGAA
This sequence comes from Lamellibrachia columna, assembly GCA_963662155.1. NCBI lineage: Eukaryota > Metazoa > Annelida > Polychaeta > Sabellida > Siboglinidae > Lamellibrachia > Lamellibrachia columna. The sequence goes on from OY759268.1 coordinate 18,825,529, forward strand.
ATTGCAACTATGATTTTGAGACTTGGCCACAAACAAAATGCTTTTCATGTGTTTGGTCTTTAAATTTGAGCAGCACCAGACATCGACGATGACACCCACAGCCCGCACAGTGAATGCCAGCGGGCCCCGAATGCCAGTCATCGCCATCGGCATCGCGCCATCGGCCATCGCGGAATTGCAGTTATTAGTTTGAATGTTCCATTTCAAGACCCTAACAGGTGACTATATTACACGTCATTTACCAACTACGACATGTTTGTTTAAGCAGTACCTATAAGCGTTTTCTAGCAGGTGTAGAAAGCTCGAAATACTCGTGAAACGCATTTGACAGCTTCCTCCTTCCTACACGAAATTCTTCTCCATATTTAGAAACATCGCACCTTTGTACTTCCATGACAGAAGAGTTCCGCGATAAGTATGATACATCCGCCTAGTGGCGCCACTGTGGTGTGCACCAACCGATAGTTGCCATGGGTTCAGACCACAGTTAGTCTTCAGGGATTAAATGAGACGTGGAGCAGGTATGTGATGTTGGGTCTTTGTGTGCCTGTTGCGTTTATTTGTCATCCTGGAAAATGAATAAATGTGCGTGCGTGCGTGCGTGCGTGCGTGCGTGCGTGCGTGCGTGCGTGCGTGCGTGCGTGCGTGCGTGCGTGCGTGCGTGCGTGCGTGCGTGCGTGCGTGCGTGCGTGCGTGCGTGCGTGCGTGCGTGCGTGCGTGCGTGCGTGCGTGCGTGCGTGCGTGCGTGCGTGCGTGCGTGCGTGCGTGCGTGCGTGCGTGCGTGCGTGCGTGCGTGCGTGCGTGCGTGCGTGCGTGCGTGCGTGCGTGTTCCTCCTTCGGCTCGCTGAAGTCCAGTAATATACATATATATTGGTTTTCGATACCGTTACCCACAGGAAACTTCTCCACGCACGCACGCACGCACGCACGCACGCACGCACGCACGCACGCACGCACGCACGCACGCACGCACGCACGCACGCACGCACGCACGCACGCACGCACGCACGCACGCACGCACGCACGCACGCACGCACGCACGCACGCACGCACGCACGCACGCACGCACGCACGCACGCACGCACGCACGCACGCACGCACGCACGCACGCACGCACGCACGCACGCACGCACGCACGCACGCACGCACGCACGCACGCACGCACGCACGCACGCACGCACGCACGCACGCACGCACGCACGCACGCACGCACGCACGCACGCACGCACGCACGCACGCACGCACGCACGCACGCACGCACGCACGCACGCACGCACGCACGCACGCACGCACGCACTAAAAGAAAGTACCCATTTGGGATATTGCTCTGGTGGAAGTTCATTTAAAATTTCTTGTTTCCCAGTCGATTCACTCATGAGTCGAAGCGTGATAGTCCCAGCCAGATAATATCTTGTTAACTGGGTCAAACACTTTCCTTTTATTCGTTTAAAATCAACACAATACTCAAAACAGCAGCGTGACTTTAAACACCTCTTTCGATGTCGAGCAGGGGTTGCTTTCTTGCGAAAACCGGCAAACACAAATACCCCCGACGATGAACCCAATGTCCTTGCTTCGGAACGTGACGGTGAAAATACGTATCTCCTGTGATTCTTTTGCCAGTAACGCTACTCGTTGCGACGCGTGCCATGTCAACAGCCTTATATAATCACCAGCATATCCATTACTCCCCACCGGTGTTCAATTGGCAACCACTAAATTGTCAGGGTTGAACTGCAGGGCGCTCGCCGCCTTGAATAACTGTCCCTCCAGGCGTGACGAGATTCTTAGATAAGATTTAACCTAGCTGTCACCCAGAGCAACAAGTTCAAGACGGAACGTTAACAGGAAAACTATTTTCTTACCGCCAGATTTACAATCTTTCTCTCCCTTTCGATCCTCTCCTTCTCCGCTCCCTCTCCCCTCCTCTTCCCCCACACCCCCTCCTCTCCCCTCCCCTCGCCTCCTCCCCCTACTCCTCACCTCACTCACCCTCCCCATCCTCCTCCCCCTCCCCTCCCCACCTCCTCCCCTACCTCCTCCTCCATATCGCCCCCTCCACCTCCTCCCCTTCAAAACCTTCTCCCCATCCTCCTCCCCTCCACCTTATCCTCCCCTCCCCTGTTCCTCCCCTCCCACTACTCCTTTCTTCGTCTCCTCTATACTCCTCACCTTCATCACCCATCCCCATCCTCCTCATCCTCCCCACCTCACCCCTTCCCCTCCTCTCTTTCAACACCTCTTCCCCATCCTCCTCCCCTCCACCTCATCCTCCCCCTCCCCTGCTCCTCCCCTCCCCTACTCCTCCCTTCGCCTCCTCCCCTACTCCACACCTTCCTCACCCCCCTCCCCATCATCCTTATCCTCACCTCCTCTGCTTCTCCTCCCCTCTTCCTCCCCTCCCTCCTACCGTCACCAATCATTGTGAACAATCATTTCACAGAATCATAACCAGGGGTGTGCGGCAGGGGGGTTTCAACTTTCTATCTAGCTCCCACCAGTTTTTTTTTGTATTAACATACTGTCCTCCAACTTATGAAGGCTACGACAGGGGTTCCAACCTCTCACCTATTTGGGGGGCAACATTCCACAATTTTAGGGTCAACATCCCACTTATTGTTTATAAGCGGTGCGGCAGGGGTCCCAAACTCCCACGTATTTTGGGGCCAAACTACCAGTCCAGAAATTAGGGGTATTTCCCTCCTGTTGGGGGGAGGGTGGTATGAGAACCAATTTGAACTTAGATATTAGAAATACGTTCATAATGCATTTTGGGGGTCTAATTTTAAATTTCTGGACTGGTGCAAGCTGCAACAAGGGACCTCAAATCTGCGAGGGGGCAACATATATATATATATATTCTTAATGGGACCAGCCTGAAACAGCCTATGCGGCTACGTGCTTACGTTCTTTTCGCATAGATGCAGCAGGCCGGGGCACTTTATTTTCAGAAGATGGTAACTGTAAGTTTTTTTAAGACGAGGGGAGGGGTGGAGGAGGATGAGGTCGACGAATCATACATGCACGAATATAATTTTTTTTAATCAACATATTAGCTAAGTTTTTAAGAAAAAAATGACCTTGGTGCCCCGGCCCCGGCGCACCATGGAAATCGTCCGGGGTTCCATGGGCGTAACTGCTTAATTTGTTTAGCTCCAACTTGGTATGCGTACAGCTTATTGAGGGGTGTGTGGCAGAAACCAGGGCGTGGGTGAACTCCAATTTCCTGAAACTGAATGATGACAAAACCGAGGTCATTATGTTCGGTTCTGCGCTGCAGCTGAAAAAAATCGAGCTACATGCAGTACACATGCAGTACACATGTACGGTGTATCATAATGTGCGGAATCTTGGTGTGCAGTTCGACGAGACCATGACAATGGCGTCGCATATTACGATGGTTTACAAATCTGCTATCTACCATCTACGCAATATTGCAAGGATTAGGCGCTACGTAACCCATAGTGCAACATAGCAAACTGGGCATGCATTTGTGACAAGCAGACTCGACGTTGCCAAAGCGTTGCTGTACCGAATCCCATACAAACAAATCCAACAACTCCAAGGACTGCAGAATTGGACGGCCCGCCTCGTAGTAGGTGCCACGAAGTTCTGCCGCGTAACACCGCTACTGAGAGAGCTACACTGGCTGCCGATAGCAGTGCGAGTTGAATTCAAGACACCACTTCTCGTACACAGAGCACTCAATGGGCGTGCACCGGACTACGTCGCCAACTATGTCAGCCGACGTCTGCCACCTAGATCGTTGCGCTCTAGTGAACTTTATCTGCTTTGTGTCCCGCGAGCTAAACGGATTTGGGGAGACCGACCCTTCGGCATCGCAGCCCCGACATTATGGAACCTGTTGCCACAACATCTGTCATTAACAGGGCTTTCAGAAGATGTTTTCAAAGCACAGTTAAATACATATTTAAAAAATAATATATATAATATTTTGAACATTTTGTACGGCGCCATGAACAACGACAGTTGAAGTGGTGCCTTATAAATTAGACGACTGATTGATTAATTTATTGAAATGTTGCCTGTCAATTTGTGGTTTTGGTATAACAATTGTGATTTCCAACTGTGTTGTGCCTAATTTATTGAATTGACCCATGGTAGATCTACAAGGACCAACAGCAAAAATATCTCACATTGATATATTTTCCACCCTATAAAAACATTATGTATGCCAAAATCGTCTAAAATGCTGTGCCCACTTTGGCCTTAACACTTTCAACATGTGCTAAAAATATTTGTAAACTGTTGTCCATCATAAATATATAACGTGTAAAATCCTTGACATTTGTATGTTGGTCAATTAAAATTCATTTGGACGTGATTGACATAAAGTATGAATTAAAAAAACAAAAGACATTGGTCCACCAATTCGTGTCCATTGGTTATGCACTGGACTTATATAATGATAGAGACATTTCATAGGCAATGCAGAACATTAAATAATGATTATTTAAGTTACACAACCATTCGCAAATTATAGATGCCTGCGGACTTTCATAAACGTTTTGTAGTCACCAGCTTGGGTTAGGGGTAGTGCGTCGTGTTAAGGAAATAACTTAGGGTAGGATGGGGCAATGAGCCCCCTTAAAGGGAAAATGACTACTGTTATTCATAGACGTACTATTGTGAGGTATCTATGCTGGCATGTGATTACTGTGTGGTTGTAGTATCGAACACCAAAACATCAGTGACGCTTGATAAGAGCAAAGAATGTTATCGTTAATTAAATATATTATCCAAAGGGGGCGTTTTGCCCCCATGGGTCGTCTTGCCCCATAAAAGTAACAGTCTTTCTTCATTGTATGAAATGCAAATAATGAAATGAAACAAAGTATTGCTAAATGTAAAAAAAGCATTGTGTTTTATTTCAACCAAACAGGCATAAAACATTCCCACTGTCTCACTGTTAGAGCAGATAAAACACCGCACTCCTGGCTGGTAATTATTGTACAACTAAAACTGAATCCAGGCCTCCCGAGGTCTACAGTTCACGAAGGGCTCGCCGCATGTGACATACGGCCATGTGACATACGGCCATGTGACATACGGCCATGTGACATACGGCCATGCTTCCTCTTTGTAGCTGGTGCTGACGCGTCGTCTCTTTTGCTTCTTCGCTGCGTCTTTGGTTCCGTTCTGTGCTCCTCGTTTTGCCGTTACTTTCCCTTTACAATACAATAATACAGGAAAGAAGGTTTCTACAGCGCCAAAATCCTATAAAAAGAAAACGGAGCTCAGCGGCGCACCAATACCAAAGTGTTAGGCAAATCTTAATCCAAATTCAATTCCAAATCGTCAACAGTGATGGTGGTGCGCTGAGGAGCTAAGGAGGATAGGTTTTAGTTCCCCCTTCCCGTTTGCTGACCCACGATCAGCGTGTTTAACTTGTGTGTGATAAATTCCGATGTATTAGGAAACAATAAGAACTTAAATGGATGTAGTTTTTAAGGTGTGGCACCTTCATAACCGAGGATAACGCGTATTACTTAACATGCACTTATTAACTACGTAGTACAGGGTACTCCGAATTATCACATGCCATATATACGAAATGATATATCGTACATATGAAAACACTTAATTTTTATCAAAGTAAAAACATTTTTCACTTCATGTCTAATCACAACTATAAATTTACCAAATCTGGTGGCCCGGGCGTCTTGCCCCGGTAGACACGATGTAGACATCTCTTAATTCCCGCGTTAATACTAGTTAGTGCCTACGTTTTTTCTCTCTCAATAATTGAAACTGTGTACACTAATGACGAATATAAAACCGGTTGCTCGATGTTAGAAGTGATTTGTGAGTTTCAGCACAACATTGAACATATACAATTTTTACATCAGCTATGCAAAAAAAAAATCGTAAACGCATATTTGCTTCCTAACTGTCTATTTAATCTGCATGTGATGTTTGGCAGAATTTATCCACCAGAAACATACAACAAGTGCAAATAATACTGGAAATATTGGAACGAATTGTAATAACCTGCCCGCATGGTGACGCCCCGATATCACACACCCCTTGCCGACAACACGCTCGAGGCGATGACAAGCTTCGGAATACTGGCACACGCTCCGCCCGACAACAAGTCACTGTCACCATAGGCAGAGGACGACACTACCAGTGTCACTGAGGTGTACTAGTTCGACACGATCGTTAACCAAGCGAAAGACTGTTAGACGCGCACGTGCTGCGACACTATCTTCGCACGCTCTGCGCATCTGACGCGTCACCTACGCAGACACACCGGAAAGTGGTCATACAGCTTAAATATGCCTTTCAACTGCCCACTGCGTTACTGTTTCTTCAGTCAGCAGACGAACCTTGACCGAAACAAAAGTGGCGACCTCACACAAGCTGCCTCGAATTACCAGAGCGATTCGCCAAAACCGGAAACCCCGTGTTGTCGTTGAGGGATGAGAGGGCGAGGAACACGATGGAGAGGAAAGAGGACAAGGAACACGAAGGTGGGGAGAAAGGGCGAGGAACACGACGGAGGGGAGAAAGGGCGAGGAACACGAAGGAGGGGAGAAAGGGCGAGGAACACGACGGAGGGGAGAGAGGGCGAGGAGCACGATGGAGGGGAGAGAGGGTGAGGGACATGACAGAGGAGGTGAGAGAGGGCGAGGAACACGACGGAGGGAAAGCAGGTGATGAACACAAAGGAAGGGAGCGAGGGGAGGAACATGACGGAGGGAAGAGAGGACGAGGAAAACGGTGGAGGGGAGAGGGAATGAGGAACACGACGGAGGGGAGAGAGGGTGAGGAACACGAAGGAGGGACAAGAGGGTGAGGAACACGGAGGGAGAAAGGGTAAGGAATTTGATGGAGGGGAGAGAGAGCGAGGAACACAAAGGAGGGAAGAGAGGGCGAGGAACACAACTGAAGGGAGAGAGGGTCAGGAACATGAAGGAGGCGAGAGAGGGTGAGGAACACGATGTATGGGAAAGAGGCTGACGAACACGAAGAAGGGGAGAGAGGGTGAGGAACATGAAGGAAGGGAGAGAGGGTGAGGAACATGAAGGAGGGGAGAGAGGGTGAGGAACATGACGGAGGGAAGAGACGGTGTGGAATTCGATGGCAGGGAGAGAGGGTGAGAAACACGAAGGAGGGGAGAGAGGATGAGGAACACGAAGGAGGGGAGAGGGGACGAGGAACATGAAGGAGGGGAGAAAGGGTGAGGAACATGAAGGAGGGAGAGTGGGTGATGAACACAATTGAGGGGAGAGAGGATGAGGAACACGACGGAGGGGAGAAAGGGTGAGGAACATGATGGTGGGAAGAGAAATTGATGAAACGACGGAGGGGAGAGAGGGTGAGGAACACGAAGGAGGGGAGAGAGGATGAGGAACACGACGGAGGGGAGAGAGGGTGGGGAACACGACGGAGGGGAGAGAGGGTGAGGAACACAAAGGAGGGGAGATAGAGGGCGAGGAGCATGACGGAAGGGAGAGAGGGTGAGGAACATGAAGGAGGGGAGAGAGGGTGAGGAACATGACGGAGGGAAGAGACGGTGTGGAATTCGATGGAGGGGAGAGAGGGTAAGAAACACGAAGGAGGGGAGAGATGATGATGAACACGAAAGAGGGGAGAGGGGATGAGGGACACGAAGGAGGGGAGAAAGGGTGAGGAACACAAAGGAGGGGAGATAGAGGGCGAGGAGCATGACGGAAGGGAGAGAGGGTGAGGAACACGACGAAGGGAAGAGAGGGTAAGGAATACAATGGATGGGAGAGAAGGTGATGAACACGAAGGAAGGAGGGAGAGTGGGTGATGAACACGATTGAGGGGAGAGAGGGTGAGGAACACGACGGAGGGGAGAAAGGGTGAGGAACATGATGATGGGAAGAGAAATTGATGAAACGACGGAGGGGAGAGAGGGTGAGGAACAAGAAGGATGGGAGAGAGGATGAGGAACACAAAGGAGGGGAGAGAAGGTAAGGAACACAAAGGAAGGGAGAGAGGGTGAGGAATGTGAAGGAGGGGAGAGAGGTTGAGGAACACGAAGGAGGGGAGAGAGGACGATGAACACGACAGAGGGTAGAGAGGATGAGAAACACGATGGAGGGGAGAGAGGGTGAGGAAAACAACGGAGGGAAGAGGGGTGAGGAGAACGAAGGAGGGGAGACAGGATGTTGAACAAAAAGGAGGGAAGAGGGAGGAACAGGAAAGAGGGAAGACAGAGCGAATAACACGACGGAGGGGAGAGAGGGTAAGGAACACGATGGAGGGGGGAGAGAGGATGAGGAACACGACGGAGGGGAGAGAGGTTAAGGAACACGATGGAGGGGAGAGAGAGGGCGAGGAACACGAAGGAGGCGAGAGAGGGTAAGGAACATGACGCAGGGGACAGAGAGGGCGAGGAACACGACGGAGGGCAGAGCGGGCGTTGTTTGCACAGACCATCTAACATCTAACACAGAGCATAATACATAACAGTGTATTTATTTGTTTAAGTATTTATGTATTTGTACGTTCATGCAAAGTTTCACTTTGCAGAAAACGTATACGAAGCAGACACATTCGATTCATTATATGCCCTCATACAGGCTGGCCGAACTGATGTTGTAAATCAGCTGGGTGACGGTGAGGAACACGGAGGAGGGAGGAGAGGGTGGGGAACACAGAGAGAGAGAGAGAGAGAGAGAGAGAGAGAGAGAGAGAGAGAGAGAGAGGAACAAAATGGAGGAGAGAGAGGGCGAGACACACGATGGAGGGGAGAGAGGGTGAGGAGCATGATGGAAGGGAATCAAGTCATTATATGCCCTCATACAGGCTGGCCGAACTGATGGTGTAAATCAGCTGGGCGACAGTGTGATGTCATCGGACAGCGAATGGACACAATCGAAGCATCATGCGTGTTTAATGCGTACTCCATCGACGTAAACAAAAACATTGAAATGCTCCAAAAGAGCATGCCGGACGTAAGTACTGAAAACATGAAACACTGTCAATCTAATCTGAAACATTAGAATAACATGCGGTCGAAACTTGCTCTTTCTGAAGAAAAACTTAATGCAGTGGAAGGACGGAGCCATGAATGGAACATCAGAGTGTTTGGTGTCAAGGAAAGTAAGGGCGAAGATATTAGAAAAATGTTAGCCAAGCATGTGCTTCTCAGACACAACCTAGGTAGTATCGTCACGCTGAAACAAGCACTGAACATTGCTACAGGATCGGCCCAATAAAGAAGAATGGTTCGACCACCAAGCCAATGAATAGACCGATTGTTGCGACAATCTCTATTAACACTGCCTTCCCGTAATGACCTGCAAGGCTAAATCTGTCTATTTAGGACCGTTAATTGTAACTCCAGAAATGGTTGCTAAGAAAATAAAGGCAATGAAAGATAATAAATCACCGGGAGTGGATGGAATTCCTCCAAACGTACTAATGGAAACAGTAGAACAAATCAGTATACCACTTGCAAGAGTGTTCAACTTATCATTAAAAGATGGAGTTGTTCCTTTTGAATGGAAAGAAGCAAACATCATACCATTATTTAAAAATATATAAGTCCGAGAATTACAGACCAGTGAGTTTAATTAAAGACCATATGGTGGACTTCCTTGTGAGGCATAAATTATTAAATTCATCTCAACATGGATTCCTAAAAGAGAGGTCATGCTTAACAAATATGTTATGTTTTTTGGAAGAAATCACTAAGTGGATTAACTAGGGATCGCCAGTAGATATTATCTACTTAGATTTTCAGAAAGCTTTTGACAAAGTGCCACATAAGAGATGACTACTTAAATTAAAAGCCCATGGTATCGGGGATGGGTTAATTGACTGGATAGAACAATGGCTGACTGACAGAAGACAGGGTGTTGTAGTAAATGGAGAAGTTTCAAACTGGAAATCACTTTTGAGTGGGGTACCACAAGAATCAGTATTAGGACGTTTATTATTCTTAATATATATATATATATATATATATATATATATATATATATATATATATATATATATATATATATATATATATATATATATATATATATATATATATATATATATATATATATATATATATATATATATGTATATATATATATATATATATGTATATATATATATATATATGTATGTATATATGTATATATATATATATATATATATATATATATATATATATATATATATATGTGTGTGTGTGTGTGTGTGTGTGTGATGAGATGGGCAGGCCACTTGGTAAGAATGGATGCAAGCAAACTAGCAAAGAGAGCAGAGGTGGAAAAACATCAAGGACGCAGGAAAAGGGGAAGGCCACAGCTGAGATGGGAGGACTGCGTGAGGAGGGACATGAGAAGATCGGGGGAGGATGAAAGATGGAGAGAGGGAGCAGCAGACAGAGAGTAATAGTAATAATATTAAATTTTGGGAAGTGTAAATGTATACACATAGGACATGGAAACATGAACGAAGAATATAAAATGGGGATGCTGTTCTAGGTAGAACCACACAAGAAAAGGACTTAGGAGTAACATTTAGTGCTGAAATGAAAGTTTCAGAGCAATGTAGGATTGCTGCTTCGAAAGGAAATCAAATGCTAGGGCTAATTAGGAGAACTATCATGTATGAGGAGAAACAGCTAATTGTACCCCTGTACAAAACAACAGTTAGACCACCTTTGGAATATTGTATTCAAGCATGGAGGCCATATCGTAAAAAGGACATAGACAAGCTAGAAAGAATACAACGAAGAGCAACTAAAATGATTCCAGAATTGAGAGACCTTAGTTACGAAAGTCGCTTATTACAATGTGGTTTGACAACACCAGAGACAAGGAGACTATGAGGAAACCAAATAGAAGTATTTAAAATATTGAATTGTTATGAGGATGTTGACACAGTCCAACATATCGCCTTCTCCTTCAACTAGTCAGCCAAAAGTTTGCAACGCGAGAACGCCCAGCCTGTGTTGAGGGTGATGTATCTGCCGTTCACGGGCCACTTGCTGCAGGAAATGGACACACGACTATTACTAGTATTAGTATTCCAGGATCGCTATGTGGTCCAGTACCTCAGAATTAAAACGAAGTCCTTATTATACATATCATATTTTGCTGTTATGACTGCGCACAAAAGCACACGCACACGCTCAAAAGCTAATATTATAATAATAATATATAATTAGTATAGAGCGATATTAATAAAGTAACGGATATATATATATTAAATATTGTTTAACTGTAATTACGTGCGTGCGTGCGTGCGTGCGTGCGTGCGTGCGTGCGTGCGTGCGTGCGTGTGTGTGTCCTGCTATATATGTGTCAACTCATTATAGCTACTACCGACGCCTGTGTCAGAGTTTTACTTACTTCTTCGTTGTACGCACACCAACAGGGGTCAAACACTTTCCTTTTATTCGTTTAAAATCCACGTAATGCTCAAAATAGCAGCGTGGATATAAACGCCTCTTTCGATGTCGAAAAAGGGATACTTCCTAGCGAAACCCCACATACGCAAATACCCCAACGATGAACCCAATTCATGGCTTCGGAACGTGGCGGTCTTTCGTGTGATCCCTCTGCCTGTAACCCAACTCGTTGCGACGCGTGGCATGTCAACAGCACTGTATAATCACCTGCATATTGATTACTCCCCACCGCTATTCAATTGGCAGGCATCAATTTAATCTATTGTCAGGGTTGAACTGCGCTCGCTGCATTGAATAACTGTGCCTCCAGACGTGACAAGATTCTTAGATAAGATTTAACGTAGCTGTCACCCAGAGCAACACGATGGAATATGGATGAAGCCATAACTACAGATCTTCCTCTGTTTGAGTGTGCCTCTGCAGAACTCTGCAGAAAATCTACCATCATATCTCACGGAATCATCACCATACAACGGAGATTCTCGCTGGATGATGTCTGCGTGCTCCCCTAATCCTTATGAAAATTGACACCTTTATGTTGGCAAGCTTAAATTTATTCGGATGTGAGTGACATAAATATGAACTGAAAAAAACAAAACAAAACATTTGTGTACTAATTCGTCCACCGATTCCTGTCCATTAGTTATGCACTGGACTTATCTAATTATAAAAATACTTTACAAGCAATACAGAGCCTTACATGTGGTTATTCAAGTTACACAATCAGTCGCCTCATATCATTAAAAATAATAGACACCTGCGGACTTTCATAAATGCTTTGTAGTCGCCCGCTTGGGGTAGGGGTAGTGCGTCGCGTTAAGGAAATAATTTAGTGTAGGTTGGGGCAAGGAGTCCCTCTTAAGGGAAAATGGCTACGGCGATTCAGCGGGGGAATTATTTTGAGGTATCTACGCTTGCATACGATTGTTGTGTGGTTGTAGTATGTATGTATGTAAAGTGCCACATCAAAGATTACTACTTAAATTAAAAGCCCATGGTATCGGGGATAGCATAACTGACTGGATAGAACAATGGCTGACTGACAGAAGGCAACGAGTTGTAGTAGATGGAGAACTTTCAAATTGGAAATCGGTTTTGAGTGGGGTACCTCAAGGATCAGTATTATGACCTATATTATTCTTAATTTATATCAATGACTTGGACGACAGTATAACAAGTAACGTACTGAAATTTGCGGATGACACAAAACTGTTTAGAAAGGTTAATACTGATGGTGATAAACAACATCTACAAAACGATCTAGACAGATTAGTGAAATGGTCTGAGAAATGGCAGATGCTGTTCAATTTTGGGAAATGTAAATGCCTACATACAGGACATGGGAACTTGAATGTAAACTATAAAATGGGAGATACTGTTCTGGGTACTACTGTAAAAGAAAAGGACTTAGGAGTTACAATAAGCGCTGATATGAAAGTTTCAGAGCAGTGTGGTATTGCAGCTTCAAAGGGTAATCAAATTCTTGGATTGATTAGAAGAAACATAACATACAAGGGAAAAAAGTTAATTATACCTCTTTATAAAGCTATAGTTAGACCTCATTTAGAATACTGTATACAAGCATGGAGACCATATCGTAAGAAGGATATAGATACGCTTGAACGCGTACAAAGGAGAGCAACTAAAATGATTCCAGAACTGAGAGACCTTAGTTATGAAGAACGCCTGAAAGAATGTGGTTTAACAACTCTAGAGACAAGGAGGTTAAGAGGAGATCAGATTGAAGTTTTTAAGATATTGAATGGGTATGAAAATATTGATAGAAATATGTTTTTCTCACTCAAGAAGGATAGCAGAACTAGAGGACATGAGGTAAAATTAGTAAAGGATCAATGTAGAAGGAAGCACTCGTTCTCACATAGGACAATAAATGAATGGAACAAATTGTCTACAGATTGTGTAACTGCTAGCAGCGTGAATATGTTTAAAAACAACGTTGACACATATCTCAGGAGGGCGGGTTATAAGTAGATGAACATTGTTGGACTCTCGATAAGCCAATGGCTTCCTTGTCCACTTGCCATTTGGGCCTTTGGCTTGGATGGCAAATCTTGTTAAATCTTGTTAAATCTAATACCAAAACATTAGTGACGATTAACAACACCAAAGAATGTTCACCTTCACCTTCACCTTCACCTTCATCCCTAGACCAGGACTGTCGTCAGGAGCTCCATTCACGCACAGTCCTCGCCAGCGTTGTCTGTCCTCTGCTGTGCGTAGCAGGGTCGGTAGGTCTCGATGTGTCCATTGTTGTATGTTGTCTAGCCAGTTTTTCTCTTGCGGCCCGTCGTCTCTTGCCATCCAGGGTGCCTTGCAGGATGGTTTTTGTAATGGTGTTGTGTCGAGTGATGTGGCCAAACCAGGAGAGGTTACGTCATTTCACTGTTGCCAACAAGGGCTCTTGCTTTCCAGCAAGGGAGTCTACTTGTTGTGTCACATATTTGTTTATTTTATGCTAAAGAATATGAAATGCGGTGGAGTCTTCAAATACTTGTACGCGTCTCTCTGTATCTGTTGTCAGAGTCCAGCTCTCGCATACGTAGAGGAGGATGGATACAGTGAGGGCTCTGTAGAGCTTAAGCTTGGTTTGCAAGCTGATGTCTCTGCTCTTCCAGATGGTGTTAAGTCTTGACATAGCAGTCATAGTCGCAGCAATCCTTATTTTTATTTCCTTTGTTGAGGTGCCATCTTTGCTTAAGGTGGACCCAAGGTATTTGAAAGAGTGTACTTCCTCAAGGTTCTGACAGTTCATCATAATGTTAATGGGGGTATTTTGGTTTGTACTGTTGACAAGTACTTTGGTTTTCTCTGTGTTTACTTCCATAGAGTTCTTGCGTTTTCTTCTAGTCTGGTAGTGAAGTTTTAAAACTGCTTCCTCAACTGATTTAGCCTATCACAAATCCGGTTCATTGGTGTACAAATATGTAGTGTGTGAATAGTTTATGTAACATCCGCAGTCGATTTAATAGAAAAATGCCTATTTTTTTTCAAATCATCGAAAGAATTGACTTCAATCGTTAGATCTGATAAGGATCAAAATAGTGGATATCCAAAATGGTAAACACTGTGTGGGTCAATGCTGATCATGGACGTGACCTCCATCCTCTCGCCAATCACATGACAAAGTTATGAAGTTTCACCAAAATAAAAAAATCGTGATTTTCATAAAAACTACGCACAAAGTTGGACAAACGAGTTAGCATGTTGCAGTGGATACTAGGTAGGTTTGGTTTTTCGCAAAATTAATTTTTTGAAATGAGACTTAAAAAAATCGATTTGATTAAGCACCTTTAAAGTTAATTCTCGCTGCCTCCCGTGAGCTCAATATCGTCTGCAAAACGAAGATTACAAATTAGCCTTCCACCAATAGATAAGGTGGTGTTGAAGTCTTAGAAGGTCTCCTGCATGATGTTCTCGATGAATGTGTTGAAGAGAACAGGCGACGAATGTGTTGAAGAGAACATCCCTCTGACGAACCGCTACAGTTGTCTTGAAAAGTTCTCGAAGTTGGTTGTTTAGAAGTACAACACTGTTTTAGTTGGCGTACAGTGCCTGTATGACTTGTATCAGATATTCTTATGACTTCGTGCCAATACGGTCAAACGTCTTCTTAAAGTCAATGGAATTGTGGATCACATTTTTGGTGAAGCAGATGTTTTATGAATAAAGATCTGCCCAGTGTTGCTTCTCCTGGCTCTAAATCCTGCATGTTCTTCAGTCAGTATTTCTTCTATTTTCCTTTGAGTTTGTTCAAGATAACTCGTAGCATGATTTTGCTTGGGTATTAGAATGTTATAATACTGAAATTAAACAAACTATTGCTATATATAAAAAAAAAAATTGTGTTTTATTTTATCCAGACAGGCGTAAACATGCGTCATTTAGTTACTCTCGGATTCACTGTTCTGTGTCGTCGTCTAGCCGTCGGTGACTTCCCCTTTATTAGATTTATTAGGAAACAATAAGAACTTAAATGGATGTAGTGTTTACGATGCAGCACCTTTATAACATAGGATAACGCGTATTGCTTAGCATGCACTTATCAATTAAGTAATACTGTAATACAGCGTACTCCGAATTATCACATGCCATCTATACGAGATGATAGATCGTACATTTGAAAACACGTAATTTTTATTAAAGTACAAACATTTTCCACTTCCTAATCACGACTATAAATTGACCAAATCTTGTGGGGTCGTCTTGCCCCCCAGTAGACACGATGTAGACATCTCTTAATTCCCGCGCTAATACTAATTAGTGCCTACATTCGTTTTACAATAAGTGGAACTGTGCACACTAATGTGTGTTATGATGAATATAAAACAGGTTACCCGGTGTTAAAAGTGATCTGTGTGTTTCAGCACAACATTGAAAATACACAATTTTTACCTCAGCCATGCAGAAAAATTGTAATTTTTAATTACTCGCTATCACTGTATGCCATACAGTATGGTGTACAGTGCTCCTCAGTGGCAGGGCACCATGGTCCATGGGTATGCCCATATATGGTGCCCCGTCCATAATGTCCCAGGACCCAGGCCTTCCCTACTCAAAATCATCATGATCTAAAACAAAACCAGATAAAACATATAACTTTCGTCATTTGTTTGCAAAGCTACCTTTTTTAGAGAATCATCTCATTACACGCAGTAAGCGTGCCAAAAGAATGGGATTAAGCCAAATGTTTGCCACTACTGTAACAAACAATGTTTTATTATAATTGGCTGGACTCGTTTGTATCTCGCCGCATTCAGCTGCGATGGCCGTAGCCAATTCGGTGGGCGTCGAAGTATACCGGAACTTGTTTCGGTGAATTAGCCACATAATCTGGCGTCTCATAGCGTGCGTGGAGCAGAAGGTGAAATGTTATGCTTTTTTTGCAATTTATGGCGTTTATCTCATGATATATGAAATCGAAATGATGAACAAAATTTAACGCAACTGTCGTGAATTTATTGAAAAGAAAGAATATATACATTTTCGTAAATTAGATCATAATAATTATGTATATGTATATGTATATGTATATATATATATATATATATATATATATATATATATATACGGAAGAAAAAGAAGATCAAAATTCAAGAACTTCCGCTGGCACTGCCACTGGCCGGCCTGCACTGATTTAACTTACGGTGTCGGTGACAACTTGACACAAGGATCGTCACACATGATGGGAGTAAGTGTAGTGTTTGGCCACCTTATATGTGTATACTGGTTTGGGAAGTTTTCGCTATACTTAAGGTAACTGGGGGCGGCTAGCGTGTCGGTGGTTGTTACTGTTTTTCTTCGTAACATGCTAAAAAATATTGGCTCGGCTCATACAAGCAGTGGCTGAGTTGCCATTGATGATTGACACAATAGAATGGCAAAGCTTAGGCTTAATAGCAGGGTTGGTTAGCTGAGGCATGGAAGCCATTATCAAAACAGGCAGGCCAGTGCAACAGTGAACAGAGTCCTGTTGCTAACTGCATCATGGTGACAACTGCTGAACTGACAAGGTGATGTTGGCTTCTCTGTCTGACCCTCTCTGCCTATGTAGGTATGTGACAAAAAAATTCAACCTACATGGATAGACATCAATTGAGTATCATTGTACAGAGCCTGAAAAAAACTTTAAAATGCCTTTGAGATATTTGTTCTAGGTTGAATATTAGACAAGTTATGACATTTTAAAGATTAGGTGCACCACCCGTTTTTCGGCCTTGTTTTACTAGAAAAACAAAAGAAAAGTTGTGACCTTTTGGGCCAATTATGGTTCACTTTGAGAATACAAAGTGTCATAACTTTTTTAATACTGAAGAGATTCTAATGAAACTTTAGGGGAGATAGCCCCTTTAAAACACAAACTGTTGATGCAGTCTTCACTTAATTCATGATTTAACTAAATCATCAATTAATGATCTTAATTACTTTGATTGATAAACAATACGCATTCATTGATAAATGAAAATATCAGAATGCAACATTTCAGCCCAATTTTTATTATAGCATTTTTTTATTGCATCTATACCAAGAAATAACAAATGTGATCATAGCACACTGTTTCTTTAACTTTTTTCTATCTTTCTGGTAATAACTTGATATTATTATTAATTAATAATTAGCTAAATTAGTGAATATCAACCGTTTCAGGGCAGACCTGAATTCAATAAACCTCTGAAGTAAAAATCATGCAAAGTAAAGACATGTAAGGTTCTGCATATCAAGATATTATAATTATGTCACCCTTAATTAACTGTTTGCCGTAATCGACCGATTCACTGGCCCATATGTGACGACACAGACGTTTTTTTTATAGTTTTGATTGATTTTTGAGGGGTCTTTCATGTATTTTTTTCAAAACTTTACTCGATAACTACCCAGCCTAAAAACCTTGGGTAGGGCTACTATTAATATTATGAATAAGGTAGAAACAAATGTTTAGAAAGTTCAAGTAAATGTATGAAGTAATGACATTTTTTTTTAGCAGAATCAACAATCCACAAAATTAATTTATATTCATAAAATAGGTGCTAAATAATACAGCAATAAAAGCACATGGTCCCTTGTGTTTGTAAACAACAGCATCAGCTAATCACATTGCAAGAATAGGGTCTTGTGACCTAAATGCCAGGAATAGCTCTATTTTAAGCATGAATAGTATCCTTCAAAATCTTCAATCATCGGCGTTACAAAGGCATTATTTTCGTGAAATTCATCGGGAAACTATTAAATACACCAAAAAGAATTATTTTAGTATGATCATGGTGGGCCACGGTCATTTAAACGATGACAAACAGAGGGGATTGTCGCTGTGAAATTCAACCCGATCAACCATTTGTCGGTTTGACATGAAATTTTGCTAACTCTAGAAAACAATGTGCTAATAGTTTAATTTGACTCAGATTTGGCACACACATAGACAAGTATATGGAAATACAAATTATAAAGATTTGAAAGAAAAATTTAGCTACCTTTAGGTAAATGGTCGATGATTTTGACAGTCAAAAAGTTTGACGTAAATATTTTTTTACTTCCACTAATCGGATTGGAAAATTTCGAAAACGACGCGTCAGCGGAACATGTTAACTACATCATCACAATGAGTGTTCTCCGGGAGCTCCTAAAATACGCCAGCCAAACGCGCAGCAAAAACACGGTCACCGGGCGAACGAACGAGCACGGAGATCGACGTCGCGGCCAAATCGATTAGCGCGTATGTAGGCCGATTGTCGCGTACCTAGCCTATGGCTCTGCCTCTGGTATGCGACTCAATGGCTTCCCACATAATGCCATTATCATTAATGGCTTTATCAATGCCAATGCCAATGATTTCATTTCTGACTGGAAAAGATGTAGTCAATTGCCAAATGGCAGAGTAAAATTGTTTGACTCTCAAGAATTCAAACAAGACAGGCGTGAACAAAATCTAACTTGCCATTTACTTATACTCATGCCCAAAGTATTTGGAATAGTATTTGAAAGTATTTTAATACAAATACATTCATTTCATTAATGTCAAATACACTTACAAATATTAAAAAAGTATTTAAATACTTTCAAAAACAAATGTATTTGACCCCATATCTGGTCGACACCACAAAAATCACCCAGCACTAACGTCACATTTCTCCAATCCATCCTTTAAAAACAGTCCTTTTGGAAATCCCCATAACTTCTTAGAAACACTGACGATGTTTCCATAGTAACAACCGCATGTGCTTCGAACAAGATATATTTGTTCGCTGTGAACGTAGAACATATCGTCTGGTTACTGTGATTCCAGTACACATCAGTATTATATCTACCTAACCAAATCATGTCCTCAAACCAGCAAATATCAGGGCTAATGTAGTTTATTGTGCCTTTGAAGCTGTAACGGAAACGGCAAAGTAGATGTGACCTGTAGAAACTTAACATGCTAATCTGCATGATAGTTATAGGTCTAACTGTAACCAAAATATAACGGTTCAAATTAAATTAAAAGGTTACATTAATGTTTGCTGAATATTGTGATGTTTATGATTTTAAATGCATTGCGTCTTGCCATACAGGCTTTTTACACTTTAAATTTTTGGCTGTTGCCAAATTTCCTCATAATGGCTGTTGCATAGTGGCCAGGACCGACTTTTGTATAACAATTATCCTTTCCATCATTATTCTCTGATACGGGAACAAATAGTATCAAACAAAAGCTGATTGATTCTTCTTTCTGCTCATATTTATTTATGACCAGATTCAAAGATAGCTAATGAGGATATAGCTTAGAAAACATGTCATATAGTTGATGCCCTAATTTGGCAATTTTACTTTATTTTACATTTTCGCTGTCAGCGGCAGCTGGCACTGCCATGGTAAAAAAACAACTTTTTTTAGCCTGTCTGAAGTGGCCTAGTCTGAAGCTGGCCAAAATCATAAAATAAGGTTTTAGCATACACTGTATTTGATTACTATTTCCTTTATATTGCAGCTAATATGTATGGCTACATGTCTCATTGGGTGTAGGAAATTGTAGCCACTGAATAATTATCTGATAGCAGGGTGAAAACACTGAAATGTTTTCTGTTTTGTTTTCTGTCTTTGGTGAAATTCAGGTAGTAATGTCCGCTTGATTAGATGATGTGATATATTTATTATCAATCCCAGCGATAAATCACCAAAATAAAAAACCCAAAATGTTTTCAAGGAGCCATTGTGAAGCTTCCATTGACCAACAGTATTCACCTCCGCCATGTTCAAAAACAACCAGATACACCATGCCTTCACAGTAACTATTTCAGTGCCAGCCAAGATTGTTTTGACTGTCATTCAGTACGTTTATATTGGTAAATGTACAACAGTTCGATTTTGGGCTACGACTTCCGGTTTTATGTAGTGCTCGAAGGCATGCAAATATAATTGTCTAAGACAGGACAACAGAACGTGATTCTTTTGTAATGTTTAATCTCATTGGATTAATTAAAGCATAACCTTCAGCCTTTGACGGTGACTTGCTCTGTTTGCTTAAGGGAACAAGTGCCTGGATAACATGTTGTGTCTGCTTATTGTATGTCCCCAACGAGTAGCAGTGATGTGTTCTATTCTTACATTGAAGAGTGGCCTATTATCATATAGTGCCTGGCATATCTGTTTTCTGTGTATATTAAATATTTCAGTATCTAGTAAGTTGTATTCAATGTTTGTCTCTAACCTATTCTCAGTGCTACACCAGTACTACTGGGATAATACCACAAGAGGCTGTCTTTCTGAGATAATTTCTTGATGTTAGAAAACAAAAACATCTATTAAACGAGTTATACTGTTTTTAGATGGCGGAAGAAGACAAGACTCACACATGCATTGCTACAGAGCTTTGTGACTATACCATCGACCAATGGCTCCAACAGGACGAGGTGAAACACCTGCACGAGAAAGACTGGAGCAAAAAGGCTGCACGTTTGGTGGAAGGCTTATTGCGTGGACTTGACTACATGCATACTTTAGCACCACGCAAGATTCTGCACAGAGATCTTAAGGTTGGCTAAGCTTTCATTATATGATGAATTTTTGATGGAAGAATCTTGATGCAGCAGTGGATTGAATTTGGTGCAGTGAATTGTGAAAAAAAAGCATGGAATATTGATAAGAATAAATATTACTATTACATTTATATCATACATAAACTTGTTATAGACATATATTAGGAAAAAGTTTTTGTTAACATTTAGTCAGATGTAGTATTTTAGCATAAGTTAGTCCCGGACTCTGGCAGGGAAGTTAACGAGCGGTAATAGGGTTGTTTTCAGTTTGACAATTAAAGCCAGACATGGCAGCTGAAAAAATTATGTATTTTGAAAAAAATATACTCAAAATGTGTTTCCTCCATATTCTGATAGCGCCTTGTATGTTAATTATCAATGAAGTTAATTTTTATAATGATTACATACCTCTAAATCACTTTTCTTCGTGAATAAAGTATGCCCCTATAAAGTAATAATCCTGTTTTGATTCTCAAGGCGGAGAACAAGTTCGAAAATATGCGATATTTAGACCTTAGCAACGCTGGCGTAAATTCACCGTATGCCATCTTGTTTAGCACGGATAGATACCCCTTTCTGTTCTCTAACCGCCTGTCTAGACGGCATCCCTGCCTTTTGACCCATATTCGCTGGACATCGTCATATATGTGAGCAGGATTCTATCGACTATCTCCTTATTTGGTATTCGGCATTGTGCTACGTCACTGTCAGGACGGTCCGCTGCACTTACGACCCGTGTTGACCTGGATATTTGCATATATGACGCGTGGTCTCCCACAATGCTAAGCTTGCGACCGCGTGGTGATTCCATATATGGTGCGGACATTTGCATATATGACACGTGATCTCCCACTATTTCCAAGTGTAAACAATGATGGTGTCTAACGAAAGTTATGATCGAGTCAGAGCGAATAATTTTCCACAAAGCATGTTTTGGGCAGAAAAAGAAAGGGAGAACGCAGCAACTGCGGGATGCAAATGGAAAATTTTCTGCAGCAAAACAGCTGTATAAGGCAGAAGTGCAGTCATGCGTTGCCACTGCAGATGATGAGTCAGCGACACCGAGGACACCAGCTACAGGTCCTTGGGCTGGCAGAGGTGGCACAGGTCAAGTGCCGAGGAGGAAGAAGGGCCATCATACAAGGCTGGCAGATTTAACTGAATGTTGCGGAACTTTGTTTGTCTTATGGACTCTGTTACTGTCTAGTTGTTTCTTGGTTGTTCTTGAGATTGACAAATTTAGCTCATAATCATAATTTTTTTATATGGCCTGTCTGCAGGTGACCCAAGTTACACATTTGGAAACACAGCTTTCTATTTGTTTTTATCAATCCTGATTGATGTTATCAGATACATGACACTTCAACTTCTATTGTATATTAATAATGACACACAATAATTCCTGAAATCAGTGTCCAATCGTAATCGACGATGGGTGACTCCTACGGTAACGACTTTTAATAAGTCTTTGTGGGAGTCTCCATGATCGTCTCTATATACGGTAATATTTTATAAATATAATATTTTATAATTATTTTTTTATTATATACTGATATATTATTATTGAATGCTTGTACAGTTTGTATCAAATACATTTACTTCTGATTCTGATATCCAATCTTTGTTGGTCATTTACAGAAAATGCATTTTTATAAATTTGTAATCTGTATAACTCTGGTAATATTAAAGTTAGATCAATCTGGTTTACTTTATTATATTCTGCATTACTCTCTCCGTGCAATAACAATCCTATATTTGTAATAACTTGCTTAATTTATTTGTAATGAAGGTATTTATAACGAAAAACACTGGATTTTTTTGACAATATTTTTAATTCAAAATAAAATATATAATTTCCTAAGATTACAAAAGCAAGATTGTCATTGCATAATATCAAGTTATCTAGATATGACAGTGAAAGAATTGTGATCTTATCTGCTGTAGGCTGGGGACCTTGCACAAAGTATGCTACATTTTCCCATTATGCAGCCATCGACAGTCATCTTGTTTGTTACCATGGCAACTGGGGGTCTGAATGAAAAAAGTTGAAGACATTTTATACCCCCCCTTGATGTACTCTTTCTTACTGGACAAATAAGTTTGCAATAATTGTCAATACAAAAATACCCTATTCAGCTGCCATATCTGGCCTTAAGGTAGTGTAGTAAATTGTCAGAAAGAGTGGAATTTTTATTGAATAAGTATTACTATTACACATATCATATACATAAACTTGTTGTAGAAATATATTAACAAACTGTATTTATTAACAAAGGCAATATTTTGAGGTAGCTGTTCCTGGGCTCAAATTCAACGAATGATAAAGGGGTTGTTTACAGTTTGTGAATTAAATTGGTGTATCAAACTATCGTTTACATTGTTGAATATCTATATATGACATAACTGTAGTAAACGTTTTCGGTAAAAAGAAGTAACAGGATTTTAGCATAAGTTGGTCTACACTGAGTCATTGTTTTGCCTACACAGTGTTCTTCTGCGTATTCACAGGTGGCAGGTTTTTTAGGTTCATGCGAGCTTAGAAGATAAAACATAGATAGCAAGTATATTATTGTCAAAAGTAAATTAAAACCTAAATAATCCAGTCTGAAGTGTTCCTTTGAACACAGAAAACAGCCTTATTCACAGCTAACGTAACAATCTAACTAAAACTAAATTCTGTGATGGCGCCGTGCAAGCGGCAAGTAAAGGCCACCAGGCATTTAATATACAGGAGTTGTAGGAACTGGGTGGACTTCATCAAGTCCTGTGTGAGAAGTGCTGGGCTGAGGTTCAGGCAGATAGTTTTAGTTTTGAGTGTAGGGGATGTGCGAAAGTAAAGGAACTAGAGGTGGAGATGGAACAGCTGAGGCAGTTCGTTGTGGCAATGGTGTGAAGGGAAGAGGTGGGTTGTGCCATTAGTTCTGGTGGGGGGGGGGCAGTGGATGATAAAGTGGGGAAGACGATGAGATAGATACTAGGGTGAGGTGAGGTCACCTCAGTCTGGGAGGAGACTGAGAGGAGGTAAAGTGACAGGTCATAAGGAAATGGGATGAAAGGAGAATGGAGGGAAGGAAACGGGAGTGACTGTAACAATAGGGAAGATAACGCAAGGGAAGGCGATGGGGGCGAGGAGACGGGAGGGAAGGCGAAAGGAACGGAGGCATCAGGAGTGCAAGGTAGCAAGGAGACGGGAGGGAAAGGTGACATGTTGGGGTCCGGGCAAGGGAGGATCGGTTTTAGGACATATAGGGATTAATGTAGAGAGGGAGGGTACAACTGCCAAAGTTAGGAAATACAGGCAGTTAGTCAGAACACTAAAACAGACACGGGTTGAGCAGATAATTCTATCAGGGATTTTACAAGTAATGGGAAGGAAGGGGTCAGGGATATCGAAATTGCCAGAGGATGGCAATTAACATGCTAGTCCAGCAGCTAATTAGGGAAGAGGAAGTTGGATTTGTGGGGATGTTTTGTTGGGAGGGCTTCATCTAAGTGGAAAGTGTACAGCAGTGTTTGTGGATGACCTCTCAGCAGCAGTCGACAGCGGCATGGGTAGCATAACAAATATTTATGGTAGCAAACATTATTTAAACGAGAAGCACAGAGGAATTACTTAGAAGTGCCTCAAACAGGACAAGAGGCCACTAGTACACACAAACCAGTAACAAAATGTCTGAGTCCAACAATTTTTAGCTATGTGTAACCTGCCCTCCTGAGATATGTAGCAACCTTGTTTTTAAACATATTCACGCTGCTAGCAGCTACACAATCGGTAGACAATTTGTTCCATTCATTTATTGTCCTCTGAGAATGAGTACTTCCTGATCTCCAATCTATTCTGATTCTTTACTAATTTTACCTCATGTTCTCTAGTTCTATCTTTCTTGAAAAACATATTTCTATCAATATTTGTATACCCATTCAATATTTTCAATCTGATCTCCTATTAACCTCCTTGTCTCTAGGGTTGTTAAACCACATTCTTTTAGACGTACTTCATAACTAAGGTATCTCAGTTCTGGAATAATTTTTGTTGCTCTTTGTATTTGTTCAAGTGTATCTATATCCTTGTTATGATATGGTCTCCATGCTTGTATACAGTATTCTAAATGAGGTCTAACTATTGCTTTGTACAGAAGTATATTTTGTCCTTGTATGCTATGTTTCTCCTAATCAACCCAATAATTTGATTACCCTTTGAAGCTGCTATACCACATTGTTCTGAAACTTTCATACCAGCACTTATTGCTATTACCAAGTCCTTTTCTTTTACAGTAGTACCTAGAAGTATCTCCCATATTATAGTTTATGTCCAAGTTCCCGTGTGCTGTATGTAGGCATTTACATTTCCCAAAATTTAATAACGTGCAATTTTTCAGACCATTTAACTAATTTGTCTAGATCGTTTTATAAATGTTGTTTATCACCATCAGTGTTAACCTTTCTAAACAATTTTGTGTCATCTGCAATTTTGTGTCATCTGCAATTTTGTGTCATCTGCAATTTCAGCTTGTTATATTGTCGTCCAAGTCATTGATATATATTAAGAATAATAAAAGTCCTAATGCTGATCCTTTTGGTACCCCACTCAAAACTGATTTCCAGTTTGAAACCTCTCCATCTACTACAACACGCTGTCTTCTGCCAGTCAGCCATTGTTCTATCCAGTCAATTATGTCATCCCCGATACCATAGGCTTTTAATTTAAGTAGTAATCTTTGATGTGGCACTTTGTCAAAAGCTTTCTGAAAATCTAAGTAGATAATATCTGCTGGCGATCCCTTGTCTACCCACTTAGTGATTTCTTCCAAAAACATAACATTTGTTAAGCATGACCTCGCTTTTAGGAATCCATGTTGAGATGAATTTAATAATTTATGCCTAACAAGGAAATCCACCATATGGTCTGTAATTAACCTTTCTAATACATTATAAATCACTGATATTAAACTCACTGGTCTGTATTCTCTGACTTATTTCTTGAACCCTTTTTAAATAATGGTATGATGTTTGCTCCTTTCCATTCAAAAAGAACAACTCCCTCTTTTAATGACAAGTTGAACACTCTTCCAAGTGGTATACTAATTTGTTCTACTGTTTCCATTAGTAGTCTTGGAGGAATTCCATCCACTCCAGGTGATTTATTATAGTTTATTGCCTTTATTTTCTTAGCTACCATTTCTGGAGTTACAATTAATTGTCCTAAATAATCTGATTTAGCCTCCTGAAATTTTTTATCTGGAACAAGTAATGAACTAATATCCTCTCTGGTAAGGACTGAACTGAAGTAACGATTTAGGTCTTCCGCCATTGAAAAACCTTGTGATAATATATTTCCAGCACTGTCTTCTAGAGGTCCGGCCTTGTCTCGTACATTTTGTTTACTCCTGACATATGCATAAAAAAGACTTCATTATTGTTATTATTTTTCTAATAACTTCTTTTGACAAATGTTTCTTTGTATACCATTTTCCTTGTTTTCTCAAGGGAACAGATTGATCAATGATACTCTCAATTTCATATTATAGAATGTTCCAACATTCAGTTGCTGTCTTATTCCTCATATCTTTATAGTGGAAGTTTCTGCTGTACGTTTTTAATTTTTACTTTCTGATTTTACATTGATGTCAAAATGTATTTGATTATGATCACTGTTACCCATTGGTTCATGTATTTTTACATTGTCCACACATTTTTGTTGTGATAACAAAACTTTATCTAATACATTCTCTCTCCTGGTTGGTTCTAGCGTAAGGAGTAAGTAAGGAGTAAGGAAGCTATCCTGAATTAAAAATAAAAATTTGGGGTCCTCGCCCCCTGTACTCTGTAGAGATTTCCATTGTATGTGCCCGTGATTAAAATATCCCATTATGATGCATTCCCCTTTACTCACTTCATTCATAGCGTTTTGTGTTATACTCTTCATTTATGTTTGGACTTCCGTAAACTAATCCAATAGTTAATGTTCAATTTCCTGAAAATATTTTGCACCAAACAGCTTCACCACATTCTGCTTCCCTTTCTAATTTTATTTCATCAGCCTGAATAGATTCTTTAACATATAAAATAACTCCCCTCCCCTTCTTATACCAGTTTTGTGAGGGTCAATATCTTCTACCACAATGTTTAATTCGTTTTTCTTATTTACTATGCTCCTTGCATTTAAGCACAGGCATTTATAACCAGCTTCAGAGATGTTTGTGTACTACCAAAAATATTTGTTATGGTACCCATATCACTGTCTACTGCCGCTCAGAGTTCATCCGCAAACACTGCTGTCCCCTTCCCACAAACACTGCTGTCCCCTTCCCACAAACACTGCTGTCCTCTTCCCACTTAGATTTAACAAGATTGCCATCCAAGGCAAAGGCACAGATGGCAAATGGACAAGGAAGCCATAGGCTTATCGATAGTGTGTCAACCTTGTTTTTAAACATGTTCACACTGCTAGCAGTTACACAGTCTGTAGATAATTTGTTCCATTCATTGATTGTCCTCTGTGAGAAAGAGTACTTCCTGATATCCAATCGACAATGATCCTTTGCTAATGTTACCTCATGTCCTCTAGTTCTATTATTTTCTTGAGTAAGAAAAAATATTGCTATCAATATTTTCATACCCATTCAATATCTTAAAAACTTCAATTTGATCTCCTCTTAATCACCTTGTCTGTATGGTTGTTAAATATCCCTGACCCCTCCTTCCCATTACTGGTAAAATCCCTGACAGAATGATCTGCTAACCCGTTTTGAATAGCTGCCTGTATTTCCTAACTATGGCAATTGTACCCTCCCTCTCTACAGTATTTGTCCCTACATGTACTAAAACAGAGATCCGCCCTCGCCCGAACCCATGAAGTTTTCTACCCTCTCAGTTATCGCCTCTAGTTTGTTTCCAGGCACGCAAACTAAATTGTCATCTCCCTTGTTGAAGACTATGTCGGTCTTCCTAACTATCGCGTCCCCATAAACACCCTCGCTCTCCTCGCCCGCTCTATCACTACCTCAGAATAGCCCTTAAGTTGGATCCCTTCCGTCACATTTTGTCCTGCAGTCTTGTCACCTGGCAGACTGTTATCAATTTCCCTCTCAACCATCAACCTGTCACCTTTCCCTCCCTCTTGTGCTCCTGTTGCCTTCACTCCTGACACCATTCCTTTTGCTTTCCCTTCCATCTCCCTTGCCTCCCTCCCATTGCCTTCACTCTCGTCTCCTTCCTTCTCATCTCCTTCGCTCCCGTCTCCCCCACTCCCATTTCCTTTGCTCCCGTTGTCTTCCCTCCAGTTTCCTTATGTCCCATCTCCTTATGTCCTGTCTCCTTATGACCTGTCTCCTTGCTACCTGTCACCTTGCCTCCTTTCGGCCTCCTCCCAGGCTAAAGTGAGCTTTCCCTAGTGTCTCCCTCATCATCTTCCCCACTTTATCATCTACTGTCCCCCCATCGGAACCACTGACACAATCCATCTGTTCCCTTCCCACCATTGCCACAATGAGCTGCCTCAACTCCACATCCCCTACACTCAAAACTAAAACTATTCGCCTGAACCTCAGTCCAGGACTTCTCACACCCAGACATAAAAATAAGAAGAAGTAATTAAACATTAGGGTAGAAGATATTGAGCTAATTTCCGGACCCCACCGACCTCTCCCAGGCAACTGCTAGCCAATCAGCGATCACACACTTTCCAATTGGCATATTTCTACTACAAATTCAAGTTTTCTATGTATTCATTCATGCCATCGCGGGAAATGATCAGCAGGTTTCCTAAATGGCATTTGCGGCAGCATTTTTGAATATATAATGCTGATACACACATCAGAGAAGGCAGTGTTAGTTGAGCCATTTTTTTTATTTTTGATATCTAGGGTGCAATCATATTCATAAATCGAAATTGAGAGCAACTAAAATAACTCCAGAACTGAGAGACCTTAGTTATGAAGAACGCCTAAAAGAATGTGGTTTAACAACCCTAGAGACAAGGAGGTTAAGAGGAGATCAGATTGAAGTTTTTAAGATATTGAATGGGTATGAAAATATTGATAGCAATATTTTTTCTTACTCAAGAAAATAATAGAACTAGAGGACATGAGGTAACATTAGTAAAGGATCATTGTCGATTGGATATCAGGAAGTACTCTTTCTCACAGAGGACAATAAATGAATGGAACAAATTGTCTACAGACTGTGTAACTGCATATGTTTAAAAATAAGGTTGGCACACATCTCAGGAGGGTGGGTTACACATTGATGACTCTCTCCTGGGAGGTAAGTCAATGGCTTCCTTGTCCACTTGCCATCTGGGCCTTTCCCTTGGAAGGCAATCTTGTTAAATCTTGAATATTAAACAAAAATATAGAATTAGGGTGGCTTCTCCTCCACCAGACAGTTCACTCCATAGCATTCACTTGAAAACATTGCAACTGTTTTTGAAAAAGTTCATAAAAAAGTAATGTTGTTTATGAATTTTTCTGATAAATTAGTTTTTTATGTGATTTTGTTCATGTGAATGTATTAGCTGATTAAAAACAGTGGTAATTTGTTATACATGATTGCTTTATGATTTTGATGTTGTAGCCACAAAACGTGTTTGTGGTTTTTGTGAATGGAGAGGAGTACATCAAGATTGCAGACTTCGATTTGAGTAGCGCTTTTGAACATGATAAGAGTACCTTTGATGCAACTGGTGCAGGCAAGTTTAATATGTTTAATATCTTTCACTACATAACCAAAATTGGTGAAGGGTGAACCCAGAAAATAAGAAAAACTGTATAGTTGTGTTAAGGCTGCTTGTTTGCATTTTGGAAAAGAATCAAATTGCTCTGGCCCGAAATGGTGAAATGTGAAGCAGAGTCCACCATATAACACACATATTTCCTGTCTTCCCTGTAAACTTGGTTCATGGAAGATGAATTTAAATTCTTTTATGATGTCTGGAATGCAACAAAAATGTGGTGATTTTGGCAAGCTGTTACCAGTGGCCTTTATTTTAGATAGGATGTAAATATTTATCTTGACAATGGACTGTTAGTTCCAAGAGATCCACCACAGGTCTAATGCATGGACTGGTACAACCAAAAGTCTTGGACAGTACCAAAGTTCGAGACAATAACTGTCAAGACTTTGGCCATCACAGATTTGTGATTCATGCACCCAAAGTGCGACTGAGAAGAAGCCAAACCGCTATGTAGGTGGCTCAAGTGGAGATTTGGTCTTTTGCATAATTATACGACACACGTAAAAGCTTCTAAGTCACCAGTGATGCTCGACGTCTGTAGCTGTGGCGCTAATAGTAAAAATTATTTCAAGATGGTGACCATGGCACATTTACAATGGGCCATCTAAAGATTCACCAAACTTTGTATATTGCCAGATGACATTGTAACTTTATTATGCTGGATGTGATGATGCTTTGCCATAGATAATTTGTCACTTACTGTGTGCATTATGCTTCTGTGCAGGAACCAAGTACTGGATGCCAAAAGAAGTACTTGAACAGATGTATGACAACAACCCACAAATCAGATACAGAGCCAGTGGTGATATACAGGTGAGTGTTATTAAGCAGTTTTTACACCAAGTATGTGTGATTATTACTGAAAACATGAGCAAAGTAATGGTTTGTGTGGTCCTTGGGCGTGTGTGTGTATGGTGTTGTGGGTAGAGTGTTCATTTTTAGTCAGTGCATGCAGGCCTCTATTCAATGTAGGCCTAGTTCATGTTGTACTACAATCATTAACCCATTGTTATTTGAAATCTCATTTAGCAATTTTACAATTGATGGATTGTATTATTAAAATGGCATATTATATGAATAATTACAGCTCCCTGTTCAGGTCACGCTCCAAGTGGGCTGGCTTTTATGCAGTTGAGTAATCAATAATGGGGATCAAAAGATCATCTGACCAAAACCAAGCCCAAACTCCTTAATAACTTAATCGTCCAGGAATAACCTATGTTTATTCAAATTGAATGGTTTAACTGCTGCTGCGTGTTCTGCCATGGGCACGCACTCTACAATGGCATGTTATGCCATCTTATAAGATCCTCATGCATACAGTTGCCATTAGTGCTAAATGAATGCAGTATTGTTGTTGTTATTATGGTCTTCTGTGTTTGTCTACTTCTGCTTAAGTCTTGTTATTCAATATGATTTGTAGTCGGCCGGGATGGTCTGCTTCTACATCATGTCTCGAGGCATTCATCCCTATGCAGCCGATGGCAAATTCATTAAGACACATAGCAGGATTGTTAAAGGAAAGGATGACTTGTCAGCTGTTGAAAAACAAGACCCTGTGGCTTGTGACCTAGTCAAGCGCATGCTGGCACATGATCCACTTGAGCGACCATCAGCAGGAGAGCTGCTAAGGTGAGGACATCTGTGCTGACATTTCTTAATTGTCTTCATGCAAGGTTAATTAATGTATCATCATTTCTGGGCTACCAATGGTTTTGTTTCAAAAAAAGAACTAAAATGTTTCTTTTTACCATGCTAGAATAACTAACAATGACTTTGAGAGCACCACATTTTCGGGGAGTTACCACCCTCACACCCAACTTGTAGTTCACTCCACTCGATCTCAGACATTTTCAGTTTTGGTCAAATGTCACTCATTCCTGGATTATTTAAATATTAGAATGGCTGTTGGTGGACTGCTTGTGGAAATACTTAAGTTGTGCTTTGGATTCTGGTTAAATGTGACAGAAACATTTCATATTCCAGTCACCCATACCTGTGGGATGCAAACAGAAGATATGCATTTCTGGCTGCCGTTGGCTGTATGAAAGAAATAGAGTACAGGTAAGGTATTCTCTACAAATGTTGGTCGCTGCTTATATTGATGGCGTTTTACGTTACTACACCCAACAGGATTTTTATGGATTACCAATCCAAACGAAATAACCCATTTTCACATTATGTTCATAGATTTCATTACTTGAGAGGAATATCAAGAAATGTTTCCAAAATTAGAATTTTCCACTACTGATGTTGACTTTTTCAAAATAAATACTAACCATCAGTACTAAATTAGTATATATATATGTGTATTACTTGGTAAAATTTGAATGTGGTTACACTGTTTTATCTTACGGTTGTCATTTAAATACTACATCTGTCAATTTACTAAGAAATTGCATGGATTGTATCGGTTATTAAAAATCCGGTTACTTTGATAAATTGAAAATTCAAAGTAGGTGGTGCACTCCTTTTAGTGACATGATTAATAATTTATGACAAGGAATTCTGATTGAACTGTTATCCTTTTTATTCAAATAGCAAGTAACATTAACAATTGAAGTTGAGATTTTGTAGAGCAAAAGGTTTCACGTTGACCAAATAAATTTGTGGCTCTACATAGTGCTCTATATCACTCCACGCATGGGAGTAATTAGGCTATTGCTCTAATAGCCATCATTTGCATATAATCCCTGCTGCACAGTTACATTATCCTGCCACAGGTGATATGTAATAACCACATATGGTCACATTTCTTATCCTGTTATCTAGCATAAAATCCTTTATGCGACTGCTGTCACATAAATTCATTTATATTATGGCATAATCCACATTGTTCCTGAAGTTATGAGAGAGCATCAGTTACCATGATTATCTAACGCAATTAATTGAAGATGTACAGACTTAGTGCATACCCCCCCCAATTAATGCGCTTGGTACATGGGTAAAATGGTGTACACTTGAGTGCTGCATAATCGGTGCAACATTGTTAAAAATGGCCCTCTTCTACAACCTAGATGGGCCTTTAGCAAAGATCCTAGATGTCCATAAATGGTATGTATTGTTGTGTATTAGTTATTGTGTTTACCATCACAAGTAAGGAAAGTTTAAGCTGCAATTAGATATTGTCAACTTGCTTGAATTCCAGTGGTTTACAAATGTTTTTATGCTGGTGAGACACTGCATGTTGATAATTTTGCAGAATGAACAACATCAATGCAACATTGTTATGACACGGTGCATGTGTATGACATAATAATAACCATCATAATGTGTTTACCAGGCATGGGGCAATTAAGTTGAAAAGGTAATTAATTAAATTACAATTAACTCGTAAAATATTAAATTAACCTCACACATTTCTCAGGTCAATTAAATTAACTTCCCAAATGTTTAAATTAAATTAATGATTAACTTTAATTCAAGTAACAATAAAAAATGTTCAAAAAAGTTTTTTAATGCACATTACATTCATATGTGACTGCTTTTTGTAAGTTTAAGCACTTGGTGCAAGTTATTATTGAAATAATATAAGCTAAATGTTATTGTTTACACATTTAACTGTTTCTATCCCAACTATGTCTTTTTACGTAGTTACCCATTCTATCCCGACTATGACTTTTTGTGTAGTTATAGCATATGCACGTAGGCCTATCGAATTACTTCGAGTACACATATTCCTATGATGTTACAAAGTGTGTGTATGTGTACACTTCCAGTTTTTATACGCTGTTCTGTTTAAATCTTCGATGGTGATCTTGAGTGTAGTAAATTACTAAATAAAGTGTTGATTTTCATTGTAAACCGCAACATGGCTAACGCCATTGATGTTGTGCGCGATGGCAACAATGTTGATGCATTCTCAGATGATTTAAATCTTATTTTAAATAGTAATCAGGCGGTTTTTGAACCAATCGATCGGCACACGTTGATGACAACTGGATGCAACTTTAGCTAGTAGAGGATTCAGAAACTTTTGAGGGTTTCCAAGGGGGATGGGTTTTCGACAAATTCATGCATAGAGACGCTTTTGAATGTTGTATGGATGGCGGTCCAAGAATAACTGTTTTCTAGTTGTGTTTTGTAACCTGAACATTTAAAAAAAAAAAAAATGTTACATATATTGTGCTTGTGTTTGTGGTAACTAGTATGACAAATATTCAAGTTGAAAAATTGACTAAATTTAATTGTCGTTCTTTTAAAACTGATATTTTTCAAAGTGAAAAAAAAGGTGACACGTTTTGTGATTTTTGGTCATTACCTTATTTGATAAAATATACTATGACTTTGTAATGGGTAATATTTTTTTTTCTTACCGTTTGAATCAGAACTTAATTCTGAAGGTTTAATTCTGATACTTGCAGTTAAAAAATAATTAATCATTGTCATTATGGCATCTGAAGTCAACTGTAGTTATAAATTAAATGTTTTAATGAACTCAGATATTTATAAAAAATATATGTGGTAAAGTTAAAATGGATGGATCTATATTTATTAAATTCACACCATTCAAACAATAATTTTATTAGCTTTCATTTCAAATTTAGTTTATGGTACTTGCTGACACATAAAGCTTAACAAATACAACAAGAACAAAGAATGTTCAGGCAAAGAGCATGAAAACGATGCGAAAGCAAATTTGCTTGGGAACTAGGAGGCTTATTATTGGCTTATTTTGGAAGGGTCTCTGGGATTTAACCACAAAATTAACAAAACCGGGCACTAAAAAAATAATTTCTATGCATCACGTTTTTATTTATGAAGTGTTTTATACTAAATCATTAGGTTTCCCCTTTACACACTAGCATTTAAATATTTATGCACTATTGTTATGCGTAACTAGAACTGGCTTGCATTTGATTTAAATTTGAACTCTAAAAAGATCCCAAACTGAAGCTAGTTAAACTTTCTCTGCATGTCCTCATTCGTGATTATATGTACACTTGCATATGTACAGAACAAAATATAGATGCACAGGTATAATTGGTCCACTTGGCTGCAAGTTGCCAGCCCCAAATGTTTACTTTAGACACAGATTTGCAGAAGCCATGATTAGACAAGTGAGGAAGTTGGGGTGAGAGAGTCTCTCCAGGAAGCTGGTGAGGAGCCGACTAAAGTGGGCTGGACTGTCCGACATGTGTAAAAAATGGAAGGGGAACAATTGACACAGAGAACAGATGCACTTTGTGTGGAGGGTAGAAGGAGAAGAGGAAGACCGAGATGGAGATAGGAGGACTGCTTGAAGAGAGATTTGGCGGGAGTGGGAGGGGGGTGGAGAATGAGTGATGGGGAGTGGAGATGGTTTGTGGACACAACAGTGAAACACGATCAGTGAAGAAAAAGGGGGAAACAAAATCAGCGATGACCAGGTATCAGGGCCAGCCTCACCTTGGACTACAGGGTTCAAGAGGAGAGCAACAACAGTTTGTGCTCTGTGATGATCTCCCACCCATTCACATGTGCCTGCCCTAATAACTCTCAGGCTAGTGGAATAGTGTCTGCAGGCCATCTGGAAATGCCTAGATAACATGGCCATGAACTAACCAGTAATACCAACTGTTAAATGAGCACTTAATTGAGAGTTAATTGGGAATTTGTCAGTTAAATTAACCCCTTTTTTATAAAGTTTATTAAATTAAATTAGCCTTTCTGGTAAAGTTAATTAATTTACACACATTTATCTCCAATAATTATGTTTAAGCTTTGTGTTTTTCTAACAACTCATGGAGTCATGCTGATAATTGCTTTCCGTGAAGTTGTGAATTTCCAAGATGTTGGGCTGTATTACAGCACCGATCGGTGAACGGTTACATGATTTAAAACAACAGTAGTTCTGTAACAATTCACTGCGTGATGCATCCATCGGTGGTCATATTTTGCAAGCAACCAACATCTTAAAAATTAGTCCACTGACTTTGACCCCGTCCCCCTTTAGTATGCTTTGTACAAACAAGTTAACAATTGTAAATAGAATCCAAGAAACGCATTTGTATTTCGTTGCCACTGGCTAGCACCTCAATGCACTGAAGTTGTAAACAAGCTAATCATAGGACTTTAAAAAAGTCGTCAAGCCTTGTATGATGTGTATTTGAAATACACAGAAAGCTTGAAATACAGCATTTCAAACTTTCTGTGTATATGTGTTCCTAAAAGGTTGAGCTATTACATTGTATAGTTACTTTTCAATTAGTATAACTGTGCAAAATAATGCAGCGTTTGTACTTATATGGATTATTCATTTTTCGCATACAAAAGTTTGCTTTTAAGTGGTGAACACCTGTCCTCTTACTTAATTCACGATTTGTGCACCAGTGTTAAACAACAGATGATGGGTGCCAATGATGGAAGCGGACAGGGTTGTTCACCACATTACTAAAAATTTCGGGTTTGCTTCTAACTGGTCATCAAAAGCTGTGACGTTACACACATAAGCTCAACATTTGCTTTTGCGTTCGGCACCGAAATGTGGTTGCTAATCCTGTCTAACATCTTAGACAATACATATTGTGCAGTGATTGTTGAAAGCAATGGTCAGTTTGAATTTTGTTTCCTTAATAATTTAATTAGGAAAATGTTTTCTAGGTGCAGCTTTTACTCTGATAAACATACACATGCACATACCCCTAACCATGTGTCATATTTTATCTTGGTAATTTGAATATTATCTGATGACCTTATGACAGACATTTCTTGAACTACTTTTTGCAATCGTTTCGTATTATGTCGACAAAATCACCAGTTTTCCCACAACTATGCTAAGAAATTCCATTGATCATATTGATTATTCAAAGCAAATAAAAAACAAATGGAACTTAGATACATGGAATCAAAACCTGTAAATGTATAATAAAAAAACAGAGGGCAAGTCATTAGGAAAGATTTGCTATGCACATAATTGTTGTTCATGAAATATAAAACAAGACAACTTAAAAAAAATTTAATATTATTATCCATTCCCACATTGTAATAACCCTTGTAATAAATGAGTACAATTAATCTAAGAGGTATTCAAGCTTAGAGGTCAAATTATCTGAAAAATGTCAAATGTTATTCAATTTTGGGAACTGTGAATGCGTACACATACGACATGGAAACATGGACGAAGAATATAAAATGGAGGATACTATACTATGTAGAACCACAAAAGGAAAAGCTTTGGAACATCTAGTGCTGACAAAAGTTTTCCAACAATGTGAGATTGCTGCTTCAAAAGGTAATCAAATTCTATGGCTAATTAGAATAACTATCAGATAAGGAGAAATAAGGAGCTAATTGTGCCACTGTACAAAAATAGTTAGGGCTCATTTGGAATATATACCGAAGCAGGCTTGTTAACAAATGCATGTCAACGCATTTGAATGCAAATGCAAATGTTTCACTTCATTCAAATGCAAATGCCATTTTCCAGGAACGTATGCAAATGCAAATGTTTTGGGGTCACATGCAAATGTTTTGGTTACACATTTGCAAATGCATTTGAATTAATTTTAAATGTTTTGGCTTCATATTAACGATTTGTTTTATTTGGAGAAAAAACAACTAATGTATACAAACACAGCTGATTGTATGTATATTTCTTATGCAACACTTATTTAGTTTCTTGCTTGTTATGTAATAATGTATACAAACACATTATTCATTTATTTAATAAATACAGTAGTACATTATTGTAACTACTAGTTACTAGTACATACCATTCCCACTACATGAACATGTCTGTAGAGTCATACACTGAGTCACACAGTCCCAGGCCTGCAGAGGTGGTGGAAATGGGAGGGATGAATAGACAATTGACAGTTTACTGGGAACCATGGCAGGGAATGAAAGGCTAATCCTTCAGGTAGGCCAGAATGAAAGGGGAAAATGCTGTAAATATTCAGGGCTGGCATTGTTAATGTTTATTCCCCCAATGAGCTGCTACCCCAACCCACCCCAACAGTGCCAACACAACAGAAGGGAGTCATTTGTCTGCATTGTTTAATTTGTTTCAATGAACAGGTAATCTCTGAAGCCATCAGTCTATAGACCAGTCATCTCTTCATGTTGTATGAATAACAGCTCAGGCATTGTTTCAAAGAGCCTGTTGTGAAAGTGGATTCACACGTCATACAATGATTTCATAATCTGCTGAGTGAGCAGTGCCTGCTCACTACAGAGCACTTTTTCCAATGGCATGTTGTGAACTTGTGATTGAAAGTGAATCTAGCAATAATAATTATTCAAATTACACATGCATTTGATTGTGCATTTGACAAATCAAATGTTTGTGGATCGCGTGCAAATATTTAAGGTGCACATTCAAAAGTAAATGCATTAAAAAAATTATGGAGGCATTTGAATGCGCATTGAAATGCTCAACATTCAAATGTGCATTGAAATGCATTTGCATTGGTTAACAAGCCTGTAACGATGAGCAACTAAAATGATTGTAGAACTGACCTTAGTTATGAAAGCCGATTAATACAATGTGGTTTGACAATACTAGAGACCAGGAGAGTAAGAGGAGACCCAACTATAGGTTTTTTAAATATTGAATGATTATGAGGATATTCATAGGAATATGTTCTTCAAACTTAAGGAAGCCAGTAGAACCTAGAAGTTGAGGAATAGGGTAGGTTGGACATGAAAAAGTACTCATTCTCACAGAGGGTGATAACTAAATGGAACAAACTTAAAATGATTGTGTTAATGATAGTGTTAATATATTTAAAAATAGAATTTACAGATGTCTGATAAGGGCGAGCTGTAGACTACATAGATGAAACAATTGTTGGACTCTTGTTAAAAACCAGGGAAGGTTGCGCCTGAAGGATTGCAAACTCAATACAATTAACATGAAGCTAAAATGTAAGTAAGCTATGCATACAAATCATACGTCAGTAATTTGAGTTAAATTTTTTGATCATTTTAATAATATTGACACCCATATAAATTGCCAATATTGCCAAATTCTAATATCTGGATGTCCACTTATGCTTCTGTTTTCTATTTATACAAAATGTAATGACAATTTAAAAAGCTGTTATGTGTTAATTCTCTACAAATGTCATGTCTTCATATCATTCTGTTTTTCTAGTCAAGACTACAAGAATGAACCCGGGAGAAAAACCTTTGAAGCAATCCTTGTAGAAGCCATTGAAGCAACCAAGCCCACTGTGCTGCCCCCGCCGCCAGAAAAAACTGCTGAGCCCGCTAACAAGCCACCGTACTGGGATGGAGACTGGGTAAGCAGAATTGTATTTACATCCATCCAGATAAGTGTTTCACAGGTATTTCTATGGGTGTTTTCCTTCGTGGCTGCAGGTGTCTTTTAACCATTTCAGTACTACAGCCCTGATCTGCTGTGACCACCGAATACTGCATTCCCAGTGAATATGCAAGAAAATCGACTGCATCACATCAAGTCAAGATTTCAGCAACAAAAATGCATTTTATGAAAGTACGATAATCAGCGAGTAAAATGAACCATATTTTAAAATTTGTCGTCATGGTAACCAGCAATCCAAGATGGCTGCCACGATTTCGACGTTTTTGCAGTTGCTGAACAAAGTTGTATAACAATGACAATGTACATATTTACTGTAAACTAGTCATGTTGATCATGCTACAGGAGTGTACTGTGATATAAAGTACAATATCAAGTACATTTTTGGGAGTATAAGAAAGTGAAAAACAAGTTATTTATCTGTATTTTAAAAATATATGACAAAAGTGTTTATTTATATAATTTGCTAACACATCCATCGCTCCTGGACCGATTCCAATCAAACTTTGCATGTTGACGGATTCACAGACATCTTTTCCTTTTTACAAAAATCAAACTATGCATCATCCAGCATTGATAGTACAGTGCGCAGCTCATCCTCGGCGTTTACACCATCACTTTTATCATCACTGACGTCCGAGTAGCCATCAAAAACACTCTCGCTGTCGGTGTCCGTTTCGCTCGGTCGCTAAGTTCGCCAACATCAACATTATTGTTTCGATCGTCAATATCCGACAAAGATTCATAGCTAAAACTATCAATTGCGGCCATAGCAGATTTTGATAATCCATCATTAAAAACCGTGAAAATCTCCGTAAATTGATATTGAGTAATAATCAACGATTGCTGCTGCAGAATAGCTAATTCATTCGCCATGACAACAGTATATAACAAGTGGCTCCATGTAGTGGATAATTATGAGTAAAAGCGATTTAAATGGTGAACGTAGCTAATACCGGAATTCCGGTCTGGCGTAATGTAGCATCACCCACCGCGAGGCCAGGATTCCGGCCTGTCGTACTGAAATGGTTAAATTCTAAATGCTGACTTACTAGGTTATGGCACCAGCTAGCGCCCACCAGGTGGCACCTCTGTAATGATGTCCCCACATGCACCACTAGCGGCTGATTTAGAACTACTATTTCCATTTTTGTTCATAGGGTGTCACCACCGTTTGTCTCGCACCACTAGTGCCCACCCTAGCGGATATTTGGTGAACTACTAGTACATCTAGCATCCACTAGGTGTCAACACCATGGGTGCACTGACTTACACTGGCAAAAAAGCATAGCAGAAACAGGTATCGGAGATGCCGTCACACGAAATGGCTACCTTTAGTCCAACAATTTCACATTGTAAATAGTCAACTGCATTGCCACCAGACAATTCTTCAACTGCATTGAAATAGCAACTAAATGTTGTTGAAGTGTACATCTTCCATGGTGCACAATGATCAGACTGGCTGACTCACAAACAGCTAGTCCTGATAATTTTCTACTGGTCCTTAAGGCCACACACGGCAGGTGAAATTACGTATTTTGAAAAAATATGCTCAAAATGTGTTTCCTCCTTTTTCCGATAGCTTTGTATATTAATTATCAATAAAGTAAATTTTTATAATGATCACATACCTCTAAATCACTTTTATTCGTGAGTAAAATATACCCCTATAAAGTAATAATCCCTTTTTGATTCTCAAAAGTTCGAAAATATGCAGTGTTTAGACCTTAGCAATGCTGCCGTAAATTCACTGTACGCCATCTTGTTTGGTACGGATAGATTCCCCTTTCCATTCTCTAACCGCCTGTCTAGACGGCATCCCCGCCTTTGACCCGTATTCGCGGGACATTGTCATAATTATATGCAAGCAGTATTCTACTGACTATCTCCTTATTTGGTATTCGGCATCATGCTACGTCACCGTTGGGACGCTCCGCTGTACTTGCGACCCGCGCGGACATTTGCATATATGACGCGTGATCTCCCACAATGCACAATGTTGTTATTTCTGAGTGTAAGCAACGATGGCATCTAACGAAAATAATCATTGAGTCAGAGCTAATAAGTTTTCTACAAAGCATGCTTTCGGGCAGAAAAAGAAAGGGAGAGCGCAGCAACTGCGGGATGCATATGCAAATAGGACATTTTCGGCGGCGAAACAGCCGGATACGGCAGAAATGCAGCCATGTGTTGCCACTGCAGACGACGAATTAGCGACACCGCACACGCCGGCAACAGTTCCGGCGGCGGAGTTGGGAGTAGAACGGTGGCACAGGTCAAGCGCCGAGGAGGAAGAAGGGCCAGCATACAAGGCTGGCGGATTTGACTGAATGTTGTGGAACCTTGTTTGTCTTGTGGACTCTGTTACTGTCTAGTTGTTTCTTGGTTGTTCCTGAGGTTAACAAATTTAGTTAATATTTTTTTATGTATATAGTTATAGGCATTATATAGCCTATCCGCAGGTTCGTTCGAACTATGGCGCTGTTAGTCCGGAACAATCATTTCACAGCATTAAAAAATTATGTAGTCATTGGAAAACGTTATTTCAGATTACAGCTACAAACGAAAACTGTTGCTAGCTGGTGTACATAATTCTTCGAAATTGCATTTTCACCCTAAATCCTTGGTTGTCTCATGCTCTGATGATGGCTTTTCTATGTCCCTGTTCGTGTTATGATGCTTAACAATTTTGGTTTGTTGCGCATCTGAGTTCGAGTTCCTGAGTATTTTGGCAGGATAAATGTGTTGTTATTATTACTCTATATTATTATATTACTAAGCTGAAATTGACAAAGTTTAGTTATTCTTTATTTATCATGGAAATGCAGTTTTCTGCATTTTATTAATTCTTTTTATCCCAGAGGCCCATCCAAAATAAGCCTCCTAGTTCACAAGCAAATTTGCTTTCTCACTGATTTCATGTTTTTTGTCTGAACATTCTTTGTTCATGTTGTATTTGTTATGCTTTATGTGTCAGCAAGTACTTTAAACTATATATGAAATGAAAGCTAATTAAATTAGCTTTTGAATGGTGTGAATTTTATAAATTTAGGTCCATTTTAACTTTAACATATTTTTTTATGTTTGAGTTCATTAAAAAAGTAAAATGTATAACTACAGTCAACCTCAGTTGCCATAATGACAATGATTAATTATTTTTTAACTGCAAGTATCAGTGAATGAAACCTTCAGAACTAAGTTCTGATTCAAATGGTAAGAAAAGTATTACAAAATTATTATCCATTGGAAAGTTATGGTATTTTTTATCAAATAATATAATGACCAAAAATATTTTCTTTCACTTTAAAAAATATAAGTTTTAAAAGAACGACAGCTAAATTGATTGCATTTTTTAACTTGAATACTTGTTATACTAGTGACCACAAACACAATCACAAGATGTGTAATAACATTTATTTCAACTTTAATTTTTTTGGTAACAAAACAACTATAAAACAATTATTCTTGGACTGCCATCCATACCACATTCAAGAGCATCTCTGTGTGCGGAATTGTTGAAAACCCATCCTCCATGGTAATCCTCAAATTCACAGTTGGTTTCTGAATCCTCTACTAGCCAAAGTTGCATCCAGTTGTAATCAACTTGTGCTCATCAATTGATTAAAAAACCGCCTGATTACTATTTAAAATAACATCTGAATCATATGAGAACGCATCAACATCATTGCCATCCTACACGGCATGAATGGCGTTAGCCATTTTGCGATAACAGTGAAAATCAACGCTTATTTAGTCATTTACTATGCTCAAGATCACCATCGAAGATTTAAACAGAACAGCGTATAAAATCCGGAAGTGTTCTGGGCCAGTACACATACACACACTTTGTAACTTCACAGGAATATGTGTACGTGTACTTGAGGTAATTCGCCTACGCTTTAATGCTATAACTATGTAAAAAGTCGTAGTTGGGATAGAAAGAGTTAAGCACTATGCAATTTAGAATGAACACCTATCAAAACAAGAGGAATTTTTAGCAATTTTCTGCATTTCACCATGTTGTTTTGGGGTTACTCTGTGACACTGAGAATCACTGGAAAGCACTTGATGTCACCTTGATTAATTAACTGCCTGTGACATGCACAGTTACACAGCCCAAATCAAAACAAAGGATTTTCTAAGTTGTAACTTGAATATTTTTAAATGTGCAATTGTTTTGAAAGTGAATAAAATAAACGTTCCTCGTGTTACTGCCACTGCATTAGATCTACGCATTGTCAGATGTCACATGATCCAGCTATTGTTATATTGAGATGTAAACTGTGTCTCTGTGTGTATGTGTACGTGGCTACATGCGTGTGTGAGAATGTTTTTGTAAATGCATTTTTCCTTTACTTACCTTAGGAAGGCCTTAGCACCATGGATATACTAAGAGAAGCACATGCTCAGACTGGAAAGAAAAAGAAACACCATACAGAGAAACCGGGTTGCACACAGTCTGTGTGCAAGCTTCTCTGGCACATACGGAACTCTAAAGTCCATGATGATCAGTAAGTGTCAGTTATTAAGAATCTTTTGATGATATCCATAAAGTTTTTTTGCAAATCATATTACAGGCAAATTGTGTAATCATGTTGCATAATGACTGAAAATGTTAGGCATTTCACGAAATGACTGATTCCACTCAGACATTTCTAATTCACACAGTTCCCCTCAATTGCAATTCAGTTCCAATCCAATTCAAAATTGGCCCTATATCTGAGATTCAAGTACAAATTGTAATAATCATAAATATTCACTAACATCTATAACATGTCTAGCTATTTTGTGAAATTCCCAGTCATTACATGAAATGCCCAGTCAGTACATAAAATAATGCACGTACGCACGCACGCACACAGATGTGTGTGTGTTACAGGCAAACTATGTAATCAGTCATTTTGCGTAATGCTAAAAAAAATTATGTTATGAGGATCCCCCTTCCTCTACCCACCATGAGGATGGGAACTGACGCATTGTCACCTACTTCACCCGCTTTGTATTGCTCTACTTCTGACACATGTGCTTCTCTTGCTCTTTTACGTTGCTCGGCAATGTTACTTTGACGAGAATCAGTGGCTGCAAGTGATGGTGGACTAATTGGTGGTGTTATGGTATTGTGACCCGGGGATAAAGACTTAGTGACCCGCTAGTCAAAATTCGATATAGTATATGTTAACCCACAGGTCACTTTACCGCAGACCCAATGGGAAAGTGACCCACCCTGTAGGAAAACATCCCTCCCTATTCATTTAAATTACTGGAATAATTTTGTTTTCCTATTGCAACATGGTATAGCAGGTCACCACAAACAATTGCAGATGAAAAGTAATACACCCACCAATTTGATTTGATTTGATATTTTTGATGATTTGTAACTTAGAATGTTAGATTTATCATTCCCTGTTAGGAGTAAGTATTTTCC
This sequence comes from Lamellibrachia columna, assembly GCA_963662155.1. Lineage (NCBI taxonomy): Eukaryota > Metazoa > Annelida > Polychaeta > Sabellida > Siboglinidae > Lamellibrachia > Lamellibrachia columna. Next base: position 18,869,893 of record OY759268.1, read on the forward strand.
AAATAATATGTTCACATCACTTTAAATTAACATAAAAAATGTAATTAATCTTATAGAGAAGGGTATGTACATCAAGACCATAGAAGATCACTTAGAACCTGTTTTAGGAGTTAAACCTGTATACATGTCCATTAACACATTAAACTGTCTATTGTAGTATATCTATATTTTGACAATGACAAATATTTGTGCATTCATTTCAACATCCAGCATGTGTATGCAACTATGCATTAGTAGAATATTAATAAAAGAAATCATGAAAATAAATGTTTGTTTCCATCTTACTCAACATGTACTAGAACAAACCAGGGGAGATAATGTGGACAGTGTCAAAATACATGAACCATGGGGTAACAGTGATCATAATCAAATACATTTTGACATCAAAATAAAATAAAAAAATAAAAAGAAATACAGGAGAAACTTCCACAAAGGTAAATATAACTATGGGGGTAATTGTGTGAGTAAGAATGAATTGGTCGATGTTACACAAATCATCTTTATTCATATATAAAAATATGTACCAACGGTACTAACTCAATAATACCCCACACCAATTAAAATGTATAAAAACGTATCAAAGGTAGTAACACAATGATACCCCACACCAACTGAGGGTACATAGCCTCAGTTATACTTGAATAAGACAACAAAATACATTTGCATCAACTGAACCAATTACTTGACTACGACACAATGTTGAACTACCACAGTATACTAAAAAGCCCGACTGTCTGTCTACTACCTAGGAGTGGTGGTGATCCTAGCTGTGACCCTGTAAGAACAATGAACACCACTAATGTTATAGTTCGCTGACATTGATGCACTCTTTAGTGATTAAATCTGCCAATGATGTATTACACGTATGTCAGACTCTAAAGTGGCGCCCTCTAGTGATTATAATGAGTATTATTAAATCACTCCAAACCATTCTACTAGGTCAGCTATTTAGCGTACAACCATTCTCACTAGACTATAGTAGTCCATGCATTTACTTCGACCATCTAGAACACTTACTCATCCCAGCATCGATTCCACAGTCAAGATACAGATTAGGCATATTGCTCTACCAGAATGTAGGGATATGTACTGACGACGCATAAATCAGTTCAATATTACTAGCCGAGCATACCGTATGCACATATTCTGATCTCAAAAGGCATAACACCCCATGTATAACAGTTCTAGCTTAAACTATGACCTGTCATCGTAAACAAAACAAGTGGCGACAATGCATGATACGGCGGTGACACTTGTAAGCAACAATACAAACACAACCCTGCAGCTTGTGTTTTTTCCAAACTATTAGCAATAAATACTCTACGATTATGAAAAACACTTTATGCAAACTGTAGGTGTTTCTCAACCGAGTTGTGGGCTGAATCATGCATTGGCTTACGAAAACATGCAAACTGTTGGTCACACAATGTTGAGTGGTCCCTGACCCAGTCTCGTCGAACCCCAAGGATTACCATAAAGGTACTGAATTCTAACCACAGCGTATCCGTCTTACAGTCAGATTCTCTTGGCAGGGCTATATGTTACAATTTCCATATAAAGATATAAGAAAATACTTAGAAAAGCTAGATTGGAATAACAAGCTGAGGAACAAAACTGCAATTGAATGTTGGAACATTCTAAAATATGAAATTGAGAGTGTCATTGAACAATTTATTCCGTTGAAAAACCAAGAAAAACAGTCTAGAAAGAAACATTTGTCAAAAGAAGCTATTAGAAAAATAGCATACAAGTAAACCATGTGGAAGGTTTATAAGTGTACCAGAAACTATGAAGACTACACAAATTACAAAGAAGCAGTTAATGCAGCTACGACTGAAATAAAAAATCTAAAAGAAGCTATAAAAAAATTACCATGTAACATAAAAGAGAGGATATTAGTTTATTATCAGTTCCAGATGCTAAATTCCAGGATGCTAAATCAGACTATTAAGGGCAGTTAATTGTAACTCCAGAAATGGTAGCTAAGAAAATAAAGGCAATGAAGGATAATAAATAATCTGGAGTGGATGGAATTCCTCCAAGACTACTAAAGGAAACAGTAGAACAAATGAGTATACCACTTGCAAGAGTGTTCAGTTTGTCATTAAAAGAGGGAATGGTTCCTAGTGAATGGGAAGAAGCAAACATCATACCATTATTTAAAAGTGACCATATGGTGGACTTCCTTGTTAGACATAAATTATTATATTCATCTCAACATAGATTCCTAAAAGTGAGGTCATGCTGAACAAATTATGTTTTTTTGGAAGAAATCAAGTGGATAGATGAGGGAGCACCAGTAGATATTATCTTCTTAGATTTTCAGAAAACTTCATAAAGTGCCACACCAAAGATTACTACTTAAATTAAAAGCCCATGGTAAAGGGGATGGCATAATCGACTGGATAGAAAAATCGCTGACTGACAGAAGACAGCATGTAGTAGTAGATGGAGAGGTTTCAAACAGGAAATTAGTTTGAGTGGAGTACCACAAGGATAAGTATTATTCTTAATATATATATCAATGAATTGGACAATAATATAACAAGCGATGTACTGAAATTTGCAGATGACACAAAAGCATTTAGAAAGGTTAACAATGATGGTGATAAACAACATTTACAAAACAATCTAGACAAATTAGTTAAATGGTCTGAAAAATGGCAGATGTTATTAAAATTTGGGAAATGCAAATGCCTACATACAGGACATGGGACTTTGGATGTAAAATATAAAATGGGAGATACTGTTGTAGGTACTACATTAAAAGAAAAGGACTTTGAAGTAAAATAAGTGTTAATATGATATGAAAGTTTCAAAGCAGTGTGGTATTGCAGCTTCAAATAGTAATCACATTCTTGGTTTGGTTAGGAGAAAAATAACATAAGGAAAAGAGCTAATTATACCTCTGCATAAAGCAATAGTGAGGCCTCATTTAGAGTACTGTATACAAGCTTGGAGACCATATTATAAGAAGGATATAGATACCCTTAATTTTGAAGAACGTCTAAAAGAATGTGGTTTAACAATGCTATAGACAAAGAGGTCAAGAGGAGATCAGATTGAAGTGTTTAAGATACACTGATGAGATAGCTGTCAATCAAACTGAGGGGTGTGGGTTAGAGTCTTGTACACATATATGGCTTATATGACTTATCATCAAAATGTTGCTATTTGCACAACAAAATTGCAAATATCAATTCATGAGGAATATTGAGTAATCAGAATGTTTGAGGAATTATGAAAGCTGACATTAATTTATGACAGAACAACACAACAAAGAATAACCTCTTATATATTTAATATAAATTTACAACTTGGCAATAAATGGGACAACCCAGCCAGATCTCTCTGGAGCCAGCTGTGACACCCAAGGATGGGCTGAGAGACCCGGATGTTCATGTGATGGAATGTGCTCCTGTGTTAGTTGCTTGGTCAAGGTCTTGTGACTGTGGCCACATGATCAGACTATCCTGGGGTCTGCAGCTATCTGGGTGTCAAGCTGTGTGGTGTCAAAAGCAGTGACAGATGGTTTATTGTGCTGTTTTCATGTGATGGCAAGCCCCTGGTAGGGAACTGTGTTCCTCTTCCTCCGTTTTGGTCCCGGATGTGAAATGTGAAGTGAAAAATTAGACGACTTTTCTGCTTGTGCTGCAAGACAAAGAGGCCATGTGTGCACGCTCCACATCAGCTATGTACCAGGGACAGCGCCCTCTATTGGTCAGCCTCCATATGCCACAATATTATAAGCCTGTAATGTTAACTGACCAGGTATGTTGGTCAGTTGTTCGGTCATAAACTATTCACAGTGATACTACTATGCATCAACGTATAATTCACATTTGAACCATATATAATGATAAAAGTAAAAAAAAATTATAACATAGTATGCCTAAAATGATAACCAGTCAAACTGTAAAAACATTACCATGATTCCAGGCATTTCGTGAAATGGCTGAAGTTTTCAGGCTTTTCACGAAATGACTGAGTGAAACAGCCATTATGTGTAATACAATTTCAGGCATTACGCAGAATGACTGATTACACCATTTACCTGTATATATATATATATATATATATATATATATATATATATATATATATATATATATATATATATTTAACAAGATTTAACAAGATTTGCCATCCAAGCCAAAGGCCCAGATGGCAAGTGGACAAGGAAGCCATTGGCTTATCGAGAGTCCAACAATGTTCACCTACTTATAACCCGCCCTCCTGATATATGTGTCAACCTTGTTTTTAAACATATTCACGCTGCTAGCAGTTGCACAATCTGTAGACAGTTTGTTCCATTCATTTATTGTCCTCTGTGAGAACGAGTGCTTCCTGATGTCCAATCTACATTGATCCTTTACTAATTTTACCTCATGTCCTCTAGTTCTGCTATCCTTCTTGAGTGAGAAAAACATATTTCTATCAATATTTTCATACCCATTCAATATCTTAAAAACTTCAATCTGATCTCCTCTTAACCTCCTTGTCTCTAGAGTTGTTAAACCACATTCTTTCAGGCGTTCTTCATAACTAAGGTCTCTCAGTTCTGGAATCATTTTAGTTGCTCTCCTTTGTATGCGTTCAAGCGTATCTATATCCTTCTTACGATATGGTCTCCATGCTTGTATACAGTATTCTAAATGAGGTCTAACTATTGCTTTATAAAGAGGTATAATTAACTTTTTTCCCTTATATGTTATGTTTCTTCTAATCAATCCAAGAATTTGATTACCCTTTGAAGCTGCAATACCACACTGCTCTGAAACTTTCATATCAGCGCTTATTGTAACTCCTAAGTCCTTTTCTTTTACAGTAGTACCAAGAACAGTAGCTCCCATTTTATAGTTTACATTCAAGTTCCCATGTCCTGTATGTAGGCATTTACATTTCCCAAAATTGAACAGCATCTGCCATTTCTCAGACCATTTCACTAATCTGTCTAGATCGTTTTGTAAATGTTGTTTATCACCATCAGTATTAACCTTTCTAAACAGTTTTGTGTCGTCCGCAAATTTCAGTACGTTACTTGTTATACTGTCGTCCAAGTCATTGATATAAATTAACAATAATATAGGTCCTAATACTGATCCTTGAGGTACCCCACTCAAAACCGATTTCCAATTTGAAACTTCGCCATCTACTACAACTCGTTGTCTTCTGTCAGTCAGCCATTGTTTTATCCAGTCAGTTATGCTATCCCCGATACCATGGGCTTTTAATTTAAGTAGCAATCTTTGATGTGGCACTTTGTCAAAAGCTTTCTGAAAATCTAAGTAGATAATATCTACTGGCAATCCCACGTCTATCCACTTAGTGATTTCTTCCAAAAAACATAACATATTTGTTAAGCATGACCTCGCTTTAAGGAATCCATGTTGAGATGAATTTAATAATTTATGCTTAACGAGGAAGTCCACCATATGGTCTTTAATTAACCTTTCTAATAATTTACAAATCACTGACGTTAAACTCACTGGTCTGTAATTCTCTGACTTATTTCTCGAACCCTTTTTAAATAATGGTATGATGTTTGCTTCTTTCCATTCAAACGGAACAACTCCCTCTTTTAATGACAAGTTGAATACTCTTGCAAGTGGTATACTGATTTGATCTACTGTTTCCATTAGTAATTTTGGAGGAATCCCATCCACTCCCGGTGATTTGTTATCCTTCATTGCCTTTATTTTCCTAGCTACCAATTCTGGAGTTACAACTAACGGTCCTAAATAGTCAGATTTAGCCCCCTGAAATTTAGCATCAGCAACTGGTAATGAACTAATATCTTCTTTTGTAAACACTGAACTGAAGTAACCATTTAGGTCTTCCGCCATTAAAAACCCCTGTGATATTATATTTCCAGCACTGTCTTCTAGAGGTCCAACCTTGTCTTGTACGTTTTGTTTACTCCTGACATATGCATAAAAACTCTTGCTGTCAGTTTTTATGTTACATGCCAGTTTTTGCTCATAGCTTCTTTTAGATTGTCTGATTTCAGTTGTAGCTGCATTAAGTGCCTCTTTGTATTTTGCATAGTCTTCTTCCTTTCTGGTACGCCTATAAACCCTCCACATAGTTTGTTTTAGCATTATTTTTCTAATTGCCTCTTTTGACAAGTGTTTCTTTCTACACCGTTTTCCTTGTTTTCGGAAGGGAACAAATTTATCAATGATACTCTCAATTTCATATTTTAGAATATTCCAACATTCAATTGCAGTCTTATCCATCAGCATGTTATTCCAATCTAGCTGTGCTAAGTATTTTCTCATATCTTTGTAGTTACCTTTGTGGAAGTTTCTCTTGTACGTTTTCTTATTTTTACTTTCTGATTTTACATTGATGTCAAAATGTATTTGATTATGGTCACTATTACCCAATGGTTCAAATATTTTTACATTGTCCACTAATTCTTGTTGTGATGACAAAACTATATCTAATACATTTTCTCCCCTGGTTGGTTCTAGTACGTGCTGAGTAAGAAAGCTATCCTGGATTAAACATAGAAATTGTTGATCCTCAATCCCTGTGCTCTCTAGAGAATTCCATTGTATGTGTCCATGGTTAAAATCTCCCATTATGATACATTCCCCTTTACTAACTTCCTTTATAGCGTTTTTTATTTTTGTGTTGTCCTCTTCGTTTATGTTTGGACTTCGGTAAACTAATCCAATAGTTAATTTTGAATTTGCTGAAACAATTTTGCACCAAACAGCTTCATCGCAATCTGCTTCCCTTTCTAGTTTTATTTCATAAGCCTGAATAGATTCTTTAACATATAAAATAACTCCCCCGCCCCTTCTTCCTATTCGATCTTTCCTAAACATTACGTATCCTGTCAGTCCTAATTCAGCATCTGTTATATCTATGTTAGCCCATGATTCAGTTATACCAATTATGTGAGGGTCAATATCTTCTACCATAATGTTTAATTCGTTTTTCTTATTTACTATGCTCCTTGCATTTAAACATACGCATCTATAACCTTTTTCAGAGATGATTTTCGGATGATTTGATATTGGTTTATCTGTGCTAGTGGCCTCTTGTTCTGCTTGAGACACCTCTAGGTAACCCCCCTGCACTTCTAGTTTAAAGAATGTTTACTTCCAAAAATATTTGTCATTGTACCCAAGTCGCTATCTACTGCTGCTGAAAGTTTGTCCGCGAATTCTGCCGCCCCCTTTCCACTTAAATGAAGCCCATCCTTCATGTACATATCAGCCCTCCCAACAAAACTTCCCCATAAATCCACAAATCCAACTTCCTCTTCCCTACACAGCCTCTGGACTAACATGTTAATTGCCATCCCCCGACAATTTCGATATGTATGACCCCTCCTGCCCATTACAGGTAAAATCCCTGACAGTATTACCTGCTCAACCCGCGTCTGTTTTAGTGTTCTGACCAACTGCCTATATTTCCTAACTATGGCAGTTGTACCCTCCCTCTCTACGTTATTTGTCCCTACATGTACTAAAACAGATCCACCCTTACCCGAGCCTACGATGTTTTTTACCCTCTCAGTTATCGCCTCTATTTTGGCTCCAGGCAAGCAGACCACCACATCATCTCCCTTGTTTAAGACTCTGTCGGTCTTCCTAACTATCGAATCCCCCACAAACACCCTCGCTCTCTTCCTCACCCCCTCTATCACTGCTGCAGAATAACTCTTCCTTTCGATCCCCTCCATCACATTCTGTCCTGACCCCTTCCCTTCCGTCTCCCCCACTCCCTTCTCCTTCCCTCCTGTCTCCCCTACTCCCCTCTCCTTCACTCCGGTTGTTTTCCCTCCCGTCTCCCCCACTCCCTTCTCCTTCCCTCCTGTCTCCGCTACTCCCCTCTCCTTCACTCAGGTTGTCTTCCCTCCCGTCTCCCCCACTCCCTTCTCCTTCCCTCCTGTCTCCGCTACTCCCCTCTCCTTCACCCCGGTTGTCTTCCCTCCCGTCTCCCCCACTCCCTTCTCCTTCCCTCCTGTCTCCCCTACTCCCCTCTCCTTCACCCCGGTTGTCTTCCCTCCCGTTCCTTTCCTTCCTGTCTCCTTACGTCCTGTCTCCCTATGACCTGTCACCTTCCCTCCTCTCAGCTTCCTCCCAGGCTGAGGTGAGCTCTCCCTAGCATCTCTTGTGTCTTTCCCCACTTTATCGTCTACTGTTCCCTCACCGGAACTACCGGCACAACTCCCCTGTTCCCTTCCCACCATTGCCACAACGAGCAGCCTCAGCTCTTCCAACTCCACCTCTAGTTCCTTCATCCTTGCGCATCCCCTACACTCAAAACTAAAACTATCTGCCTGGACCTCAGCCCAGGACTTCTCGCACCCAGACTTGACGAAATCTACCCAGTTACTACAACTGCCACAAATTAAGTGCCTTGTGGCCTTTAACTGCCGTTTGCACGGCGCCATCATACAATTTAGTTTTAATTAGTTTGCTACGTTAGCCTTGAATAAGGCTGTTTTTGTGATCAAAAGAACACTTTAGGCTAAAAATCCTGCCACCTAGCGAATACGGAGAACACTGTGTAACAAAACAACGAACTCAGTGTGTACTAATTTACGCTAAAATCCTGCTGTTAATTCCTTTTTACCGAAAACGTTGACTACCACTATGTCAGATATTACCTTATGTATGTAATTTAAGTAAATAAATAACTTTATCTTATATATATATTAGCTAATGTAAACGATAGCTCGATGCACGGGTTGAATGACCTGTAAACAAACTCCCTTTTATCACTCGTTGAGTTTGAATCCGGGAAGAAAAAAAATACTACCTCTGTTAACAACAACGGTTTCTTAATATATGTCTACAAGAAGTTGGTGAACAATATATGTATAATACTAATACTTATTCTAACCAATATTCACTGTTACTGACTATTCACTGTTATCTAAATTTTCGAATTGTAAACACCCCTATTAACGCTCGCTGAATTCCCTGACAGAATCCGAAACTAACTTACTCTAAAATACTCCCTCTGACTAATAATTAACAAAACCTGTTTCCTAATATATGTCTACAATACGTTTGTGTATAATATATATGCAATAGTAATACTTATTCTATTTGATATTCCACGTATTTCTGTAAATGATCTACACCAAATTCAAGTCGCTGCACCAAGTCCAAGTAGCCGGAAGATGGGATGTAAGGAAAGGTACATTCTTATATAGCACGGTGTACAGTCCTTGGGACTGTTCAAAGCACTTTACACTTCACCCCCTAGCAGACCTGATCATTCCAATGCCATCTCGACTTCTCTGGGAAGCATTCAGCTATGCTACAATTACTGCACGAAGGCTGCATGTTATGTGTAGCTATGTGCTATATATATATATATAATATATATATATATTATATATATATATACCCTACCATGTCATATTTCAGTTTCATAATTTGGCCATATTGGTCGCGACACAGTCCATTGACAGACTGTTTGAGTGTTTCTTTTTTGAGCTGTATTTTGTTAGTACGATCATACTGCTAAGAATTTGTGAAAGAGTTTTGCTATCCTTCGAGTGTCGCCGTGGCATTGGTTTTATATAAATTTGAATTGAAATAAAAACATTCCAGTTACGTTTCACAAAACATCTGGTAGACATCTTGAAAATTTAAATTTTATGAAAGTTGTCAGTGACCAAAAAATTTGCAATTTGAAAAGTAACCAGAATTGGATAGTTTTACTTGCGGCAAAATTAACATAAATGGCTATATTTGTTTCACAGGATTGCATCTAAGTGCAGTGGATGATTTTTGTATAGCATGTTTTCTTTTTCTTCGTCATTCAGTGAATTTCACTTCATGTTCTGAATGATGAAAAATTAATTACTTGTAGCACATAAATTTTACAACATATTTTATTCATACATTCATTTCTATGTACAGTGTAATTTATTTTAAATCATTTAAATCAGTAAAGAGTTAACGTACAAAAACTACAAAATTTTTATTACACTAGATGCCTGAAATGGTCACCAGTCGAACTGTGTAATAACAGTACTATCTTTCCAGTCATTTCATGAAATGACTGATGTTTTCAATCATTATGTGAAATGACTGATTACACAGTTTGCCTGTAACACATATGTACCATTCACCCTAATTGTGCATTTTGTCTAATGGCAACATAAAATTAGTTTGTGCAATTTTGATATCAACACAATCCTTCAGGTGCAATAAAAAATAGTGTGCTAAATTGCATTAATGAATGTATAAATGTGGATGCTTTGGAAAATTGCATTTTTATTTCTTATCTGATTTCTTCATGTAATGTGAATATGTTTTTCATAATATTCAACATTTCATTCTTTTATTTGTGATCAGGAGAACATTTGTTTAATGTTTAAGTAATTACATTTGTGTTATTTACACATGATTTAATATAAGCAGATGTTTCAGAATTTGATATAACTATTTCTTGCAGACCTGATGCATTCAAAGCAGAACTTGGAGACTGTCCCTATGAATACTTCAATCGTAACTTCCCACAGTTGTTAATTGAAGTGTACAAAGTGATCAAGTCTAATGATGCCTGGACTCAACGATTGAAGTTGAAGGCATTCTTTGCTGCTTCTGAGAAGAAAAAGGTAAACAATTTTTTTTATTAAAAAGTAGATATACGAGTAATTTTCAAAAAGTCATCACCAATGCAACACCGCACAATTGTAATTGTAATGGTAACAATTAAAAATATGTGCTTTTGATTTAATGATTGTGATTAAGAGATATAATGCAATGTTACGTTGCTGTTGTTTGTGTTGTTTGTCTTTGATTTAAAAACCAAAAACGCTTGTTTTTTGCCTAAAAATAATGTGTGAGGTGTTTAACCTTGCATTAAAAACAAATTAGCTTTGCCTTTCTGCTCCTGCTTGAATCTTGTAGCCAAGATATTGTTCTACCAGAAGTGTGAAGTATTGAAAAAAGGTGTTCTATAAATTATCTAAAATTTATTTTTGAAAACTTTTACTAATTTGTTCATCGCTGAAATTTGAGTTCTATGATGTCATTTGAACAAACCAAGGGAATTAACTTTATGCACAATCCCTCATTTTATTTATGCAAACTAAACTGCTGTTTCTTTGATTGAAACATTTCAATAGGTCAGAATAGTATTTATGCAAAATAACAACACAAGTCCAGCGTAGATTGAAATAGGCCAAAGAATGACATTTAGATTTATTAATTAAGGAGCATGAAATTAGGCAAGCATACACCATCAAAATAAGATACATCCAATAATCTCAGCAAGCATGCCGGCCCCAGAATAGTATTTATGCCGAACAATATTACTAATCACCTTTACAAAAGCATCATATAAACATGTTTACTATGACAGGGATGTCAACAAACGGCGCCACTAATTCAGTCAGACAAGAATCAACTTGCTTCCACATATTTACACATTAGTCATATATCTTGATACTTTGGAATAAATTTGTATAGCATAAGTACTATTTTGGGGAATATTAATTTCCTTACAACTTTAAGCATTTATTACATAAGCGCACCTTGAAGCTGCTGCTCCTCCGGTGATTTGTGTCTTACCGTTTCAATGCTACTCCGCTTCACATTTAGGAGCACCTACTTCAACGGCAATATGGCACCTGATCTTGGTATCCCACATACCGATGTGATACATCAAATTAAAGCTAATATAATAAACTTATTGTATCTCACTAGTAGTTTCTTGTAAAGTTATGAAAGATGGCAATAAAAACAATTGTTATCTCGTTCCCATCATCGTACTATTGTAAAAACAGTTGCAGTATTGGAAACAATCAATTATAGTATTGCCGCTTTTAATATTCAAAACAAAAAACATCATTATTGGCCCAGATCCAGTTCCAGAAGAACTTCAAAGATAGCCACCCTCCTAATTTGCAGGTTTGGTAGTTTCTGTAGCCGGCTTTAGGTAAAATTGTTTGCAATGGGTGTGTTTGAACAGCTGTTTTTATGTTTTGCTCTGTTTGATTGACAACTGTGGGTGAACTGTAGTGTCGCCATTCAGAGCATGTGCTCTTACTGCACACATTTCATTTGAAGTTTGCAAACTGCATAAACTGCATTTCCTTGTCGATGGAATACGCTGGCTGGACTGATGTTAATTAATCTTGTTCTGTTAGTTCATTAATTTGATTATATTAATTAATTTCTTGTTCTGTACACAAATGGTAGACAAATTTGATTGCTGAGTTCCTCTGCTTCCATTTGCTACATTGTACACAATAGTCACAACAAAATAATAGAAATAATTAATTGAATTATTTAACTATCCTGAAAATCGTGCAAATTAGGCCAGTAAGGATTGGTAAAATGGTAGTTTTTGACAAGTTTGAAATTTAGGACTACAACTCAATGTGCCAAATTTCATTTATATGCATTAAAAATAACTGATTTTATTATAGTTTTAATAAAAATATGCCCCAATTTTGTGGCCATTTTCTGGTTTATTGTAACTGTATTAAAGATAGGCCCACAATCTAAAAAAATATATTTGATTTGACGTCTTCAGAAAATTGTGTCTTAAAAAGTATTTATCAATTTTGAAACTGTTTCACATTTCAATTTCAGCTGCAGCCAAATCAGACAAAAATAGATATGGAATTTGAATTTCCATTGACATCCCTAACTATGATAACATGTTATATAATTATGTGTAGTTTTATAGATAATTGCTAGTACAAAGTTTTCCCAGTTGGCTGAAAATAGGCTGCACCAGTCCATCCCAAAAAACATTACCACCCTTTATGACGTATAACAACAGGTGGCATATAACATTGCAGGCTACTACCATTTAAAACAAAGTGTTATGAATGTTTACTTAAAATATGTAATTACAGGACAGTGGTGGAGGCGTCACTGTTGGAGAGCAGATACCAAGGTAAAGAAATTAGTGGGTCTATGAGCTTTTACACACTAAACTACTCCCTAATGCACAACTGTTGTCAGTTTACGTGTCTGTCAAACACCACCTTTTTAATACTGGCAGTACTAAGATACCTCTATGAATGAGGCTGTGAAGTGTGAGAATTTAAATTCATATTGCCCCTACTCTTCAGGACTAGTGTGCGTGCGTGCGTGCGTGCGTGCGTGCGTGCGTGCGTGCGTGCGTGCGTGCTTGCGTGGGTGGGTGGGTGGGTGGGTGCATTCATGCACATGCATGTATGTGTGCACGTGCATGCATGTTAGTGTAAATTTGTTCTGTAACTGTTTTATTTGTATTTTTTCTTAATATAATACTTGCACTATCAACGTTAATTTCTGCCACTCTGAATGTGCTATATATTTTTTTCTAACCTAAAATAACGTTTTATTCATTGATATATGTATTGTTTGCATGGCTTAATGTATATTTATTTTTCATGTAAATGATTACATGCTTTGTTAACTTTGGCAGTGATGCAAAGAAGCAAGCCATGATGACTCTGCCCGAACCGAGAGGTAAAACACCTTTTCCAATTATGTTTGTAGGTTTGTCATTTAAGGTAGCTGTGGTGGTGATTCTATGCTTGTTTTTGAATTGAGTAGTTTCAATAAAAGTTTTTAAGATAAACCAACCATTTCTTCACAAATTGTAGTTGAAATACAAAATAATACTCCAGGTCAATCAAGCTTAGTTTTTCATTTATTTGGTGATGCTTCATGATTTTAAGGGGAGACACGGCAGCTGAAAAGACGTTTTTTCATTAAAACATTAAAAAAAATGTTTGCCGTTTTTTGGTTGATTAATATGTTTACTATAAGTACACTTCACGTTTTGACCCAAACATACCTCTAAATGAATTTTATTCAATAATAAACAGCACCCCTGTCATAATCGTATATCCACTTTTGTTCGCGAGAAGCGAAATCGGCTGACATTTGTCGATGTTTACGCCTTGACAACGCGATCTTTCCTTCGACTGTCGCCATCTTGCTTGGTATCAAAATAACCGCCAAGATCTTGTCTGTCAATCAGGCCAGTCGGTATTCCCGCCCTCTTGCTGGCATTCGGCCTACATCGTAATTAATGCAACCTCTCATTCGCCGAGTATCTCCTTATTTGGCATTCGGCAAGCGCATAGGCTTCATTCATTGGCCTACGGGCAGCTTCGACAAGTTCCGTGACGCATTTCGTGACCTGGCGGGCCGTGTGCAAGTAGATTATTCCCAGCATGCAGCACGTTGTTCGCGGCAGTTGTTTATATAAAATGGCGTCTAACAACCAGAATAGTTGTATGCGATCGATCAATTTGGACGGAAACGAGAGTTTAGAAGCAGATATGGTGAATAAATGTGACGGAAGAGTTAGAGTTGGCAGACTTGCAACTAAGAAGAGAAAACTGCAGTTACTGGCCGCACAGGCACGTGAGAAACGCCGGTCACAGTCTGTGCCGGCTTTTACGGCTTCGCCCGACACTGGCGACAGTGACGTTGCTGTGCCAGTTCCTTCTACTTCCACGTCCGTAACCGACTGTCAGACAGGTGCCAGTGCTACTACGAGTGACAGTGTGGCTGTGGTAGCTACAGGGACTGCAGCTATGCCCAGCTGTACGTCGCGTAGGAAGCTGGCACCACTGCGTGGTGCCAATGAACCAGGCTTGATTGATCACGATGTAGCTGTCAGAGATGACAGCTCCACTGCCACTGCCAGTGTCAGTGACAATACTAGTGGTAAGTTGTGTTTTATTTGTTTGCTAGTCCTATAATATTACAACCAGAGTTGTTCAAAAAGGACAATGTATCCTTATCAACTGACAGGTATTCTTGAAGTAGACAACAGTAAAAACTTTAGACTTCAACTCGACTTCTACATACCAGCTATTGTTTACATAATTATGTACAATTAGTGTTATCTTATCCATCTGAAGTTAGAAGCTGGTAAGTCAATTGAATATAGTCATTTACTCATCATAATTATAATGTTCATAATTTTGTTAAAACAATTTCTATGAAGTATCTATTTCTCTAATTTCACCAAACATTTTAAAGAAGTATCTGACATATTTTGTTTTCTCGTTCATAGATTCACCACACTGGTGTATCATGGACTTGTGCCGCATCAACGGATTGCTTGAGACCATCAACTGTCCACATTGCCAGTGCGATGAAGCTTTGCGTATCAACTCGGGCGACAACAAAGGATTTGCATTACAACTGAAGTTAGTCTGCAATAGCTGTCACTTCGAGTTTGGCAGCACTCACTCTTCCCCGGTGCTCGATACTGGCGTGACCCCACAACCATTTGCCATCAACGACATCATGGTTCTACTCTTCAACCATCTTGGTCTTGGTCACACTGCGATGAGAGAGTTTTGTGGTGTTATTGGCATTCCGGCCATGCACCTCAAAACTTTCCAGAAGAAGGAGAAGAGGATTATCTGCAAGACTGTGGAGGCAACCAACATTGTGCTGCAGCAGAGTGCCGACGTTGTGCGTGCTATGCACAGTGCCACCAACCCTGGCGACGTAGATGACAGCCCCATGTGCATCACGGTCAGCTTTGGTGTGGCGGCTGTCATAGACATCATGACGGGGCTGGTGGTGGACTATAAAGTACTGTCCATGTACTGTCATAGTTGCAGCCTGAAGAAAGCACAGCTTGGGGCAGACACTGCCGTGTTCGCTGAGTGGTATGCCATCCACCGAGATGACTGCTCTGTGAACTACCACGGAAGTTCAAACGCCATGGAAGTGGAGGCGGCGAAGCGTTTATGGACGCGTTCAGTGCACACCCGCGGACTAATGTGGGGATGGCGACTCCAAGGCATATCAAGCTGTTGTCGACCTGGAGCCATACGGACCTGATGTCACCATCGAGAGAGAAGAGTGCTTGAACCATGCCCACAAGCGCATGGGAACGGCTCTTCTCAAGCTGTCGAAGCAGGAGAAGCTTGGTGGACGTGGACCGGGTCGCCTCACGAAGCAAACAGCATTGAAGCTACAACAATATTACCGCGGTGTGATCATGGGCGGTGGTGATGAGGACAGCATGCGGAGCAGAGTGTGGGCGACTCTGTTCCACTGCATGAGCACTGATGACGATCCTCACCACACTCGTTGCCCACAGTCCTGGTGCTTCTACCAGCAAGCCCTAGCAGAAGACCAGGAACCACCACCACATGAGGGCAACATCAAGTACCCACTCGCCTACGATGTTGCCGAAGCCATGGTTCCGGTATACAAGCGGATGTCAGATCCGAACTTACTCAAGCGCCTTGCCAAAGGCAAAACGCAAAACGGCAATGAGTCCCTGCACTCCGTCATCTGGAGCCGATGCTCAAAGACGGTGTTTGTTGGGCAAGCCAAGTTGCATGGTGCTGTTGCATGAGCGGTCAGCTGCTTCAATGCTGGTGCGTGTCAGCTCACCCACGTGATGGAGTTGCTGGCCATTGAAGTAAACGAAGTGAGCCAGGCTTATGTGGAGGAGAATGACAGTCAACGCATTCGTCAGTCGGATCGTGCCAGCACTAGGTCTGCTAAGGTGGCTCGAAAGGGCCGTGCTGAGAAGCGAAAGCAGAAAAGTGCTAGGGACCAGAGCCGGGAAGGACCATCTTATGTGGCCGGCGGATTCTAGCTAGCTATATAAACCTTTGTAAATATGAACATTTTGCTGTTGTTCATTGTTGTTCATCTGTTCATTTATTTATTGTTGTATTACAATTGTTGAAAGCCATTTGATCGAAATCATGTTCTTGACAACGAAAATTTGCATCACTCTGGAAGGGGGTAGGGGTAAAAGATTACATTATTTTGTCACTGTTCATCATATATTACTCCAAATAACATGCACATAATGTACACATATGTTCAAGCTATCAGAATGTTGGTCATCTCAGACATTCTGTGAGAAAAACATAAAAATAACTTAGTTCAGACTTTGACGGCTGTTTTCTCAGAACTGTCATTTTGACAACGAAAAGTTACAACACTCTGGAAGTAAAAACACTATAGTCATCTGGTTGGCATTACTATGTTCAGCCTTGTATACTCTAAAAACTCACCAAAATAGATTTAAATTTTTTACATTATCTTGGGTGTTGTGTAAACAAACGAGCCATTTTTTTTTTTTTTCAGTAGCAATAATGTAAAAAAATAAAATAATTTTTTTTTTATATAATCAAAAACATTTTTTGGTGAAGTTTTAGAGGAAAGTACACCAATGATGATTCTGAAAAAACAGTTTGCTAAAATATCTATTACTTTTTGAGTGTTGTAACTTTTCAGATAAGCCAAAATTCAGTAATGTGGTGGCCATTTTGTTTGTTGCCATGGAAACGGGGGGTCCGACAGAAAAATCTTCCATATATTTTTTACTCAGTAAGACCAACTGTACACAATGGCATAAAAACAAATTTTCTAGCTACACATAGAAAAAAAAAACCTATGTAGATGTAGTGTCTCCCCTTAAACACATTTTGTAATTATAAAAAAATACCCACAAAATGTGATATCATTTTGAGAAACCCTCAAACAAATAAACGACATACATATAAGTATGACAGTGTCACTGATGATTCCACACGTTATTTTGGTCAACATGAATGAATTACAGCTGCTACAGGACTAGGAAGATTTTAGCAAAAAATGGAGACAACCCCTCTACCATTCATTCCAGAAACTGATCGCTGCCTCCGTGATTTCGCACATGGATTTCAGTGTTGTTAAGTGTTGTAGTTTTTATAAAATATTGAATTAGGTTTTTAGTAAAAGCAGATACCGTATTCGACCTATTAAGTAGTACATGGTTGATTCTAACTGTCTCGGTATGACAGCCAGTCTTTCACTAAGTTTTAGAATAGACACTGCACATCTGTCATACTAAACATTTGCCACTGGTAACTTTTATCCAATGCTTATATCCATTTGTGAAGTTTTGTTGTGGTGCCAACCATGGTGCCATCTGGTGGATTAATAAAAAAACAGTGGTCTCCTGGGAGAAATATTGTCAGCATTTATTTTACACAGATTTTGGTCAAAAAAATACAATTAGTGACTTTTTCTGCATCTCAAAAAAATGTGTCAAGCATACTGCACGATTAATAGAACGAATACGGTATGTCAATAGATACACGTGCCATGCTTCAAATGTGACATTTGTCACTGTTGTTTTATGTATTATTGACAAAACATAAAGGCCATTTCTAATATTGACATGCATCCTAAATTACGGCTGAGTGAACTGACGCAATGTGGAGTAAACAAAATTGCCCAAGCTTCGAAGGCAGCAAAGCGATTCGAAACTGGGTTCTCTCGACTGAGAGTCTGATATTCTAACCATTATGCCACCATGCCCCACAAGTGAAACATAGCCATTTCTTGTTAAGTAGGCTGATGTGAGCAAGTTTGCACTTGTTGCAGAACAAGTGCAAACAACAGATGAGCAACAGCCCACTGAAGAACAATGGCCCGCTGAAGAACAACAGCCCACAGAAGAACAACAGCCCGCTGAAGAACCACAGCTCGTTGAAGAATCACAGCCTGCTGAACAACAGCCCGCTAAAGAACCAAAGCCCGTTGAAGAACAGCAGCCCGCTGAAGAACAACAGCCCGCTGAACAACAGCAGCCCACTGAAGAACCACAGCCCGCTGAACAACCTCAGCCCACAGAAGAACCGCAGCCCGCTGAAGATCCATGGACCACAGAAGAACTGCAGCCCACTGAAGAACAACAGCCCACTGAAGAACCACAGCCCACTGAAGAACCACAGCCCACTGAAGAACCACAGCTCACAGAAGAACAACAGCCCGCTGAAGAATCACAGCCCATAGAAGAACTGCAGCCTGCTGAAGAACAGCAGACCACTGAAGAACAACAGCCTGCTGAACAACAGCAGCCCGCTAAAGAACCACAGCCCGCTAAAGAACCACAGCCCGCTGAACAACCACAGCTAGTTGAAGAACCACAGCTCGTTGAAGAACCACAGCCCGCTGAAGAACCACAGCCCGCTGAAGAACCACAGCCTGTTGAAGAACCACAGCCCGCTGAAGAACCACAGCCCATTGAAGAACAACATCCCGCTGAAGAACCACGGCCCGCTGAAGAACCACGGCCCGCTGAAGAACCACGGCCCACTGAAGAACAGCAGCCTGCCGAAGAACAGCTGTCTGCTGAAGAACAGCAGCCAGCTGAAGAACAACAGCCTGCGGTAGAACAACAGCCCGCGAAAGAACAACAGCCTGCTGATGAACAGCCCGTTAAAAAACAACAACATGCTGAAGAACAACAGTCTGCCGAAGAACAACAGCTTGATGAAGAACAACAGCCTGCTGAAGAACCACAGCCCACTGAAGAACAACAGTATGTTGAAGAACCACAACCCGCTGAAGAACCACAGCCCGCTGAAGAACCACAGCCCGCTGAAGAACCACAGCCCACTGAAGAACCACAGCCCGCCGAAGAACCACAGCCCGCTGAAAAACAGCAGCCAGCTGAAGAACAGCAGCCTGTGGAAGAACAACAGCTTAATGAAGAACACCAGCCTGCTGAAGAACACCAGCCCGCTAAAGCAGGAATGGACAAGTCAAAAACAGGTATAGTCATATTAGTTTATGTTTTATTAGGTTGTATAATGCATGCACCTGCACGCCTGCATGCACACGTGTGCCAGTATTTTAATGCTCAATCTTTCACAAGATATTGTATTAGAAGCAGTACTGTTGGCCGTTAACATGATATTTATAAACAGCGTTTTGTATTATTTTTGTGAGAAACAAGATAAACAGAGTACCACAATGGCTCTGTATTCGGACACTACATACCATAAAAAAATAATCAACAGATACATTGTCCAAATATTAATTAATGCTATTAACTTCATCGGCAGGAAGTTGTACTATATAAAAGATCACTAAACAGCATGTTATTATTCCTGAACATAAAACGTTAATATCTGCCAGTTGTCGTGTGGTAGTCCAAATACATTTAGTTGTCATCTTTAATCACTAGATGGCACAACTGATGGCAGGTGCAGTGCATCTTGGCATTATCTTTCAACAGGCGGCATATATGCATTTGTTTGTGTAATCTAGTTTTGTTGCATGATATATAATAAGGTAGTCTATGCCAGAATCTTGAGCAACCAACATGTGTGTTTACTGAGCAGCAGAATTAAAGGTTTGGTCATCCAAAGTCTTTATGTTTGTGTTTGTACTTAAGTCAATAATGCATCAAATAAATAAAAATTTCTCAGGATAGTTCGTTTTCTATGATCAAACACTTCTTCAAAAGGTCTTTGTTTGAGCTTTCACCACCTTGCCAAGGTGGCTTCATCAGTACTCATGACTATGACATCCTGGCAGGATGATGTCATCGTAGACGTGTGGAAGTTCGTAGTTCCCCTCATCTCAATTGATTGCTGTCTCCGTCTTCCATATCGCTTCTTTCACGTGTCTTCTCCTTCAGTGGAACTCTGTCTATCACTTTTACTCCCTCCCAGTCTATTAGATGGTCTTTGGTGGTTGTGCTAAGTGACAAAGCATCATATGAGAAACTGAAGAAGGATCCAATCGGGAAGTATAAAGGAGAACTGATCATAATGTTAATGGCTCCCCAAAGATCAACAAAGAGGGTGTCAGACTACACACAGACAATAGCGTACAGAGCGTCCAGAGACTTGGCAAACATACTACAACCACTGGGAAAAACACCACACTAGGAATTCACAAGAACTGGTAAAGGAAATGATTGACTAAAAGTGGAGGAACACTTAAAAGGAGCCCTTAAGAGGTGTGGCTATCCATCCTGGGCCTTGACTAACAAGAAAAACAAAAAAACAGACTAGAGAAAAAGGGACAAGAAGTGCAGAAGCCAGGTCATCATCCTGTGCATAGAAGGTGTCTCAGAGAAGGTTGATCGGGTAATGAAGAAGTACAGGGTGGCCACAGCCATGTGTCCCCACACAGATGCCAGTTAGTACACCCAAAGGACTAAGTAGAACAGGGTGAACTAGTGTACCAACTCCTGTGTAAGAGTTGTGGTGCCGCTTATATTTCAGAGGCAGGGAGATTGTTTAAGAGCAGACTAGATGAACACAACAGATGTAGAGAATGCACAAATAGAACAATACACTACTCGGAATGGAAAGAAAAGGTCACTGTCCACCACCAACAAGTCCGCTGTCACAGACCACACAAATATCAAAAACCATCTCATAGACTGGGAAGGAACAAAAGTGTGAGACACGGAGCCCCACAGAAGGAGAAGACACTTTAAAAAGTGATATGTCAACATCAGTAGTATTGATGAAGCCACCTTGGCAAGGTGGCGAAAGCTCTACAGGTAAACAAAACCCTTTTGGATATGTTGAAATAAGTGTTTGATCATGAAAACTTTCCTGAGAAATATTCAATGACCATCTTGTTGAAACCAATTCTGTTTGATCTGTCTTTCTTAGAGTAAACAAATACCCCAAGGTGGTTAATGGGCCTCTGACTTAGTTGATTTGAAAGAATAAAATCAGAAGGTTATGAAAATGTTTATTTGTTTTACTTTTGCAGGTGACGTGGCTGGACCTAGTATGGTAAGTTATAGTATTCAGTACCATCTTTTATCCATGGGAAATCTTGGTCTCCAATCCAAATCTTCCTCTAAGGCTAAACAAATAGGCCAGCAGCCAGTCCCTCAAACTGGTTACGAATCCCTCCCCATGGCAGAACAAAACACATGACTTAGACTTAGCAACTCCCAAACGTAGAGATGCATGAGGCAGTCAGATTGATCCACTTGGATTGATCAGCAGCTAGCATCCTGACATCGCTCTTCTGTTGACTAGCTGCATGGTCAGTGGACTGGTGCCAATTGATTTTTTATTGTCCTCTTCTTCCCTGACCAGGTGGTGTCCATCATAATGCTTGGTGAGCTGCCCTGTTCAGTAGGATTCTTGTGACATGGCAAAGTCAGCTGCAGCATCTTTTGCAAATAGTGGAAGAGACTGGAGGTTTTCCAGATCACACTCACCTCACCATAATACATAATTGCTCCAATGAATATCCATGATCTTACAAAAGCATATAGTATAAAATGCATGGTGTTTCTTTTCTTGACTTATTTAGAGGTGCCATGTTTCGCATCCATAGAGCAGGGTTATTAGACATTTGAATTGTAATAGCAGAGTTGTATTGCGTAGTGGTTTATATATTGCATAAGCCAAGAGAACCCACAATCTATTATTTAGTATGCTAAATAAAGTTCCTCCAAGATGTTGAGCTGACCCTCAACACCTTTGGTGGATCCTATCATTATCACTTCCCAGAATGCTTTAGTTACCACGTGCTTTTAATCATTGCACAATCTAATGCATAAAGCAGATGTTAGCGGGGAGGGTGAGTTGGTGGGAGCTTTGATGGAAATGGACAGGTATTTTTGTTGAAATTATTGAAAGAATTGACTTTGAACAGTCAGATCTGGTCAGACACAAAATAATGTATATCCAAAAGAGTAAACACTGCGGGTTAATGCCAATCATATGCGTGACTTCCATTCTCTCCAATCACATGAAAAAGTAAAAAAAAATTCACCAAGGGTGAAATTCGTGAGTTTTCAGTGTTTCCATTTTCACTTAACTTAATTTTGATCAAACGTTAAGTAATTTAATAGCTTGTCTGAAGATTTCTCAAAAACAACATATAAAAGTTGCACTAACGGGCTAGTGTGTTACAGTGGATACTAGATAGGTTTTATTTTTCATAAAATGAATTTGAAATGAGATTAGTAAAAAAAATCTAACTGAGAAGGGACCTTTAAGGAAGAGAATATGGCAAGTAGAATAATGTTTTTTTTTTTGGTAAAAATTACTCAAAAAGTGTTTCCTCTTTGTTCCAATAGCTTTGTATGTCTATCAATAAATTTCACTTTTATAACAATGACATACCTCTAAATTAGTTTATTCATGGATACAGCTTGCATCTACCATGTACTCAGTGCCGTCTTTCAATCTTTGTTGGCCATTTACAAAAAAAATACATTTTGGCAACGATAAAGTACAACATTGGAATATAAATATAAATTGATATGGTCATCTGGTTTAGATTGTTTTGTTCACCGGCATATTCCCAAAAAAATGTCTTTAAAAATGCTTTTGTAATATCTTGGGGGTAGTGAATAAATGTGTTGACAAATGTTACATTTACAATATCATAACTTTGAAAATTCAGAAGAAGAAAAATATTCATAATGTTAGAAATTTTTGTTAGAAGAGTTCTAGAGTTAACTAAACCAATGATGATTGTGAAAGTACTACGATAAAATATCCATTACTTTCAAAGTGTTGTAATTTTTAGAGGGGCTATAATTCCTTCAGACAGCAGACATTTTGTTTGTAGCCATGGAAACAGGGGGTCTGGCATAAAAATGTTGAATATATTATTCTGAAAAACACACTACAGTTTGCACATAAAAAATTGCACTAATTATGCAAATAAAAAATCCTATCCAGCTGCCATATATCCCCTTAATAATAGTAACAGTAATTTAGAAAACTAAATGTGAAAATGTCATCATCAGTGATTTGTGATGTTCTGTAAAAGTTGACTCTGAAGTTATTAAAACAACAACTAAGCAGCATTGACAAATTCCTAGTATATTCTATAGTTGTTTTACTCTGCAGGGATTTATTTACAATGACTCCTGCTGCACAGTACCCAATGTAATCAATGCATAAGGTGATAATTATAAGGAGATGCAAACTTAGAAAGTAGTGTCAAACTGCATTGAATCAAATTCAGCACTTGATCAATTGTATTTAGTAGTCAAGCTACATCAACTGTTGTCTATCCTTCCCGTTGGGAAACTAACAGTTTGTCAGCTGTGTGTTACAGACTTGTGAGGAGCAGGTGGAGATGCTCAGGAACAAATTGAAGGAGCAAAAGATGGCCACCCAGGACAAGGTTCAGGCTGCCCGCAAGGACACAGAGGACAAGGTCAGTTAAGTGGACATAATGCATGGCGTACACTGATGACTGGTTTGCCATTTTTGCTCGATGCAACTGTCACAAACAGTTGAGTTGTCAGTAACCTGATTAGTTACCATTGTGTGCAGCCCCAGGGTCACCGACTCAACGCCCAGTTGCCAATGTGCGTAGTATACATACGACGCAAATAAATTTTGGGGAATCCGTTGGTCGATAACAGTCACGTACTTTTATGATTTCACATCTTTCTTCCTGATCTTAGCCATCAGAACTATCATGTCACTGTTACATTTCAGCTGCATAACTGTATACATAGTGCAAAATGTTGCTTCTAGATGTCAACGTTCGTTAGAAACTTCCGTAAAGAATACCCTCAAAATCCAAATTGCTGGAGTCATAATGACAACATTTGTAATTACAATCAAATTACAAAGAAACACCATCAAACAGACCACTCAAAAGCTACCTTTTTTGTTGTTGTCAAACTTCACTATAGCCAGCTGCTGCAAGAAATTGTTGTTATTTGGTGACACTGTTCTGCAATATGCAGTTGAAATATGGTTCCGTTCACAGGTTGATTTGGGCATTCTGTCCAAGAGGCGGTATCGGATTGATCCGGTTGTTCTGACCACAAGATAAAAGATACATAATTAGCCAAAGTTTGTTTTCAGAAATTATGAATGATTTTCCAATGCAATATCCAAATGTTATCAATAAAATGTGTTAATTTGTTTCCATATTAGAGGGATTTTTTTGCGAAGGTTATTCAATACAAACCTTTTTGTATGTGTTCCCTGTTGAGTAGGTTGCCACAATGGGAGTTGTGGACTGTATTGCCCCAGGTTTGGAGGGATGGGTTTCATCAAAGTGGAAAGGGGGCAGCAGTGTTTGCAGATGAACTCTCAGCAGCAGTAGATTTTTTTTGGTAGCAAACATTGTTTAAACTACAAGTGCAGGGAGGTTACTTAGAGGTGCCTCAAACAGGACATCAGAAACTGATTGATATCGGGCAGTTGTGGCCTGCATGTGGTCCACAATGCATTCAGAACTGGTTTCGGAGCAACTGGATGGGATCTGAAGTAATTTCTCTGGGCACTGCACCGGATTTTCCACGAAACACCTGCCAGGCGAGAAGACTTCACCGCAATTACGGTGCACCCGTGCGTTGTTGGTACTTGGTCATGTATGAAAGTACGTCGATACCATCACCAAGTACCCAAAGAAGTACAATGTCTCTGATGGAAAAGCATTCACGACCGTGAAGTCAGGCTGTGCTGACTCACTGATGCCTGCACACCTGATGTTTTTCGAGTCGGTTGCGAGGCAGTTTGACCAGTTTCTGGTCAGATACCAGACGGACAAGCCAATGGTCCCCTTCCTTTGTGGTGACCTTGGCGTGATTGTGCGAGGATTATGCCAGCGCTTCATGAAGCAGTCAGTCTTAGACGAGGCCACCTCTACAGCACAGCTGGCAAGGCTCAACATTGATGATGTTGATTCACATTTGCCTCACTCCCAAATTGACCCTGGATTCTGCGCAGCGAAGAAGCTGAAGGAGTTGGCAGCTGTCACATCTGTCAAGCAGAAGCTCAGTGAAAGAGAGAGACTGACATTTAGAATGGTGTGCAAGAAAGGGCTTGTCTGTGCCACGCAGAAACTCCTAGAGAAATGCCCAATCACATACACCATAACGAGAAACTTGACGTGTCTCGACCCTCGGTTGATGGCTGGCAGGAAGGACGACTGCATTGCGAAGTTTGGCAGAGTGTTGCACAAGTTGTCGGATCTGCACCAAGTCCGAGATGCAGATTGCGATGCTATCCAGCAGCAGTTCAGATCCTTTGTGAATGAGGTGGTTCCTGCCAACTCCACCACATTCAAGGATTTCAACCCAGACAACGAGTGACTGGATACGTTCCTTGCAGTCTACCTCAGATGCACACAGTATGAGAAGCTGTGGATGGTGACAAAGAAACTGCTCATCCTCTCTCATGGGCAAGCCACTGACGAGCGTGGTTTCTCAATCAGCAGTCACGTGGCTGTTGAGAACCTGAAGGAGGAATCCCTTGTCGCACAGCGCATTGTGCACGATGCAATCACAACAGCTGGTGGTGTGTGCCAAATGCCAGTAACCAAATCAATGCTTTCCTGTGCGCAGGGAGCATGACAAAGGTACATGGCATACTTGGAGGCCGAGAAGGAGAAAGTTCTGAAACAGAACATTGAGCAAAACTTCAACTCTAAGCGAAACATGACAGATGTTGAACTGTACGTTGTCCGTTTGCAGTATTAAATTTTGAACCTTAAATGGCCTTGAAGTTTTCTTTCCTTAGCCTTGAAATAGCCTTGAATTTGGTTTCTGTCATGGTGTACGGACCCTGTGTATTGGTGCCAGCCTCATCCCGGACTACAGGGAAAAGGAGGAGAGCAACATTGTCCTCTCTAATAAATGTACTATTACATAGTTTTTGAAATTTACTCACAAAGTTGTGCCAACATTTCCTTACACCTGAAGGTCCCAGTCTCCTTCCAAAGTGCTTGGTTCTTTGACTCGTGATCTTTGTTAGTCTGATATTTTTGTTATTCTTGTATTAGAGTCACAACATGTCAGTCACATAACATTTTGGATAACACAGACCCACGTGACAAGTATTGATGGCCATGTAAGCATGACAGATTCCCACGTTGTCTACAGATGCACAACTTACTGGAGGAGGAGAAACGTCGCTGGGAATGTAAGAAGAGGGAGGACGTGAAGCAGACACTGTCACAGGTGAATGAGATGATGGCACGAGGCAGAGAGGCAGTAGAGGAGGCACTTCAACGACAACAGGTACAAGTGCAGCAACAGCTGAAAAAACTCCAAGGACATCTCCCAGTGAGTGACAACATTCTTTGATAAACATTTCTGCAATTTACTCTTCTTTCATATTCATAATAAATATGACGTTAGACAGTAGATGTCAGTATTCATGATATGTACAAAATTGTACGTGTACTGTAGACTTGGACATGTTCCGTCTTAATAATAATAATTTATTAAATAATTACTGAAAGTAAATAACAATAATAGTTAATAATTGAATATTACTGGATGATAAAATTACTTCACAACAGTTTATAATTCTGGTAACATAGTGCCAATAAACAAGTGTGATACTTAAAAATTTTGAATAGAACAAAATAGTTAATCATTATAAAATATAATGTTCTAGTACATGGACCAGGTGGAATATTGGTGTTTAGGGGTGCCTAAAGTATGATAAAAAATATATGATGGACATTTCATTTTGTGGAATGGTGCAAATTCTTGAAGAAAGAGGTCTTAACCCATACAGCATATAACCACATGGAACTTCACTTTTGACCCCAAAAACACTGCTGGTATTACTTTTTTGACACCTGTGTGTTTAACCCTAGGAGTGACCACTGGGCTGAATTCGGTATTCGTGGTATCTAAATATGTAACATGTTATACCTTTGGAATGCTCTATGATTGGCCTATTCGAATACACATGAATGAGCAAGCGGGCTACATGCAGCGAATGAGCATTGTCGTTACAAACACATTTTCTCTTAGCTGTCTGAGCTTTTTATTTACTAATCCGCCAATTTGTTTTCTCACTGTGTCAGTTCACTTTAGGCCAGATGATTTCAAGTTTCCATGTCAATATTTCAGCAAATTGAATGACAACATTAGTTAATCATGTTATTATACTAGTTCAGAGAGTTAGAACGATGTTGCAGGCTTTTTTGAGGTAAATATTAGCAAGTTGTCATCGCGATTTCTGCCAGCTTCGACATCTCGCAAATGGTAAATGACACGGGACCAATGGGCCTGTCTGAATCGGCATAGTCAGGTGTTGGAAAAATAATTAAAATAAAAAAGTTCTCAATAAATATTAGCGATGTTATGATTTTTATAAAAGCACCCATATTAATAACTCCAAATTGTGTACACCGTGGAAATTTATCAATGGTCACTCCTGGGGTAACCACTTCCTCACATGCCCGAGCTTTACATATAATATGTTGTATCTCGTTGCGAGTGCCTATTTTGTCATAATATACTCGATAAGATAAAATTGTAGCCCTTTGGCCAAATTAAATTGTTTTTTTTTGTTATTGTGACACCCGCTGACCCGCTCTGGTCATTCTGAACCCTTTTACATCTCTCTGTGGATGCAGGTATAGATTTCCTGGCCAAAACATTTCCCCACCCTGTAAAGACACAAGTACTTTTGTTGTCACAAAATACATATTAAGATAAAATTGTTATGCTTTAGCCAAAATAAAAATTTTTATTCTCTGTTGTGACACCCGTTAACATAATTCCTGGTTATTTTAAGTTAATTTGCATCTCTCTGTGGGTGCAAGTATTGATTTCCTCGCCAATACAATCTGCCATCTTCGACAACCAAAACACTCGGCACTTTACAGGGTGGAAGAAGTTTTTGGCCAGGATATTAATAAAGGCACCCACGGAGAGTTGCAAAATGATTAAAAATAAATTACGAAAACAATGCCAGTTGGTATCCCTATAGTAAAATTAAATTTATGGTTAACGGATAACACTGTTAGTTGTTTTTAAAAATAGGTACTCGCAGCCTTATAGGGTAGGGTAATGTTTTGGCCATGAAGTCGATACTTTCAACCACACGGAGAGCTGCAAAATGGCTCAGAATCATCAGGAGTATTGCGAGTGGGTGTCACATAGCAACAAGTTCCAAGCAAATTTGATCTTACAATGTATGTTTTGACCAAAAAGGCACTGAAGACTTCACAGTGTGGGTTAATGTTTCTGCAAAGAAAAAAGTTATAATGTTATCTGATTTTGTATTTTTTTGACAAAAAGGCATTCATGACTTTACAGGGTGGGACAATGGTAGGCTGGGATATCAATGAAAACCACCCAACAAGTTGGTAACAAATACCTTTGACCCATTCAGGAGGAGGCTCATAGTCATGCCAACCAGGTACACCATGAGAAGAAGACCGCTGTCAATGTAGCGAACGAATCGACTGAAGTGGGGAAAGCCATTGAGGAGGTGTGTCTTCTCACATTAAATAATACAGTATATTCTCATTTAGCGACCACCCTGGTATTCAGTTTTATTGTATGACATATCCAAATACAACTCCAATGTTTTAGATAGAAACATGCTTACTCAGAAAATCGCTTTCTCCAAACCTGGACATCAATAAGAGCTCAGCGAGTAGGTTGTAAATAGGCACATCCATTTTTAGTAACGTATATGGTGCAAAAGATCGTGCCCAATGGGTAGGCCTGCTAATGACCACCTGTTATCTTCCATTGTCTTAAATTTAGTTTATAATCATACTTTAGTTTTGAGAATACTTGAAGATGACATGCCCAATTGTATTTGAGAAAATACACAGGAGACAAAAAGTTTTTTTCTCCAAAAACTAAAATATTTAGCTGCGGATCCGTAAACCAACTCATCTTCATGTTTTTATATTTAAAGACCTGTGTCCTCAATTAGCTGGCCTTTTGCAACATGGAAGATAGTAGTCAAGGAAGCACACTACCCGCATACCTGATATTCAATCCTACCCACCCAATGGCTAAGTCATGTTATCAAACAAAATAATATTTTAAGTATTAAAATACTTTTTGTAAATAAGATACTTTCCTGTCCATTTCCATCAAAGCTCCCCCACCTTTCCCACTTATGTGCGCTTTGACTGCGCAATATTAAAAGCACTAGAGCATTCTGGGAAATGGCTATGGTAGATGTCACCAGTGGTGCAAGGGGTCAGCTCAAAATTTTGGAGGGACATTATTTAGGATACTAAATAATACATTGCATATTTTCTTGGCTTATGCAGTATATAACCCACTTATGGAAATGGACAGGTAAGTATGTTATTTACAAAAATATATTTCAGTGCTTAAAATTTTATTTCAGTGTACATGTTCATATTAATAATGTCTTTCGCATAGCCAAAACCTTGTGTATGGGTGAAAACGAACCGGGTGAATAAAGACCATACTGAGAAGCTTAGAGAGCTGCGTGAACTGCAGCAGAAGCAGCCAGAGAAGTTGGTACCGGGCCTTCCCCACATCTGCTTGTGCACAGACGACAAGTTTATTATTGGCAGAGGGCAAGTAATGTTCTTTTCTTTCGTAGATGCTGGATGAAAAACTATGGATTAATTACTTTCACAAATATGCAGACATGTTAAGTCTCAGGGAATCTCCTGTTCTCCTACACGGGAGAGAAAAGCTCTCAGATTTCTGATGGAAAAAAAATATTATTTGCAGCCTAAGTTAACAAGAGAGCGCCAATCCCTGCCTTTACTCATGCCCACAACAACAGCATGGGTCATTTCAATCAAGTTTTGTGCAGACGTCAACGGAGACTTGGCTAAACAGTATCCTTGATTCTCTCCTATTGATAACATTGTTTATGAGTTTTAAACAAACAAACAAACAGACATTTTAAAACAGGTTTTACAAATCAAAAATGCCTCTGTCACCTAGGATGACAAATGCCTCTGTGAATTACCACCTCTGTCAAACTTTGTCAAAGAAAATACTTAAGTTCTAGTCCTGCCAGTGAATATTATGTTAGTTCATGTGTAATAAAATATGTAGGCTACTAGCTGCCAGTCAGGTATTTAGTAAGGGATTTGAATTTCTGTTGTATTGTAATATATTTCAGGAGTAGAACATTGTTTTATACCTAAGCCATCAGAGTAGTAAACATGTTATTTTACATCAGTCCACTAATGAGATTATGTGATAAATGCTTCTTACTAATCTGTAACAATAAGTGATACTACATATATTTTGTGCAACATTCTTGTCAGTGTATAATTTATAAAGACTTTAATTATACATCAACTGTGTTTATTAGACTACTGTTGGTGTACATGGCCGCATGACCTTTCAAGATGTACATGTACAGTCTATGTGGTACATGTTTGTTTATTAGTTTATTAGACTACTGTTGGTGTACATGGCTGCATGACCTTTCAAGATGTACATGTACAGTCTATGTGGTACATGTTTGTTTATTAGTTTATTAGACTACTGTTGGTGTACATGGCCGCATGACCTTTCAATATGTACATGTACAGTCTATGTGGTACATGTATGTGTAAAAAAATAAGTTTTTTTTTCACTACTACTGGCCTAAATTATTATCATTGTCATCTCATGATATTTGTAGGCGGGAAAAAACAAAAGTATACATTGGTCTGATCAAAGATGGACGAGAGGTCGCTGTTAAAAGAGTGATAACGTTATTCTACGAGAAGGTGGACAATGAAGTGGAATCTCTAGTGAAACTACACCATCATCCCAACATTGTGGATTACATGGTATTTAAATTACATCTATATTACATAGTAGTTTGTTACTTTGTCTGTCTGCATGGTTCCTCATATCTCCGTCAGTTTCGCATGTACTGGGCTGAAATTGTGTGTGGTTTGGAAGATGATAGGATTGCCCTCTTCTATGGACATACCTGCATCCAAGCAATACAGTCCATACATGAATGGTGTATGTTTATCAAAGGGAGTGTTTACATTTAAGCAATGTAATTTGTGCTATAAAAAGTGTCCCTGTAAGAGAGGTGAACATGAGGCTTGGCTTCAAATGTGATTCGGTGCATTTAAATGCAAATGCAAATATTTGAAATGATGCAAATGCACCCATATATGATTGCATTTAAATGCAAATGTTTGAAATAATGCAAATGCAAGTGTTTGAAATGATACAAATGCAAGTGTTTTTATGACTGGAAAATGCAACAAAGTACATACCAGTTTACATAGACTTTATTAAATATTGTTACATAAAACAGGTGCTTTATTATTAATTAATTGGGTTGAAAACTAGCCTTGGATAAACAATGATTTATTGAAGTGGGGAGGCTTCTTTCCCCATAAAGAGAATGAGCAGGCAGCTGCCCTTAATTGCCCAATCTCTGTAAACGAACCTTGTCCATTCAGAAAGACAATGAGATAAGACCTAAATGGTCTGGCGTATTTGCTTAGTAAGAAATACATGGGCTTTACTGTCTGTAGCAGAAACTTAGCGCTCGGTGGAAAAAAGAACACAGTGACAGAATTATTCAAATACAAACAATAGTTAACATATAATACGTAGCTGCCAACCCTTCCGTTTTTCCTGTATTCTTTCTGGTTTCAAAGTCTGAGTATAGAAATATGAATCTGCTGATCATATCCCGTTTTCTGAAAAATTCCGATGAATCATTTTTATTTGGTTTTTTTTTTTTATCTATATTCTACAATGCAGATATATCCTCCTTGCATGCTTGAGTGGCTGCTCCGCTTCCTGTTTCTTTGTTGATCAAGCGCTCACAGTGTGAGATCAGTACTGCATTGCCGATCGTACATGCAGCCGAAAATGTTGTCAACAAATCAGCCAAAAAAAGGCACTTGTCTAGAATCCGTGCCCACCTAAATTTTGCCTTATTAACATGCAGTTTGTACATTAACCATGCGCAATGCATACTGAACTACGGAACATGTAAATTATTAAATGATGGTCAGTGCAGGTTAAATAAGCGAATTCAAGCTACGAAAAAGGTGACTAAATGTGTTTTTACACGACACATGTTTAATAATTTACATGTTCTGTAGTTCAGTATACATTTTGCATGCATTGTGCATGGCTACTACATATTGGATGTTAATAACGTCGAAATCGAGGTGGGCCTGGATTCTAGACAAGTGCTGCAAAACCAGTTGTTCCTTGTGCAGTACAAGGCAGATTTTGCATTCGAGCAAACATAACGGCTGGGCGATAGCTACACATTTTGCACGGTCTGTCACTGTGAAATCAACATTTCCCATGGAGGGCAAAAGCTGAGGAATCGTGTGCAATTAAGAACACGCTGAAAATTTAAAAGTGTCCTTTTACTGTTTTACCCTGTCAAAAAACTGTTTTATTAAATGTTCATTTGAGCTGTATGCATTCTTTGAGTTAGTAAAAGGTATCGGGAAATTTAATCTTGAGTGTTGTAAATGGCATTTCTTCAGCTTATGGGGGTTGTGCCCCCTGACCCCCGCTTCTGCAAGCCCCACCCCCGAACTCACCCCCACCAAATATTCTGTTTTGGGGTTTCTAAAGGTTGGCAGCTATGTACATTGTCATTCATTGACAAAACTGTGTTAAGTGTATGGTGTCATATGGTATGTGGTGATATGGTCACTACAGTGAAATTTGGCTTGCTTAGTGTTACCGTCTGCTTGAGAATGATCAATTTCTGGGTGAGAATAATCCAAGCAAAGCAGTCCAAATTATTCAGTGTAATGCATCATTGCTAAGATGATTACATGATAAATATTGTTTTAATTGAGATAGCTTGTGAATACCAAAAATATTTGTGATAATTGTGGCCATGGATTTCAAAAGGCTCCCTGAACTTAACTGATTGCATTTCACAGATAAGCTTAGCATAGGTGAGCACACAAGCACTACCAACTAGGGTGGGCTGGTCATTCAGGCAGGCAGGAATTGTAGGACCTACAATAGCATGTCCATTGGTAGGGAGATAAGTTAACTGCTAATCATGGCTTCTGCAAATCTGTCTAAAGTAAACATTTGGGGCTGGCAACTTGCAGCCAAGTGAAACATTTGTATTAAAGGCATCAAATGTTTTGATGCAAATGTTTTTTAATCAAGTGCAAATGCAAATGTTTTGATGCAAATGTTTTTTAATCAAGTGCAAATGCAAATGTTTTGATTCAAATGCGCAACAAATGCACAACAGGAGACGACACTGCATTTAAATACAAATGCGGCATTTTCAAATGCATTTGCATTTGAGCCCAAGCCTGGTGTATATTGATTAGAGTGTTCATTGAAGATAGGTACCAGTATTCTTGAGGAACCTTGCATTCCCAGTGCACACAAATACACATACTTGGCATATAACATGGGAATCTCTGTATCCTCCAAGGCACAGATGATTATTAGTCAGGAAGCCCACGCCACAATGAATTTGGTCATGGCCTCAGGAAAACACATTTAAGGTAGCTGGGTTGGCTATTATATGCTTGTTTTGAATTGATTAGTTTCAGTAGAAGTTTTAAAGATAATTAACCATTTCTTCACAGATTGTAGTTGAAATACTATATAATATACCAGATTAAAAGAATTTGGAGTTTGTTACAAGGTTTTTAAAAAAAATTGTAAATGTGAAAAAATAGCCACTAAAAACTAAGTTTAATCGTTTTGAGACAATCCCCAAAGAAATAAATGACATAAGCATGACAGTGTAACTGATAACTTTATTTCAGATTTTGGTTAACATAAACCAATTTAGAATGTTTGCTACACCACCGTGAATGAATTAAGCAAAAGTTGAATGACAGCGTAAAGTGGCAGTGTATTTTTGACACAAACCCTTCACCAATCGTTCATATGCAAAATTGTAATGTCGTGAGTGTTATAGTTTTTCTTAAACAATGTTTTAAACATCATTTCCTGGTTATTCATGAAAACACAATCTCAACAAATGCTTGTTTTTGTGTTGAAATTTACAGTTTTTCATTGGCGTTTTATGTATTGTTGACAAAATATAATGGCCATTTGTAATATTGACATGTCCCCTTAATTTGCCGCCACAATAGCACTTGAATATGTACTTGTATCGTGTTGTCATCTATGGTACCAGGTGACGCCAGCCATCTAACAAACACGTGGCAGGGTGTGTGTATGGTCATTTTGATTGGCCCGTTATCCACGGGGTCATCAGGTCACATATGGGTCGGCATTTCCGTTCATGTCAAAGGCACGATAAACTATGTTAACACTCACTGAACGTTGATATTTGCTGGTTTAAGTACATGATTTAGTATTATATCTACTTAACTAAATACAGTAACCAGACAATGTGGTCCACATTCACGGCAAATGAGTATAGCTGGTTCGAACATTGTAGCGCACGCGGTCGTTACTATGGAAACATTGTCGCTTTTCCGGGAACTCAAGAGGATTTCCAAAAGGACTGCATTTTAAAGGATGGATTGGCAAAATATGACTTTAGTGCCGGGTGATTTGTTGTGGTGTCGACATTTAGTTCAGGATATCCTAGCATGTTATGAAGAAAAAATAAAAAAAATCAACTGACATGCTCCAACCACCTTAAAGTGCTTTATATTGAATGATGCTAGAACCAGACCTGTAATACATGTTTTTAATTAATTCATTTCTGGTGTTCACTGTCATATACCTAACAGTAATTATTACAACGTATTCTCAAGAAGTCATACACCTATCTTTGTGAGATCACTTTGTCATTACAAAAAATTATCAAACAAGTTATACTTTTTTAGATGGTAGAACCAGACACTCACTCACTCTACAGCTACATTGCTATGGAGCTCTGTGACTTCACTGTCAAAGAATGGCTCAAGCAGACACACGTGCAAGAGGAGAAAGACTGGAGCAAAAAAGCTGTTCATTTGGTGGAAGGCTTATTAAGTGGACTCAAGTACATGCATACTTCAGGACCATACAGTATTCTGCATGTAGATTTAAAGGTTGGTCTATGTTTCATAATATGATAAACAATAAAAGAAAGTGGGGAATTAGGGTGGCTTCTATTAATTTTTCACAGTTCGCAATCCACTACCTCTAACATTCAAGACATTACATTTGTCAGTTCTTGCATCAGTTAGTTCTCGAGCTGTGTACCGCATTGTAGCAATATATAGTTGCATTGGTATTATTATGGTATTTTGAATTTAACTGTATTTTTAATCTTGTCAAACTGGTAATCTCTACAGTATGCTACTACTCCATTTAACAATATATTATAGAGCTTTCAAGACACATAACTGTCAAGAGTTTGAATGAAACGTCTCATATTCAACAGCTGCATACTCTAAAAAAAAAACGTCTCATATTCAACAGCTGCATACTCTAAAAAAAACCGTCTCATATTCAACAGCTGCATACTCTAAAAAAAAACGTCTCATATTCAACAGCTGCATACTCTAAAAAAAAATTTCTCATATTCAACAGCTGCATACTCTAAAAAAAAATGTCTCATATTCAACAGCTGCATACTCTAAAAAAAAATGTGCCTGTAGTAGGCCTGCTGTGTGAGGGGACACCCTCTCACAACCTCCGTTCTTTGAACCACTGGGTGATTCATGCCCTGGATAAGTAC
This sequence comes from Lamellibrachia columna, assembly GCA_963662155.1. NCBI lineage: Eukaryota > Metazoa > Annelida > Polychaeta > Sabellida > Siboglinidae > Lamellibrachia > Lamellibrachia columna. The sequence goes on from OY759268.1 coordinate 18,905,966, forward strand.
TGCAATACGTATAAAATTTACGGCACTTATGGGTAGACAGAACCAGTTCCCACATCTGACAGGAATATTCAAAAGCTGGCATGCCAAGGAAAATGTTTATTAAGAAGCTTTCATGAAAAATTATTGTGTTGATTATGATTTATTTATCTTAAAAATAACCATTTTATTATACATGATTACATCATGACTTTGATGTTGTAGCCACAAAACGTGTTTGTGGTTTCTGCCAATGGACAGGAGTGCATCAAGATTGCAGACTTTGATTTGAGTTGCAAAGAGGGTACTACAACAGCTGACTTAGGTGATTTAAATGTCTTGCATCTTTGACCATACAATTCATCCTAGAAACACAAAAGTATAGATTCATGTGAAGTCTGGGTAACCTCCTAATGTGCCAGATTCTATTATGCCAAACACCATCAGAAACAATGAATGACACACCTGTTCTATTGACACATCCATTCTATTGAGACTACTTACTCTCAATGTTTCAGCTGCCATCGGCAGCCTTCATCTGGACTTCTGGGACGACCAGTTATTCTGCTCATCAGTTGTCTTGGCAAGCAGGCCGTCCCATACGTGGCTAAGTCGGTATCCCCATCGTCTTGATTCATGATTGGAGTCGTCTTTTTGATCCACATGGCCTCTTTAATCCATCTCGTGTTTCTGTTGTTCTCTCTGTCTATCACCTTTGGTCTCTCCCGGTCAATGAATGATGCAATTGTTTCTGTCTGTATGATCTGTTATTACAGACTTGTGCTCTACCATCGTTGACTCTCTTTTGTTCCTGGGAAAAGTGTCTGGTTGTGATGTTCTCAACCTCCTTGTATTCTTCAACTCTTCTTCCAAATGTTCTCCCTGTTTAGCCAATGTACATGTGGCTACAGGTCTTACAAGGGATCTGGTCTACACAGTCTCTTTCTACTGAGTTCCACTTTGTCCTTTGTCAATCATATCACCTGAAATACCCGGGCATAAACTAGAGCAGAAGCACTACCACATCATCACTTCTTGCTGTCCGTGTAATATAACCTCAAACCCACTCATCTTAATCGCTTACTGTATACATCACGCTTCTGAACAGGAAGAAAGTTATGGATGGCAAAGGAGGTACTAGAACAGGTGTATGCCACTGATGCCAGGGAGACACACATCCAATACAAAGTCTCCTGTGATATACAGGTGAGTGTTTTTAATTTTTTTTGCAATTTCTATTTTATATATAACATGTACTTCTGAAATATAGAGCCTGAATACTAAAAAATATCTTGATGTTTTTGTGGGGCTCTGACATGGCGGTTAGAACGTCAGACTCGCAATCCACAGAACCTGGGTTCAAATTCTCTTGCTGCCATTTTAAAGCTTTGGCAATTTCGTTCACCCCTCGTTGCCACAATTCACTGAGCTGTAAATGAGTACCTGGCGATAGACAGTGGTGGGTAGCAAACAGCAGTTATTCCAGAAGTTGAGTTGGTTTTGCAATGAACAGGTCTGCCTTTGAAGAGTCCTACTGGACCGAGACCGACGTGATTCCTTTTGTTGGGCAGACTATTTGGCTAGGTGTGTTGCACCTCACTTCCAGTTATGTTGTTACATGATACCATAGGTGAGTGGGATCATGCCTCAGTTAGACATCCTGGTGTGTTACACATGAATGTAGGGCACAGTAATTTTAGATGTGTAATTTAAAAAAAATCATCTGACAACTGCATTTGAGCAGACACATTGGCAAGTTTGCTGGTAGAACATGTTGGCAGTGTAACTGGATTTTTGGATGATTTCAGTATGTGGAAGGATTTCTGGCAATTTTTTCGCCACAAGGCGTGTGTGCATAGTAATTTATGCAAAAATTGGTAAACATTGATGGGTATGGCACTTTCAAGCATTTTAAAAGAGTTAGAAATATGTGATTTTGACTAAACTCGACCAGCATGTCAATGAGATGATGCCAACGGCAAGTAAGAAGTTTCATAATTTTTGATGGTCTTGTTTTCTTATAATCATGCAAAACGTTAACATGGTTACCAATGGGGAACGTAACAGTAGGCTGAACCCGAGTGGCTGACTTGTACACACAGTCGTGAAAATATCTCTTGGTAAGAAATACAAATATATGTGTAATCAGAAGTAGGTATGGTTCATTGGGACATTTGTTTGTGTTCGTAGTATTCGGATTACACATCGCAAAGCTCAAGTGAGTTGTGACATTCCATGTTGCATACCCTATTGTATATATTAGTTACACGGGCCCAAGTTGATTCAGTTGCCCGTGCACCCGTTATCCGTCAAATTTCATATTTCACAGATAATCTGGCCATGTAGGTCGCAGCACAGTCCATCGAGAGCTCAGTGTTTCTTTGTTTATTTGGGCAGTATTTTGTCAACAGTTGTACATGTAGCAGACAATTGTACGTAATAACAACAAAGGGTAATTCGATTGTTTGTAGAAAGGGTAATAGCGGGGTGAATTAAAAAATTTTTTAACTGAGATGACCCGACTGTGGGGTTGTACATGAACCCTTGAAAGTTTGACAGCCGAGATGCAAAGCGTCTAGGATGAGTAGCGTGACATACAAACATATGGTGGATTTTTATATCATTTCAACTGTCTCCATTTCCACAAGAAATTAAAAATATTTATTTTTATAAATACGTGTATAAATTGTTTATGTGGAAATAAACATTAGTCCATTAATTTATTCATTCATATAACAAGTGGCTCAACATAGTGGTTAATTAGACCAGCTTGTCATACTGTAGCATCACAGACCGCTCAGCCGGTATGGTCAAGTTGTTATATTGATGTAAGGGCTGTGATTTGCGCCGAGCTGGCTGCATGCAAACCGTTGTCGACATTTTGCCTCATTTTTATATGTTATATTTATTCTACCACACCGAGTTTTACTGTGTACGTTCGTGAACATATCTGGGATATACAAGGAAGTCGCATCCTGCAAAATTCCGCCGTATGTGTGTGTTTTACTGACTTTTAAAAACTTTCGTTGTACTGTGGGTTCAGTCACCTGACCATACATGAACATTCCTGCTGGTCATTCAGGCCGCAGTTGACCCATGTTGCGTAATCATGCCGACGTACAGGTACACTGCCTGTCAGCTACTTGAACTTTTCAAAGCGTCACGCCTGAATGCCGATGCATGGACGACAGCGATTGAACTCGGCATTGCAGCAAAGTTACCAACGAGACGCGGCTGCCGAGGTGGTGTTCGGAAACAACGAACCATTCAACCAGTGATCGGACATCGGCCACCCACTCGCCAAGCAATTCCAACTAAACAAACGGGTGTTGACAGCTCGAATCTCGTTCAGCAGATCACCCCGGTCAGTGCGCTTGACAGCTGTACTGCAGCAACGCTCGGGCTGTTGAATGTCAGATCGCTGCGTAATAAAGCTGATTTTATCACAGATTACGCATGCGAAAACGACATTGACATTCTGTGTCTGACGGAAACCTGGTTAACTGATAACGATGCATCTTTGATATCTGCTATTGTCCCTCACGGTTACAAGTTCCAACATCTCCCGCGAAACGATCGACGCGGTGGAGGAGTTGGGGTTCTGTTCAAAGCTTCATTTCACCTTGCACTATCCAAACCGTGGCCCGCCGAATCTTTTGAATGTCTCGAAGTCCTGCTACGCGGATCGAGCGTTGCAGCAGCATTACGCATTTTTGTGGTGTACCGGCCACCATCATCTGGGCGCAAGTCTAAGCCGTTTCGCGTATTCCTAGAGGAATTCGGCGAATTACTCGAGCGTGTCTCCATAAAAAAAACTGGACTTATCATACTTGGTGATTTCAACGTTCACTACGGAAATGGTGACGACAAGGACGCACGTGACTTGGCTGCTATTATCAACGACATTAATCTACAACAACACGTGACATCGTCAACGCACTGCCGAGGTAACATTCTTGATCTGGTGATCTCACCGGTGACAGGCTCTGTGCTAACAGACGTGTCCGTAGAGTCACTGCTGACAGACCACCACGTCATTATGTGCAAGCTCGTTACAGCTAAACCTCGACCTGTGCGAAAAGAGATATTCTACCGTAAATATGCCTCAATCGACATGAAGCAGTTCACGCGCGACCTGATCGATTCGCCGCTGGTCACCTCTCCCGCCGATGACATTGACAGTTTATGTGAACAGTACATGTCTCAACTTTTGACAATAATCGACAAGCATGCACCCGTTATCCGACGAACGATAAATGTGCGTCCCAGGCAACCGTGGAGAAACGATGACTTGCAGAGGATGAGGCAGCAGGTTAGACGAGCCGAACGCAAATGGCGCCACACACGACTCACTGTTCATCGTGAAATTTACACGGATTTGCGTGACGCTTTCAAGCAAAGCATCGCTTTGGCCAAATCTGCGTATTACTGTGCCGAGATTAAATCATCAGCCCGTAATAACAAAGAGATGTACCGCATCACAAACGACCTGATGGGTCGCTCCAGTAAAACTTTGTTTCCGAAAAGTGATGATGGTCCAGGCGCATTGGCTGATTGTTTCGTCACGCACTTCACTGACAAGATCACTGATATCCGTGCGACTATAAGTACGCAGCGCCAGCTGTCGGTGGTCGCAGATGATAATGACTGTTGTGTTGTGGATCCTCTTTGTGACTTCGAACTAGCTACATGCAGTGACATCTGTAATCTGGTAATGAAGGGTACTAGCAAACTTTCAACTGACATCGACATCATTTCTGCAACCCTGCTTAAATCGAACATTGCTACGCTCGCACCGGTGTTAACACGCATTGTGAACCTGTCGATCGAGTCCTCAACAATGCCAGCTGTTATGAAACACGCCGTCGTGACACCATTGTTAAAGAAGAGTGATCTTGACCCTGAAATACTATCCAACTACCGACCGATATCCAACCTGAGTTTTATATCAAAACTCCTCGAGAAGTATGTAGCATCGCAAATCCGGCAGTACATGGACTCGAATGATCTCTTCGATGTTTTTCAGAGTGCGTATCGTCCTGCTCACAGCTGTGAAACAGCCCTCGTTCGTATACAGGACGACATTCTACATTCGCTCGACAATCGGAATACCGTGATATTGGTGTTGCTCGATCTCAGTGCTGCCTTCGATACTGTTGATCATCGTCTGCTTCTAGACAAACTGCACGAAATTGGCATACGTGACAACGCACACCGCTGGATACAGTCGTACCTTTCGCAGCGAACACAAGCTGTTAAAGTTGATAACGTCACCTCAAGAAGTGTTGGTTTATGCTCTGGTGTACCGCAGGGTAGCGTGCTGGGACCCTTGTTTTTTACAATCTATTGTCTGGGGCTCAACCATGTCTTCGAACACCACCAACTCCGTTACCACATGTATGCTGACGATACCCAGCTGTATGTTGAATTTCCGCGTGATCAGCCAGCGCATGCTACAACTGCCATTGACCGCATATCGCGATGTACCGCCGATGTAAAGTCATGGATGGTGTCCCACAACCTTCTTCTTAACGAGTGTAAAACGGAAGCCGTCGTGATTTCCGCTGCGCAGAATCGCAAACGTGTTCAACCTCCTGTTGACCTAGTCATTGATGTATGTGGCTGCTCCGTCACGCCGAAACCATTTATCCGCGACATCGGTTTTGTATTTGATGACACAATGACAATGGCGGCGCAGATACGCCGTGTCTGCCAGGTGGCATACTGTCACATTCGCGGCATTGCAACTATCAGAAAATGCCTTTCCACCACTGCTTGCAAAACAATTATTCATGCTTTAGTCATGTCGCGCTTGGACTTCGGCAACGCTATGTTTTATGGACTGCCCGAGACGCAGCTGCGGAAACTGCAGATGATTCAAAACTCCGCGGCACGGCTGATTACTGGAACCCGCAGACGAGATCACATAACACCAGTTTTATTCAGTTTACATTGGTTGCCTATTCGTCAGCGAATCGAGTTCAAACTTCTTTTACTTGTGTTTCGCGCTGTGCATCATCTATGCCCTGTGTATCTGTCGTCGCTAGTGATTCCATACACACCCACCCGAACACTGAGATCCGCCGATCAACATCTATTGACTATACCGCGGTACCATCTCGAGCGGTACGGTCGTCGGGCCTTTTCTGTGGCAGGGCCGACACTGTGGAACGCCCTGCCTCCCGCAGTTAGGCACGCCAACTCCGTTGCGGTATTCAAGTCACTTCTAAAAACACATCTCTTTCGCGAAGCCTTTCGAACACTCTGTTGACATTTTAATCACTCGAACATTTTACTTATTTAACTTATTATTTATTTAATTTGTTTAATTAACTTATCTGATTAACTTATATGTTTATCTAATGTATCAACTTAATTGTAGTTGTTTATTTTATCTTTTTATTAATTATTTATTTATTTTATTTTATGTATTTATTTAACTTCTTGACATAATTAATTCATTTAAATCATTTAGTGAACTTTTTATGTAACTTATGTTTACCTGTCTTTTAATCACATTTTATTTTAGCTCTTCAATTTATTTAAAATTATTTAGCATTACCTTGTTAGCGCCTTTGAGCAGGTTTTTAACCCGGATACACGGCGCATTATAAATGTATAATAATAATAATAATAATAATATTTGTTGAAAAACTTTGTACTCCTAAGTTTGTCTGCAGATGCATGAATCCCACATGCTTGCATCGTAAATTACAAAAGTTAGAATGTTATGGTCATCTGTTTGTCTACTTCTGCTTAAGTCTTGTTATTCAATATGATTTGTAGTTGGCCGGGATGGTCTGCTTCTACATCATGTCTCGAGGCATTCATCCCTATGCAGCCGATGGCAAATTCATTAAGACACATAATAGGATTGTGAAAGGAAAGTATGACTTGTCAGATGTAGAAGACACTGTGGCTTGTGACCTAGTCGAGCAGATGCTGGCACATGAACCAAGTGAGCGACCTCCAGCACGAAAGCTGCTAAGGTAAGGACAGTGGTGACTGTGAAGGGTTGATGTATTGTCTCATCACTCTAGTGCGTATGTACACTGTTATTGCAGTACTGGTTGGTCCATATACACTGTTGGTTTGCTAGTTCTTTGAGTGCCAACTGATAATCCTTACTCTCTAGACACAAAGTACATTGTGTGGCACATGAAAACTACATTTTAATTCTTTACCACATCCATGTGCCTCTATATATTGTTGAATGGTATCCGGACATTTCACCGATAGAAACAACTCACAGTGATCTGAGTAACTTTATTAACATTATATAAATGCATGCAATACAAACACATTCAACATAGTATGTTTATTGTTCATCAAGTTACTAATTGGTTCTGTTTTTGGGCTTCCATCTGTTGTTATGCCCTTCTCTTCACAGAAACTTCAAAAGTTTTTGATTCTGTCACTATACAGGGTTCCCATGGATTCTTATAAAATCTTATATTGATTTCTGAATTGTTAAGGCCTTCAAAAGTCTGGGAGATCAGGGCTAGTTGTCACAGTAGTACTACAGACAAAACTGCTAATGCAAATTATTTCACAAGGTAACAATGTGTTCATCAATTGTTTTAAGCATTTCATGTGTGTTATCACGTGGATTTGTTGAAAAGGTAAAACGGCACCATTTTAAAGCAAAAACCAGTGATATTTTACTTTTCCTTGTCTACTTGTTATGGGTTTGTGTGCACATAACTTATCCTATGCTGTTATGTAGTTGGTGGTAGTTCTAGTCATGAATATATGCTCCAGCTGTTACATAGGTCGTCAAGCACTGTTCTAAATATGTTTTTAATGTAATTACAGTTGTTGTGAATGAGTTGGTGCTGGGACAAGTTGTAACATTTCTTCGGACAAGTTGTAACATTGCAGTATCATACGAAAAAATCACTGGGGGGAGACAAAGTGTTGGAAAAGTGCCATCCATTGTGAATCAGATGGCGACTAATAAACGTTTTGTAATTAACATGATCATATTCATTACAGTGTTGCACGGTGGTCCAAAAGAGGATCTGTCCATTAATTTTATATAAGTATTTTATGTAGACCCTATTAAGTCTTAAGCTAGTCATATATTTTAGATATGTATTAAAACATTTCAAAGCCATTAATTTTGTATACCTGTATGTCATATTTTTTGCTTCAGTTGTAAGACATATATAATGCAACTTGTCCCACATCATGGTAAATTGTAGCACTTTAGGACACCTTATATAACATATCATTGCACAAATGTGTATTGCATTAAGCATTTGTTTATGTACTTGTTGTCTACGAGAGATATTTGTGGTCTCGTTGGCATTTAAAAAAGCTTCCATTGTGTAACGAACCTCAGTCCTGAAATATAGTGCTTTTGTTACAACTAGCCCCATGGATAAAATAACGCGGTTTGGTTGCATAAACAATTTTTTCTAAACTTTATATAAGAGAATATGATGCAACCCACATATTTTGTATTAATTTAAAATTATGAAAACTCACTCATCCCTTGACTGGGCCGATCATAGGGGTGCGCGCTTGGAGGCTTCCACAGTGATCTTTCTCCATCTGGGACGGTTGTGGGCAGCATCGCATAATTCCTGTGGCTCCAGACCTATCCACTCTTGAATGTTGTCCATGTACATTTTTTGTGGTCTTCCTCGTTTTCTGCCGCCTTTGACCGCGCCTTGTAGTATTTCTTTGGCAAGTGTGTTGTGTCTGGTTGTATGACCGAACCATTGGAATTTTCGGCGTTGGCCAAAAGCGGTTCTTGTGGTCCTGCAGCTTCGGTGATGGCTTGCATTATTGATATACAGTAGTACCTGCCTTCAACAGACACTTCTGTATCCAAGCAAAAGTGTTCCTACATGGCAGGTGTCCCCTCATCGGAGGGACAGGCATGTTGGAGTGGAGGGTTCAGTACTACACATATACGGTAGACATATGTGCGGTGACGGATGTTATCAGTTAACTTAATAATACAACAGGCTGTACAGTAACGATATAACTGGGGTACATATACTACAAATAAGGCGCGTTAATTGTTCCCATGTCTGCCACCAGGGAGCTACTAAACAACAGCGACCGCAGCCCGCTGCACTGAACGCTGTCGAAGCCACTGTGCACTGTCTTATACGGCAACATGCAGTTTATAGAGCTTATTAAACAAGTCAACTAGCATCAACGTGTATTATTCTTAAATGTGACACCCTGTTTAATCGTTAACTGAATAAAATACATGTATGTTTACCATTATGGAATGACTGTACTGAACTATGAATCGAAAATAATAACCTGGATTTGAGCAGCCGAAAACGTATATGAGTTGACTCACACAGTATGTAAGCTGATTAAACATAGAAAACGACGATAGGCAGAATTAGTAATCATTTCACCTCGATTTTCAACTGATCTCGACCGAAGCATAACTTTATGACGCACCACTTAGCATCGATTCATCGTTTCATATGCGGATGATGAATGCGTATTTTCGCACACCGGTAGCGCCTTGGGTTTGGCATTTGGCATGTTGGTTTCCCGTTGTTTAGATTGGAATCATGCCATTTCACCCAGTGTCATATTAGTACTGCATAGTAAATTGCATTTAAGACTGTTTATCTGATTCTTATGCGAGGCATATTTGTGAATCTTGATTGCAATTTCAAACTGCCTAAGCGAAGCCAACATCAGCGATTGATGTCTGCGGCAGGGTCAAATAAACAACAGATTGACACTCGTTCATTGAGATTGTTCATGTGTTTCTTGAGAATTGTCAAAGCAATTCTAAGTAGGTTTAAGCAGCCTTATATCCGAATCCACGATAGAACATTGTTTTTCCCACTACACACAACGCGCGCTGTTTGTCCTTCACCATTTTGGAAATAAAATATTTCAAGAAAAAAATAACGAAAATAATGATTACTGTCCGCCTTAGCAGGGACAGAAAACCAAAATATCCTGTCCGCTGTCCGCGTTAACCAGGTGTCCCCTCATCAGAGGGATATTAACATGGTAAAACAGTCCATAGCAGGTGTTCGCTCATCGGAGGGTCCGTTGAAGGCAGGTACTACTGTATTTGTTATGTGGTCTTTGTAAGAAATTTTCAGGATCCTTCTGAAAAATGTAATCTCCAGTGTGGCTGTTCTTCTTTCAGGCTTGGCTTTCAGGGTCCAGCTTCCCCATCTGTATGTCAGCACTGACACAACCTGGCTTTTATAGAGTCATATCTTTGTTGCCGTTTTGATGTTGTTGTTGCTCCATATCTTCTTGAATCTTGCTATCACTGATGTCGCCAGGTTTAACTGTGTGTGTATTTCCTCTGTGGAGTCGCCCTCAGAAGAGATGATTGACCCGAGTTACTTGAATGACGTTGCTTCTTCGAGGCGTTCTCCATTCATTAATATAGTAGTTCTTGGCGCTATTCTGCTGTTGACCACGGTCTTGCTCTTTTCTGCATTTATTTCCATTGCATAAGCACGCTCTCTCCTTTCCATTGTTGTTGTAAGTCCTTGTATCTCCTTCTGCTGTTGACCATGCTCTTGCTCTTTTCTGCACTTATTTCCATTCCGTAAGCATGTGCTCTCCTTTCCAGTGTTGTTGTAAGTTCTTGTAGGTCCTCCTCTGTTCCTGCGATTAGGTCAATGTCATCTGCAAATCGGAGGTTGCTGTTCTCTCTACCGTTGATCGATGTTGTGCCACTGAAGTTGTGTAGAGCTTCTTGCATGATATTTTCAAGGTATAGGTTGAACAGCACTGGCTACAAAAGGCATCCCTGGCATACTCCGACTGATGTTCGAAACGATTGTCCAATCTCTCCTTCATGTAGCACTGCACTCATTGATGGTCCATATAGCAATTCGAGTAGTGTCACTTTGTCAATGTTATATCGTCGCATTACTCGCCAGAGTCCTTTGTGCCTTACACGATCAAATGCCTTTTTGAAGTTGATGAAATTGTGATATAGGTCTTGATATGAAAACTACTTTCTGAAAAAAAGAAAGACTACTTTTCACGGAGCTATTTAAATATGAGAATGACTGTTGGTGGAAAACTTTGTTGTAGCTTGGACCTTGGTTTATTGTGACAGAAACTTGTTGTAATACTGATCGCCATACTTCATGTTCCAGACACCCATACTTTTGGGATGGAGAGAGACGATATGAATTTCTGGCAGCCATTGGAAGTTTGAAAGAAATAGAGAAGAGGTAAATAATTTTTTGTGTTTCTGTGTTAATTGCCAAGTGTTTATGTTACTACATCCAACAGGAATGGAACATTTCTTACAAACTGCTTTGCTGAGTTTCATCTTTATGCATTACCAACTAAAAAAAATAGCAACCCATTTTCACATTATATTTATACATTTCGTTACTTTGATATATGCTAAGAAATCTTTCCAAATTGGAAGTTTTTATGTGAAGTGCGTTTTTAAAGGAAACGTGATTGCAGTCAGTGCACAAAATTTTTTTAAAACATTTGGGTTGAATTCCAAACTCACCAGTAGAGTCATGCTAGTCGTGACATAATATCGGCTAGTGTGCTGTGAGCTATCCGGGCCAACACTTTTGACCTCATTAAAAAATTGGCTAGTGTGCTGCTGTCTGAAGAAGTTTAGTTCACATCCGTTAACACATTATACTGACACAGACTGAACCCTGCCCTAGATGAACTGACATTTAACACAACTGTCCTTGTCCATGGAGAGGTTTGGAATAGTCATTTTATAGATAACAAGGGAATATCAAGTTTTTATTTTATTATAGTTGTTATCAGTGCAGATTTACTGCCTCGGACAATACTTATAATGCAGTGATATGTTGAAATTAAGGCAGATATGGTAAGTTTTTATTTAATTTCCTTAATTTACTTAATTAGAAAAGAAATGTCTGGGTTTGGTGCTTTTACCCATAACCGTGTGTTATATACTGTTCAGGTAATTTTCTTAAACTGGTTTATGACTTGTTTCATATTGTATTGTCAAAATCACATTGTATTGATCATAATTATTTATATAAAATCAAAACAGAATCAACTGTCTTTAATTTTATAATATATAGATGTCAACTCTCCAGTTTAAAAAGTGAATGTGTAGTAGTTATGTACAGCTGTCATATGCCTTTATATTATTCTGTTTTTCTAGTCATGCACACGAGAAGGAGCCCAGGCCAAAAACCATTGAAGCAACCTTCGTAGAAGCCATTGAAGCAACCAAGCCCACTGTGCTGCCCCCGCCGCCAGACAGAACTAAGCCAGCTGACAAGCCACCGTATTGGGATGGAGACTGGGTAAGCAGAAATTTAATCACATCCATCCAAATAAGTGTCACACCTTAAGCACATAACATTATTGGAAAAAATCACATGTGATCTCAGATAACTTGTCTTGTTATTAGGCTGTTAATTATTGAGTTATTAGTGAATGGTGTCACTGCAAACTGGGAAACTATTACTACTTTGGTGTATTAACACAAATACTGTAACTTTAGATGGTCTTACATGGATCACTGTGCGGAAGCCCACAATGTACTAGGGGCCACAGTATTGGGCTCAAACGGCAACACTTCATCAGGCTTCTTATAGTAAATGTTCAGTTTTCAGTAGTGGGTGAAATAATAACTCCATCTCATCAAAACCCAACATTTTTTTCCTGCATTTTATTTAACAGTATGCCCTTATCTTAAATAATGATAATACAAGTCATCTTTATTAACACAGCAGGAATTTGGTTATTTTTACCAGCGCAATTCAACATATTGTTTTGGGGTTACCCAATGGTGGGAACCCCTGTGACATCAGGTATCACCAGAAAGCACTTGCCGTTATGCTCTCCATGAATGGTTATGTTGTCGTAAATTGGTTAACCATCTGTGCACATGCACATTTCTACTGCCGAAACCAAAATGATAGAAGTAATTTTTGAGTTGCAACCAGAGGGTTAAGTTAAGATCTCACCATGAACATCCAACATGAACAATAAGTATCATGCAATTAGATATTTCATTAGTTTAACCACGAACGTCAACAGATTTTGAATGTTTCCTTAAAAAATTATTTTTCATTGGTTTGATGTGATTAAGCTACTACCATGTGTCATATTCGTCATATTTTTCATTAGTTTAAAGCTACAAATTCTTATCGTGTTTTTTTATAATGTGATGTGAGTCAAATTTCATGAACAAGTTGTGGTTCAACAAAGCACATTTGGGCAGTCAAGATTAATTCGTTCATTTGTGCCATTATAGTATGTGCCTTTTTTTGCTTTTGCCTTTTTCACATGTGCCATTTTCGTATTTTACACATATAAATGCTTTGAAATTGAATAAAATAATGTTACTACTAATGTTGTCATTGTCATGGCAGTAACATTGTCATGGCCTGTGTGAGAATATTTTTGTGAAAATATTTTTTTTTACTGCAGGAATGTCTGACCATCGTACCCATTCTCAGAAAGGCACATGATAAGACTGGAACGAAAAAAAACCATGCAACTCGGTATACAGGTCATACACAGTCTGTATGCAAACTACTGTGGCAGATACGAAACGCTAAATTCCATGAAACCCAGTAAGTTTAGTTACTAATTATTTCTTGTATGATTTCTTGTAATGTGGATACCTTTTTTTATCATACAAGAAATTTACAGTTTTACTTTTTAGATTTTAATTTATTTTATCAATGTAATGCTGTTCACATACTTGGTATTGTATGTCATATACAACCCCACACTTTGCTGCCTTGTGTTTTATGTGTACCAGTGGAACTGGGTGGCATATTGGTTAGAGAGAGAACCCGGGTTTGATTGAATCCTCTTGCTGCCATTTCGAAGCTTGCACAGTTTCTTCCACTCCACATTGCCTCAGTTCACTCAGCTGTATAAATGAGTATCCAACAGTGGTGGATATGTGAACGAATAGTCTTCGCGCAGTAATTGCTGCATGGCTGAATGCTTCCCAGAGAAGTAGATTTGGCGCTAGAATGAACAGGTCTGCCAGGGGATGAAGCGTAAAGACCAGATGGATAAATGGATCAAGCAGTTTGCAGCGTAGTTGTTAGATAACCCTGTAGGATGACCCCCCCACTCCTCCCAATCTGAAGTGTATTTTGTTTTAAAAAAAGTAAGAATTTTTATTTTGCTCCTCGTGAGAGTCCTGATTTTGAACATTTTGTTTTGGCTCCAAAGTGTCTCAGAATTCACCACAGAGCATCTTATTAAAAAAAATTCCTGGGGTAGGTCCAGACCCCCTAGCAGGAGGGGGTTGCCTCCTCTCGCACCTCCCCCGTGTCGACCTTTGGCCGATGCCCCATCGCTTCTTTTGAGCCCTTACCATCTAGTCAAATTATTTCAGGGTTTTTCTTCTTATGCCTGTCACATCCCTGCAGATCTCACAGTGTGTTCCATAGTTGAATTGCATAGTTTATGAGCTTTCTAAAAATGCATAGGTTTGTATGTAAACAGAAAACAGGATACCAGTGCTCTACAAAGGACGTAAGAATATTGGCATGTCATACCACTCCTTATTTCAGTTCCAAATACGGGCCAGCAATCATTGGTTTGGAGATATATATATATAAATAAAATAAGACAAAGTAAAATATAGTTTTAAATAGACATCTTGAATCAATTACAGAACACAACATGTTTAACCATGCAGGAAACTGAGTACTGCCCTCTTGTGAGGAAAATGTACATCCAGGTGGGGAAAGCCATAGGAAATTAATATGTAGTCCTACTATGGGACCACAAGGAGAACTGATTTAGTAGAAAAATCAAAGAAACAATAAACATTCATTGAATTAAAATTGCTGTGAACCGAGACATCGGCCAGAAGCTCCACGCATGTGTCACATGATCTTGGTCGTGTGATACGACCATAGCGAAGTTAGTCTGCAGACAAAGACTGGGGACGGATTGCCGTTACATCTGGGTTCATGGCATACGAATAAAGGGCCTGTAATTTTGAGATGGTCCCCTATTTTGGCAATTTTTGTTGCTTGTAAATAATTTTTGAACAGGAAATCAGGGATACAGCCATATTTGAGGACTATGGCACTTATGCTATGTCCATAGTAACATTTCTAGTGGATGATTGTCAGCATATGCGTGTACCAGTGACTGTAGAATCCCTTTCACATGAAGACATGACGTAGTTATTTTGGACGTCATTTGATGAGGTGCTTCTTGTATGTTGATTTTCTAGAGAACAAAATGACAGAATTAAAAAAAATTCCAGCAGGTTGATAAAAGAATAAATATTAACATAGTTGATTTTTTAGAATTAAAAAAAAACAATTTGCAGACAGCGTTAAACAAACATTAACATTGTCGCCAACTGGCCGAAATGTTTGAAAAAAGTGCAAGATGTTTCTTGAGGTAATGTACCATATCAAACGTTATTTTGTTTAAATAATTACATTTTAATTATTTATACATAGCATTACTTTTAAAGTGTGTCAGAATTATTATTGTACTTGTTATTGTTCTTGTTCTTGCAGGCCGCCTGCATTCATAGCAGCACTTGAACCTTCTCCCTACGCGTACTTCACTGGTAACTTCCCACAGTTGTTTTTGGAAGTATACAGAGTGATCAAGTCTAATGATGCCTGGACTCGAAGATCAAACTTGGCACCATTCTTCGCAGATACTGCGAAGACAAAGGTATAAATAATATTACTTTTATATTTCATGTTATGGTAAAAAGAGATGATACATAATGTAAATGCCAATTTTGTCACTGATCACAGATGTCTGAAGCACTTGTTCACTTGTAGTTTTGTCAGTGATCACAGATGTCTGAAAATTTTTTTCTCTTGTAGTTTTGGTGAAATCATCAGCCAAACTTACATTATTTGATAATTGACCAAATATCAATTGAAGTGAAAATGGACAACTTACGAACTTCATTCTTGGTGCAATCTCGTGTTTCAAAGTTTGTGTTATTAACTCTCCTTGCTCTCATGAAAGATTTAACAAGATTTGCCATCCAAGCCAAAGGCCCAGATGGCAAGTGGACAAGGAAGCCATTGGCTTATCGAGAGTCCAACAATGTTCATCTACTTATAGCCCGCCCTCCTGAGATATGTGTCAACCTTGTTTTTAAACATATTCACGCTGCTAGCAGTTACACAATCTGTAGACAACTTGTTCCATTCATTTATTGTCCTCTGTGAGAACGAGTGCTTCCTGATGTCCAATCTACATTGATCCTTTACTAATGTTACCTCATGTCCTCTAGTTCTGCTATCCTTCTTGAGTGAGAAAAACATATTTCTATCAATATTTTCATACCCATTCAATATCTTAAAAACTTCAATCTGATCTCCTCTTAACCTCCTTGTCTCTAGTGTTGTTAAACCACATTCTTTCAGGCGTTCTTCATAACTAAGGTCTCTCAGTTCTGGAATCATTTTAGTTGCTCTCCTTTGTATGCGTTCAAGCGTATCTATATCCTTCTTACGATATGGTCTCCATGCTTGTATACAGTATTCTAAATGAGGTCTAACTATTGCTTTATAAAGAGGTATAATTAACTTTTTTCCCTTGTATGTTATGTTTCTTCTAATCAATCCAAGAATTTGATTACCCTTTGAAGCTGCAATACTACACTGCTCTGAAACTTTCATATCAGCGCTTATTGTAACTCCTAAGTCCTTTTCTTTTACAGTAGTACCCAGAACAGTATCTCCCATTTTATAGTTTACATCCAAGTTCCCATGTCCTGTATGTAGGCATTTACATTTCCCAAAAGTGAACAACATCTGTCATTTCTCAAACCATTTCACTAATCTGTCTAGATCGTTTTGTAAATGTTGTTTATCACCATCAGTATTAACCTTTCTTAACAGTTTTGTGTCATCCGCAAATTTCAGTACGTTACTTGTTATACTGTCGTCCAAGTCATTGATATAAATTAACAATAATATAGGTCCTAATACTGATCCTTGAGGTACCCCACTCAAAACCGATTTCCAATTTGAAACTTCTCCATCTACTACAACTCGTTGTATTCTGTCAGTCAGCCATTGTTCTATCCAGTCAATTATGCTATCCCCGATACCATGGGCTTTTAATTTAAGTAGTAATCTTTGATGTGGCACTTTGTCAAAAGCTTTCTGAAAATCTAAGTAGATAATATCTACTGGCGATCCCACGTCTATCCACTTAGTGATTTCTTCCAAAAAACAACATATTTGTTAAGCATGACCTCGCTTTAAGGAATCCATGTTGAGATGAATTTAATAATTTATGCTTAACGAGGAAGTCCACCATACGGTCTTTAATTAACCTTTCTAATAATTTACAAATCACTGACGTTAAACTCACTGGTCTGTAATTCTCTGACTTATTTCTCGAACCCTTTTTAAATAATGGTATGATGTTTGCTTCTTTCCATTCAAACGGAACAACTCCTTCTTTTAATGACAAGTTGAATACTCTTGCAAGTGGTATACTGATTTGTTCTACTGTTTCCATTAGTAATTTTGGAGGAATCCCATCCACTCCCGGTGAATTGTTATCCTTCATTGCCTTTATTTTCTTAGCTACCAATTCTGGAGTTACAACTAACGGACCTAAATAGTCAGATTTAGCCCCCTGAAATTTAGCATCAGCAACTGGTAATGAACTAATATCTTCTTTGGTAAACACTGAACTGAAGTAACCATTTAGGTCTTCCGCCATTAAAAACCCCTGTGATATTATATTTCCAGCACTGTCTTCTAGAGGTCCAACCTTGTCTTGTACGTTTTGTTTACTCCTGACATATGCATAAAAACTCTTGCTGTCATTTTTTATGTTACATGCTAGTTTTTGCTCATAGCTTCTTTCAGATTGTCTGATTTCAGTTGTAGCTGCATTAACGAGAGACTCGGGTCAGATTTGACGGATTTTTGACAATAAAATGAATTTCGAGTTGTTGCCATTTCCGTGTATAAATATTATTCAACTTGCTATTCATGTAAGTTGCACTGTCGAAATAAACACGTTTCTGTCATAAAACATGTCTTTTGTATGATACCTATCATTGCGAAGTCTTTGTTTTTGTCAAATGAACCGAGACTAATGGAACATTAGGTGATTTTCCGCCAGCGATTGCATGCCAGAAAACGCTGCCATTCCAACATGGCGCATATCACGGGAAAGCCCCATATTCGCTCTGCATGATGGTACAAACAGTTTAAAAATTTGCGCGGCAGGTATCCGTGTAATCCCGACTATAAATGACTGCCTTTCAACCATCTCGGTGACAAAGGAATGGGGAATCCCACGACGATTCGCCGGGCAGCATCACATGATGTCGGATTCCCTCAAATCAAGCGCTCTAATTGGTTGTAATATTAATTTCCATCATCTGACGTCAGCTTGAAATACCAGCTACGTTCGATTCGATCGAATTTTTTATCCTCTGCGTTTCGTTCATTTATATCGCTTTGTGAAACGACATTATGCCGTTTTGTCGAAAGCGAGTGGCGGTTACGGTACTGGGAGGAAGCGAAAGCTTGCATCGTTGCAGTTAGCGCGCTGTGCGAAGGTATCGAGGGTTGATTACGCTAATGAACCTACAGCGACAACTTCGTCTTCGACCATGTCCATGGTGCCAGCGAGAATGGAACGCAGTGTAAGTTTAATTTCTTATATTTCATATATTCATTATGATAGTGCATATGATTAAGATTTATATACATTTGTGTTTTATCCAAACACCGTTAGCCTTTGTGGCATAACTATTGCTGTATAAACGATTTGACGCTGATCTAGTTCATGCTGTTGATGTTCGTGGCTGTGTTGACATTCAGGCCTAGGGGCCATCCAGGCACACCAGAGGCAGAGTTGTGACTATGGTTTATTATATTGCCTCAACTTGCATTGATAATTATCGTATACATAGCCTATATACACACACGCGCATGTTGTTAAACATGTCTCGGATACTTTTTTGTTCATGAAATACATTTAGATTGTGTATTTTTTTCCAGGCTTCAAGGCGGCCATCAACATCTCGGAGACTGTCTGCCACTGAACAGAAGTTTGGTTATGCAGATCTTCTGGAGGAGATAGGTGTCCCGCGCTTCCTGGTTGAGGATGAGACAGATGCTGATCTTTCAACAGTACTTTCAACGTGTTGCCATCACTTGTCGCGAACCTGCCATGCACGTTGTGTAGGAAGCGTACACTCTCCATCCGAGCTGTCGACCGCACCCTTGGCATGGTGTGTCGCCTCGAGACTGTCTGCACCAGTTGCGACAAGGTCATCAATGCAACTCTGTCATCAAACCGTACCGATGGGACTCAGGCGACGAATGCCCCGTTTGTCGTGGTGAGATCAGCTGTGTCTGCAACGATGGACATGGGTGTCGGGTACTCGGGACTTGTGAAATTCTGCCGCTACCTCGACATGCCAGTGATGCACCACACGACCTACATCACACATGAGACAGCAATTACCAATGCAAGTATGCGTGTTGCGAACGATGTTATGTGCGAGTCTGCCCAAATCGTGCGCAGAGTGTACAAAGAACTTGACCCCTCCATTGACGAATCCGGTGTCATGGACCTCATGGTCAGTTTCGATGGTTCCTGGATGACCCGAGGCCACAGGTCTATGTATGGCATCGGATGCGTCGTGGAGGTGGTGATCGACTTCACCATCCTGTCGCTCTACTGCCAGCGCTGTGCATGCGCAGCGTCACGCTATGGAGGCCGGGACACTGACGACTTCAAGAAGTGGTACAAGGCGCATGACAACTGTACAGCAAGCTACACCGGGTCCTCCAACGCAATGGAGAAAACGGCTGCAGAGATTCTGTGGAACAACTCTCTCGGGAAGCACAACTTCCGCTCACGACAATGTTGTCAGATGGAGACTCTAGCACCTACAAACATGTGTGTGACTTGAAGGTGTATGGCGCAGGTGTGGACATCCGCAAGGAGGAGTGCATCAACCATGTTGCAAAGCGAATGGGGACGGCACTGCGTAACCTCACCAAGGACACCAAGAAGACTGGAGTGACTCTCGGTGGACGCGGGCACGGAAAGCTCACCCTGGCAGCCATCAACAAGCTGACATTGTATTATGGAAAGGCAATTCGGAGCTGCACGGGTGACAAGGACGCGATGCGGAGTGCAGTCTTCGCGTCTTTCTTCCATGCGGCGTCCACCGATGAGGAACCCCACCACAACCACTGCCCCATTGGCCGCAACAGCTGGTGCTTCTTCCAGCGGGCACTGGCAAAGGGAGAGGAGCCAGGCTACCACCGGGACAAAGTTGGCACACCCTTAGCAAAGGACGTTGCAGAGAAGGTCAAGGAGGTGTACGTCCGTCTCGGCCATCCTGACCTGCTGGATCGCTGCTTGCAGGGCAATACGCAGAACGCTAACGAGAGCCTGCACTCGAAGGTGTGGCTCAAATGTCCAAAGACAGGCTTCGTTGGCCTGATGCGTGTTTGTGCTGCAACCTGTTTGGCGATTGCGGAATTCAATCAGGGGATTGGTTCGACGGTGACGCGCAGCTATGCAATAATGGGGCTGCAGTGTGGCAGTCGACTGAAAGTGTCAGCTGCAGAGGCAGACAGTCGTCGGTTGCGAGAGTCTGTGCGGCAAGTGCAGGCCAGCACGATGGAGGCCCGTCGGGCACGAAAGGTTGCTCGAACAATGGCTCGAGATGCCTCCACCTATGCACCTGGGGCGTTTTAGGGATTTTGCTGTGCTCCAGTGACCTTTACATATGCTCCAGTGAACTTTACATATGCTCCAGTGAACTTTACATATGCTCCAGTAAACTTTATCTGTATGAACTATGGACTGGTGTGCTATTTTCCAGACGTTTTTCTGTTTGGTACATTTATTGTGATAAGTTGCTTAGTTTGTGATATATTTTTATTATTTTACATTGCCAATGACTCTGAACTGTGCCTTTTGATCAATTATACATTCAGTAATGTGTGTGCAAAGTTTCAATCATCTAGGTTGCTTTTCAGATGTTGAAATGTATGTGCCAATGTACATAAACTTTGAACGCGATTTTCTCAAAAACATGTTTTGCCTCACACCTACTGCCTCCCGTGTCACTTATCTCGGCTATTGTTTGACAGAATTGCCTGAAACTTTCCACAGTGTTTCTTGATAGTATACTCTTGAAAACTATGTAGTAACTTTTTAGAAAACATTACCTATATTTTATATAATGAACCATCAATGTAAAATTTCATGATGAAAAAATACATTCAGATGTAAAAAAATCCTTAAAAAAAAGTTTTTGGAAAACTAAGAAAGTCAACAGACTGTTTTCATTAGGGTTATGTGGAGTAACTACACAAAAAATTTGAGCCCTCTAAACCCAATGGTTACTGATATAAGTCACACGCAACATTTAATCCAAGCTGCCTACCGTGGAAATTCACAGCATTACTGTTACCTGCACTTGCAATCTCTGAAAGTTTCAGCTCTGTAGGTTCAGTGATAATGAAATAAGAAAATAAAATGTGTTTAGACCCAAGCGACGCCTTAAGTGCCTCTTTGTATTTTGCATATTCTTCGTCCTTTCTGGTACGCCTATAAACCCTCCACATAGTTTGTTTTAGCATTATTTTTCTAATAGCCTCTTTTGCAAGTGTTTCTTTCTACACCGTTTTCCTTGTTTTTGGAAGGGAACAAATTTATCGATGATACTCTCAATTTCATATTTTAGAATATTCCAACATTCAATTGCGGTCTTATTCATCAGCATGTTATTCCAATCTAGCTTTGCTAAGTATTTTCTCATATCTTTGTAGTTACCTTTGTGGAAGTTTCTCTTGTACGTTTTCTTATTTTTACATTGATGTCAAAATGTATTTGATTATGGTCACTATTACCCAATGGTTCAAATATTTTTACATTGTCCACTAATTCTTTTTGTGATGACAAAACTATATCTAATACATTTTCTCCCCTGGTTGGTTCTAGTACGTGCTGAGTAAGAAAGCTATCCTGGATTAAAAATAGAAATTGTTGGTCCTCAATCCCTGTGCTCTCTAGAGAATTCCATTGTATGTGTCCATGGTTAAAATCTCCCATTATGATACATTCCCCTTTACTAACTTCCTTTATAGCGTTTTTATTTTTGTGTTGTCCTCTTCGTTTATGTTTGGATTTCGGTAAACTAATTCAATAGTTAATTTTGAATTTCCTGAAACAATTTTGCACCAAACAGCTTCATTGCAATCTGCTTCCCTTTCTAGTTTTATTTCATAAGCCTGAATAGATTCTTTAACATATAAAATAACTCCCCCGCCCCTTCTTCCTATTCGATCTTTCCTAAACATTACATATCCTGTCAGTCCTAATTCAGCATCTGTTATATCTATGTTGGCCCATGATTCAGTTATACCAATTATGTGAGGGTCAATATCTTCTACCATAATGTTTAATTCGTTTTTCTTATTTACTATGCTCCTTGCATTTAAACATACGCATCTATAACCTTTTTCAGAGATGTTTTTCGGATGATTTGATATTGGTTTATCTGTGCTAGTGGCCTCTTGTTCTGCTTGAGACACCTCTAGGTAACCCCCCTGCACTTCTAGTTTAAAGAATGTTTACTTCCAAAAATATTTGTCATTGTACCCAAGTCACTATCTACTGCTGCTGAAAGTTTGTCCGCGAATACTGCCGCCCCTCTTTCCACTTAAATGAAGCCCATCCTTCATGTACATATCAGCCCTCCCAACAAAACTTCCCCATAAATCACCTGATCGACAAGTTCAGTAGGTTGAAGGCTAAAGGTCGGCTCCATACTGACTGCAGGGATCTACTTACCAATTTGTTTTGCTATTTGAGCAAAAGTACACACTTTTTATTAAATTAACTGTGGATATATTCTTACACTATATATCTGGACATCAGCGAACTGGATTCACATGCAAATGCTTTAAATGCAACCAGAGTTTTTAAAACACTGGATTGTTACTATTTCTATAAAATTAAATACATTCTGTTAGAACATAAATGCATATTCCATATAGCATGGCATTATATGCAGTGACAAGAATTTGTCATCAGTAACAAATTTTAAAAAGGTTAACATTAATAAGTTAGTGAAAATGCATAATGTATTAAGATTATTCAGCATTGTTAAACTATTGTAAACTTTAGATTTTAGTTAGGCATAAATGTTCACACTATTTCTATATAATGATGGGACGACTGTTGGCAGCCACACTTGAAGCTGATTATCATTGTTCATGGACTTGTCATTGTTCACAGACTGGCCTATAGTAGTCATTGTTCACAGACTGGCATATAGTAGTCATTGTTCACAGACTGGCATATAGTAGTCATTGTTCACAGACTGGCATATAGTAGTCATTGTTCACAGACTGGCATATAGTAGTCATTGTTCACAGACTGGCCTATAGTAGTCATTGTTCACAGACTGGCATATAGTAGTCATTGTTCACAGACTGGCATATAGTAGTCATTGTTCACAGACTGGCCTATAGTAGTCATTGTTCACAGACTGGCATATAGTAGTCTGTTATTGTAGTTGCCTCACTTGTACTTTTTGCCAAAGGAACAAATGTAGATTTATCACTTGAGGCAACACCTGGTACAGGTGTCCTTGTACCCACCTGTCCACCTACTAACAGCTTCCCCCTGTTGTGAGACATTCTTTTGATTACAACATTTTCTAGGATACGGACACAGAAGCAACAACAGGAGCAGCAGCAGCAGGAGCAGCAGCAGGAGCAGCAGGAGCAGCAGCAGCAACAGCAGGAGCAGCAGCACCAACAGCAGGAGCAGCAGCAGCAACAACAGGAGCAGCAGCACCAACAGCAGGAGCAGCAGCAGCAACAGTGCCATTGCCAGGCCCATCAACAACGTGATCAAGTCTAAGACAGTGACATTGTAGCAGAGATCTTTGTACACGATAGCAGGGAACATTGCACATCAAATTGTAGAAGACATAGCAGGGATCATTGTACACCATGGTAGATATAATTGTACACAGTATGAAGGATCACTGTACATCAAAAAAAAAGATCTACCATTGCAAAGATGATTGTATATCATAGCAGAGATCATTGAGCCATACGCAATATCTGCCTTTCACAACTGTTACGTCTGCATTAAATACAATTATGTATACATGTATGTTCCACTATGCTGTAAAATACACAAATATGCATGTACACAAAGAGGGTCTCCACGGCAAACAACGGCGCAAATACTAAAGCAGCCATCAATACTTTTGGGAAGTGATGTAGGCGGTGCGTGTTTCACTGCGAAATACCGACTTCCGGGACCAGGTGTAGTTTTTTTGAATCGCCATGTTTTTTTTAGTAGCACGCTTCACTATGAATAACGTGGGGTACAGACAAACCGCAATAATTTTTTAATTATTCAAAATTCCTGCATACATACATCCAACGACAAATGTGTAGGCGTCATTATTATCTTTATGATGACCTAGAAAAATTAATTTCACCATTGCAACTTTCAATTGAAATTTTGACCCCCACCCCCGGGAATTTCGAAAATCCGACCACCCCATGTCCGTTTGACGGGCCCACTGGATGACTGGGCAAAGTTTTGTCCAGATCAGCCTGCATATGCGGCTGTTGTGAAGGGACAACACACAGACACTTCGCTTTATAGATTAGAAGATGTTACTATGCAGTATGTTCTGTGAAGATTTTATAGATTAGAAGATGTTACTATGCAGTATGTTCTGTGAAGATTTTATAGATTAGAAGATGTTACTATGCAGTATGTTCTGTGAAGATTTTATAGATTAGAAGATGTTACTATGCAGTATGTTCTGTGAAGATTTTATAGATTAGAAGATGTTACTATGCAGCATGCTCTGTGAAGATTTTATAGATTAGAAGATGTTACTATGCAGCATGCTCTGTGAAGATTTTATAGATTAGAAGATGTTACTATGCAGCATGCTCTGTGAAGATTTTATAGATTAGATGATGTTACTATGCAGCATGCTCTGTGAAGATTTTATAGATTAGAAGATGTTACTATGCAGCATGCTCTGTGAAGATTTTATAGATTAGAAGATGTTACTATGCAGCATGCTCTGTGAAGATTTTATAGATTAGAAGATGTTACTATGCAGCATGCTCTGTGAAGATTTGATAGATTAGAAGATGTTACTATGCAGCATGCTCTGTGAAGATTTTATAGATTAGAAGATGTTACTATGCAGCATGCTCTGTGAAGATTTTATAGATTAGAAGATGTTACTATGCAGCATGTTCTGTGAAGATTTTATAGATTAGAAGATGTTACTATGCAGCATGTTCTGTGAAGATTTTATAGATTAGAAGATGTTACTATGCAGTATGCTCTGTGAAGATTTTATAGATTAGAAGATGTTACTATGCAGTATGCTCTGTGACGATTTTATAGATTAGAAGATGTTACTATGCAGTATGCTCTGTGAAGATTTTATAAATTAGAAGATGTTACTATGCAGTATGCTCTGTGAAGATTTTATAGATTAGAAGATGTTACTATGCAGTATGCTCTGTGAAGATTTTATAGATTAGAAGATGTTACTATGCAGTATGCTCTGTGAAGATTTTATAGATTAGAAGATGTTACTATGCAGTATGCTCTGTGAAGATTTTATAGATTAGAAGATGTTACTATGCAGTATGCTCTGTGAAGATTTTATAGATTAGAAGATGTTACTATGCAGTATGCTCTGTGAAGATTTTATTGATTAGAAGATGTTACTATGCAGTATGCTCTGTGAAGATTTTATAGATTAGAAGATGTTACTATGCAGTATGCTCTGTGAAGATTTTATTGATTAGAAGATGTTACTATGCAGTATGTTCTGTGAAGATTTTATAGATTAGAAGATGTTACTATGCAGTATGTTCTGTGAAGATTTTATAGATTAGAAGTATCGTAGGGTTAAGTAATATATTTAGGCACTGGAGGGCATCACACTTTATTTACTTACCCACTAGAGGGCACCCGGTATAAACATCTTTTATTACCCACTAGAGGGCACCCAGTATAACATCTTTTAATTACCCACTAGAGGGCAAGGAGTATAAAAGGAGGGGACACTGGAGGAAGGAGGTCTTCTTCCAGGTGGGTTTTAAGTCGGTGTTTGTGAGGAAGGCTCTCGGGCAGGGTACATGCCAAGGTAGCACGTGTGTAGATAGCACTCGCTTTTTGTGACTTATTTCACACATAAGATTCTCTAAATTTCTTTTAGCTGCAACTATTTTATAACACAGCTATTTTATATTGTGTTAAGATTTGTTTGTTTGCATTTGTTATAATAAAGAGATGTAAGAGGTGATTGCTGCGTGGTCTTGATCACTATTATACTACTTAACAGAGACCTTAGTCGTAAGCTGTTCTATTAATTACATCCCCCTGTTGGCTGTGAAATGGGAGCAGTACAACAGAAGATGTTACTATGCAGTATGTTCTGTGAAGATTTTATAGATTAGAAGATGTTACTATGCAGTATGCTCTGTGAAGATTTTATAGATTAGAAGATATTACTATGCAGTATGTTCTGTGAAGGTTGATTCAATAAGCAATGTACATATCATTTTATTACATAATACAGCTGTGTGATATATGGAATCACTCAGTGTACACAATGATACTATTACATGTATGTTCTAGTAGTTAAGAGTATGAACAGCAGTCGTACAAAGTCTTATCTATGCAAAGTGTTGTGTCAGGACACTACACTGATGCTGGTTGTAGCTGACATTTAGTGCAGTAGTTGACACTATTGCGTGAACTCTGCGGTGTGAAATGTAGTTGTCGTTCTCAGGACCACTGTTCTACAAGCATTAAAGGTGTCAAACGTAATACCTGTATTTAAGAAAGGATCAAAGTGTCTACCTGGTAACTATCGACCAATTAGTTTGATGAGTGTTTTCAATAAAATCCTTGAAAAATTAACGTTGAAGTTATTAAATTTCCTGGATAGTAATAATGTTTTATCTAAGCAACAGTTTGGGTTTCGCAAAGACCATTCCACTACATTAGCGATTATTGAAATTATAGAAAACATTAGAAAATCTCTGGCAATGGCAGTTTGGCTATGGGGATATACCTGAGTAAGGCTTTTGACACTGTTAATTGTGAAATACTGTTGCATAAGTTAGATCACTACGGAATTAGAGGTCACGTGTGTAAATGGTTTAGAAATATTTAAATAAAGGGCAGCAATGTGTTAGCCTCAATGACACGGTATCAAAATATACATATGTTCAAACTGGTGTCCCACAGGGCTCTATTTTGGGACCAGTGTTATTCCTATTGTATATTAATGATATATATATATAATGCCGTAGACCACGCATCTCTGCGTTTTTCTGCCGACGACACTAATTTGTTCATTATTGGAAAGTGTATTAATGAAATTGTTTGTGAGGCTACGGGTACGTTAGAGTCACTTAGTGTGTGGTTCTGACTCAACCTACTAACATTGAATTTGAGTAAAACTTGCTATACAATATTTAAACTAAACTAGATGCGCAGGGAGAACTGACAGAGAAAACTCAAAGGAGTACTACTACAGATACACATCCAAAGAAATGTTCACCAATAATTTCGGACAATGAACTTAAATGTGTATGCTTAAATGCCAGGAGCATAGTAAATAAAAAAAGTGAGTTAGACATTATGGTAGCAGATATTGATCCTCATGTAATAGGCATCACAGAATCATGGGCAAATAAAGATGTAGATGCTGAGTTAGCACCGACAGGCTATGTAATGTTTAGGAAGGATAGACGAGAAAGAAGGGGAGGTGGAGTAATTTTATATATTAAAGAATCTATCCAAGCATATGAAATAACACTGAAAAGTTAAGCAGATTGTGAGGAAGCAATTTGGTGTAACATAGTTACCAGGAACTCAACATTAACAATAGGAGTAGTTTATTGTAGTCTTAACATAGGACAAGAGGAAGATGTAAAATTACAAAAGGCAATAAGGGAGGTGAGCAAGGGGAAATGTGTTATAATGGGTGATTGTAACCATGGCCATATACAGTGGGAATCATTAGAGAGTGCTGGAGGTGACGACCATCAGTTTCTACTTCTAACACAGGATTGTTTTCCTTACTCAACATGTCTTGGAACCAACCTGAGGTGGGAATGTGTTAGATTCAATTTTGTCTTCTCAAAATGAATTAGTTGACAATGTTAAAGTACACGAACCTTTGGGTTCAAGTGACCATAACCAAATCCATTTTAATATAAAAGTAAAAACAGGGAATACATATAAAAAACAATGGAGGAGGAACTTCAACAAAGGCAAATATAAAGAGATGAGAACATATCTAGCAAATATAGATTGGAATAACTTGCTGAAGAACAAGACAGCAACAGAATGCTGGACTTGTTTAAAATATGAGATTGAGGGCATTATTGAGAAATTTGTTCCGTTAAGAAAACAAGGGAAAAGGTCCAGGAAGAAACACCTGGCAAAAGAGGCTATTAGAAAAATTGCTCACAAACAGATGCTGTGGAGGGTATATAAACACACTGGAAATGTAGAAGACTACACAAACTACAAAGAGGCACTTAACCTAGCTACAACTGAAATTAGAAAATCTAAAAGCACCTTTGAAAAAAATTGGCAGGTAATATAAAAAATTACAGCAAGAGTTTCTATGCTTATGTAAGGAGCAAACAGAAAGTTCGAGATAAGGTCGGACCACTGGAAAACAACAGTGAAAACATAATTTCAGACGGGTTTCAATGGCAGAGGTCCTGAATGAGTATTTCAGCTCAGTTTTTACCACAGAATATATCAGCTCACTTCCAGTTCCATTTACTAAATTTGAGGGCAATAAATCAGAACATTTGGGGCAGTTATTTGTAACTCCTGAAATGATAGCAAAGAAAATTAAGAAGATGAAAGATAATAAATCACCTGGAGTTGATGGAATACCACCAAAACTGCTCAAGGAAATTGTTGAGCAAATCAGTACACCACTAGCAAATGTGTTTAACTTGTCACTAGAAGAAGGAATAGTTCCTTCAGAATGGAAAGAAGCAAACATTACACAGCTATTTAAGAAAGGATCGAGGAACAAACCAGAAAATTACAGACCAGTGAGTTTAACATCAGTTGTATGTAAATTACTCGAAACATTAATTACAGACAACATGGTGGAATTCCTTGTAAAACATAAATTAATAAATACATCTCAACATGGGTTCCTAAAAGCAAGGTCATGTCTAACCAATCTCTTATGTTTTTTGGAAGAAATTACGAAGTGGGTAGATGACGGATCACCAGTGGATGTTGTATATTTAGATTTTCAGAAAGCTTTCGATAAAGTGCCACATCAAAGATTGTTACTTAAACTAAAAGCCCATGGTATAGGTAATGATGTAATAAACTGGATAGAAAAGTGGCTTACACACAGAAGACAGAGAGTAATAGTAGATGATGAGATTTCAAACTGGAAATCTAACAAATTACTGAAATTTGCAGATGACACAAAAGTATTCAGAAAGGTTACTAATGATACAGATAAACAAAGTTTACAGGATGATCTAGATAAATTAGTTAAATGGTCAGAAAAATGGCAAATGTTATTCAATTTTAGGAAGTGTAAATGCATACACATAGGACATGGAAACATGGACGAAGAATATAAAATGGGGGATGCTGTACTAGGTAGAACCACACAAGAAAAGGACTTAGGTGTAACATTTAGTACTGACATGAAAGTTTCAGAGCAATGTGGGATTGCTGCTTCGAAAGGAAATAAAATTCTAGGGCTAATTAGGAGAACTATCACGTATAAGGAGAAACAGCTAATTGTACCCCTGTACAAAGCAATAGTTAGACCACATTTGGAAGATTGTATACAAGCATGGAGGCCGTATCGTAAAAAGGACATAGACAAGCTAGAAAGAATACAACGAAGAGCAACTAAAATTATTCCAGAATTAAGAGACCTTAGTTATGAAAGCCACTTATTACAATGTGGTTTGACAACACTAGAGACCAGGAGACTAAGAGGAGACCAAACAGAAGTGTTTAAAATAGTGAACGGTTGTGAGGATGATGATAGGAATATGTTCTTCAAACTTAAAGAAGGCAGTAGAACCAGAAGAAACAAAGCAGCATTAGTTAAGGAGCAGTGTAGGTTGGACATGAGAAAGTACTCTTTCTCACTGAGGGTGATAAATGAATGAAACAAACTGCCAAATGATTGTTAATGCTAGTAGTGTGAATATGTTTAAAAATAGAATTGACAGATATTTGATAAGAGCGGGCTACACATAGATGATAAAATTGTTGGACTCTCGATAAGCCAATGGCTTCCTTGTCCACTTGCCATCTGGAACTTGTTGTTTGGGATGGCAATCTTGTTAAATCTTGTTAAATTTGGTAGACATCTGTATGGTACAAGTGTACCATTATTGTTACATGATAAACAAATTGAATTGGTTAAATCAGCCAAATATCTTAGCATCTACCTGGACTGTAAACTATCATGGTATGAACATATTAATGAACTTTGTATGCAGTTATCTAAGTTATCCGGTGTATTTCATCTTATTGCCTCGTTCAAAAGCGCATATAGGGTAAGGCAATTATATTATGCCTACGTATTTTCCCATATTAATTATGGGATTGAATTATACGGGGTAGCGTCTAGAACAAACTTAGCAAAAATACAACTTCTCCAAAATTTCTTACTTAAACCATTAGCTAAACGTAAATGTCGCGATAGCGCCACTGCGCTACACCGGGAACTCAATATTGTAAAAGTTAGTGAATTATATACATTTAACAGTTTTATATTTGTATATAAACAGCACAGTAATCTACTCCCTTGTTTTTTCAATCAGTTTTATTAACTCTTTGAAATTAACAGAGGCACGACTCTGGAATAAGCTACAAGTGGACGTAAAAAAAATCGTTAAACATTTATTACGTACAAAACCAGAAAATGGTTTTGAATAATTAATAATGCAGATGCTCCGCTATATATGCGTTTTATAAAATAAAACATATGCAGCAACAAATCCTTTTTTAATCTTATGGTTGCTCGTACATACATTATAATTAATGAGTATTATCTTTATGTAAAAGTTTTTATTTGTGAGTTTACTAGTTTGATATAACTGGCTACCAGCCCGATAAGTTTATACTTTTCTGGTAGCCACCTCATCTTTATTGTTTTTGTTTTGCTTTATATTGTGCCTGATGATGATGAGGAAATAAATTTACTTACTTACTGACTGACTGACTGACTTACTTACTATAATTACCCAGGAAGAATATTCTGACTGGCATCCATCGTGGAGTCCAAGCACGAATCAGACTGGCGATACCCGGCGCCATCGACACTCACTGCAATGGACACAATGCTAACTTGGCTATTGTGTGTACATGCCAGAGCCACTAGTGATAAGTATGATGGACACAGTCCAACAGATCGCATTTTCCTTCAACTACTCAGCCAAAAGTTTGCAACGTGAGAACGTGTCCGCTGACACGCCCAGTCTGTGTTGAGGGTGATGTATCTGCCGTTCACGGGCCACTTGCTGCAGGAAATGTAGAGTATTAGTAGTCCAGGATCGCTGTGTGGTCCAATACCTCAGAAATAAAATTAAGTCCTTATTATACACATATGATATACTGAAGGTTCACATCCGCCTTTTGCTGTTATGACTGCACACATATATGTGTGTGTATATATATATATGTGTGTGTATATATATATATGTGTGTGTATATATATATATATATATATATATATATATATATATATATATATATATATATATATATATATGTGTGTGTGTGTATATATATATATATATATATATATATATATATATATATATATATATATATATATATATATATATATATATATATATATATATATATATATATATACACACACACACATATATATACCGCAACGTTCCGAAGCCATGACATTGGATTCATCGTCGGGGGTATTTGCGTATGCCGGGTTTCGCTAGAAAGTATCCTTTTTTCGACATCGAAAGAGGCGTTTAAATCCACGCTGATATTTTGAGTATTGCGTAGATTTTAAACGAATAAAAGGAAAGTGTTTGACCCCAGTTGGTGTGCGTACAACGAAGAAGTGAGTAAAATTCTGACACAGGTGTCGGTATTAGCTATAATGAGTTGACACATATATAGCAGGATATATATATATATATATATATATATATATATATATATATATATATATATATATATATATATATATATATATATATATATATATATCCTGCTATATATGTGTCAACTCATTATAGCTAATACCGACACCTGTGTCAGAATTTTACTCACTTCTTCGTTGTACGCACACCAACTGGGGTCAAACACTTTCCTTTTATTCGTTTAAAATCTACGCAATACTCAAAATATCAGCGTGGATTTAAACGCCTCTTTCGATGTCGAAAAAAGGATACTTTCTAGCGAAACCCGGCATACGCAAATACATATATATATATATATATATATATATCCTGCTATATATGTGTCAACTCATTATAGCTAATACCGACACCTGTGTCAGAATTTTACTCACTTCTTCGTTGTACGCACACCAACTGGGGTCAAACACTTTCCTTTTATTCGTTTAAAATCTACGCAATACTCAAAATATCAGCGTGGATTTAAACGCCTCTTTCGATGTCGAAAAAAGGATACTTTCTAGCGAAACCCGGCATACGCAAATACCCCCGACGATGAATCCAATGTCATGGCTTCGGAATGTTGCGGTCTTTCGTTTGATCCAGTAACCCGACTCGCTGCGACGCGTGCCATGTCAACAGCCCTGTATAATCACCGGCATATCCATTGCTACCCACCGCTATTCAGTTGGCAGGCAGCCATTTAGTCTATTGTAGTTGAACTGCAGGGCGCTCGCTGCATTGAATAACTGTGCCTCTAGTTGTGACAAGATTCTTAGATAAGATTTAATGTAACTGTCACTCAGAGCTACAAGATGGAATGTGGACACGAAAGCGTTTTTCTTATGGGTATCATCCGCCCGTGTCAGATATTTGTCAAATCGAATTATGGATATACAACTATACCGCTGGATTTCCCTCCCTCCCTCCCTCCCTCCCTCCCTCCCTCCCTCCCTCCCTCCATCCCTCCATCCCTCCATCCCCCTCCCCCCTCCCTCCATCCCTCCCTCCCTAAGCCAATGGCGGCGAGGATGTCCCACTCCAGTCACTGCTCTACTAATGATATCATAAAAATCACTGCTCTACTATTGATATCATAAAAATCTATTCAGTGCATGATCTTCCGCTCGTTGAGTCGCTTGTTCTTTCCTAAGTCCTTTCTCCGTGCATTTCGTTGTTCGTTGTAAAAGAATTTTCTTGTAAAAGAAAATCTACCGTCACCAAATGCGAACAATCATCTCACGGAATCATCGCTACACAAACGAGATTCTCGCTGGATGATGTCGGTGTGCTCCCGTAACCCTTATGGCAGTATACGATCGTATTCCACTATACATACCATGGTGTTTCGAAACAGGTAAACCACGGTAAAATACCATGATATACCACGGAAACCATGGTTTTTTTAAACAGGTAATCCATATTATGCCTTACATTTACCGTACACAATATATGAACAAGCACGGTCTACCATGGTTTACCATGTAATACCATGTACTGTAACGAAATACTTTGGTATACCATGTCATTCCATGGTATATTTTCATAAGGGAACTGAGACTCGCAGTTCACCGCAGTGACCTAGTGGGGATTAAACTCCCACCTCTCACCTGTTTGGGGGTCAACCTCCTATAATGTTAGGGTCAACATCCCACCTCCCACTTACGAGGTGTGCGTCAAGGGGGTCCTAATCTCCTATCTAGCTCCCATGATTTTTTTGGGGGTTGGGGTCTTAACATATCCAACGTATGAGGGATGCGGTAGGGGTTCCAACCTCCCATTTTAGGGTCAACATCCCACTTGCACTTTACTTTCAGAAGACGGTAACTACACGTTTTTCTCTCCCCTACAATAGGTCGAAGAATCAAACATGCACGAATTGATTTTTTTTTTAAACAACATACTTTGTTTTGAAGAAAAAAATTGCCCACGGTGCCCCGACCCCGGCGCACCGTGGAAATCGTCCGGGGTACCATGGGCGTAACTGCTTAATTTGTTTAGCTCTAGGCGTACATAAGAACACCTGATCCCTGATGATGGACTTAACGATCCGATTTTTGCCGGTCTACTTTGGGTTTTCGTATTTTCAACTGTTTACTAGGAACAACAGCAACAATATCTCACATTGATACATTTTGCACTCTATATCAATGCATATGCACGTCAAAATCGTCTAAAATGCTGTGTCCACTTTTGACTTTAACACTTTCAACATGTGCTAAAAAATATTTGTAAACTGTTCCATCCATGGGCCATCACAATTAAATAACCTATAAACTCCTTGACATCTTTATGCTGGTAAATTAAAATTAATTTGGACATGAACATAATAAAATACATTGGTCCACCGATTCCTGTCCATTGGTTATGCACTGGACTTATCCAATTATATAGATACTTTATAAGCAATACAGAACCTTACATATGGTTATTTAAGTTACACAATCATTCGCCTCATATCATTAAAAGCAATAGACGCCTGCGGACTTTCATAAATGCTTTGTAGTCGCCCGCTTGGGGTAGGGGTAGTGTGTCGCGTTAAGGAAATAACTTAGTGTAGGGTGGGGTAAGGAGTCCCTCTTAAGGGAAAATGGCTACGGCTATTCACAGGCGTATTATTTTGAGGTATCTACGCTTGCATACGATTGTTATGTGGTTGTAGTAAGTAATGCCAAAAATATTAGTGACGATCGATAACACCAGAGAATGTTCACCTTCACCTTCCTTCACCTTCACCTTCCTTCACTTACTTACTTACCCAGGAAGAACATTTGAAAAAAAATTGGCAGGTAATATAAAAAATGACAGCAAGAGTTTATATGCTTATGTAAGGAGTAAACAGAAAGTTCGAGATAAGGTCGGACCACTGGAAAACAACAGGGGAAACATAATTTCAGACGGGTTTCAAATGGTAGAGGTCCTGAATGTGTATTTCAGCTCAGTTTTTATCACAGAAGATATCAACTACTTCCAGTTCTATTTACTAAATTTGAGGGCAATAAATCAGAACATTTAGGGCAGTTATTTGTAACTCCTGAAATGATAGCACAGAAAATTAAGAAGATGAAAGATAATAAATCACCTGGAGTTGATGGGATACCACCAAAACTGCTTAAGGAAATTGTTGAGCAAATTGGTACACCACTTGCAAAATTGTTTAACTTGTCACTAGAAGTAGGACTAGTTCCTTCAGAATGGAAAGAAGCAAACATTACCCCGCTATTTTTGAAGGGATCGAGGAACAAGTCAGGAAATTACAGACCAGTGAGTTTAACATCAGTTGTATGTAAATTACTCGAAACATTAATTAGAGACCACATGGTGGAATTCCTTGTAAAACATAAATTAATAAATACATATCAACATGGGTTCCTAAAAGCAAGGTCATGTCTAGTAAATGACGGGTCACCAGTGGATGTTGTCTACTTAGATTTTCAGATAGCTTTCGATAAAGTGCCACATCAAAGATTTTTACTTAAACTAAAAGCCCATGGTATAGGTAATGATGCAATCAACTGGATAGAAAAGTGGCTTACATACAGAAGACAGAGAGTAATAGTAGATGATGAGATTTCAAACTGGAAATCTAGCAAATTACTGAAATTTGCAGATGACACAAAAGTATTCAGAAAGGTTACTAATGATACAGATAAACAAAGTTTACAGGATGATCTAGATAAATTAGTTAAATGGTCAGAAAAATGGCAAATGTTATTCAATTTTGGGAAGTGTAAATGCATACACATAGGACATGGAAACGTGGACGAAGAATATAAAATGGGGTATGCTGTACTAGGTAGAACCACACAAGAAAAGGACTTAGGAGTAACATTTAGTGCTGACATGAAAGTTTCAGAGCAATGTGGGATTGCTGCTTCGAAAAGAAATCAAATTCTATGGCTAATTAGGAGAACTATCATGTATAAGGAGAAACAGCTAATTGTACCCCTGTACAAAGCAATAGTTAGACTAAATAGTGAATGGTTATGAGGATGTTGACACAGTCCAACATATCGCCTTCTCCTTCAACTACTCAGCAAAAAGTTTGCAACGTGAGAACGCCCAGCCTGTGTTGAGGGTGATGTATCTGTCGTTCACGGGCCACTTGCTGCAGGAAATGGACACACGACTATTACTAGTATTAGTAATCCAGGATCGCTGTGTGGTCCAATACCTCAGACTTAAAACGAAGTCCTTATTATACTTATACACATATGATATACTGAAGGTTCACATCCGCCTTTTGCTGTTATGACTGCGCACAAAAGCACACGCACACGCTCAAAAGCTAATAATATAATAATATATAATTAGTATAGAGCGATATCAATAAAATAACGGATATATATATATATATTGTTTAACTGTAATAACGTGTGTGTGCTTGCGTGCGTGCGTGCGTGCGTGTGTGTGCATGTGTGGGTTTGTGTGTGTGTGTGTGTATGTGTGTGTGTGTGTGCGCGCGTGCGTGCGTGCGTGCGTGCGTGCGTGCGTGCGTGCGTGCGTGCGTGCGTGCGTGAACCCAATTCATGGCTTCGGAACGTGGCGGTCTTTCGTGTGATCCCTCTGTCTGTAACCCAACTCGTTGCGACGCGTGGCATGTCAACAGCCCTGTATAATCACCTGCATATCGATTACTCCCCAACCGCTATTCAATTGGCAGGCAGCCATTTAATCTATTGTCGGGTTGAACTGCGCTCGCTGCATTGAATAACTGTGCCTCCAGGCGTGACAAGATTCTTAGATAAGATGTAATGTAGCTGTCACCCAGAGCAACAAGGTGGAATGTGGATGAAGCCATAACTACAGTGCATGATCTTCCGCTGCTTGAGTGTGCCTGTCGTTGTAAACAAACTCTGCAGAAAATCTACCATCACATCTCACGGAATCATCACCATACAACGGATGATGTCTGTTGTGCTCCCGTATATGTGACTAGCTGGACGATGTCTGTGTGCTCCCGTATCTGTGACTAGCTGGACGATGTCTGTGTGCTCCCGTATCTGTGACTAGCTGGACGATGTCTGTGTGCTCCCGTATATGTGACTAGCTGGACGATGTCTGTGTGCTCCCGTATCTGTGACTAGCTGGACGATGTCTGTGTGCTCCCGTATCTGTGACTAGCTGGACGATGTCTGTGTGCTCCCGTATATGTGACTAGCTGGACGATGTCTGTGCGCTCCCGTATATGTGACTAGCTGGACGATGTCTGTGTGCTCCCGTATCTGTGACTAGCTGGACGATGTCTGTGTGCTCCCGTATATGTGACTAGCTGGACGATGTCTGTGCGCTCCCGTATCTGTGACTAGCTGGACGATGTCTGTGTGCTCCCGTATATGTGACTAGCTGGACGATGTCTGTGTGCTCCCGTATCTGTGACTAGCTGGACGATGTCTGTGTGCTCCCGTATCTGTGACTAGCTGGACGATGTCTGTGCGCTCCCGTATCTGTGACTAGCTGGACGATGTCTGTGTGTTCCCGTATATGTGACTAGCTGGACGATGTCTGTGCGCTCCCGTATATGTGACTAGCTGGACGATGTCTGTGCGCTCCCGTATATGTGACTAGCTGGACGATGTCTGTGCGCTCCCGTATATGTGACTAGCTGGACGATGTCTGTGCGCTCCCGTATATGTGACTAGCTGGACGATGTCTGTGCGCTCCCGTATATGTGACTAGCTGGACGATGTCTGTGCGCTCCCGTATATGTGACTAGCTGGACGATGTCTGTGCGCTCCCGTATATGTGACTAGCTGGACGATGTCTGTGCGCTCCCGTATATGTGACTAGCTGGACGATGTCTGTGCGCTCCCGTATATGTGACTAGCTGGACGATGTCTGTGTGCTCCCGTATATGTGACTAGCTGGGTGATGTCTGTGTGCTCCCGTATCTGTGCCTAGCTGGACGATGTCTGTGCTCGCCAAATCCTTATAAAAATATACCATCGTATTCCATGGTAAATACCATGGTGTTTTGAAACAGGTAAACCACGGTATACCATACATTTACCATACACAATATATGAAAAAGCATGGTCTGCCAAAGTTTACCATGTAATGTCATGGCTTACCATAGTTTACCATGCAATACCATGTACGATGATGAAATACCATGGTATACCATGCCATACAATGGTATATTTTCATAAGGGAACTGTGGCTCACAGTTCACCGTAGTGACTCAGTGAGGGTCAACCTCCCACCATTTTAGGGTCAACATCCCACCTCCCACTTACGAAGTGTGCTGCGAGGATCTAGCTCCCACCATTTTTTTTGGGGGGGTCTTAACATACTCACCTCCAACTTATGAGGGATGCGACAGAGGTTCCAATCTCCCATATCCCACCTATTTTAGGGGCCAACATCCCACCATTTTAGGGTCCACAGCCCACCTCCTGGATATAAGCGTTGAGGCAGGGGTCCCTATCTCCCATCTTCGACCTATTTTTGGTGGGCGAAACACCCACTCCAAAATTTAGGGGTATTCCCTCCTGTTGGGGGAGGGTGGTATGGGAAACAATTTAAACTTAGATATCAGAAATGCATTCATAATTGTTGGGGTCTAATTTAAAGTTTTTTAAATGGTGCAAGCTGCAATGAGGGGCTTCAAAGCTGCGAGGGGACAATTATATATTGTTAATGGGAATGGGACCAGCCTGAATCCGCGTATGCTTATGTTCTTTTGGCATAGATTTAGGGGAGAGTGACGGGAGACCGGGGCACTTTACTTTCAGAAGCCGGTAATTACACGTTTTTCTACCCCCTACAATAGGTCGACGAATCATGCTTGCACGATTTTTTTTTAATCAGCATATTAGGTGTTGAAGAAAAAAATTGCCTATGGTGCCCGGCCCCGGCGCACCATGGAAATCGTCCGGGATTCCATGGGCGTAACTGCTTAATTTGTTTAGCTCTAACTTGGTAGGCGTACATGTGACCAGAATTAGGAGGCGTAGCTCTAACACGTATATGTGAGACACGGGTGTAATACCTGATGACAGACCTAACGATGCGTCGACGTAGACTATTTACAGCCATTTCGGGGAAACCGTCAATATCCGAATTTTGCCTGACTACTTTGGGTTTTGGTATAACAAAAATGGTGATTTCCAACTGTTTTTGCGCCTAATTTATTGAATTAATCCATGGTAGATCTATTAGGACCGACAGCAAAAAATATCTCACATTGATACATTTTCCATCGTCAAAATCGTCTAAAATGCTGTGTCCACTTTTTACTTTAACACTTTCAACATGTGCTAAAACATATTTGTAAACTGTTCCATTCATGATCCATCACAAATAGATAACCTATGAAATCATTGACACCTTTATGTTGGCAAGCTTAAATTTATTTGGATGTGAGTGACATAAATATGAACTGAAACAAAACAAAACAAAACATGTGTCTACTGATTCGTCCACCGATTCCTGTCCATTAGTTATGCACTGGACTTATCTAATTATATAAATTCTTTACAAGCAATACAGAACCGTACATATGGTTATTCAAGTTACACAATCATTCGCCTCATATCATTAAAAATAATAGACACATGCGGACTTACATAAATGCTTTGTAGTCGCCCGCTTGGGGTAGGGTTAGTGCGTCGCGTTATGGAAATAACTTAGTGTAGGGTGGGGCAAGGAGTCCCCCTTAAGGGAAAATGGCTACGGCTATTCAGCGGGGGAATTATTTTGAGGTATACACGCTTGCATAGAGTCGTATGGTTGTATTATGTAATACCAAAACATTAGTGACGATTGATAACACCAAAGAATCTTCACCTTCACCTTCATCCCTAGACCAGGACTGTCATCAGGAGCTCCATTCACACACAGTCCTCGTCAGCGTTGTCTGTCCTTTGCTGTGCGTAGCAGGGTCGGTAGGTCTCGGTGTATCCATTGTTGTATGTTGTCTAGCCAGTTTTTCTCTGGCGGCCCGTCTGGCCATCCAGGGTGTCTTGCAGGATGGTTTTTGCAATGGTGTTGTGTCTAGTGATGTGGCCAAACCAGGAGAGCTTACGTCATTTCACTGTTGCCAACAAGGGCTCTTGCTTTCCAGCAAGGAAGTCCATTTGTTGTATCACATATTTGTTTGTTTTATGTTATAGAATATGAAATGGAGTTTACAAATGCTTGTAAGCGTCTCTCTGTCTCTGTTGTCAGAGTCCAGCTCTCGCATACGTAGAGGAGGATGGACACAGTGATGGCTCTGTAGAGGAGGATGGACACAGTGAGGGCTCTGTAGAGGAGGATGGACACAGTGAGGGCTCTGTAGAGCTTAAGCTTGGTTTGGAAGCTGATGTATCTGCTCTTCCAGGTGATGTTAAATCTTGACATAGCAGTCATAGCCGCTGCGATCCTTATTTTGATTTCCTTTGTTGAGGTGCCATCTTTGCTTAAGGTGGATCCAAGGTATTTGAAAGAGTGTACTTCCTCAAGGTTCTAACAGTTCATCATAAAGTTAATAGGGGTATTTTGGTTTGTACTGTTGACAAGTACTTTGGTTTTCTCTGAGTTTACTTCCATAGAGTTCTTGCCTTTTCTTCTAGTCTGGTAGTGACGTTTTAAAACTGCTTCCTCAACTGATTTAGCATATCACAAATCCGTTTCATTGGTGTACAAATATGTAGTGTGTGAATAGTTTATGTAACATCCGCAGTCGATTTAATAGAAAAATGCCTATTTTTGTTTCAAATTATCGAAAGAATTGACTTCAGTCGTTAGATCTGATAAGGATCAAAATAGTGGATATCCAAAATGGTAAACAACGTGTGGGTCAATGCTGATCATGGACGTGACCTCCATCCTCTCGCCAATCACTTGACAAAGTTATGAAGTTTCACCAAGGAAAAAAACTCGTGATTTTCACAAAAACTACACACAAAAGTTGGACAAACTAGCTAGCATGTTGCAGTGGATACTAGGTAGGTTTGGTTTTTCGCAAAATTAATTTGAAATGAGACTTTAAAAAATCGATTTGATTAAGCACCTTTAAAGTTAATTCTATGGTGGTGTTGAAGTCTTAAAGGGTCTCCTGCATGATGTTATCGATGAATGTGTTGAAGAGAACAGGCGACGAATGTGTTGAAGAGAACACCCCCCTGACGAACCGCTACAGTTGTCTTGAAATGTTCTCGAAGTTGGTTGTTTAGAAGTACAGTACTGTTTGAGTTGGCGTACAGTGCCTGTATGACTTGTATCAGATATTCTCATGACTTCGTGCCAATACGGCAAACGTCTTCTTAAAGTCAATGGAATTGTGGATCACATTTTTTGGTGAAGCAGATGTTTTATGAATGAAGATCTGCCCAGTGTTACTTCTCCTGGCTCTAAATCCTGCATGTTCTTCAGTCAGTATATCTTCTGTTTTCCTTTGCGTTTGTTCAAGATAACTCGTAGCATGATTTTGCTTGGGTGTTAGAATGTTATAATACTGAAATTAAACAAACTATTGCTATATATAAAAAAAAATTGTGTTTTATTTTATCCAGACAGGCGTAAACATGCGTCATTTAGTTACTCTCGGATTCACTGGTCTGTGTCGTCGTCTAGCCATCGGTGACTTCCCCTTTATTAGGTTTATTAGGAAACAATAAGAACTTACATGGATGTAGTGTTTACGATGCAGCACCTTTATAACAGAGGATAACGCGTATTGCTTAACATGCACTTATTAATTAAGTAATACTGTAATACAGCGTACTCCGAATTATCACATGCCATCTATACGAGATGATAGTTCGTACATTTGAAAACACGTAATTTTTATCAAAGTACAAACATTTTCCACTTCCTAATCACGACTATAAATTTACCAAATCTTGTGGGGTCGTCTTGCCCCCCAGTAGACACGATGTAGACATCTCTTAATTCCCGCGCTAATACTAATTAGTGCCTACATTCGTTTTACAATAAGTGGAACTGTGCACATTAATGTGTGTTATGATGAATATAAAACAGGTTACCCGATGTTAAAAGTGATCTGCGTGTTTCAGCACAACA
This sequence comes from Lamellibrachia columna, assembly GCA_963662155.1. Taxonomy (NCBI): domain Eukaryota; kingdom Metazoa; phylum Annelida; class Polychaeta; order Sabellida; family Siboglinidae; genus Lamellibrachia; species Lamellibrachia columna. Next base: position 18,948,112 of record OY759268.1, read on the forward strand.
TTGAAAATACACAATTTTTACCTCAGCCATGGCCATGCAGAAAAATTGTAATTTTTAATTACTCGCTATCACTGTATGCCATACAGTATGGTGTACAGTGCTCCTCATTGGCATGGCACCATGGTCCATGGGTATGCCCATTTATGGTGCCCCGTCCATAATGTCCCAGGACCCAGGCCTTCCCTACTCAAAATCATCATGATCTAAAAAAAACAGATAAAACATATAACTTTCGTCATTTGTTTGCAAAGCTACCTTTTTTAGAGAATCATCTCATTACACGCAGTAAGCGTGCCAAAAGAATGGGATTAAGCCAAATGTTTGCCACTACTGTAACAAACAATGTTTTATTATAATTGGCTGGACTCGTTTGTATCTCGCCGCATTCAGCTGCGATGGCCGTAGCCAATTCGGTGGGCGTCGAAGTATACCGGAACTTGTTTCGGTGAATTAGCCACATAATCTGGCGTCTCATAGCGTGCGTGGAGCAGAAGGTGAAATGTTATGCTTTTTTTGAAATTTATGGCGTTTATCTCATGATATATGAAATCGAAATGATCAAAAAAATTTAACGCAACTGTCGTGAATTCATTGAAAAGAAAGAATATATACATTTTCGTAAATTAGATCATAATATGTATATGTATATATATACTGGGCGATATAGTTTTCGACCTACTTAATAGAATACGCCGTTTAAAAAAAAATCTGAAGAAACATTTTGTGTAAGAGATCGATATATCAAATCAGCAAAACCTACTTCATTTATTCAATGCAAACAAATTATTAAAACAGTTGTTTTGAGTCAAAAACTTACGAATATTGAACGTCTGAACCATCGTTTTTAATTTTACAATCGTTTTTAATTTTACCACTTTGTTCCAATTATGTCAACTTTTTATAACAACCAGGCTTGACATAGCGCTTTATAAAACACATACACATATATTTGTATTGAATATATAACGTTAATGTAGTAAATTTGTTCTCGTATATTTAACACATTTTAATTATTCCTACTTTTATGACAAGACTAGCTTGCCATACATCTACCACAAAAAGGGCTATTATTGTCACGTGGCCAAGAACGAGACACGCATCAGCAGACGCTCAATAATAATGTCTGGTAAGCATGCAAAGTCGGTTTATACCAAGGTATGTATATCATAAACATGTTCCATGTTATATTATATATCAAAATATATTTTGCTCAGATAAGACTCTGTATCGTTATTGTCGTAAACAGACGCTGTGACGTCTCTAACGCGATATCAAGCGAGATTTCAATGGGTCGAAAACTGGCGAGGGCCGAAAACTGTATCGGTAACTATATATATACGGAAGCAAAAGAAGATCAAAATTCAAGAACTTCCGCTGGCACTGCCTCTGGCCGGCCTGCACTGATTTAACTTACGGTGACAACTTGACAAGGATCGTCACACATGATGGGAGTAAGTGTAGTGTTTGGCCACCTTATGTGTATACTGGTTTGGGAAGTTTTCGCTATACTTAAGGTAACTGGGGGTGGCTAGCGTGTCGGTGGTTGTTACTGTTTTTCTTCGTAACAAGCTAAAAAATATTGGCTCGGCTCACACAAGCAGTGGCTGAGTTGCCATTGATGATTGACACAATATAATGGCAAAGCTTAGGCTTAATAGCAGGGTTGGTTAGCTGGGGCATGGAAACCATTATCAAAACAGGCAGGCCAGTGCAACAGTGAACAGAGTCCTGTTGCTAACTGCATCATGGTGACAACTGCTGAACTGACAAGGTGATGTTGGCTTCTCTGTCTGACCCTCTCTGCCTCTGGCTCTGCCTCTGGCATGCGACTCAATGGCTTCCCACATAATGCCATTATCATTAATGGCTTTATCAATGCCAATGCCAATGATTTCATTTCTGACTGGAAAAGATGTAGTCAATTGCCAAATGGCAGAGTAAAATTGTTTGACTCTCAAGAATTCAAACAAGACAGGCGTGAACAAAATCTAACTTGCCATTTACTTATACTCATGCCCAAAGTATTTGGAATAGTATTTGAAAGTATTTTAATACAAATACATTCATTTCATTAATGTCAAATACACTTACAAATATTAAAAAAGTATTTAAATACTTTCAAAAACAAATGTATTTGACCCCATATCTGGTCGACACCACAAAAATCACCCAGCACTAACGTCACATTTCTCCAATCCATCCTTTAAAAAACAGTCCTTTTGGAAATCCCCATAACTTCTTAGAAACACTGACGACGTTTCCATAGTAACAACCGCATGTGCTTCGAACAAGATATATTTGTTCGCTGTGAACGTAGAACATATCGTCTGGTTACTGTGATTCCAGTACACAGTATTATATCTACCTAACCAAATCATGTCCTCAAACCAGCAAATATCAGGGCTAATGTAGTTTATTGTGCCTTTGAAGCTGTAACGGAAACGGCAAAGTAGATGTGACCTGTAGAAACTTAACATGCTAATCTGCATGATAGTTATAGGTCTAACTGTAACCAAAATATAACGGTTCAAATTAAATTAAAAGGTTACATTAATGTTTGCTGAATATTGTGATGTTTATGATTTTAAATGCATTGCGTCTTGCCATACAGGCTTTTTAACACTTTAAATTTTTGGCTGTTGCCAAATTTCCTCATAATGGCTGTTGCATAGTGGCCAGGACCGACTTTTGTATAACAATTATCCTTTCCATCATTATTCTCTGATACGGGAACAAATAGTATCAAACAAAAGCTGATTGATTCTTCTTTCTGCTCATATTTATTTATGACCAGATTCAAAGATAGCTAATGAGGATATAGCTTAGAAAACATGTCATATAGTTGATGCCCTAATTTGGCAATTTTACTTTATTTTATATTTTCGCTGTCAGCGGCAGCTGGCACTGCCATGGTAAAAAAACAACTTTTTTTAGCCTGTCTGAAGTGGCCTAGTCCGAAGCTGGCCAAAATCATAAAATAAGGTTTTAGCATACACTGTATTTGATTACTATTTCCTTTATATTGCAGCTAATATGTATGGCTACATGTCTCATTGGGTGTAGGAAATTGTAGCCACTGAATAATTATCTGATAGCAGGGTGAAAACACTGAAATGTTTTCTGTTTTGTTTTCTGTCTTTGGTGAAATTCAGGTAGTAATGTCCGCTTGATTAGATGATGTGATATATTTATTATCAATCCCAGCGATAAATCACCAAAATAAAAAACCCAAAATGTTTTCAAGGAGCCATTGTGAAGTGTTCCATTGACCAACAGTATTCACCTCCGCCATGTTCAAAAACAACCAGATACACCATGCCTTCACAGTAACTATTTCAGTGCCAGCCAAGATTGTTTTGACTGTCATTCAATACGTTTATATTGGTAAACGTACAACAGTTCGATTTTGGGCTACGACTTCCGGTTTTATGTAGTGCTCGAAGGCATGCAAATATAATTGTCTAAGACAGGACAACAGAACGTGATTCTTTTGTAATGTTTAATCTCATTGGATTAATTAAAGCATAACCTTCAGCCTTTGACAGTGACTTGCTCTGTTTGCTTAAGGGAACAAGTGCCTGGATAACATGTTGTGTCTGCTTATTGTATGTCCCCAACGAGTAGCAGTGATGTGTTCTATTCTTACATTGAAGAGTGGCCTATTATCATATAGTGCCTGGCATATCTGTTTTCTGTATATATTCATTCACCTATGTATATTCACATGCATACATGCATAAAGACACAGTATAATTATTTATGTAACATTTGTGTCACGTGTTTGTGGCCGGTGTCTTTATAGTTTTAATATAGCCTATGGAGTGCCAAAAGCATTGATGTGTCACACTGTGATTGGATAACCTTGAAAGACATGTAGGGACTTGATAACAGGTGTATGTTTCAGGTGAGCTCATTCTCTGTCATAGTGTCAGACAACTTGGACTCACTGCTGGGCGGTGATTGATCATGTATTAAAATACAACGACACTACCGTTTGTGAAAGGTTAGTGGCATACATTGTCTTAATATTAACGTATTCATGGTGTTTCTTTTTAGAATTTTACATTTAAGTAATTAATAAGCAAACCAAATAACATGTTCTTGTACTTTCGTAATGCAGACTTACTATGTTTGAAATCCAATATGGAAGACCAGTCTATATTCACATAGATATCAGCTTGTATGTCAACTCAAACACTGATCTTAATGTTTAAGCTATGTATCCTAGGTAATAGGATTTGTTTATTTGCATATTTTGTGCAATTTGTTATGCTGAAACTGTAGAGTGGGTTTTCCTGAGTAGAAAAATATCTGAACATTTTATGCCAGACCCACTGTTTCCATGGCAACAAACAAAGATGGCCACCATATATGACAAATATAGCATAGTTTGGAAACACTATAACTCCTCCAATAATTTGGGAATCAATGTAATTCTTTAATTTTCTTGTTTACATCACCTCACGTCATGCAACCACAAAATATGTTTAATGTATTGCCATTACTTCATATAAATTTTTTTTTAATGTTGATAAAAAAACACATTTTCCATTAAGACTACTAAGATCACACTAAAAATAAACATTAAATAATAATATATCTTCGTTATGGTTGCACAAAAAAACCAATAAGGAGCACATAAATCCATGAATAAAAACTGTCAGAATACAGTGAAAACACATTTTAAATATTTTGTTTCACAAAAAAAGCCATTTCACCTGGGGTGTCTCAACTTTATTTCTATAGAATGGTGTTAATCAGTATGTCATTTGATCCATATGAAAAAAAAAAAGCCAAAATGTTCTTGGCACACATGGTGGGCCTGTCATGAAACAAAAAAACTGAGTGAAATCATTTTAGATTTTTTTTACCTTATTTTGAAAGAAAATGGCGATAATGTATTTTGCGTTACCTCTTAGTTTTATTATGTATGTAGACATAATAGTGTTGGGAATTGGTCATGATCGATCATTGGTTTATCTAACCGATCAGTGATCGATCAATGATGTATCAATGAAAGAGAAACAAAACAATTTGCTTTATTTGCAGTTTCACAAAAGACCTTACATTGATTGTATGTAAAATTTTTGTTTTCACCATGTTGAAGTACCATATTCGACCTATTAAGCTTACATGCCATAATTAGCGTAACCCCCTTTATTAATCAGCGGGATCCATAATTGTAGTTTGACTAGTGTGGAACAACTGAAAAGTGTCGCCATCTGGTGTTAAACAGTTGGCACAACTTTTCAGTTGTTCTTTGTGCTTATTAGGTCAAATACGGTATCTACGTAGACATGCATGGTTCACTCGCTCACTGGACCGAGTCGATTCGCAGAGGCGCTGCATTGACCACACTCGCGTCTTATTCTTTCTTATTAATTTTTTCAGTCATTCGTTGTTTGGTGGCTTAATTCATGATTCTGCGTCGCGCACAAATCTCCGGTTTTGTCATTTCAGAAACTTAACAGGTCTGTATTCACCCCCTCGGAAATTTTTACCCCCTTCAAATTCAAGGCATAATGTTTTACTAATTGCTCATTTGTATCAAATAACCGTTGCAATTAGCAATTTATCATTTAGACATTTTAACTCCAGGGTTGAAAATACATGATTTTCTAAATTACAAAATCTCAAGCAAAATTGAACTCAATGTTTGCCCTGTCACTAGTGATCTGCATGACCACTTGTCAAATGGAACATAGTATCAAAAATTATTCGTAACGATGGTGGCCCGTCAGGCCAGTAAAATATGAAAACGGCCAGCAGGCCAGTGTTAATTTTGATGCCTGCCGCATTATATGTGTATGTATGATGATGTGTTTGTAAAAATTAATATGTTCATGTATCATGAACACCACAATTACATGCGCAATGTTCAAATAACAAAACATGGAAATTCCAAAATATATATTGAAGCATAGTGTTATCATTGTGCTTGGTTTATGTCAGAACAACTGACTGATGCATCTTGGAAGCCTACCAGAGGCCAGGGACCATCCCTACCTAGGGCCTGGGGGAATGAAAGCTGACCAATTAAAAGGTTCATCCCCTCACTGCAGGGGGCCTCTGACCAATTACAAGCATTAACCCTACTATGGGAGCTGGCAGCACCCCTTATATTCCCTCACTGCAGGGGGTGTCTGACCAATTAGAATCATTATCTGCAGCAGTGGGATCTGGCAACATCCCTTCCTTGGGCCATCTTTGTCTCGTAGCATGGTTTTATTCGTTGCTTTTAATTCATATTTACGTACTCAAAATGCCGCGAGGACGACCGAGACGAACCGCAGCGGAACGACAGTATCTACCAGCAGATCGCCGTCGTCAAGCATCTATTCACTCGCCCCTGGCAGCGCCGGTTTCTGTGGACTTCTTCGAAAACATCACAACATCGGCATCGACTATGCCTACGGACCCTGAAACGAGTCCAGCCGGGGAACATCGGCGATGGGATGTTGGACTCCCTGCCAACCGGTGAACAGCTTCACTCCATAAGCGTATCGAGGAACGCGGCATAAAATTGCCTACTGGCATCAAGAAGGCACAGCTTGTGCGAATTTACAAGGATAACTTCCACAACACTAACGAAGGGGGCGAGACCACTTACAATCAACCTACGCCTGACGCTAGTGCCAGCAATGTCGGTGCGAGGCCGCTGCTGTCACCTCCGGTAACCCGTTGGAGCATTGCAGCAGATCTCAATGGGATCGCTACCAGAGCACGACAGCGGCATCAACCTACTGGCTCTAACGTTTTTCTCTTGGGTGGGAGTCAGATTCTGGCTCAAACGAGTCTGAACAATGCAACAACGACGGAATGTGATTTGCCCCAGCCGAGTATCGCCTCCATCAGTAGCGTGGAGCCACTGGCCGACATTGTGCGAGCACTACAAAATTCTGTGTCGGCGATGACAACACAGATGCGGGAGATTATCGCTGCACGACACCCCTCCGATGGACCAGGAACCGGGCGGGCAAGTACGACACCGTTATCTCCGTTGACGTTGGCTGCACGAACCGATGTGGACACGCCGGCTGCGATGGGCATGTCGGTGCCACCTCGAAGAAATGGCACGTACACCCTGACTACTGCGATGACATCTATTGAACGTGCTATGGAGAAGTCCCTACGATCTGAACCAGCGTTCGCCGACTCGTACAGATGGCCGTGTTCAACATCAGGGATTCCGTCCGAAAATCTACCTGATGTTGAGACTGTGTCACCTGCCCTGAGATCGGCCATCCTCGAGGATAAAGACGTTAATCTGGCATCACTTTTGATCCTTCACTTTGATCTCGGCGAGTACAGCCGTTACGCGGGAGTAGACGGCTTTGAACACCTTCTTCGCCCATTGTCCTCTGACCCTCGCCTTAACTGCAATCTTACCCTGCCTGAATTCATTTGTGGGTTTAACAGATACTGTAACATTATGTGTGAAGTTTGGGACCGTCGTAAGGAGTTAGATGCTTATGAGGCCATTGTGGTAGGCATTGCTTCATGGATTGATGGCACCACTGTCTATGAATACCACCGATCATTTTCTGCCCGAGCAGCCGTGCTTATCCAGCAGCAGAACGTTAAAGTAGACTGGGGGGTCCGAGACAATGGTCTGTTTTGTTCACTGTTTGTCGGACAGAAAGCAAATGTGTGTTCGCTGTGTGGCAGTGTAGCTCACTATCATCCTCTGTTAGACAGTACTTTCTGATATCCAATCTACACTGTTCCTTCACTAACGTTATATTATCATATCCATTCAATATCTTAAAAACTTCAATTTGATCTCCTCTTAATCTCCTCGTCTCTAGGGTTGTTAAACCACATTCTTTTAGGCGTTCTTCATAATGTAGCCAACCATAAAACACACAACCACCAATTCCCATGAGGTAATGTCACTGGTAGGCAAACAGACTTTCAGGGTAGGCCCAGGGTTAGTGTAGGCCAGAGAGAAGTTTGCAATAACTGCAAATCCGAGCACGGCTGCTCGAGGCAGAATTGTAGGTTTCTGCACTCGTGCCTGGTTTGCAGGGCACCACATGCCAGTGTAACCTGCCCAACCAGGCCAGATAGTAGGAACATGTCTGATAGACACCGAACTAAGACACCCCACAACACCACTAGATCGACACAGTGACTAGAAAAAACAGACACAACTGACGGACAGACTGTGACTCCTACACAAATAGCAAAAAAGGAGACGAACACACTTGGCGGCCAGACAGTGACTCCCACACCTATTGACATAGACAGACTGGAGGGGGAGCTAGTGGGGCACCCAGATAAGGCCTTTGTGACAAATTTGATCACAGGTTTAAGGGAGGGCTTTTTTACTGGGATTAATGAGCCACCAGTGACCAGTTTGGAATGTCCAAATAACTTGTCAGCAAAGGCACAGCCCGAAATAGTCAGTCAACTTATAATGAAAGAAGTGAAGAAAGGGTTCCTGGTAGGTCCATTCAGAACACCCCCCTTTTCACTATACAGAGTAAGTCCCTGGGTTTAGCCGAGGGCACCTATTCCGGGAAGATGCCTCTGATTGTTGATTTATCCGCCCCACATAACAGTGACAAACATACAAGTTTAAATGAGCTGATCAACAAAGAGGAATACTCTCTGTCCTAAGTTAAATTAGATGGTGCTATACAGGGGATCCTGGATAGGGGTGAGGGATCTTGGTTTTGCAAGACTGACATAGTAGATGTGTTTAAGCAGATTCTGATCCATCCATCACTGTAGCATCTATATGGAGTCAAGTGGAATGGAGAATATTTTTTCTATACACTGTACTAGGCTAGTTTTTGGAAGCAGTTCCAGTCCAAACATTTTTGACTGGCTTTCACAAGCGATTTGTTGGATAGCCCAGCATAACTATGGAATTAAGTTTATGTTACATTTGTTAGACGACTTTCTAACTTTAGATCCACCTATTGCCATGGCATAGAGAACGATGGCTCTGCTTACCTTGGTATTTAATAGGCTACATGTACCAATAGCCCCGTATAAGACCATGGGACCTACTGTACAGTTGCAGTATTTAGGGATAATCCTCGACACTGAAAGAATGGAAGCCCGGTTGCCTGATGATAAACTTAGCAGGATAATCACTATACTGGATATGTTCGAAAATAAGCACAGTATTTAAAAGAGGGAGCTGTTGAGCTTATTGGGTCACCTAAATTTTGCTTCCAGGGTAATTCCACAGGGTCGAAGCTTTGTAGCTTATCTCTTATCTTTGGCAGCCTCTGTGAAACAATTACATTACTATGTGAGACTCAACAAAGAATGTCTACTAGATATAGCTATGTGGCATAGATTTCTCATTGAGTGGAATGGGGTGGCCCTCTTTCATAGATCGAGAAGTGATTAAAGCAGTTGACTTTACACTGTATACAGATGCTGCTGCCACTGTTGGATATGGTGGTTTCTTTAGGAACAGGTGGTTTCAGGGCAGATGGCCTGCAGAGTTGATGCTCAAAGATAATGAGCAGCTGTCTATGGCATTTTTGGAGCTGTACCCTATTGTAGTGTCAGCTATACTATGGGGATCGGAGTGGAAGGGCAAGAAAAATTCTCTTCTACTGTTATAATGAAGCTACTGTCCATATCATTAACAAGGGTAGATCTAAAGTCCAACCCATTATGAGGTTAATGAGACGCTTAACATGGTGTGCTGCATCTGGAAACTTTATAATTATTGCTAAACACATCCCAGGTATTAAAAATAACATTGCTGATGCATTATCTCGGTTCCAGGTCAGCAGATTCAGACAGATCGCACCCGGGGCAGCACTCAAACCCTGCCAGTGTCCAATGCCTTCGGATGTGATGTGGTATTAGGTAGTATAGTTGACCAGCTATGGGATATGTCAATAAACAAGTCTACCAGGACAGTATATGAAGCAGGTTTTAGAGCATTTAGAAGATTTTCAGATATGTATCCAAGTGGAAACCTGAGTCCTGCACACCCGACTATATCAGAAGAAATTCTTATCTACTTTGTGGCACTCTGTTTTAGTTTCTTACAGTTAAAGTATTCTACCATAAAGACATCTAGCAGGCATTAGGTTTGCATATATCAAAGCAGGTTTTCAGGATCCATGCTGTTTTTTAAATGGCCAGCCATTCCTGCGTTTGCAAACTATTCTAAAAGCAGTAAAGAAATCGCAGGATAATGTAATTAAACCCAGGTTACCTATTACAGCAGAAATTTTAAGTAAAATGTGTAATGTTCTAAGATCAGGTTTCTTAGGCCCATATGAAGACTTAGTCCTAGAGACAGCATTCTGTCTGGCTTTCTTTGCATTTTTAAGATGTGGAGAATTCACAAGTCGGTCTAACATTTTTGACCCTCTGACAGATTTGAGTATAGGTGACATACAGTTTCATATTCATGAAAAGTATTTCACACTTCACTTGAAAAGATCAAAGACAGATCCATTTCGCAAAGGGGTAACTCTTAAATATTTTGCGACAAAGCAGAACATTTGCCCTTTCCAGACTATGATGGCCCTGCTGCAGACAAGGCATGATATCGTAGCTCAGTCACATGACCCTTTGTTTACCACTTTAACAGGGGCGCCATTGACACACTCTTTCTTAATAGAGAAACTAAAGACGCTTCTTTTCAGTCTTGGTTACAATCCATCTTTGTATAGCGGTCACTGGTTCTGGATAGGCGCAGCTACCACAGCAGCAGCTGCACACATTCCAGATCACATGATATGAACACTGGGCAGATGGAACTCTGATTGTTACTGCAGGTATATTCAAACATCTTGCAAATCATTGCGAGAAGCCCAACAAGCCATGTGCAGTAACGTGAATAATTTGCTAACCATGGGTTTAGTATCACTTTAGATAAGGAGTGTAATCGGTGTGCTACAATATATATATATATATACACGTACACGTATGTGGACAATGTTTAATGTGTGAGAACAATGATGGTACATGCAACATGCATGTGTGATAGTGTTCTTAGGACATATAGCACTATAAGTATGTATGTTTTTAAATTAGTTTTGTACTGTATCACCTATTTACATAGTCATGACCAAGACAAGCCACTTTGTCAGCAGTATGTATGTATGTATATTAAGTCATACGGTTGTGGCATTAACTGAGTGGGTATAGTTATAATTGTTTACTCTACATGTATATATATATATATATATTTTTTTTCTTGCATGAGAAGCTACTATGTATTTCAGTATGTGGATAGAACCAACTATAATTGCTTCACAGGTCAAGATTATGAGTAATAATTGTCTTTATGATACTGCAACAGGTTGGTTGTTGATTAACAACCATTCAGTATTATCCAACTTTCCACCTCGTCCTTATATCTTGGAGTATTCGGTCTAAACACCTCTTTTTGGGATGGCTGGACACCCAGAGCACTGCAGACCCCAGGATCTCTGGTCATGTGACTGCAGTCACATGATCATGATCAAGTAGCTGGCTCAGGACCGCAGTCCAGTCATGTGAAATATCCAGGTCTCGCATCCAGTTCTCAGGGTGTCACAGCTGGCCCCAGAGAGATCTGGCCGGATTGTTCCATTTTATTGCCAAGATGAATAATAAATATGAAGCTTTTATTACATGAGTCGTTGTGTTGTTCTGTCATAAATTGAAGCATAGTATTATCATTGCGGGTTGTTTATGTCAGAACAACTGACCGATGCATCTTGGGAGCCTACCGGAGGCCAGGGACCATCCCTACCAAGGGCCTGGGGGAATGAAAGCTGACCAATTAAAGGTTCATCCCCTCACCGCAGGGGGCCTCTGACCAATTACAAGCATTAACCCTGCTATGGGAGCTGGCAGCACCCCTTATATTCCCTTACTGCAGGAGGTGTCTGACCAATTAGAAGCATTATTCCAGCAGTGGGATCTGGCAACATCCCTTCCTTGGGCCATCTTTGTCTCGTAGCACGGACAAGGAAACATGTCACCAACCAACCAGCCCCCTTTCTCCACCTTTCAAAAAATTATAGGATGGTCAGCATTTCAAAACGCCTGGGGGGCATTCGTTCTAAACATGATCATGATCAAGTAGCTGGCCCAGGACTGCAGTCCAGTCACATGAAATATTCAGGTCTTGCATCCAGTTCTCAGGGTGTCACAGCTTGTCCCGGAGAGATCTGGCCGGACTGTCCCATTTTATTGCCAAGATGAATAATAAATATGAAGCTTTTATTACATCAGTCGTTGTGTTGTTCTGTCATAAAACCATGGATATATTAATGGAATAATAACAATGGAATAACGGTTCCAATAATAACATAACATAGGAATTCAGTGATATACAGTAGGGGTGGCAAAGTACACTGAGGGGGTGTTTTGCTTCACATTAAGAAATTTGCAAAATGTGAAATGCCATTAAAATAAAATTGTTTGTTGTGTTACTAAGGTTTTGCACTTGTATTGGCAATTATACTGAAAAACTTTTCTGACCGCCTTTCATGCACACAGCAGCATACCAGTTGGTAATACTGGATTGCTTCACCAAATTCTCTTTTAACCCTGCATTTTTGTCACCATGGTAGCTCATGTATTGCAGCCCCATACTTTAAATTTTTTTTTGCAATTTATACTGTTTCCATATTGCTTCCCATAATATAAAAGTGGAGAATTTGGCACCAACTATGAAATACATTTTGCTTGTGTGATATGTGTGTGAAACGGTGACCTTGCTAAAGATAATTTTTTTTTCTAAATCAGGGTTTACTCATTTTGGGTATATCATGGTCAGTGACCTTTGCAACAAAATATTAAGAAATTGCTAAATAATGCGTATATATGCATAGGGCAATGTCTTTGCTTAATTTTAAGACCTAAATCAACGCTATAATCATTAGGCCAAAGTCAACACTATGACCATTAGGGCCAAAGTCAAGTCGTGTTATGATGTTGCGTAAAAATTGCCAAAAACTCGCGAAAAAATTGTCAAATGTGTGCTAAGTTTCATTAAAATTGGAGGGGTTCAAGAATTTAGTTGGGTGATTCAGGAGTGAGATTTAGTGGTGGCCTGGTCACCATTGGCACCCAAAATTGGCATTGGGCGACTTCAATTTTTAACTACAGTGGCCCGCATGGCGACTTGAAATATTTACGGGGCAGCAATATTTTGGACGCAGCAAAAATAAACTGAATGTTAATAAACATTTCAGAAGTGTTCGTGACATGTTTGACATTGCAAGAAATGTTGCCAAACCATAGCCAAAGTGATATCAATAGGGAGCATTCATTGTATTTTTAATCAACCACATCAACGCTCAACATGTAACTGAATGATCATTCTACACTAAAATAATAACCGGTGATATTAATAGTCTTGGCGCCATATGGCGCCACTCATATATATATATCTATCTACATGGTGCACCGAGCGCTTCTGGTGAATAATCGGAAACTTGGTTAAAGTTTCTCTAGGCTGGCGCCGCATGGATATATATATATCCAGGTTTTTTTTAAGGTTCAGCTCACACGGGTAGTGCAACATTTTACACGGCCTCGGGAAAACATGTTTTTACTTTTATCAGGCGCATTACCGCGCATATATACAACACAATATTTGTTTATTTACTTTTGAATTTCACACAGGAATGGAGGGTTTTCACACGGGCAATTTACCCATGTGAAAGGCCTTAAGAAAAACCTGTATATATCCACGTGGTGCGCATGACACCGTTTTAGTAATATCTGGAGGTCAAATCAGGTCCAGTGAAAAATCAGCAAGTCCTGTAAACTGTTCAGTTCACAGGACTTGGAGACTTTTCACGTAGACTGTTGGTGTACCATGTTATGAAAACAAAACAATCTCACTTGTACAATTGCATACTGTATTTTATTCAGTATTATGTATTACATTGTATTAATCCTGCCTTGAAAATAAATGTTTCAAAACTTTCTTTTTGATGTTTTTGTTGTTGATATCGTTCATACATTCTATCTTCAAAGTATTTACTTTCTATCATCAAAGTATTGATTTAGCAAGTTGTCTACCTAAGAAGCTGTCGGGCTACTTCACATTGCAAAGTTGGTAGCCCGACTGGCTACCTTCCATGACTGGCTAAATCTCAACCCTGGTGATTTCATATGGAATGATCCTCAATTAAAAAACAAATATTGTAGTGCACAGTGCATCTGTTTGTATTATGACATAAACTAGTACTTTTGAGGTACATTGTATTGTTGATGTCTTTTGCAGAACATGTGACCAACAGAAAAATCATCATGCCACAGCCACTAGTGGTGGTGACTTCAGTCCCTCCAACAACCATGGCGTCATCACCTTCAGCTCCAGTCACAGCTTCAACCACAGTGCCAACTGTAGCCCAGGCATTGACAACAACTGTAGCCCCAGTGTCAGTCCGAAAGCAAGCTGCAGGGACAAAACCAGCTGTACCGCCAAAACCACGTACAGCCCCACAGCCAGCTAGATCCCTAAAGCCACATGTAGCCGTAAAACCACATGTAGCCCTAACACCAACTGCAGCCACTGTGTCACCTGTAGTCTTAACATCAGCTCTTGCCAAGGTGTCCACTGTACCCATAGTAACAGCTGTGACAACAGCAGTTGTAGCACCAACTGTAGAGCCAGGGGCAGCTGTACCCAAAGTGACAACAGTGGCAACACCAACTGTAGAACCAAGGGCAGCTGTACCTAAAGTGACAACATCAGGGGCAGCACCAAGTGCATTTGTACCTAAAGCGACAACACTAGTGGCAACACCAACTGTGGAGCCAGGGGCAGCTGTACCTGAAGTGATAACTGTGACAGCAGCTGATGTCGTGAGTAAAAAATTATTTACTTGTATTTCTTTTATAATTATATGGGGTATATACATATATGCACAGTGAGTATGTGCACATGTGCCTCCGGACAGGATAACTTGGTGGTTCATAAGTGACTGTCATAATAACAATATTTAAAAAATTTCAGGATACACAACATTATCACAGAAATATTTATCTGTGCCTTGGTACTGCCAGTCAATATAAAAATTTCATGATACACAACATTAGGCCTCAGTTTTTTATTTTTAGGTTTACGGATTTTTTATTTTTTTCCCCTCCGATGTTAGACATGACTGTAAAAGTCATGTCTAACATCGGAGGAGGGAAAAAAAATAAAAACAAAAAATGTTTTACTGTTATGTCAAACACAGGACGGGTGAAAAAGAGACGAGAGATGAAGGGGGAAAGGGTTAATCAAGGCCAGTTTTTTAAGTTTTTGTATGGATTATTACAATAGTGTTTAAGGTAGTTGGGGCGGATATTATATGCTTGTCTTGAATTGATTAGTTTCAGTAGAAGTTTTTAAGATAAATTAACAATTTCTTAACTGTTTGTAGATTACATAGTACTTAATATTCCAGATTAATAACATTTGCAGTTTTTCATTGATTTGGTTATGTTACCAGATTTTTTTACATTTTTGTAAATGTAAAAAAATAGCCCCAAAATGTGAAATTATTTCGTTTTGAGAAAATCCCCAAAGAAATGAATGACACACACATATAAGTATGACAGTGTCACTGATAACTTTAAGATATATTTTGGTTAACAAACGAATTACGTCTGCTACACCACCGTGCATGAATTAAGCAAGTTGAATGACAACTTAAAGTGGCAGTGTATTTTTGATACAAACCCTTCACCAATCGTAATTCGATATCGTATTATGTTGCCTACATGTAAGAGGCGTTCATACACCAAATTGCAACATCGTAAGTATTGTAGTTTTTTTTAAATAAGAAATTAAGCATCATTTCCTGGTTATTAATGAAAACGCAATCTCAACAAATGTTTGTTTTTGTGTCAAAATTTACAGTTTTTCACTGGCGTTTTATGTATTGTTGACAAAACATGGCCATTTGTAATATTGACACGTCCCCTGCCGCAATCCGGCGGGGTCACCAGGTCACATATACGTTGCAATTTCCATTAGCGTCAAAGGCACAATAAACTACATTAGCTCTGATATTTGCTGGTTTAAGGACATGATTTAGTTAGATGGATATAATACTGATGTGTACTGGAATCACAGTAACCAGATGTTATGTTCCGCTTTCACGGCGAATGAATATAGCTGGTTCGAACATCGTAGCAACATGTCGGCAACACGTTACAGCTTGACCACAGCCCGGGGCCTACGGCTACGCCTGGAAATAGTCCGTCTATATTTATATTCCACCATGTGGTCTCTAATTAATGTTTCGAGTAATTTACATACAACTGATGTTAAACTCATTGGTCTGTAATTTTCTGGCTTGTTCCTTGATCCCTTCTTAAATAGCGGCGTAATGTTTGCTTCTTTCCATTCTGAAGGAACTATTCCTTCTTCTAGTGACAAGTTAAACAATTTTGCAAGTGGTGTATTAATTTGCTCAACAATTTCCTTAAGCAGTTTTGGTGGTATCCCATCAACTCCAGGTGATTTATTATCTTTCATCTTGATTCGGTAATACCAATTATGTGAGGGTCAATATCTTCTACCATAATGTTTAATTCGTTTTTCTTATTTACTATACTCCTAGCATTTAAACACACACATCTATAATCTGCTTCAGACATGTTTTTTGGACATTTTGTTATTGGTTTATCTGTACTAGTGGCCTCTTGTCCTGCTTGAAGCATATCTAAGTAACCCCCTACGCTTCTAGCTTAAACAGTGTTTACTACCAAAGATATTTGTTATGCTACTCATGCCACTGTCTACTGCTGCTATGAGTCCATCCGCAAATACTGCTGCCCCTTTCCACTTAGATGAAGCCCATCCTTCATGTACATATCAGCCCTTCCAACAAAACTCCCCACAAATCCAACTTCCTCTTGCCTACATAGCTTCTCGATTAGCATGTTAATTGCCATCCCCCGGCAATTTCGATATCTGTGACCCCTCCTTCCTATTACTGGTAAAATCCCTGACAGTATTACCTGCTCAACCCTCGTCTGCTTTAGTGTTCTGACCAAATTCCTGTATTTCTTAACTATGGCAGTTGTACCCTCCCACTCTACGTTATTTGTCCCTACGTGTACTAAAAGAGATCCACCCTTGCCCAAACCCACGATGTTTTCTACCCTCTCAGTTATCGCCTGTATTTTGGCCCCAGCCAAGCAAACCACCTCGTCATCTCCCTTGTTTAAGACTGTCGGTCTTCCTAGCTATCGAGTCCCCCACGAACACCCTCGCTCTCTTTCTCACCCCCTCTATCACTGCCTCAGAATAGCTCTTCTGATGGATCCCCTCCATCACATACTGTCCTCTAGCCTTGTCACTTGGTGGTAGACTGTTATCAGGCTCTTTCTCACTCATAAACCTGTCACCTTTCCCTCCCATCTCCTGGCTAACTTGCGCTCCCGTCGCCTTCCCTCCTGACAACTTCTCTCCGGTCTCCCTCACTCCCATCATCTTAACTATCGTCTCCTTCCCCCCCGACTCCTTCGCTACTGTCTCCCCCACTCCCCTTTCCTTCGATCCATTTGTCTTCCCTCCCATTTCTTTCCTTCCCATCTCCTTTCGTCCTGTCTCCCTACATCCCGTCTCCTTACGTCCTCTCTCCCTATGACCTGTCACCTTACCTCCTCTCAGCCTCCTCCCAGGCTGAAGTGAGCTCTCCCTAGCATCTCTCTCATCGTCTTCCCCCACTTTATCATCTACTGTCCCCCCACCGGAAACACTGGCACAACCCACCTGCTCCCTTCCCACCATTGCCACAATGAGCAGCCTCAGCTGTTCTAACTCCACCTCAAGTTCCTTCATCTTCGTACATCCCCTACACTCAAAACTAAAACTACCCGCCTGGACCTCAGCCCAGGACTTCTCACACCCGGACTTGACGAAGTCCACCCAGTTGCTGCAACTGCTGCATATTAAATGCCTGGTGGCCTTTACCTGCCGTTTGCACGGCGCCATCACAAAATTTAGACTTAATTTGATTGCTACGTTAGCCTTGAATAAGGCTGTTGTTGTGTTCAAGAGAACACTTTAGGCTAATATACTTGCTAAATATGTCTTCTACTAAGCTCGCACGAGCAAAGAAAAAGCCTGCCACCTAGCGAATGCGGAGAATACTGTGTAAACAAAACAACGAAGTCGGTGTATACCAACTTATGCTAAAATCCTGCTGTTAATTCCTTTTTACTGAAAAAGTTTGCTACAACTATGTCAGATATTACCTTATGTATGTAATTTATGTAAATGTATCACTTTATCTAACATATATTTAACAATGTAAACGATAGTTTGGTACACCAGTTTAATTCACGACCTGTAAACAAACTCCCTTTTATCGCTCGTTGAATTTGAATCCAGGAAAAATACTGCCTCCGTTAACAAAAAAAGTTTCTTAAGTTTGTGTATAATATGTGTAATAGTAATACTTAATCTAACAAATATTCCACTGTTTCTGACTATTCACTATGCTATCTCAATTTTTGAATGGTAAACAACCCTATTAACGCTCACTGACTTTTTTCTGTAAATTCTCTGCACCAATTTCAAGTCGCTGCTGCACCAAGATCAATGTATATCAATTTGATCAAGTTGTAGATGAAACCCTGACAGTTTTGTGCCCATTATGCAAAGCGTCTAGAAGTAGCATAGCATAGATTACAGTAAGATGTAATGTATCCTACATAGTTTTTCTGTACACACATGCAAGGGTAACCCATAGTATTTGTAACATGGGTGCCTATTGGATGATTCACATTTAATGACATCAGTATCTTTTGGAATACCAGGGAATCTCCAAAGCAAAGATGATGGACAAAGTTGCGAGAATCATAGAGTTTGAAAATTGTTGAAGCCAATTTACTGCATAAGTTCATACTAGTGATACTAAGGAGGCAGACAATCCGATTGACTGATTAATGTGGTATTTGGCTGTGAAAGTGAACTTTGGAGGCTTAGATTTGGGAGTGAATTGAGAACTGCATAGATTTGCCAGGGCAGCGGCAGCGCGCGCAAAATGTCGCCATCAAACATAATATTACATTCAACAATTGTAACTGTTTTGCAAATAAAATTCACATTGAAATGTTTATTAAATTCATTACTTTATTTATTGGTCTGCTCGTTTTAAGAAATGAACGACAATATTTCGTATGGTTTATATTTATTAAATTATTATTCTAATTTAAGGCAGGGTCTGTTTAAGTTTTAATGCACAAAAACTTTGTTTTATTGTGTACACTTATAATTGAAACATTTTTGTGGGGCCAGTTGAAACTCATATGGGCCGGTTCAAAATAGCACTGGGCCATTAAAAAAAATCTGGGCCAGTTCATTTCTTTGCTAATTTCAAACACTGATGTATGTATTGTAACATACCTTATAGAATACGATGAATGGAAATAGACTTGACCTATTTCTCAGACAGTATAACACCTGGAAC
Source organism: Lamellibrachia columna (assembly GCA_963662155.1). Taxonomy (NCBI): domain Eukaryota; kingdom Metazoa; phylum Annelida; class Polychaeta; order Sabellida; family Siboglinidae; genus Lamellibrachia; species Lamellibrachia columna. The sequence goes on from OY759268.1 coordinate 18,967,515, forward strand.
CTGTGATGACATCAGTGACAGATTTGTTTGGCCAACGATGTGGAGTGAACATATTTTAGGAGGGGGAATTACAGAAATGTTGATGGTGGGCAAAATTACATCAAATATAGTGGTAACCCGAACGGATTTCTGAGCCGACAGGTCTAGTAATCCGTAGCAAAATCTAGGGTGCTTGGAATAACTGATTACAATTAAAATCAAGCCGTGTAAAGCACACTACACTAGCACACCCGTGGATGAGCTTGATGTGGTCCTTTCCAAAAAATGGTCATACACCCAGATCGTTTGACATGCAGTTCTGTACCGGCACACTTTTTGCCATCGACCTGGGTGTTTAGGGTTGAGTGGAAGGTATTCATTGCGATTAAATATTTCTTCGTACAGTTTAAATGTAAGCCAATGTGTGTGATATGCAATGAAATTGTGTCCGTTAAAAATGAATACAATATCAAACGGCATTACGACACGAAATGTGCGGAGACGAATGGAGACTATACTGGAGATCGGAGGGCAGAAAAGCTTGTAGCATTGCGAAGGTATACTTTTAAATATTAATTACTAAGACCGACCAACCCTAAATGTTATGTGAATTATGTTGTTTTATTGGTAAAAAAGTGCCAACAATCATAGTGCTCTCTGTGGTTAGTTTTAATACAGTTCCTGCCAAATTTCCTATTAATAAATAATAGGCCTACATACCTGGTGTGATTTCGAGCACTTTTTTAACATGTTTACCTTCAACACTTACTTTTAATTGGCTATATGTGACCCATAATATATATCGGTAACATGCATTTTCTTTGCAGCGCATTGATGAAGCAACAGCTTGTCTTCATTTTCGCCTGATTGCATCACGGCTGAAACCGTTAACAGACATCAAATTTGTGAAAGACTCTACTGGCTGTTGTAGGCGTCGTATATGTCCACAAAAAGAAAAGCCTCTTTGAAGCCATCACTTTGTCTGCGAGGAGGGTCATACGTCGTATCAAGGATCTCGCAGCTGATGTGAACACTATGAGATTGAGCCGAGGCTTTCGAGTGTTACTTGCTAGCATTCGACGAGAGCACGGATAAGCGGGACACAGCACAACTGGCCGTCTTTGTACAGGGAGTGGATCAGAAGTTTCTCATAACAGAAAAGTGTGTACGACTTGTACCATTGAAGGAGAAGACAATTGGTGCAGATGTGTTAGAGGCGGTACATGCCATGAACGACATCGGACTAAAGACTGAAAAACGGTGTGGGATGTCAACAGGCGGTGCACCTTCCATGGTCGGAAGAACTAACAGAGTCGTTTCGCTGATGGAAAAGGTATGACAAGATGCAGGTGTCATGGTGAAGCTTTTCAGGTCCCACTGCATTCACCAAGAAAACCTGTGAGGCAAATCAGTTAAAATGCAGAACATTATGAGCATCGTTGTTAAGACCGTGACATTCGTTCGCACTCATGGCCTAAACTACCGGTAGTTTCAGCATCTACTGGCTGAAATGAACGCACAGCACCAAGAGCTGCTGTACTATTGTGAAGTATGCTGGCTAAGTCAAGGTGCCATGCTGCGCCGTGTGCATGAGCTCCGCAATGAAATCAGTCTGTTCATGGAGCAGAAAGTTACAGAAGTACCCGAATTCACGGATCCCACATGGATGTGCGATTTTGCCTTCCTTCTCGATGTCACGGCTCACCTCAATCAGCTGAATGTGCAACGCCAGGGAAGGAAACATCTCATCAATGAAGTCTTCCAGTTTGTCTCCGCGTTCGAGATGAAGTTGCGACTGTGGGAGACACAACTGTGGAATGCCAACTACGTACACTTCCTAACACTCATGGAAAACGAACCGGTAAGTTCGGACACTTATGTAGCGTTCGTTGAACTACTGCGACTGAAGTTTGCAGATCATCTTACCGATCTCAGGGCTCGCAGCGGGGAGTTGCTATTATTCTCCAACCCGTTCCAGGTGGAAGTTGACGGTGCACCGGAAGGTGTGCAGATGGAGCTCATCGAACTGCAATGCTCTGCAGCACTAAAAGCGACTTTCAAGGAGGTGCCACTAGTGGAGTTCTGTCGAATGCACTTGCTAACTGAACAGTTCCCTGCATTGATCAAACACGCCAAGATCATTGCAATTCTGTTTGGAAGTACGTACGTGTGTGAGCAGCTGTTCTCGAAGATGATTTTCATTAAATGCAAGACAAGGATGCAGCTAACTGACGGTCACTTAGACGACGCACTAAGACTTGCTGGAACAAGTCTGCAGCCAGATGTGGGGCAGCAACAGCACCAGGTGTCACACTTGGCAAGATGGTGTCAGTTGAGTGCCAAGAACACTGGAACACTGTATTGTTAATAGGACGTTCAATTGTTGTTCACCATCAGATGTTGGTATTTGATAATAATAAATCATGTTCATACGAGGCGATAATATGTACGACTTATTGTATGTGAACATAAATGAATAGGTCAGTAGGAGCTAGAATAGCTATATTCAGATACCCACCATTAAATAATATCCTAGTTGCCACGAGTTGGCTCTTCGGCACCATCACACAATCACCCTTCATGATGAGCATCCTCTACTGACATTTTATCTCGATAGGCCCAGTATTTCCGCAGCTGAGGTGGAACTTGATTCCTTCCCTCGGGCCATCCTTCCACGATCGTTGACTGCAGCTCTGTCATCTCGGGATTGAGCTGGGTCTCTTCGCAATATCTCTACTTTCTGTGATGAGACCTGGAACGAGGTGTAGTTGCACGTCCATCTGTATTTGTGTTGCGTCTTCACATGCTGTCGGGATAATGCATCTGCCAGTGCCATGTCTGCCTGGTTTGTATTGAATTGTCATCACGTACAGCTGTTCCCTCACCAGCATCCTCAGTATTCGTTGCAGTGCTGCTGCTAGGTTCTTCAAGTGGATCATTTCAAGTGGCTTATGATCTGACTCGATTGTGAATGGCTTGCCGTAGACGTGTGGAATCTTTCACACCCGAATACGACTGCTAACGTCTCACATTCTATGTTTGCATACCGCTGTTCACAGTCACCGAGGGATTTGCTTGCAAATGCAATCGATTTCCCTCATTGCTATAAGACTGCTTCCAGTCCTTGACTCAATGAATCAACCTGAACAACACTCTCAGCATCTGGATCGAAGTAGCTTAGCGTGACATGACGACATATCAGCGATTTGGTCTGCTCAAATGCATTGTCATGTGACGCTGTCCATAGAAAGTTATCTGCATCTTTCTTCACGAGGTCACGCAATGGTGCTGTGTGCTGTGATAGCTTGAATATGAATGGTGACATATACGTTGCTATGCCGAGATATTCTTGAAGCTGTTTCACGGTCTGTGGCTTCTTTATCTATCGGATGTCAGTGATTCTTTTGGGGTCTGGATGTATGCCTTCTGTATTGAACACTAACACAAAGAACTTCATACTAGACTTCTTGATCATTGGTTCATTTGACCACATGCGTGGCAAGCGTTGCTTCATGTGTTCGAGCAATGTCCATAGAAACGTCCACAGTAAGTGCCTCATCTCGACTGAGTAACTTTTCCTGCACTTTCACTTGCCTAATACCCATAATCAACTGTTCAACGAGTCTCTCTTCCATTTCAGTTGCATCACAGAAATGGCATTTCTTTGCTTGCGTCTTACATCTCGTCATGAACTCATCAGCTGTCTCTGTTGCCGTCTGTCTGTACTTTTGTAGATTGAAGCGACTCAGTCTGAAGTTTGATTTGGGTTATACATGTATTTTAAACTTTGACCATATCACGTCAACCTTCTTCCTGTTTTCGTTGGACAAGTCCTATATCACGTCAACCTTCTTCCTGTTTTCATTGGACATGTCCCATATCACGTCAACTTTCTTTCTGTTTTCGTTGGACATGTCCCATATCATGTCAACCTTCTTTCTGTTTTCGTTGGACAAGTGCCATATCACGTCGACCTTCATCCTGTTTTTGTTGGACAAGTCTTATATCATGTCAACCTTCATCCAATTTTTGTTGGACAAGTCTCATATCATGTCAGTCTTCTTTTTGTTTTCAAGATTTAACAAGATTTGCCATCCAAGCCAAAGGCCCAGATGGCAAGTGGACACGGAAGCCTTTGGCCTATCGAGAGTCCAACAATTTTCATCTGTGTGTAACCCGCCCTCCTGAGATATGTGTCAACCTTGTTTTTAAACATATTCATGCTGCTAGCAGTTACACAATCCGTCGACAATTTGTTCCATTAATTTATTATCCTCTGTGAGAACAAGTACTTCCTGATGTCCAATCTACACTGATCCTTTACTAATGTTACCTCATGTCCTCTGGTTCTACTATCTTTCTTGAGTGAGAAAAACATTTGTATCAATATTTTCATACCCATTCAATATCTTAAAAAATTCAATCTGATCTCCTCTTAACCTCATTGTCTCTAGGGTTGTTAAACCACATTCTTTTAGGCGCTCCTCATAACTAAGGTCTCTCAGTTCTGGAATAATTTTAGTTGCTCTCCTCTGTATTCGTTCAAGCGTATCTATATCCTTCTTACGATATGGTCTCCATGCTTGTATACAGTATTCTAAATGAGGTGTAACTATTGCTTTATACAGAGGTATAATTAACTTTTTTCCTTGTATGTTATGTTTCTCCTAATCAACCCAAGAATTTGATTACCCTTTGAAGCTGCAATACCACACTGTTCTGAAACTTTCATATCAGCACTTATTGTTATTCCTAAGTCCTTTTCTTTTGCAGTAGTACCTAGAACAGTATCTCCCATGTTATAGTTTATATCCAAATTCCCGTGTCCTGTATGTAGGCATTTACATTTCCCAAAATTGAATAACATCTGCCATTTTTCAGACCATTTCTCTAATTTGTCTAGATTATTTTATAAATGTTTTTATCACCATCAGTGTTAGCCTTTCTAAACACTTGTGTCATCCATAAATTTCAGTACGTTGCTTGTTATATTGTTGTCCAAGTCATTGATATATATTAAGTATAATAAAGGTCCTAATACTGATCCTTGTGGTACCCCACTCAAAACTGATTTCCAGTTTGAAACCTGTCCATCTACTACAACACGCTGTCTTCTGTCAGTCAGCCATTGTTCTATCCAGTCAATGTTCTATCCAGTCAATTATGCCATCCCCGATACCATGGGCTTTTAATTTCAGTAGTAATCTTTGGACAAGTCCCATGTTACATCAACCTTCTTCCTGTTTTCGTTGGACAAGGTATTGAAAATTTTCAAACGTTCCTGTCCAATCCACAGTTATATATATGTAACACATGTTGCCTCATCTTTGTCAAAATGGCCCACTAAATAATTATGAGCTCACAATACTGTTTGAAACATTGTAGTTCAGTTGGCAAGTCTGCTGCTAACCAGTTCATTCGTGGAGGTTCGATTCCTGACAGTTTGGCCACAGTTACTGTTCAGCGCATCAAAATATCATTGTACGATACTGTTTATCCCTCATCCACAATCACAACAAGCTGTACTGTCAATTATCGTTTTTCGACACAGTATACATGTAACATCAGTAGAAGTCTTGCATGATGAGCGTTTTTACTTATTCATTCACGCTTAGCTGTGATAAGTAAACTGCTATTCGCTCTGTTCACATTGCCAGTTATTAGCATTGCTGACTCATGCCACGATTCAACAGCCGCGGACCGTTCGCTTGTCCACGGAGTTTCACAACTTTCCGTTGTAGCATAAAACACAGGTGTCCGTGCTGCCACCATGTGACGTTATGCTGGTACACATAACATCATAAGACTGACACAGTTTGTGAAGAACAAGTAATTGTAGTATTGCATAGTTACATAACCAACAAAACATGAATCATTTTGAATGTGAATGAGCATCTGTTGGCATGAACATGCAATTATTTTGGTTCACAGCAAAATAATTGTGGGCATATTCTAGGTGTCTAATTTTATTGAAATTATTTCAGATGTTTGTTCATGATATGCTATTTTGTATGGTATCGGAACAACTGGCTTCTTGGCTGTCTGTCAATTATTTTGGTAGCCCCACTTCTTTTTGGCAAAATTGTATTTTCCCGCCTTGAACTCAGGTCCCAATTTCCAATGATCTCCTTATTTGGCATGAAGTATATGCAAATGACCCACGGAACTGGTCAAAAGTTAGGTCAAGAGTCATTCAGCCTCCATTCGGATCTTATGGCGAGTTTGTTCGCAAAACAAGGCAGACCAATCCCATCATCAATCCCACAATGTTGTGCAGTGTTAAGTTTCCTGTTTACATTCTTCGAAGTTGTGACAGCCCAACTGCTTGTCGTAGCCCAGGCAACACTGTGTTGGCCTACGGTCATTTCTGCATACAAAATCAAGATGATGCAAGCTATGAAATCCGATGGCAGCCATGGGCCAAACGAACTTAGCAGTCAAGACTGGTGCATCATTGATGTGGGTCAACTGAGCCAAGTGATCAGTGACGTCTCCTGCCCAGCCTGCCACAGTGTCGGTGTGCTGTCAGTGATGAAGAGTTGACAGCCGGCGATGAGATTTGTTGAGTCCCTCCACCTTGAGTGCAAACATTGCCCATACAGTGGAAGTTGTGTGTACTCATCGCCTCGCCTTCGTGACTCGACCAAACTGACTGTTGCTTTTGAGATCAACAATGTGATGACAATGTTGACACATGAGCTGTGCAAGGGGCATGAGACTGGTCCATTGGCATTGTGCAAAATTGGAATTATACTGTTATCTCAATCACACGTAGTCGCAACGATTTTATCATACTTCGCCTCTGATATGACTAGAATTCCGTGGTGGCAGCAAACTGTCCAGTATCTTGGACATGTAAGCCATTCTGTTCTGTTACTAAGACTATCAATACGACACAACAATACATTTATTTTTATATTAAACACTCAGCGTTATTCAATAATTGATGTAATATAAGTACTACGACATGAACACAAATACAAACTCAGTCAAGCACATATTATGATATAAAGCACACATAACCAACTCAAACATGCCCGTCTCATCATATCAAAGACTGCTGAGCGACTGAACAAATCATCCCAACTTGGGCAAGCGTTATGAGATTCTGACCTGGGCCCACGTAATAATTGGCCGATTCCGGAATCGGTCCAATCCCGACTTAGACCCGAACATATATATATATACACACACACATGCACATGCACGACTGACACGCCACCCGGTACATCTTTAGGAATTCCTTTGTGAATCTCTGGCTATATTTTTTATTATACAATAAATTAATGGTGGCATGATTCTGTAAGAACCAGGCCACTTTTGTGTTCCAAATAGCGCTGCGGAATGTTTCCGCATATGCAGTTACTGCATTTGGCAGTGCTATTTGGTCATCAAAAGGTGCCCTAGTTCTTACAGAATCATGTTAAAATTAATGTATTGGATAATAAAAAATATAGCTAAAGATTCACAAAGGAATTCCTTTGTGAATCTTTAGAGATGTACTTTGTCTTATGGCTTGTCAGTCATGCATGCAACTATAAAATAAGTGTTCTGTTCAAATATGAGATCCCGTTCAGATATGGTGACTCACAGATGGTAGACTTGCAGTAAAGATTATTTTGAATAAAACATGTTTAAGTGAATATTATCAAAATATCGAGCTTACAATAAATATATTTTGTTATTGTTTGTTTGCAAGAGTAACTACATGGATCATACAGATTTTTATTTCTTTTAATATTCTCTTCCATGCTCTGGCCTCCCTCGTCCTGAGCACTGATAAATAACCTCCTGTGAGCTCGAGTGCCGTGTGTGCGACTGGCAAGTGGGCTGTTATTGGCAAGTGTGTCCTGGGCACTGCCGCCTGCCAACCACTGATATCCACCCTCGGGCCGAGAACTGCGTGTTGGCTGGGTATATGGCATTGACAATCAGTGTATTTTATTATTACGAAAAAATAATCCTAGCTACTATTTTGTAACCCTCATTTATACTCCGTTCATTGTTATGCTGATTATGCATGGTGAAGATTTATGTCACTATGGCAGTTTAGTCTAAATGTTGTGTAACCTAATACAGTTGACCAAAAATATGGTGGTGATAGTGAGAGCTGAAGCAAACGTGTACTGGAGATCACAGGGTATTATATCATGTTGTAGCATGCCCTGTAAAGTTGAAATATGTACATCACAAATAATTGTTTTAGGATATCAAGCTTGTGAGTAGCAACGCAAATCTGCAGAATCAGCTGCAAATTGTGGAGCAACGTCAGCAACAAACTGAAATGGAACAGCAAAGGGAAATGCATCATGACATGCAAATGCAAGGTAGGTTTATCATGAAAACATTCTTACTGTACAGTAATAATAAAATGCTTTTTGACCGGTCTACCGACAATTCAGCTTTCAGATTGTCTACTTTGCAACCAGTATAATATAGCAATGTAAGGCACTTAAATCCTCAGGGACATAAGCTCAGAGGTGCAACAAACAAGAACCATCAAAGAGCATAATATATGCAAATGTCGGATACATTGTCTTGTCGTCACTCTTCTAGATAAACCTTTCCCCTTATTCATATTGAATCATGACATTTGTAATATTTCAAGACTGATGTGTTTTAAGACTGGTACGTGTTTCCCCTCTAGAATGAAAAGTGGTGCAAAAACAGACAAGAAATTACAGGCCAATTATTCTTTCGCCACAATTTCCTTAAAATGTTGAGAGACTTAAGGTGAGATACGGCAGCTGAAATGACGTTTTTTCATAAAAACAAAAAAAAAATTGCGTTTTTTGGTTAATTAGTATGTTTACTATAAGTACACTTCACGTTTTGACCCAAACATACCTCTAAATGAATTTTATTCAATAATAAGCAGCACCCCTGTCACAATTGTATATCCACTTTTGTTCGCAAGAAGCGAAATCGGCTGACATTTGTCGATGTTTACGCCTTGACAACGCGATCTTTCCTTCGACTATCGCCATCTTGCTTGGTATCAAAATAACCGCCAAGATCTTGTCTGTCAATCAGGCCAGTCGGCATTCCCGCCCTCTTGCTGGCATTCGGCCTACATCGTAATTAATGCAACCTCTCATTTGCCGAGTATCTCCTTATTTGGCATTCGGCAAGCGCATAGGCGTCATTCATTGGCTTTTACGGGCAGCTTCGACAAGTTCCGTGATGCATTGCGTGACCTCGCGGGCCGTGTGCAAGTAGATTATTCCCAGCATGCAGTATGTTTGCTCGAGTTGTTTATATAAAATGGCTTCTAGTGACCACATGCGATCGATCAATTGTGACGGAAACGAGAGTTTAGAAGTAGATATGGTGAATACATGTGACGGAAGGTTTAGAGTTGGTAGACTTACAACTGAGAAAAGAAAACTGCAGTTACTGGCAGCTCAGGCACGTGAGAAACGCCGGTCACAGTCGATCTGTGCCGACTTTGGCGGCTTCGCCCGACAATTTCACTGGTGACGTCGCTGTGTCGATCAGTTGCTTCTACCTCCATGTTCGTGAACGACTGTCAAGCAACTACCAGTGCTACTACCAGTGACAGTGTGGCTGTGATAGCTACAGGGACTGCAGCTATGCCCAGCTGCGCGTTGCGTACGAAGCTGGCATTAATGCGTGGTGCCAATCAGGGCTGGGTCCAATTACACAAAATTATATCAATTACAATTACAGTCATAATTTTCCAAATCAATTACAATTACACTATTTCAATTACAATTACATTATGCGGAACCAAATATATTCAGCATTTGTTAATTATGTATTTTTGCGCGTTTTGCTGAATTTCAATATTTTGTACACAACTGATGAACAAACATAAAGGTAATGTTTGTACATTTTGTTGAATTGTGACTGAATTATACTAAATAAAAAGATAGCCGTTTAAACCATATTTTTATTATATAAAAATACAATGCAATATCCAGACATAATCCTACAGGGCATATTCCAATGCAGACATTTATCCGTGCGCATTTTTTTTTTTTTTTTTTGGAAAATACTAATAATAGGGTATGATGTGTTTACTTTGAGGTTGTAGCTCCTGCTCTAAGCTAACATTCTTAATTGGTCTGCCCTTTGCTTTGTGTGAATTGGGAATGGGAAGAGAGGCCATATAAATGGGGCCTGTATATTAGCCGAAACGAGGCCGGAACGAGCCCAGAACGAGATTGAATTGCTAAATGCGTGGATTACGTGATCAGTATAATGATTTCACTTGAATGTGTAGTGAGATAACGTAATAATGCAACTTTTCACCAAGTGGGAAATAATTACACGTACATTAAGATATGTTTTGGGCTCCCGGAACGATGATTTATTGACGATCGGCCGCCATGTTTTGGCTGTTCCGTCTATTGTACATCACTCCTGACATTAGTGGGTTACTCATGGTGATCTCGGCCTGTATAGATCTCGGCCTGCATGTAATGGTTGCTCCGTTGGGGGGGTTGATTGATAGTATAGGTGTGTGTTTTGTCATCAATAGCCATTATTATATTTTAGTAATTTCCTTGTATATTTGACATATCCTGAATAATATTTAATGACTGCATAAGTTACCAGTTTAAATTAAAAACAATTTAAATGTGAGTAGTTAAACACAACCTAACTTATAAAAACGGAACACACTAATAACATACTCGTCTAAACACTAAACAAAACATGGTCTACATACAAATCACCAAAACGTACTAATTCCAAACTTAAATACATACTAACCAAAAAATAGCCTACATGGAACACACTAATATAACACACTTGTCTAATACAGACAAACTGTGTACTAAAATAACTATTAAAAATGAACTACACGCATTTGATGAGCTGCTTGCTTGTTTGTCGAATATCTCTGACCACCTGTCAACAAAAAATCCTGGCAGTAACTTGTCCAACCGTGCAAAACATCAATCACATCACACACAGCCACACACTCCACACGCAGCCACACACTCACACAGTTAGAGTGAACAGTTTAGTTGATTGAAATGACAGTCATATAGATAAAACATTGGAAAGGAATGATGATCAGAGAGAAAGAAGATAATATTTGCAGTTGATGAAACCGTGTACAATAGTAAGATAACATAACTGGAAAGATAAAATGAATAGCATTATCAAATAACATAGACGCCTGCTGGCAGCAGTGCTGTTGTAGCTTCCAGCGTCTTAGTATTTGATTATCGCTACACCACCGTGAATATTAAGTTTGTAGATGATTCAGCTAATGATTAGTACAATTAGAGATAACACGTATATTTACATATATGCATATGTATATATCTGTCTATTTACATAATCATATATCTGCATATTTACATAATCATATATCTGCATATTTACATATCATACATATTATGTATAGATAACCAACACTGAAGATTTCTATGGTAAAATCCTAGCCCATCTAGCAGATAACAGCATAACATGATCAAATAACATAGACGCCTTCTGGCAGTAGGGTTGTTGTAGCTTAGCGTCTTAGTATTTGAACATTGCTACACCACCCTGTGTAATAGTTACGGGCCGCCCAATAGTTACAGTGTTTAACATGCCACAGTTGGAGATAGAAATACACGAGAAAAAAGAATAGATAAACAACTGTTGTGACAACACCGAGGACTGTTCTGTTGTATGATATTGCATCTAAGCCGATTTACACTGTGGGCATAACCACTGCTGTGGGAGAGCTGTATTCTCGAACCCAACACAGATCTTGTGATGCCAGGCATCACAGAGAGCCATGTCAGTGTACAAGTTGGGAAGACCACAGTCGCATAGAATCGGGATCACATGTGTGGTAGAAAGGATTTCCTTGGGAGTCTTCTTATCTTTTCGCGGAAAAAACTGCTGAAATTTCCACTGCTGAAGCAACTGATCAAATGGCTTCTAAATTTTAAGTCATCGGGTTGAAATTCCCATATAAGTTCGCCTTCTGGGACATTATCATAACCATGCTGGCAGATTTCGAACATGTTGGCAATGGCATACAGAATACAGTCATCACCATTTATCTGTTTGCTGAGAGAGGGAACAAGACAACCCATCACTGGATCCGTAGATCTGGGCCAGCTGGATTTGAAGGGAGGCTGGTAACTCTGAGTACCCAGCAAATAAACTATCAAGCAGAAACACACGGTTGTCTCCGTCTCTCTGAAATGAAGTGACCCAATGGGAATGCCCTGTATAGTGCACCTGAACAGAAGGTGGAGCAGTACGTTGGAATGACTTCTTTGGGATCTCCCGATGCTGCATCTTGTCACTGAAACATGGGGCCAGGGTACACAGTTGCATGCCATTGATTGTGGGGAACAGTGGGTGAGCACATGTAGTGAGCACATCTTTCTTATTTCATTCTGCCTAGAAATGTTTTGTTTCTCATGAGGCAATCAACAAGATTACCTTTGTGAGTTTAATCCCATTATACTGGTAGTTCTATTGTAGAATGAGTCCTTTTGCATGTGGACACACTAGTGATTTCATAGTAAAGTACTATTGCAATAACTTTTACATTCACACCCCTATTCACTAAATAAGGCAGCTCATTGCAAAGGTGCTAATCCTGTTGATTGCCTGAGTTGTAATTGCAGTAGGTACTGAACCCTGAATAGACAAGGGGTCCATTAAACAATAAGTAAGAAATGAAAGTACTAGTATGCACAGTTACAAAGAAAATTTTGTGAAAGTGGATTCACAAGTCAGACAATGATTAAATTATCTGACCATTTCAGAGCACATTTACAAAGAACATTTTGTGAAAGTGGATTCACAAGTCAAACAATGATTCAGTAATCTGACCATTACAGAGCACATTTACAAAGAACATGGTGTGAAGTTAATTTCCTTAATGATAAATAACAACTATGCATAGTTACACGGGCGCCTTAGGTACACAACATGAGAGAGGCCCAATATAAATTGTGTATCAAGTTCAGAATCTAACATATGTAATTATTCCATAATTTATTCTTTTAAATTCACTCATAAATTGCATTAGGCACAACAACAAAAGGCTGCTCCTAAAAATGAATTTAGTTGTAGTGTTCATTGTGTAACACTAAAGAATAAAAAAACAGTGCCATGTAGTATACAATATTTTAATAAATATTTAATTTTCTACCAAAAAATTTTGCGTTACATAATAATGTAATATAACACCAATATTCAATACGTGGAATGAAAGTTTTATAGACCAATAGTGTATTGGAAAAGGGTTAACAGAAGAAGTGTAATATAATATAGTTACCTGTAATACATATAAAATAAATTATAATACATAGTCATAGACGTAATATACATAATGATGTTGTATAGAAGGGTGTAGTTAAACTATCATTTCATATTTACTCCATTTTATTTAGATATAAATTATTTCATATACCAGTACACATCCCAATCAGTGATCACCAGTATTACTGCAGTAGATGGTGTATGAACAGTAACCCACTAATGGGGTAAGACCACAGTTGACCTTCCTGTTTATTGTTTCACACGAATGTAGGGCGCATGAAATTGTAAAATGGTAACTTAATAAATTAATATTATGTGACATGAGTGCCTTTGAGCAGGAATATTCACAGGTTTGTTTGTAGAAGCTATTGGCTGTGAAACAGTGCATTTTTTAAAGAGTTTAACTGGCGGAGGGATTTATGGGAATTTTTCTGCTATGGGCCATGTGGGCGCATGAATACATGGCTATTTTTGTCAAAATTGATAGGCATCGCACGTTGGGGCGATTTAAAAGAGCTGGAGGTATGTGATTTTGATAAAATTTGGTCAGTATATCAATGAGATGATGGCAGTTGCTGTGGACAATTTTTAGAATTTTTGATGGTCACGTTTTCTTATAATCAGACAAAACGTTAACATGGCCACCAATGCAATTCTCAACTGTGGTCTTACTCCTAATGTAAGGCCGCCCACTAGGTGATGTTCAGTAGACGGAACAGCCAAAACATGGCTGCCGATCGTCGATAAGTCATTGTTCCGGGAGCCCAAAACATATCTTAATGTACGTGTAATTATTTCCCACTTGGTGAAAAGTTGCATTATTACGTTATCTAACTACACATTCAAGTGAAATCATTATACAAATCACGTAATCCACGCATTTAGCAATTCAATCTCGTTCCGGCTAATATACAGGCCCATATAAATGGTCCTTGCCACCTGACCTGTCTCCAACCCACCACAACACAAGGGGTGTAATTGGCTTGCTAACTCTGCAATGTTTCACTGAGCTGATATTTTCTGAAGCAATATCAAGCTACAGGTCTTTCCATGTTGTTTGAATACCAGCTTAGCCTTTGTTTGTGTTTATTGCTTCCTGGCTGTTACCAACTTACTGAAAAGGCTAACTGCTAAGGCTACCTACCACTAGCACCACTGACCAGTACCCACCAGACAGTGAATACTGAGACTTAAATATAATTATATAAGCAGGTGTTATTATTAGTCTTGATTTTCAACTCATGTGAGACTTAAATTATATTTTTATTGACAATTCGTTCAGGTAGTTTGTGATATGAAATGTACTGTAATTGATTGTAATTGAATTTTTTTTTCAATTATACAAAATATAACAATTACAATTACAGCAACATTTTGAAACCATAATCAATTACAATTACACAATTTTGCTGTAATCAATTACAATTACATAATTGGAGCCAGCCCTGGTGCCAATGAACCAGGCTTGATTGATCAAGATGTAGCAGTCAGAGTCAGAGATGATAGCTCCACTGCCAGTGGCAGTGGCAGTGACAGTACTGGTGGTAAGTTGTGTTTTATTTGCTTGCTAGTCCTATATTCCAACCAGAGTTTTTCAATAAGGACAATGTACTCTTACCAACTGACTGAGGAATTCTTGAAATAGACAACAGAACAAAATTTTTTAGACTTCAACTTGACTTCTACATACCAGCTATTGTTTACATAGTTATGTACAATTAGTTTTATCTTATCTATCTGAAGTTAGAAGCTGGTAAGTCAATTGAGTATAGTCATTTACTCATCATAATTATAATGTTCATAATTTTATTAAAACAATTTAAATGAAAGTATCTATTTCTCCAATTTCACAAAACATTTTCACAAAAAGTATCTGACCTATTTTGTTTTCTCGTTCATAGATTCACCACACTGGTGTATCATGGACTTGTGCCGCATCAACGGATTGCTCAAGACGATCAACTGTCCACATTGCCAGTGCGATGAAGCTTTGCATGTCAACTCAGGCGACAACAAAGGATTTGCTTTACAATTGAAGCTAGATTTGCTTTACAATTGAAGCTAGACTGCAATAGGTGTCACTTCGAGTTTGGCAGCACTCACTCTTCCCCGATGCTCGGTACTGGTGTGACCCCACAGGGAAGGACCATCTTATGTAAATAGTGTAAATATGAACATTTTGCTGTTGTTAATTTATTTATTGTTGTGTTACAATTGTTGAAAGCCATTTGATCAAAATCATGTTCTTGGCAATGAAAATTTGCATTACTCTGGAAGGGTGTAGGGGTAAAAGATGACATTATTTTGTCACTGTTCATCATATATTACTCCAAATAACATGCACATACTGTACACATATGTTCAAGGTATCAGAATTTTGGTCATCTCAGACATTCAATGTGAGAAAAGCATAAAAATAACTTAGTTCAGACTTTGATGGCTGTTTTCTCAGAGCTGTCGTTTTGACAACGAAAAGTTACAACACTCTGGAAGTAAAAATGCTATGGTCATTTTGTTGGCATTACTGTGTTCAGCCATGTATACTCTAAAAACTCATCAAAATAGATTTTAATTTTTTTACAATATATTGGATGTTGTGTAAACAAACGAGCCGTTTTTTTTTCAGTAGCAATAATAAAAAATAAAATAAATTTTTTCTAGTATGATTGAAATTTTGTTGGTGAAGTTTTATAGGAAAGTACACCAATAATAATTGTGAAAACAGTTTGCTAAAATGTCTATTACCTTTTGAATGTTTTAACTTTTCAGATAAGCCAACATTCAGTAATGTGGTGGCCATTTTGTTTGTTGCCATGGAAACGGGGTACGACAGAAAAATCTGTGTAACAGAGTTTGTGCTGAAGATGGTTGTGTAAAAATAATGATATCTTTGTTCAATAAAAAATGGCATTGATTTTCAATTTGCCAATGTTCAAAATGGCGACCATTTAGTATGTTTCTAGTGTCACACTTGCATGAAGTATATCTCAGGAAGTAATTATGCTATCATCATAATAGTTTGATTGTTGTATGCAACAAAATTATATTTACAAATTTGCCAAAAGAAAATTCTAAAAAACAAATACTTTGAAAGTTACAACAATTTTGTTAAAAAAAAATGTTTGACGACTGTTTTCTCGAAACCACGTTTTTCACATTTGGAAGAAGGATATCTCTGGAACTCTGGAAGTAATTATGCTAGCTCCATAAGGTTTGGCATGTTGTATCCAGCTTATTCTTCCCTACACAGCCACCAGATTACATTATACAACTAATCAAAAGTTTGAAAGTGATATAAGTATATTTAGCCAAAAAATAAGTATATTTTTCGGAAATTACAAACATTAAAATAAAATAATTTTTTTTTAAATAATATTTTCTGGTGGCTGTGTAATAGACTGCATACTGAATTTGATTCTGCAAGAATTATAATGATATCTTTGTTCAACAAAACATGGCATTGATTCCAAATTTGCCAATATTTGTTCAAAATGGTGGCCATTTTGTTTGTTACCATGGAAACGGGGGGTCTGGCAGAAAAAAGTTCAATATATTTTTTACTCAGTATGACCCACTCTACAAATTGGCCTGAAAAAATTTCACAAACTGCAAATAAAAAAAATCCCGCCGAGCTGCCGTATCTCACCTTAACTAGGTTGGACAACTTTGTCAACGCTAAGGATATGTTAAACTCAAGTCAGTATGGTTTCCGTACAGCTATGTCCACATCTCATGCCATAATGGAAGTAACAGAGGAAATTGAAACTACACAAAAACATGCTGTTGGTGTATTCATTGATTGTAAAAAGGCCTTCAATGCAGTAGATCATGAAATACTTATTAAAAAGATTAATTTCTATGTGGAGTTGGAAATGATTGGATAACAAGTTACCTCACTACCAGGGAGCAATTTATTGAAATCAATGGGTGCTTCTTGGAGCTGTTAAATAAAACAAGTGGGGTACCTCAGGGTTCCATTTTAAATCCAAAGTTATTTGTACTCTATATATTTGTACTCTATATAATATCAAAACTAGATATATATATATACTGTACAGATGACACAAATATATTTTGTGCCAGTAATAAGTTAAAAGAACTACAACCTATGCTAAATGGAGTACTTTTCAAATTGTGTACATGGTTTGCTGTGAACAAATTGTCATTGAACCTGTCAAAAACAAAATACATGTTACTCCGGAACTGTCCGTTTGATACTGAAATTAATCTCTTCGTTAATAATCAACAAATAACCATAGTATATACAGTAGAACCCCTAATTTAAGACCACCCACAAATTGAAGTGATGTGGTCTTAAAAGAGGGGTGGTTTCTCATGAGGGGTTTGACTATTTGTCTCATCCACACTTAAAAATATACACAAGTCATTTGCTGTCAATAACGTGTAACATGTTCTTTAATTAACAAGATTTGCCATCCAAACCAAAGGTCCAGATGGCGAGTGGACAAGGAAGCCATTGGCTTATCGAAAGTCTAACACTGTTCATTTATGTGTAACCCGCCCTCCTGAGATATGTGTCAACCTTGTTTTTAAGCATATTCACGCTGCTAGAAGTCACACAATCCGTGGACAATTTGTTCCATTCATTTATTGTCCTCTGTGAGAATGAGTACTTCCTGATATCAAATCTACACTGATCCTTTATTAATTTTACGTCATGTCCTCTAGTTCTATTATTATCGCTACGTATTAGTCATCATTTATTTAGCAACGGTTGCAAATTTTTGCATGCTGTAAGTAATGTAAATAATACTAAATATATAGTAATGTATCATACTAGTTAACCATGCCAGAGTTGTTTTCGTTTTCTTGTTGCAGTAACACAACGTTCTATGACTAAAATTACAATAATGGTTGGGGTGAACCATAGATAAGTATCGCACTTCAGTTCACCCCTTTTCCAACTAACTATTATTCATATTCTTAACTGATTTACACTTTACACAAATTTTGTAGTAATTTGTTGTTATTTCCAGTATTGTAACTGTGTGTTGGAAATAAATGATTGATTGACAATTGATGGATACATCACGTGACTTCAAAATCTGAATTATGATCAATGAGCGTGCACCATTGTCTCAGTTGCCATAGCCTGGGATACCGACCTCCGTCAAGCTTTGGCTTAGCAACCATGTTTACATATTAAGAAAAATGTATCCGAGTAACAAAATAATAAAATATGTGCATGGGGACTTGCAATACTCTGACAGACTGAACAATGGAATTTGGTTTCTGCGATTCCCAAAATCATTCAGCAATCAACAGAAATGTTTGAAATGGATTCTTGTTATGGGAACTTATGAGGCCGCCTGCTATGATCATGTCAACATAGACACTAAACGCACCTATATCACCAAGGCATATTATGTCAACGTATGTACTGGGGCAGAATATATTTGACAGCAATTTTTCTTTGACTGTTGATCATACTTATGCATACATAAATCCAAACATTCAACGAAAAACACGACAGTGTCTGGCAACTTTAAATTTGTGGCCATGTTTGTTGAAAGCTTGATGGAGCCTGCTGAGGTTGCTAGGCAAAAAGTCGTGATGGATCCATCAGTTTTAAAAATTACATTAATTTAGTCATAAAACTGGAAGATTTACAGTTTGAAAATTTTTTGTTTGTTCATTTATTTGGTGATGTTTCATGATTTTAAAAACATTTTTATAAATATGAAAAAACACTCACAAAATGCCATCTTATGTCATTTTGGGAGGAGGCTGAGAGGAGGTAAGTTGACAGGTCGCAGGGAGACAGGACGTAAGGAGATGGGACATAAGGAGACAGGAAGGAAAGAAACGGGAGGGAAGACAACTGGAGCGAAGGAGAGGGGAGTGGGGGAGACAGGAGCGAAGGAGACGGGAAGGAAGGAGACGAGAGTTAAAGCGATGGGAGTGAGGGAGACGGGAGGGAAGGTGTCAGGAGGAAAGGCGATGAGAGCGCAAGTTAGCCAGGAGATGGGAGGGAAAGGTGACAGGTTGATGAGTGAGAGAGAGACTGATAACAGTCTGCAGGGTGACAAGGCTGCAGGACAGAATGTGATGGAAGGGATCCAATGGAAGAGCTATTCTGAGGCAGTGACAGAGGGGGTGAGGAAGAGAGCGAGGGTGTTCGTGGGGGACTCAATAGTTAGGAAGACCGACAGAGTTTTAAACAAGGGAGATGACGAGGTAGTTTGCTTGGCTGGGGCCAAAATACTGGCGATAACTGAGAGGGTAGAAAACATTGTGGGTTCGGGCAAGGGTGGATTTCTTTTAGTACACGTAGGGAGGGTACAACTGCCATAGTTAGGAAATACAGGCAGTTGGTCAGAACACTAAAGCAGACGCGGGTTGAGCAGGTATATATAATTCTGTCAGGGATTTTATCAGTAATAGGAAGGAGGGGTCAGAGATTTCGAAATTGTCGGGGGATAGCAATTAACATGCTAGTCCAGAAGCTATGTAGGGAAGAGGAAGTTGGATTTGTGGGGAAGTTTTGTTGGGAAAACTGATATGTACATGAAGGATTGGTTTCATCTAAGTGGAAAGGGGGCAGCAGTATTTGCGGATGAACTCTCAGCAACAGGAGATAGTGGTGTGGGTAGCATAATAAATATTTTTGGTAGTAAACATTGTTTAAACTAGAAGTGCAGGGGTTTACTTAGAGGTGCTTCAAGCAGCACAAGAGGCCACTAGTACAGACAAACCAATAACAAAATGTCCAGAAAACATCTTTGAAATAGGTTATACATGTGTGTGCTTAAATGTTAGGAGCATAGTAAATAAGAAAAACGAATTAAACATTATGTTAGAAGATATTGATCCTCACATAATTGGTATAACTGAATCATGGGCCAACATAGACATAATAGATGCTGAATTAGGACTGACAGGATACGTAATGTTTAGGAAAGATCGAATAGGAAGAAGGGGAGGGGGAGTTATTTTATATGTTAAAGAATATATTCAGGCTTATGAAATAAAATTACAGCTGTAGAAAGGGAAGCAGATTGTGATGAAGCTGTTCGGTGCAAAATAGTTTCAGGAAATTCAAAATTAACTGTTGGATTAGTTTACCGAAGTCCAAACATAAACAAAGAGGATAACAGAAAAATGCTATAAAGGAAGTTAATAAAGGGGAATGTATCGTAATGGGAGATTTTAACCATGGACACATACAATGGAAATCTCTAGAGAGTACAAGGGGTGAGGACCAACAATTTCTATTTTTAATTCAGGATAGCTTCCTTACTCAGCACGTGCTAGAACCAACCAGGGGAGATAATGTATTAGATATAGTTTTGTCAGCACAAAAAGAATTAGTGGACAATGTAAAAATACATGAACCATTGGGTAACAGTGACCACAATCAAATACATTTTGACATCAATGTAAAATCAGAAAGTAAAAATAAAAAAACGTATAGGAGAAACTTCCACAAAGGTAACTATAAAGGTATGAGAAAATACTTAGCAAAGCTAGATTGCAATAACATGCTGATGAATAAGACCGCAATTGAATGTTGGAATATTCTAAAATATGAAATTGAGAGTATCAATAAATGTGTTCCCTTGAAAAAACAAGGAAACTGGTCTAGAAAGAATCACTTGTCAAAAGAAGCTATTAGAAAAATAGTGTTCAAGCAAACTATGTGGAGGGTTTATAGGCGTACCAGAAAGGATGAAGACTGCAAATTACAAAGAGGCACTTAATGCAGCTACAACTGAAATTAGACAATCTAAAAGAAGCTATGAAAAAAAATTAGCATGTAACATAAAAAATGAGAGCAAGTGTTTTATGCATATGTCAGGAGTAAACAAAACGTACAAGACAAGGTTGGACCTCTAGAAGATTGTGCTGGAAATATAATATCACAGGTTTTTAATGGCGGAAGACCTAAATGGTTACTTCAGTTCAGTGTTTACCAGAGAGGATATTAGTTCATTACCAGTTCCAGATGCTAAATTTCAGGGAGCCAAATTTGAGTATTTAGGACCGTTAATTGTAACTCCAGAAATGGTAGCTAAGAAATAAAGGCAATGAAGGATACATTTACCGTTCTGTTGACATGTCAGTAAAACATAGCAATGTATTTAGACTGTTGTATCAATGTATTAAGCTAATATTAGTATATAATGAAGTTAGTTGAGAATTTAAGATAATTTTCATCTTTTTTCAATGTCATAAGATGCAAGTAAACCAGCAAATGTGAACTATGAGAAAAATATTACACTTTTTAGTAGATATTGCCTTTTTATCTAGTAAGTGTCATTCCATGTTGTTGTACAGTTAAGAATTTTAATATGGATTAATTACCACACTAGCATGCATTAAACAAATGTCCACCCCAGAACTTTTGGGCAGATTATTGGGCAATTCCATCAAATGGTCAACCTTACCATCTTTTAAAAAATGTTGGTTTATCTATATAAATAAGGTACCATTTTGAAGATAAACATTTGCAGTAAGTGGAAATACGATGGATGTACGTATCATATCATTGCATACTCTCGAGTGCCAAATAAACGTGTTGGCCAAATAACAATATAGGGTGGCAAATTTAATAATAGTATAGTGCCGAATAACAGTATAGGGTGGCAAATTGTTCAAAACAAATAATAGTATAGTGCAAAAAAGGCACTAGTATATTTGTCTTTTTTAGCGCCGAAGATATCTTTACCATTTTTACTCGATGTAAAGCCAAGGCGTCCCTAGAAACTATGCGGATCGCAGTGTGTTTCGGGTTTTTTCTGCGAATATGCATAAACTTTATGCGTATTCACTTCACCGCAGATATAGTAGCCGTGTTTTATATCTGAGAAAAATCGGGGAATTATCCATTTTTAAATGGACATTAAAATTTTATTGAATTGAATACCCAAGGCCAAGCCCGTTTCAGGGGAAACCGCCACCAGCCGGTTGCGACCGGTTTGAGGCACTGTGCACGGCTGCCATTTACGGTCGGTTTACGCGGTGATTATAGAGTTTTAACTAATAATGTAAAAAAAATTATGCCCTGCATAATTTGCCAAGATTATCGGAAAATATAGGCCGGCACAAATGTTTAAATCTAATAATAGTATAGTGCCAAATAAGGTGCATATAGGGTGGTATTTTTCACCAAATAAATATGCGTATAGGGATGTTTTTTTGGCACTCAAGAGTATCATTACAAGATATTTGATGTCAAAGATGGCGGTATAAAATATGCTGACTTTTCAGATGAATTCAACTTTCTGAAAAACGTAGTTTTTCATCATATTTTCCTTTTGTTCCAGATTTTTTTTAATGTAGTAATGAGATAGAGTGACATAGTAGTCTAACTGTCAAATTTCAGTTCTCTATGTTCAGCATGATTAGAGGAATCCTGGCTTCAATTTCAGTTACATCAGGCATGTATGTCCATAACATAAAGTTAACATTTTATCTTATTGCACTGTCTAATAATTGCTTAATAAAAAAATACACAAAGTACATTTTTAGTCCATAGTACAGTCGCGCATCATTATAACGTGGTGGTCGGGGTCCACGATATCGGACCGCGTTGTAAGCGAGGCGCGGTAGGTGTTCCCGTATCTGCCACCAGGGGTACAATACCAAGAACAGCAATTAACACGCCACTGTGAGGAAGCCCTGTTGTGCCACACGGTTTATAAAGCTTATTTAGAGTAGAATATTAATGTTAATGTGTGTTGTATCGATTTTAAAATGTCATACTTTGTCGAATGTTGAACTGAATAAACTAAACGTGTGTGGAATTGTGGAATACAAATCGACAATAATCTGCGACGATGGGCTGACTGTATGACGCGTCACTGTGAGTGACGCGTCATACAGTCATTGAAAACAATAACATGCACAAGTACTTGTGGTTATGGACGTACACGTTTTATGTACACCGTACATCCATAACACAATTCTTACAGTGCAAAGTTGATAGGGTTACCATATTTAGTGAAATATTTGAAATACACTGGATACATACCATATACAACTCACCATGTGGCCCTAAAGACATTGTTTTCACTTAATGCTAGTTCTGTCATAAGGGAAAATTACAAATGTCGGAACTAGGGCCGCTGAAACTAGGTGGAACTCCCACATTGTTAGCGTTAAGTCTGCATGAAATACAATAACATTCCAACATCATCCGAAGACCCACCTTTTTGTCCTCGCTTATCTTCCTTAGCTCCTCATTCAATTGTTGGTGACTTAAAAATTATAAACCGATTTGAGATTCTCTAATCCTTTGGTTTGGGATTTGGGCTCAATATATATTTTTTTATTGTTTTATTCAGTACTGCAATTTGTATAAGAATATACCTCATATCATAATGGTATATTGTGTGTTAATGAAATGTCCTCTCCAAATTGCTAATTTTATAGCTTAACTTTGAAGGCAATTTTTAGGAAATATGTAAATATGCTCCTAAAATGTCAGTGTTAATGTAATATCATCTATTGTGTTAGAAAATAACATGAATCAAATAATAGAAATTTTTTGAGGCTGTGTTTGACTAAAAGTGTAGTACGTCTACAGTTACGCAGTTTAAATATAACAGCGATGTGAACGTTCTGATGGCTACAATCAGGAAGAAAGATGTGAAAATACGGGGACTCCGAAAAATAGTATAATTTCAGTTTTATTTACCCTAAAAACTCACTCTTGTTGCATTATACAGGCTGCTAATTTATAAACATTTCATACACTGCGTGTATCCACTAATTGTTGCTGGGTTCATGCTAGTGCCCTGTGCGGGCCTAGAATTTGATCCCAAGCCCGGCCCACAATTAGCAGTTAGAGTCCAGGCCCGGCCCAGGCCCGCAATCATTTTTGAAGCCCGGCCCGGCCCAGGCCCGCAAACTAGAATTTAGGCCCGACCCAGACCGTGAATGTTTGGCCCAGTCCCGGCCCGCAAGTTTCAGGCCCAGGCCCGGCCCATACCCGCAGGCCAAAGATGGGTAAGCCCGCAAGCCCGCGGCCCGCGGCCCGCTAAGTTGAGAGAAGATAAACCTATAATCTTATAACAAAGACGAAAAACAAATAAACTGTAAAACAGACTTATTGTTCTATTAAATAAAAAAAATATATATATATATATGGGATGGGGCATAATATCCTTAGCTCTTAGTGGAGTACTACTCTTATGCTTGAAGGTCCATAGTGTGCTGGATGAGTTCTAAAAATCCAGCACCACCAACTTCTTCAAACTTACGAATATCCTGAAGAAAAATAAAGAAAAACTTCTTAGTGTCATTACTATTAAATATGATAACATTTGTTATATTTGGCTTTAATGTATTGGCTTATGGTTAGGGTAAGATATTTGTTTAACATTAAATTTAACATAATTCAATATGATATTTCAATTAAATGTCACCCACTGGCACCCAGTGGAATTTCCAGCAGGCCTGCAGTCACTAGCCTGAGACAGACAAGTTCAGACGTGTGAATTAGTACAAGTGTGAATGAATTAGGACTGGGGAGAAATACCAATTACCAACTGGGTTGGGTAGTGGGCTAGTGGCCTAGTGGGCACTTGGCAGTGGGCAGGTCATTCAGGTGGGCAATGTTTGGAGGGAAGACCTAGACAATAGAATGTCCACTGGTTTGGTCAAAGGGTGATAAGTTGATGGTTAATCATGGCTTGATTGCCTCTGCAAATATTTCTAAAGTAAACATTTGGGGCTGGCTACTTCCAGCCAAATGAACTTATGGGGCCATTAGATTCCATGCAAGGTCTCAATTTGCAACTATATAATACTAAAGAAATAATTTTAAGCATTCATTAAACGGAATTACAGTTTATAATGAGTTTTTATTAAAAAATAAAGTAATAATCGGTGTTTTGTATGAATATTTTTATTATGTCCAGGCCCGGCCCGGCCCGCTCACACTAGGCTTGGCCCAAGCCCGCTGTGTTTAAATTGTTTTCAGCCCAGGCCCGGCCCGGGCCCGCAGTATGTAGGCCCAGGCCCAGGTTCATGCTAACCAATCACCTTTTGCCGAGTGTAGGACAGTTGCCCAGTGGACAGTTGCCCAGTGGACACTTGCCCAGTGGACAGTTGCCCAGTGGACACTTGCCCAGTGGTAAAATGAAAAAGTGGACACTTGCCCAGTGGTAAAAAAAAATCCAAAATATAATAAACAAAATTAATTTTTTATGATAACAATATAATGTTTTTATAAAAACTTATATTTAACAAAACACCAACAAGATCTTCATGATGCAATACTTTATTAATATGATTTACATAACAGACCTATGTAATATGCTTTGTATAAGTGTTCATACAAGTCTAATGTTGTGGGAAACAGAACGAAGGAAGTCGCCAACCTCCTTGTCCTGATCAACAAAGTCTTGGCACAAAGTGCGAAGCCGGGTTTGAAGTTGCTGTGTTGCTCGCTTATGATTTACATAACAGACCTATGTAATATGCCCACATTCACGCCAATGTCAATACATATCATAGTTTTAACCAACCAAGCAAATCTTCAAACACTCCTGATTGCAATTCCCTATCCAGGGTAACCCCAATTGCATTGGGACTGGGTTCAGAAGCCCCATCAACTTAAAAGCTGGGCAAACTGTTACATTTTAATTGTCTAACAAAGAATTGAATCCTAAATCAAGTAATATAATAATGTTTTAACAATAAATGAAGGAATATAATAATGGTCAAGTAATATTTTCTTACCATCATATTTATTTAATACCGTCATATTTAATACATTCATGAAAAAAATTGCCACTGGGCAAGTGTCCACTTTTTCATTTTACCACTGGGCAAGTGTCCACTGGGCAACTGTCCGCTGAGCAAGTGTCCACTGGGCAACTGTCCACTGGGCAACTGTCCGTACCCCCCTTTTGCCAATGGGGAAACAAATCAGTATTTGGTTAATGGAAAATTGGACTGCTTCGCCAATTTGGCGAAAACAATAATGGTAGGTCGCTGATTTGATGAACTGACATGGGAAGCAATATTAAGTACATTCTGCTGAGTTGTGAAATTCGATCTTCGTAATATGGGCGCAGTTTGCAGAGCTTAGCTGGCATTTGTAAAATGGATGCCTATTGGGTGATTCATGTTCAATGACATCAGTATTTTGTCGTCATTCAGGAATACCGGGAAATCATCGCCGTTCATTGGTTTATCGACAGTTAAAGAGAGGATACCCCTTGCTATTTTTAACATGGACAACATTTTTTATTTTTGAAGGATATGCCAATTTACTTCGTACTAATGATGCTAAGAAAGCAGACAATCCGATTGATAATACAACATGTTAAAACATTCTGATTAATGTGATAGTTCACTGTGAAAGTGAACTTTGAAGGCTTTGATTTGGAGTGAATCGAGAACAGAATAAATTTTCGCCTAGTGCCAGCGCAGTGCATACGTATCACATTTTAGTGTTGTAATTCTGGGTCTAAGAGAGCAAATCACTCTTTATGGAATAAATGTACATGGCAATATTCATTACTTTGCAACTTGAAATACTCGTAACATATGCGAGCTTTGAAGCAGCTGCGCCTCGGGCAATTTGTGTCCGATCATTTTGCCCCATAAGCATAACTACTTCAAATACAAACTCGCACCGAGTCCGATATCCTGCATATGAATATAATATATAACATTAAACCTAATACATTACATTCATTAAATGAAAAACGGGGGAGTACCCACAATATGGTGAAAATTGCAAACCAACAAAAACGTTTATACTTGCTATGCTTATCGCTATGGCTATACCTATGCAAAGACAATGGTTACTATTGTCGTAACATTGTCACAAATTTCCACAACACTTGTATGCATTGAATATTAACTGTTCTTATTACGGTTTTAATAAAACAATATGCCCTAATTATGGGGCCATTTTCTGGTTCATTGTTACTAGCTGGTAAATAACTAGACACAGTTTCATGCAGTTTAAGATAATTATGTGCTATATCACTTCATATATATATATATCATGTAATTGTTTAATTATATTTATGCTGGCCATGTCTGCTACAGAAAAAAGAACAGTCAAATCTATTTCGGATTATGTAGTACGGTGCCCGTAATGATAAAGTATAAGAATGTGTAGGTACAACTAAGAATGTGTGGATACAACTTTAATTCTTTGGCTTTTGTGGTCATGGCATCATCTAAAAAATTTTAACCCAGTATAAAATAAAATGCCAGGGCCCTACACTAACTCCTAGAAGGCACTTGTCCTGTAGGACAAGTAGCGAGTCATGTTTACTTGTCCCACCAAAACTATTCTTGTCCCTACAATCGCATTGAATTATTATGCCATGATATAACACCCACCTGGATGTATATAATATTCAGGATGATGTTTGTAACAAATATATCAGTCTTTTTCTGAGTGTAGAATGAAAAATGTCAATAATTCTAAGAAACAAGATAGCATTTGCCAACTTTTACTGTGTTAAAAAGTAATTCTGCAAATTCTGACTGAAAGGAAATAACTCCAGTACACAAATGGTAACAACATGCAACAAAATAAATGACTAAAAAGTATTGCATTAATAAAACAGAATAAATAAACTGCAGTCGTGCCAAAGCCGAGTGGCATTAGGGCTTAGGCCGTTGCGCTGGCATTGTTACAATTCAAATTTTTTTGCGTTCTCGTGTAGCAATAATGTTAAAATTTCAAAACAAAACGGACATATATGTCAGAAACGTGGCTATGTAAGGGGGGCATTTAAATAAGGAACGATGACAGCGCATTCGTGTTTTCAACGGAACAGCATTGCTGTGCTGGTGAGTAAGCTAGTTTCCAAAATACTTCATGCGCCACCTGGTGATTACATTGGCAGTAGTCGCTTGGCGGAAAGAAAGCGGTGATACACGCGACATCGAACAAAATTATAGATTCCATTAAACATTATTTATTTTTGGTGTCAACAAGTCGAAACCTTTGTCTTTTTATTAAAATGAATAGCACAATGTTTTATATTGCAACGGCATGAACTTGTCCGGTGGGACAAGTGTCCAGGATTATGTACTTGTCCTATGCTGGTAGCTACTTGTCCCGGAAAAACGGACAAGCGTTAATGTTGAGCCCTGAATGTATAATACCAAAGTGCAAAATTTATATTTCATAATTGGATTAAACCATAGATATTACACAAAAAATGGCTAAACCATATATAATTTGGCTAAAGAAATGTTTAACTTTTAGCCAAATTGACTAATCTACTTTTTCATAATAACATGCAATTCCATGCAACATTGAAACATTTGTATAAAAGGCACCAAATTTTCAAGAAAGAAACATAAAAAGTACAGTGACACATCTAGTAAAGCTCCATGCATTCAAGAAATACAAATCCCTTAATAACTTTGTGTTGTATTGAACAGCTATCTTTTCATCATTACTTTCGTGTATGGTAACAATGGAAGTACGCATCCAAACTGCAAAAAATTTATTAAAACAAAATCTTTAAACGTTATTAGTGTGTAACACTTGTGACAACCTTTTGAGAATGGCTCATATATTAATATATAATTATATATATATATATAATATATATATGTATGTATGTATATATATATATATATATGTTGCAACTTTTTTGACATATTGTTAATGTGTACACAAAGAAGAGTTGTCATTACCTGGCAGGAGGTAATGACACATCCAGTATTACTGTAGCATGTGACATGATTATGTTATCACACTAAACAAAATGTTTTTTTCAGCAAATCAACAACAGCTGGTCAGTCGGTTCCAAACTGGACAAGAAAAGCAGGATGATCGGCTTGTTAAGCTGGAAGAGGGGATGGCTTCACTACAAACTGGAGGTAGTGTAATAAATCTAGGAATTTAGAGAATTGAAGCAAAATAAAGCAGAGCCAAAGTTGTCTAAAAGAAAATATTCAAGGATGTATGATTTGTATGTATGTTGCATGGATGCCATCCCTCCCAATTTTGATGGGAGGTTCCTAATTTCACAGTTTATCTTCTGATATCCGATGCCCCAATAACACCTCCCAACAATGATGCTTTTTCTATAAAAAAAATCTTCTTAACTCTATTAGGCAGACACTTCGAGAAATAACAAACTCTAACAAATATGTGCTTTAAGCATTAACAGTATGATCATACTAACAAAATACAGCTCAAAGAAACACTCAAACTATTGATAGACCGTGCTGTGTCTCATTGACACATCGCTTGTCATCAGACGATAATGCATCACAGTGGGCGCAACTGATCCTGTTGATGTTGAAATCCGAAAATTTACTGGAAACAACCCCAGAATATCTCAATTAGATCAACAAACAACACATTACTGTCAAACACTAATGTGACAAACTGGATTCGATGCACATTCCAAAAACGTTTCGTAAATGTCAGCGCAAAGTTCTACTCCAACATGGCGATTGCATGGCTTACATAGGCATCCTACTGAACCTGTGACCTCTCTTTGAAATGATTGGCTAATTTATAATGCCATAGGACTGCTTTTCCAGGGAAGCCCTAAGTCAATCAGTCCAGCAGACTGTTACGGCTGGTCTAAGCACACGCATGATCAGGTGGTTATGGGCGAAAAAGGGTTAATTCAGAAAGCATCGCATAGCAGTAGCACTTTTAAAAGTATTGTTGGCTGCATTGAAATTTCACCTTCATGCCTGGTGCAGTCAGATCTATATATAGAATATCTATCAGTAAGTACAGTGACTGTATGGTTTTTATAGAGCGTATTGCTCTAATTATTAATGTGTGGGAAAAGCCTACTCTCAGTTCCCATGTTCTGTCATTGTAAGCATAACCACATCAAAGCAATGTTGACCGCATGAAAAATTACAACATGCAACTAGCACAATTACCACAAAAATGGTTTAAACTTCTCCCTGCAGTACCCTTTTCACTTTTACTAGTTTAGCCTAAATTCAGCGTATGTGAGCATATAATTATTATGTCATAAACAAATATATAGAAATGGCAAATGATGTGTCACTTCACATAGTTTGTTTTTTTCTGTACAGTACTAGCCATAAGTATGTGGACACCAGCACCAAACAGTCTTTTTCTATGGTAGGCTGTGAAAAAAAATGTCCCCTCATTTTCCCCCTTTGTGATCCAGAATAGGGCACACATGACATAAAATGGTGCAGCATTTATATGTGTGAAGCCGAAGATGAGAACTTTCCCTGCTTTTCAGATATGGGCATGTTTTATCATGCAGTTACAAACTATAAACCAAACAAATTTCACAATGAATAGAAGAAATATTTGATTATTTACAAAGCACAAAGACTCAAAATGTGTCACATAAACTAATTGTATATATAGTTAGTAGTGTACTGTGTAATGACAAGAACATGTCTTTTTACACCGATAACTGAAACAAATGGTGTATTCATGTGAAAATACCAGGTTGGTAAAACAAACAAATCTGCATCCATCAGTCAGTTGAATTCATTCAAAGTTTCGCTGAACATCTCCAACATCCCATCCTTCATGATTTCATTATGAAAGGAGTTACTTATTGTGGGTGATTTTGCCGAGAACTTCACTTTTGTAATGCAAGATGAAGTCCAGTCATTTCACTGGAACAATGCTCAAGCTACCATCCACCCATTTGTTTGTTACTGGTTGGAGAACGGAGGGTCAAAGCATGTGGCATGTGTTGCTGTCTCTGCCTGACACATGACACCATTACAGTCCATCTGTTTCAACAACATCTTCTAAAGTTCCTCGAGGAGATAATGTGCAGGTCAATACAAGAACTGTAAGAACTTCACGAACTTGTGCCACCATTCTGTGGACTTTGGAGTTGAAGCTGAATGGCATTTTTTTGCCACTTCACATGGCAAGGGGCCATACAATGGTGTTGGGGCTTACTGAAGAGGATGGCAACAAAGGCTAGTCTACAGAGGCATTACCAAGACCAGATCCAGACACCTCACCAGCTGTACAAGTTTGCAAAGCAAAATGTTCCCTCCTTAAATGTTGAACACTTCACTGTCGGAGACTGGGAAGCTAAGGGAAACTGCTTGAAAGCCGCTTTGCAAAGGTGCAGACAGTGCAGGGAACCGACAGTTGCATTGCTTCCATCCTGTGTCATTGTTCACAGTAAAAATGAGTCAATTCTCGACAAGTTCACAAACCCGACAAGAAACCGTGACAGCTGAAGAACATGTCATCAGGTTGGAAGAGGTGAAGGATTAGAAGGATCATAAAGAAAGAGAGGTGGCTATTAAATTTCTCCATCCTCGTGGACCAGCCAGATCATTCACTTACCCCGAGCGACCTGATAACCTGGTGGTAGACATGGGGACATCCTAACCACTGCTCACCCTACCACAGCCACTGGAAGAACATATACCTTGAAGAAAGAGCACATAGCACAAGTGTCTAATACACTGGAGGAATGACTTCAATGGAAGAACAGAGAAACCACACATTCATTATGTGTTGTGAACACTGTCACTGAAAACGGAATTGCTGTCAAAGTATTGGAATTGGAATGTTCAAATTGTCAACAATTACTGCCAAGTATGTGTGCTACAATATACAAAAATTTCACGAAAATCTGAGGTTACATGACTTTTGCAAGGTCAAACTTTAAAAATGTTTTCCACATTATTTATTGTTATATGAACGCTATAAAACACGATGGTGCATTTAAAATTTTATAACTCCTAAAGCAGGGGTTCTTAACCGGTGGTCCCTAGGAGTCCATGGGCTTCAGGGGGTCCGTGAACTGGGGAAAAAAATTTATTATTTCGTCGAGTTCCTTTCTGTTATGTGCATTTTTCTGGGGGGGTCCATAGCTTTCTTTAGATTCTCAAAGGGGTCCGTGACCCAAAAAAGGTTAACAAACACTGTCCTAAAGTATTGAAATGCACATGATCAAACTTTCTATGATTATTGCCAAATAGGTATGCTTCAACATAAAAAATATGAGGTTACATGACAAAGATAAAAAACAACATGTTTTTCACATTTGTGTTGTGTTTAATTGTCTACGCAGATAGACATTTATCAGAGCTTTAAAATGACACCAACATCACATCTGTAGGTTACCTAGGAGAGGAGTTATAACACCTGGAAGGTCACATGGTAGTCAGGGTCGGGTCAAACTTTGATGACCTCTATCTCTGGAAAGGAAAGTCAGATTGAACTGAAATTTGGATGGTGACATGGACTAATGAACGTAAACCAACAGGCCAAGTTTCATCAAAATCGCAGATGGTCATGTAAATTCTTGATTGATTTGATATGGAATGCCCCTTTTGTTTTCTTCCCGATAGCAAGCAGTAATGCGTAGCGAGATGCTGGGAACTAGTTTTCTGGAGGCATTTCACCAGTGAGCAATTTATGTTAATGATCAATATCAAATTTAGCACCATTAAAATAATCTCAGCAAAAACCATTGTTTTGCATTTGAAAACTTGAAGAATACCCATTGAAATTTTATTAAAATGAACTATTCCTGGCTATCGCCATTACAGGAAGCTAGCCTTGTCTCGTGGCTTTCACATGTTATAACATGTGACCGTCATAAAACAGATCACAACAGATGAATATGACAACCGGTGAATATGGTGAACTATGCATTTTGAACTGAGTATTTTGGAAAGTAGAGCAACTACGCACTGGTACAAAATCCAGAAAAAAGGGTTACCCGGTAAATTGCATATTGAAAAGTTGCCTACTTCATGGCAAAAAAAAGTAAAAATGACAAAACAATCCAGTTGAATTTCATGGTAAATGTTTCACCAAATGCCATATGTAGTAAAAAATTAAACAGCTAAGTTATTAGTATAATATGATAGTTTGTTTTATTTGCTTTTTAATGGTATAAAAAACTGAATGAGAAACAATGAAGTTTTTTAATGGAAGGCCTGTCATTTTCTCATGTTGACAAGATGATTCCTTGGATCTGGTCAGGCATTTGATGCACCAGCATCAGGATAAAATATGTTAATTGCAATATTTGATGGAATTTTTATGTTTTTCAAATTTGATAATTTTAAAGTCAATATTGTCAAATGCTAATGTTGCAGTTATACAAAAGCATGCATGTTTTATAGAAGTGACTGCAAATATTATTTCAATTATTCATACAAAACAAATCTGAGCATCAATAACCCTGATTCATGACTAGTAAAATTAATTGTGGAGGAACCTTTAATAAGAGTGTGCACTTTTGTTGAAATCATCAAAAGAATTGACTTTGATTGTTATATTGTGTAACTTACAAAAGTGTGAATAGTCTTACATTACAGTATATAGAGGTAAAGCACCTGCTGCCCCTTTTCACAACATTTTGAATGGGCCCAGTGGAAACTAGTTTTAACAGTTTGTCAGATGATTTCTTCAAAACTAAATAAAAAAATTTACTGATTAAGGAGCTTTAATTACGATGTTCTACCAGTATCCATTGACAATCATATGCATCAATTTAATTGTGCCATTTACTATTTGACTACTTTCACTTGATGATTTAAAATGAAGATATAGATCTAACCATTACTTTAGACAAGTCTCTTATTTTGTTGCTCTCCTCCTTTTCCCATTATTCCGGGGTGAGGCTGGCACCGATACCAGTCGTCGATTTATGTTTCCCCTTCTTCATAACTAGTTCCGTTTTACTACCGTCTCCACCAATCATCTCCACTCCCCTCTATCCCTCGCCCTCATTCTCCATTACCCTCCCACTCCCAATAAATCTCTCTTCACACAGTCCTCCCATCTCAGTCTCGGTCTTCCTCTTCTCCTATCCTCCACTCCAAGCGCATCCGCTCTCTTCGTCAATCGTACCCCTTCCATTCTTTCGACATGTCCAGCCCACCTTAGCTGGCTCCTCACCAACTTACTTGTGAAGCTCTCTTTCACACCAACTTCCTCCCTCAACTCCTCCATTCTTCGCTTGTAGATTCTTTTCACTCCTGCAATTCTTCTCACCCAGTTATTCTCGCAAACTTGCAGTCTCTCTTGTTGTTTTTTTTGTCATCGCCATGATCTCTAGGCTGTAAAGGTATGCTGGTGTTATGCATGAGTTAAGAACCTTTCCTTTTAGGTTTCGAGATATGTGTCTATCTCCCATCACCCCTTCCACTTTCCTCCATCACTTGCCCCAGCTTATACTCTCCTGCGGATTTCTGTCTCCATGCTGCCATCCCCGCAAACCGCTCCACCCAGACATACAAAGCTGTCTCATTGGTTCAGTTTCTTCCCATCCAGTCTTATGTCAAGATCTTTTTTCTGCTGCCCAACCCAAAGCACCTCCGTCTTCTCTAGACTTACTCTCAGTCCATGTTTGCCAAAGATTTCCTTCCAATCTACCAACCGCTCTTGAAGGTCTGCCTCACTGTTCGCTACTACTGCCAGGTCGTCGGCGTATAGCAACTTGCGGAGAACGTCCCTTGTACTCGCTTTCCTGCTGATCACCTCCACTACTGTAATGAATAACAGGGGGCTTAGGGCACTGTCTCAGGCCGACGTCCACCCTGAATTCCTCCAATATTCCTGGTCCACACACTACCTTTTGTCTCTTCATATGTGCCTTCGACCATCCTCACCTCCGCCTCTGGGACACCCATCCACCTCAACATGGCCATGGCCATATCTCTCAGAACTGTAAATAGAAAAATATTTTAAGACATGTTTTTTGGGGGTACGCATTTTATTGCATTTGTCTATATATTTTACTCATTCGCGAGTGATAGATATTATTATTACTGCACATGGTTTGTTCTTATTTAGCT
Organism: Lamellibrachia columna; assembly: GCA_963662155.1. Lineage (NCBI taxonomy): Eukaryota > Metazoa > Annelida > Polychaeta > Sabellida > Siboglinidae > Lamellibrachia > Lamellibrachia columna. Next base: position 19,002,489 of record OY759268.1, read on the forward strand.
AACAGAAATCAAACGAGATATCTACAGAGATACCAACTTCTAACCATAAGTAAGTATAAGTGGCGACTGGCAAAGGCAGTCATGGCAAACATTGAAGGTGTTTGTGGAGGAGTGCATGGGGGCATCCCCTCTCCCATTGGGGTTAGTGGGGGAAGGATGCTCGGTGATACACTTAAGAGTCATCTGAGCACGAATTTGGGATGTCCAAAATTAAGGTCCAAAATGAAGCTCTTAAATAAAAATATTAATAATTTTCATTAAACATCAATATTTCATAATGCCTTATCAAATGGTTACATTGTTAGATGACATACTTTCATTCCAATAACAACATGTGTGTGTGTGTGTGTGGAAGGATCCGCATACATAATTGTACCTCTAATTGCATACGTTGTAGTGTACTTATAACCCTAACTGTACAGCTGTGTAGGCCACCATACTAGGAGATGTGACTATAAGTTAGCTGCCAGGCGGCGATACTATTTGGTCACCCTGACTTGTAAGGTGCTGCCAGTGCAGACTTGATGTGCAATGATGACCATGACATGAGACTAATACAGAGATGGATGAAGATTCCAGTATTTTGTGTTGTAGTTCATAGTACAGTAATTCGTGGACCCATAGAAGTTAACTGATACACCAAATGGTGTGTCAGATGCTAAACTTCTACACGTGCATAAAAAATCATTATCAAGAACAGAATGTGGAGTACAGAACTGATGTAAATTTATACAAAGAATGTACACTGCATCATGCCATATGTATTTTAAAACATGCATCTTAACATATAAATAACAGTGATCATTGTGAAGAACACTAGAACGCTTGTCATGACTATCGTCAATGACCATGTAGTTCAGACATACATCCTAGCGACGTATTCATAGGCATTAATACATTAAGTGTCTACTCTTATCACATAAACTGCACGTCCACAAAAATTAAAATATTAATGCATTAAGTGTCTGCTCTTATCACACAAATTTCCATCCAGCTTCGCTGCACTATTATTGGCAGTCACTGCAAGTGTCACCGATGGGACACTTTCTGTAGCAGGAGAGCTTGCACCTGACACACTTCTGCATCTTAGCAGCCAGGAATCCCCCCGACAGGTGCAGACGACTTTCATCGTATACTCATTCTGTGGCAGGAGACGGCAGTTTTCTGAATTTGGGAACAGTATGATGTCTCTCTGGTGGACTCTCCTGTCACGGTGCAGTCACCCCTTGAGGCTGGCGGAAGATGGGGCTTTTCAGGCTCATCGGTAGCAGGGTCTGGTTTCAACACTGAGGCAGCAACTAGAGATGGATCTCGGCATCGTTGAGCAGCAGGCAGCTGGTCCTCATCATCAGCTTCTTCAGACATGAAGAATTGACTGAAGAAGATAAGACTTTCCCGCTTCCATTCTTCAGGTGGTACACTGTGTACCGCCTGTGTAACACACCTTTCTTGAGAATCTCCTCAATTGTGTACGGGCCGTCATATTTCGCCAATCCGTCCTTTAAAAAACAGTCTTTGGAAATCCCCTTGATTTCCGAGAAATGCTGATGATGTTTCCATAGTAACAACTGCATGCGCTACGATGTTCGAACCAGCTATATTCGTTCGCCATGAAAGCAGAACATATAATAATAATTAACTTCTATGGCACCTATATCATCTGGTTACTGTGATTCTGTTACACATCAGTATTACATCTACCTAACTAAATAATGTCATTAAACCAGCAAATATCAGCGCTAATGTAGTTTATTGTGCCTTTGAACCAAAAGAGGAAATGGCCTGCAACCCCGACCTGGTGACCCCATTGGATAATGAGCCAATCAAAATGATCGTAAACACATCTTACATGTAGGCAACTATATACGATTTGGAATTACGATTGGTAAAGGGTTTGTGTCAAAAATACACTGCCACTTTATGCTGTCATTCAACTTTTTGCTTAATTCATTCATGGTGGTGTAGCAGATGTAATTTTGTCACTGCAATAAATGGCACAACGAACAAAATTCAATAATCCTCTGATACATAGCATGTGTGGTTATATAATATAAGCTCCCCAAAATAAACCGTGGCGCCTCTGGTAGATAACTCGTGTTCGATCCTGAACAGCAAATATTTAACGAGTTGTCATGTCAGCAAATAATGTATCCTGCCAACATTAATACTTATTGATATGTAACAAAACCAACTAGCAAACACCGGTCGATCTGATGTAGGAATAATTTTGCCGCAATCGAGCACGCTAAATGCCTTATGATGTTACGCGAAGTTACAGCTTATGAAAAAACAACATCGGGAATTTCTGTGTGTGTTTGTGAGTGTGCGTTTCGACTGAACAGCTGTTAAGACATGTTTTTATTGCAGGTCGACACTGTGACATGGGAATGGTTTTCTGTACATGTAATTACATACATCAATAATACAACCACCCCATTTCTCCAAGTCCCATGATGCTTCAGTGCCCATATTCACTATTAAGGTCACCTCGCTATTACGGGCAATTTGACTCAGTCCCATGGGTGACCATAATACCGAGACTCCACTGTAGCATATATCTAACTACATAATGAATAAATGGAGATAATTAGAAAATAATTGTTATGAAATTGTTCACCGTTCATGCATACACACCATAGTCCCAATGTAATATAATAATTTGGTATTTAGTAATTTAGTTAAATATAATAAATTCCTGCATAAACCTGTATTTTACTCACTGTACCATTGCCTCATCTAATGCAGTTGTTGGATGTGGTGTGCATTGGAGTTTGCATCGCATTTTTTGTTTGTGTAGCAATAGAAAACACATAGCATGGTTGTTAAATGGCAATGCCCTTTAATGACATATGTGAAAACAGTTGTAGATATCAAAGGCTATTCCCCTTACATAGTATGGGTGATTCGTACGTAGCAGTCGACGGGGATTGCCCATGATTAACTAGCTAAGTGGGTCCCAGAAACCACCCGAACAAACCCCACACAAAACAGCAATACATTTGTATATTTAGTGCAATAAATTTTAATTAATTCTAATTAATTGTGCAATTACACTGTTTATATACAAGCCATTATCGTACATGCATAACACTTTTTAACTAAACTAAAAAAATTAACATGCTACATGCAAACTCAAAATATGAATAGAATGTATGCCAAATTTACATACATACCTATGTTATTTTGAAATTGCCATATGAACAGTAAATAATTAACAACAGAGGTCAAAATTCTTTATGGGGGTCACTTTTCTATTATGGGGTCACCATCTCATCATGCTAAAATATTTGCACACAAAAATTTTAATCATGAAATATGATTAGTTTCAATACAGTAACTTGATACAATTCATTTCTGGTGAGTTTTATGAACTTATGAAAAATATATACTGGTGTATATTGTCTAGCCTTAATCAGACAACAGCTACTATTAGTCCACTACACAAGAAGTACTTTCTACCTTAAAATTAGCTTATTGACATTGTGAAACATCATAACAGTTGTTTGTTTGTTTGTTTCAGAAGCAAAGCATGTGCCCCACATGAAAAGCTTTCGTGTAAGTTATTGTATTATTATTTTTTAAAAGCCATGTAAAAACACAAGAATTATTCAACATCAAAATATTGGAAATTTGCACGCATGCAAGCATGCACATTTTCTGGTAAAAAATAGTTCTATGTAAGTTAAAAAAAATAATTTATGTCAATATATATAACACCACTCAGAAGCTTCTGAAAAGGCTGTTTTATCTTATTAGGCGTGACTTCACGCCTCCAGCAACTCATCAATATTTCTGATTAATGTGCTAATGCGGCATTTATATGGTGAGTGTTCACACCAATTACTCTTCTGGACTTGTAAAATCATAAAATAAGTCTTTCTTCTAGATGAATTGTTAAAACCACATAACATTATGACTTAGAACTGTCATGAGACGCACACATTGCTGGCTGGCTGGCTGGCTGGCTGGCTGGCTGGTTGTCTAGCTCACATGCTGGTGGCTGACTGAGCAGCAGATATTGGTTTTGAATGCAAATTTGTATTGTCTTTTTAGCCATGGCGCCCGATAAGTCAAAAGTGGAAGAAAAAGCTCAGCCAACTAAATGAGCTTTATAAGGCAGAGTCAAAGGAGTTGCAACAACTTGAAGGCGATATCTGTGTCTGCCAAAAACCACCCTACTTAATTGCTGAAGGGCAAGTACTGTTACTCTTTACGTGTGACCACTACTTTTTTAGGAAGTGCCAACATATTATACATTGTGAAATGATGGCAGTAAAAACACTAAGCCGTTCAGAAATAAAATTATAATTTATTACATATACATGTTATATTTATAAAAGTTACAGTGCTGACCAATCAAACAGTGAGTGTCTGTTTTCCCAGTGCTACAAAAAGTTCTGATCCCTGGGGAGTTAAATGAAAACAGTTCCTTGGAGATTCCTTATCCATTGTGTGATATACGCATTAGTGTGACATGTTCACTTTGCTGGCATGGCGCTCTCTATTATTCCCTCCAACCAGAGGGGCTGTCTGTCATGTTGATGTGTGTGACAGTTTGAACACGTTGTTGTGCATGTAAATGTTTAAAAAAATTACTGAGGCGTATTATTTGCACACCCTGTATTAGGTAAGATGGTGTTTCAAAAACTTTATTTTCACAGAATATTCCTGTAAGTAAATTTTAAGTAATTGTTATAGACGTCTTCTGATATTTGTAGGTGCGGTGGCACATATATATATGTTGGTCTCAACAAGATGGATGGTCGGGAGATGGCTGTTAAGATTGTACCAAGGCAGGCCTTTGAAAAAGCAGAAAAAGAAGTGGACATTCTACTCAGTCTGGACCATACTAACATTGTGGGATACCAGGTAAAATTAGAAATGTCCCGTCTGTACACAAATCTCTTCGGATTACCATTTTACTTGCCCACTAACAACATTTCCGTAATGCCCCCTCCCAAAAAAGTGGCGGGCCTGGATGCACTCAGAACCACTACCATGGGAGTGGCCTGCATAACCAATAGACTTTATGCGCACTCACCCCATGATAGACTATAGCCAAAATTGGCTCCTTACGACATACCAGAATTAGTGTTGCAACAAATTAATTGCCAATATATTTATTCGTTAAGCATCTAAATTGAAAATTCAGTTAGTGCATGAAACACCTGTTGATTCATGTGTAGTCAACAATATAATTTTGTTGTAGTTTATATTTCGTTGTTGGATCAAAACTCATTCTTTTCTCAGCCATATGAATTGTTATACAACAGTGAGGTTCCTAATTACTCATTTTTAACATCAGGAGTGGGGTTGTATATTGATGTTCTTGACTGGTCTTTAGTTTTATTGTCAAATATTTTATTTCCATAATACAATGGCAGTTTCCGTAATGTTGTAACACACGTTAAATTAGTTCTTTTGTGGATCACCAGATTTGTTGACAGATTACTGAATTTAACACCTTCTGGATTACCAGACTTTTATCCTTAAAATCTAGATCTGCTGTAGTTCTAAACTTGAATGTTGAATAAATCTGAAACCTTTTTGTGATCATGTCATTAAACTATTTATGAATATTGTTATGCATGGCAAATATATTTTTGGCAGCTGGTTCAAGTAAGTAACATGACTACTAGATGTTGACATTACATCAGGATCAGGGAAGATTTGTCCTAAAACAAATATTTATTGTGGCAAGAGTCTTTACAGCCAGCAAGATCAGGAATGGTTAAAGGTCACATGGTCAAAGTGAATGGCAAAACTTGGCCAGTCTGATACTGGCACAAATGAATCTGTACCCGATACTTTTAGTGAGGCAATGTCACGAAAGTGCTATCATGCACAAACGCTCACACTCATGCGCGCACACTTTCCAATACAGGACTGAACTATGACTGGAGAAATTATTTATAGGTAAAGGATTATCTCAGAAAGACCATTAATTTGTCAAATGTCTGCTAGAAAAAGGTGTGTCAATTAGGTGTTACTGGATATTCACCATGTCCAATGTTGGTTGTAGATGGTAAATACAGATAAGGATTTCATCTACATAGGACTGGATCTGTATGACTTTACCCTTGAAGCCTGGATCAATCAGAAAGATGTGAAAACTCTGCCTATGGAAGACTGGAGTGAACAGGCTGTTGGTCTGGTGGACGGCTTCTTGAAAGGTCTTGAATATCTGCACTCCAAGGACATACTGCACAGGGACTTAAAGGTCAGTGATAACTGTTTTTTTTTCTTAATAAGACAAGTAGTCCCAAAACTGAATGACAAATATAGGAGAATTAAAACTACAATAAGAGGTGTTAGATAGTGGTGTCAAGACATTGATCCATAATGCCTTCAAAACTTTCCTGTTTGCATATATAGTTATATACTGCATTAAATTATGACCAGTGTATTCATGCCTTAATAATGTGGTCTTGTTATAACTAAAATGATAACAATTGTAAAAAACCAACAGACAAGGGAAATTATTATTTTTGAAAGAGAATAGTGTTACGTAAATTTTTTCATACAAGAATGGTATGTCACAACATTGCTTGCATAATTCTGTACACTAGTTTTCATCTGTTGACCTGTCGCCGTCAAACAACATGGGTGAAACCATATTTGATTTTTCCAATGCCACCATCATAACGTTTCTTAGGATTCCTGAACATTTTTTTCTACAATTTTCTTTATCATGTATTAACACACATGCTGTGTATAAGTAATAAAAATCACACCAAAAGTTTGCGTATTAATATATAGATGGTGGGGTCACAGTTGTGCTCTCTGGAGAACGCTCACAATCAGTTCAGCTACTGTTTCCATCTTTGTCTGACTGGTAAAAAAGCATTATAGTAAATAACTGTTAATAACTGCTTTTGTGGTTGTTTAAATACATCGCCAATTGGTAGATCAGAGGCCACTGGTGCAATGAGGCGAACGAACATAGAAATACATTGTAAGTGGGTTTATGCGCCTGGGAGGAGATACTGTCAGACTGCCCCCAGAGTTAGCATATTAATATATAGATGCTTGTATGTTGCAGCCACAAAATCTGTTTATGGTGGCTTCTGACACTGCTACCCTGGAGGGGACATTGAAGATTGGAGATTTTGGGCTGTCTCGCTCATTTGACCCAAAGAAGAGTACCTTAGAGAGTAGTAGAGGAGTAGTAGGTATGTTAAATATGTTTAATAACATTGATAACCTTTATTATCATCGAAACCTTTACTTTTCAAGTCTACAAACTGAGCAATTGTAACAGACTTATTAAGGCCACACATGGCAGGTGAAATTATGTATTTTGAAAAAATATGCTCAAAATGTGTTTCCTCCGTATTCCGATAGCTTTGTATGTTAATTATCAATAAAGTTCATTTTTATAACGATTACATACCTCTAAATCACTTTTATTCGTGAATAAAGTGTGCCCTTATAAAGTAAAAATCCCGTTTTTAATCTCAAGACAGAGAACAAGTTCAAAAATATGCGATGTTTAGACCTTAGCAACACTGCTGTAAATTCACTGTACGCCATCTTATTTGGTACGGATAAATTCCCCTTTCCGTTCGCTAACCGCCTGTGTAGACGGCATCCCTGCCCTTTGACCCGTATTCACTGGACATTGTCATATATGCAAGCAGGATTCATCCGATTATCTCCTTATTTGGTATTCGGCATTGTGCTACGTCACCGTTGGGACGCTCCTCTGTACTTGCGACCTGCGTTGACCCGGATATTTCCATATATGGCGTGGACATTTGAATGTATGAAGCGTGATCTCTCACAATGCACGATGTTGCTATTTCCGAGTGTAAACAACGATGGCGTCTAACGAAAATTATGATCGAGTCAGAGTGAATAAGTTTTCCACAAAGCATGTTTTTGGGCAGAAAAAGAAAGGGAGAGTGCAGCAACTGCGGGATGCACGCGCAAATAGGAAATTTTTGACGGTGAAACAGCCGGATACGGCAGAAATGCAGCTGTGCGTTGCCACTGCAAACGACGAGTTATCAACACAGCGGACGCTGGCTATAATGTATCATGCCTAAAGGCCGGCGGCAGAGTTGGGAGTAGAACCGTGGCACAGGTCAAGCGCCGGGGAGGAAGAAGGGCCAGCATATGAGACTGGCGGATTTGACTGAATGTTGTGGAACCTTGTTTGTCTTGTGTCTAGTTGTTTCTTGGTTGTTCCTGAGGTTAACAAATTTAGTTAATATTTTTTTATGTATATAGCTTGTCCGTGGGTGACCTGAGAACAAGTTACACATTTGGAAACATAGCTTTCTATTTGTTTGATCAATCCTGATTGATGATATCAGATACATGACACTTCAAATTCTTCAACACCTTCAAGTCGTGCATCAAGTCATTATTTGAGTAAATACACAACCCTATCAAATACCTACCAAAGAAACTTGCTAAATTCAAGTACTCAAATCAACAGAAGTTGTAGAAAACTGCTAATAAAGGAGCTTACACAGGCCAGTTGGCCTCCTGCCCCATCAACCATACTGGTAAGAATACTGGTAAGAAACTTCTGTTGTATATTAATAATGACACACAATAATTCCAAAATGGCAGCCATTTGGTTTGGTTCATGTATCACATTTGCAGGAAGCATATATCTGGAAGTACTCATGCCAGCAACATAATGTTTACATTGTTATATTCAGTATAATATTTTCTATAAGCATGCCAAAGGAAATACCTATGTAACACATAGTTTGAAAGTATAAGAAGTATTGATGGCCGTTTTCTCAAAAACGTGTTTTCTGCATTTGGATAAAGGATATCTCCGTGAGTAATTATGCTATCCAAATAAGGTTTTGAATGTTGCATTCAGCATACTCTACTCTGCACAATGACCAGAGACATTTTAAAAACCATCAACAGTTTGAAAGATAAATCCGTATTTGTTGCCAAAAACTAAGATTTTTTGCACTTTACAAAAAAATAATAAAAAAAATAAAAACACAACATTTTAACAAACGCTCTGGTCATTGTACAGTAGAATGTGTACTGAACATGGATTTGCAAGAACTATAATCATATATGTGTTCAATAAAGAATCGCAGTGTTTCTAAATTTGCCAATATTTGTTCAAAATGGTTGACATTTTGTTTATTACCATAGAAATGTGGGTCTGGCTGACAAAAGTTCAATATATTGTTTACTCAGTAAGACCCATTCTATACTTTTGGTAGAAAAAATTGCAAGATTTGCACAAATTAAAAAATTATCCTATCTACCTGCCATGAGTGGCCTTACTGAAGTGATCAATTTATTCTTATCATAATTTTAGTGTTATAAATCAATATGAATGTCCTGTTAGCATACATGCATCACTATGTCCACGAGATACTTCTGATGGATGTATAAGTTGACTCAACAACTAATTGGCATTTACTATTTCTGTTATGCTTCGTATACAGGAACACCAGCTTGGGTAGCAGGAGAAGTACTTCAACAGCTTGGTGGGGAGAACATTAAGGTCAAGTACAAAAAACCCTGTGACATACAAGTGAGTATTGTTCAAGCTATTTTATTATATATACTAGCAGATTTACACGGCGATGCCCAGGTGTATTGCAATGCTTTGGCAAGTTTGGGGTAAACAATGTGTATTACTCAAGCGCCAATTTCTGTGGTTTGTTTGTCAAAGACAACTGCAGTAGAAGCTTGTATCAACACATCAATGTGCACAGTTATTAATGATTGTCACACCATAGAGAAGGTCCCCATGCAAGGCAACCAATGGCACAAATATGAAATTGTGGTCCTTGATATCCATTCCCAGCTCATATCACTGATGCCATCTACCGTATATGCTTGATAAAAAACTGCGACCTCTATTGGAAAGTAAAGTGATTAGGAGATGACAGACAGACAGACAGACACTTTGCTGTATAGATTAACTAGTATGTAAATAATAAACAAATATTCCATTGCATTGTGTAAGTTATTGATCATCATCTACCTAAAATAATGGCAGTGTGTTTGTCCTAGCTGTCTGTGTTCATGACACAACTCAGTCGTGAACAATGAACAGCACACCATTGATCATACAGCTAAAGTAATATTTTGTCCATCTGCTTTATAGATGAGTCTATAAATAACAGTTTAATTATGTTCCTGTATCAAATTTAAGCATTGTAGCATTGACAGCTTTTGCATTGCTCAGGTCTTGGCCGTTTCAAATCAACATTGTCAGCTCTGAAGAAATTCCACAATATGTTATATATATTTCTAATCGTTACAATGTATTATGAACTTATCCAGTCAACTCCGCAACATTGCAGAGTTGACACAGTAGAGCTGTTAGCGGAGTTGACATTTTGTTTTATCATGGCAATAACTCCACTCTATGACCACATTGTCACTGAAACTGCCAAGAATTAGTGTGTATCTAGTAACTAACAATAAAATTAAACAAAATGTATTAGTATTAAAACTGTTATGACTTTTCTGTTATAAATGTGTGTTGCGTGGGACCGGCAAAATGGTTGTTTTTGGCATATACAGTGATATAATTTCATTTATTATAATTAATTATCAATCTAAATGCCACAATTGATGACTTTAATTGCTCTTGACATATATGCAAAAATTGGTTTGTTTTGTCCACTTAGTGGAAAGTGTGCAGAAATAGAATAATGACACTATAACTAATTCCCTTTTTTTAAACTTACTTCCCAGTAAACAAATTTGAAATGAAAATGTGCCTTTGCCTTCATCCCTTAACCGAAACAGTCGCAGGGGTCCCATTTTCCCACATTCCTCACCAGCCTTGCCTGTCCTCTGCTGTGAGTATGTCACTGATTTTGGTGGAGGTCCGCGCAAAGCAGCTCTAAAACTAGGGGAAGGCCGTACTTAAATCAAGCTCAATGTATGGGTGTAGGATGTTTCCACAAATGAGAATCAACACCAGGAAATAAACATGAATATGTTTATAATGAATCAAAACATATTAAACGGTACAAATGAATAATGAACCTAACTGTAGAACAGGTTAACAATACCCTAAAAAAACTATGTTCAACTTAACGTACACCGTTGAGGCTATTCCTCTTCATAAACTGTAACACAGACATCAATGTTAAGAAACACAGCATGGCAAAAAGGCGTATAGCATAATTAATTATAACAAAATGTTCCAGAAACAAAGATTGTCACAGAAGCGTACACTATGAAGCACAAAGTCAACAATACTTCACCCTCTCAATAATCGCCTGGGTTGAGTAGGCTGACAACTGAAATGGACGTTAGTCACGTTGTCTCACCGCAGGCTGAACACGTCAAACGAATGGGTGTTTCCAATAGTGTAGCGAAAGTAGAAGAACCCACCAGGTTATGAATCAACACGGTCAGTGGTTGGCCCTGTGCATCGTATCAGCCAGCCACCCCGAGTATGTTCGGATGGTACAAGTCTCAGTCGGATGGAGTGTTGCCGAACCCGTAGTTGGCTCAATGCACAGTAGGCCGGCCGTCAATAAGTAGTGGATGGACAGCGAACGTAGTGTGACGACAGCTCAATCGGGCGCACTGGTGCTGTACACGGGGAACATGGCTGAATGCATTGCAGGCCATCAATAGGTAGTGGAGACGGTGAACATATTACTAAAAATCTACGGACGGTCCCATTATGTTAATAACCCTTAAAACTATAATGTATCATGCCTAAAGCTAAACGTTGTGGATGCAATTGTTGCATAACCTGTTCATGCCCCACACCTAACGCTAAATTTCCAATGTAGGCTCCCACACTACACTTAGATACAATTGCATAACTTGTTTATGCCATCTGTCTATACACACTCTAACATTTACCTTACCATATCCAGGAAAATAGTTCACATAATAACAATTCACAGAAATGTGACAGAGTAGCAGGGTCGGTAGGTTTTGATGTGTCAATTCCTATGTGTTCTCTAGCTAGTTTTACTTTACATCTTCTTTTGAAAATGTAGCATTTGTGAAAAAGAAAAATGCTTTTCTTAATGCGGTGGAGCGGTGGTCTAAGTTTATAAATGGTGGTCTAAGTTGGGGAATGGTGGTCTAAGTTGGTAAACGGTGGTCTAAGTTGGGAAACTGTGGTCTAAGTTGGGGAACAGTGGTCTAAGTTGGGGAACAGTGGTCTAAGTTGGGAAACTGTGGTCTAAGTTGGGGAACAGTGGTCTAAGTTGGGGAACAGTGGTCTAAGTTGGGGAACGGTGATGTAAGTTGGGGGATGGTGGTCTAAGTTGGGAAACTGTGGTCTAAGTTGGGGAACGGTGATGTAAGTTGGGGGATGGTGGTCTAAGTTGGGAAACTGTGGTCTAAGTTGGGGAACAGTGGTCTAAGTTGGGGAACAGTGGTCTAAGTTGGGGAACGGTGATGTAAGTTGGGGAACGGTGGTCTAAGTTGGGAAACTGTGGTCTAAGTTGGGGAACAGTGGTCTAAGTTGGAGAACGGTGATGTAAGTTGGGGGATGGTGGTCTAAGTTGGGAAACTGTGGTCTAAGTTGGGGAACGGTGATGTAAGTTGGGGGATGGTGGTCTAAGTTGGGAAACTGTGGTCTAAGTTGGGGAACGGTGATGTATGTTGGGGGATGGTGGTCTAAGTTGGGAAACTGTGGTCTAAGTTGGGAAACTGTGGTCTAAGTTGGGAAACAGTGGTCTAAGTTGGGAAACTGTGGTCTAAGTTGGGGAACAGTGGTCTAAGTTGGGGAACAGTGGTCTAAGTTGGGGAACAGTGGTCTAAGTTGGGAAACTGTGGTCTAAGTTGGGGAACAGTGGTCTAAGTTGGGGAACAGTGGTCTAAGTTGGTAAACGGTGGTCTAAGTTGGGAAACTGTGGTCTAAGTTGGGGAACAGTGGTCTAAGTTGGGGAACAGTGGTCTAAGTTGGAGAACGGTGATGTAAGTTGGGGGATGGTGGTCTAAGTTGGGGAACAGTGGTCTAAGTTGGGGAACGGTGATGTAAGTTGGGGGATGGTGGTCTAAGTTGGGAAACTGTGGTCTAAGTTGGGAAACTGTGGTCTAAGTTGGGGAACAGTGGTCTAAGTTGGTAAACGGTGGTCTAAGTTGGGAAACTGTGGTCTAAGTTGGGGAACAGTGGTCTAAGTTGGGGAACAGTGGTCTAAGTTGGGAAACTGTGGTCTAAGTTGGGGAACAGTGGTCTAAGTTGGGGAACGGTGATGTAAGTTGGGGGATGGTGGTCTAAGTTGGGAAACTGTGGTCTAAGTTGGAGAACGGTGATGTAAGTTGGGGGATGGTGGTCTAAGTTGGGAAACAGTGGTCTAAGTTGGAGAACGGTGATGTAAGTTGGGGGATGGTGGTCTAAGTTGGGAAACTGTGGTCTAAGTTGGGGAACGGTGATGTAAGTTGGGGGATGGTGGTCTAAGTTGGGAAACTGTGGTCTAAGTTGGAGAACGGTGATGTAAGTTGGGGGATGGTGGTCTAAGTTGGGAAACTGTGGTCTAAGTTGGGGAACGGTGATGTAAGTTGGGGAACGGTGGTCTAAGTTGGGAAACTGTGGTCTAAGTTGGGGAACAGTGGTCTAAGTTGGAGAACGGTGATGTAAGTTGGGGGATGGTGGTCTAAGTTGGGAAACTGTGGTCTAAGTTGGAGAACGGTGATGTAAGTTGGGGGATGGTGGTCTAAGTTGGGAAACAGTGGTCTAAGTTGGAGAACGGTGATGTAAGTTGGGGGATGGTGGTCTAAGTTGGGAAACTGTGGTCTAAGTTGGAGAACGGTGATGTAAGTTGGGGGATGGTGGTCTAAGTTGGGGAACAGTGGTCTAAGTTGGAGAACGGTGATGTAAGTTGGGGGATGGTGGTCTAAGTTGGGGAACAGTGGTCTAAGTTGGGGAACGGTGATGTAAGTTGGGGAACAGTGGTCTAAGTTGGGGAACAGTGGTCTAAGTTGGGGAACGGTGATGTAAGTTGGGGAACAGTGGTCTAAGTTGGGGAACAGTGGTCTAAGTTGGGGAACGGTGATGTAAGTTGGGAAACTGTGGTCTAAGTTGGGGAACAGTGGTCTAAGTTGGGGAACAGTGGTCTAAGTTGGGGAACGGTGATGTAAGTTGGGGGATGGTGGTCTAAGTTGGGAAACTGTGGTCTAAGTTGGGGAACGGTGATGTAAGTTGGGGGATGGTGGTCTAAGTTGGGAAACTGTGGTCTAAGTTGGAGAACAGTGATGTAAGTTGGGGGATGGTGGTCTAAGTTGGGAAACTGTGGTCTAAGTTGGGGAACGGTGATGTAAGTTGGGGAACGGTGGTCTAAGTTGGGAAACTGTGGTCTAAGTTGGGGAACAGTGGTCTAAGTTGGAGAACGGTGATGTAAGTTGGGGGATGGTGGTCTAAGTTGGGAAACTGTGGTCTAAGTTGGAGAACGGTGATGTAAGTTGGGGGATGGTGGTCTAAGTTGGGGAACAGTGGTCTAAGTTGGAGAACGGTGATGTAAGTTGGGGGATGGTGGTCTAAGTTGGGGAACAGTGGTCTAAGTTGGGGAACGGTGATGTAAGTTGGGGAACAGTGGTCTAAGTTGGGGAACGGTGATGTAAGTTGGGGAACGGTGGTCTAAGTTGGGAAACTGTGGTCTAAGTTGGGGAACAGTGGTCTAAGTTGGGGAACGGTGATGTAAGTTGGGGAACGGTGGTCTAAGTTGGGAAACTGTGGTCTAAGTTGGGGAACAGTGGTCTAAGTTGGGGAACGGTGATGTAAGTTGGGGAATGGTGGTCTAAGTTGGGGAACAGTGGTCTAAGTTGGGGAACAGTGGTCTAAGTTGGGGAACAGTGGTCTAAGTTGGGGAACGGTGATGTAAGTTGGGGAACAGTGGTCTAAGTTGGGGAACAGTGGTCTAAATTGGGGAACGGTGATGTAAGTTGGGAAACTGTGGTCTAAGTTGGGGAACAGTGGTCTAAGTTGGGGAACAGTGGTCTAAGTTGGGGAACGGTGATGTAAGTTGGGGGATGGTGGTCTAAGTTGGGAAACTGTGGTCTAAGTTGGGGAACGGTGATGTAAGTTGGGGGATGGTGGTCTAAGTTGGGAAACTGTGGTCTAAGTTGGAGAACGGTGATGTAAGTTGGGGGATGGTGGTCTAAGTTGGGAAACTGTGGTCTAAGTTGGGGAACGGTGATGTAAGTTGGGGAACGGTGGTCTAAGTTGGGAAACTGTGGTCTAAGTTGGGGAACAGTGGTCTAAGTTGGAGAACGGTGATGTAAGTTGGGGGATGGTGGTCTAAGTTGGGAAACTGTGGTCTAAGTTGGAGAACGGTGATGTAAGTTAGGGGATGGTGGTCTAAGTTGGGGAACAGTGGTCTAAGTTGGAGAACGGTGATGTAAGTTGGGGGATGGTGGTCTAAGTTGGGGAACAGTGGTCTAAGTTGGGGAACGGTGATGTAAGTTGGGGAACAGTGGTCTAAGTTGGGGAACGGTGATGTAAGTTGGGGAACGGTGGTCTAAGTTGGGAAACTGTGGTCTAAGTTGGGGAACAGTGGTCTAAGTTGGGGAACGGTGATGTAAGTTGGGGAACGGTGGTCTAAGTTGGGAAACTGTGGTCTAAGTTGGGGAACAGTGGTCTAAGTTGGGGAACGGTGATGTAAGTTGGGGGATGGTGGTCTAAGTTGGGGAACGGTGGTCTAAGTTGGGGAACAGTGGTCTAAGTTGGGGAACAGTGGTCTAAGTTGGGGAACGGTGATGTAAGTTGGGGAACAGTGGTCTAAGTTGGGGAACAGTGGTCTAAATTGGGGAACGGTGATGTAAGTTGGGAAACTGTGGTCTAAGTTGGGGAACAGTGGTCTAAGTTGGGGAACAGTGGTCTAAGTTGGGGAACGGTGATGTAAGTTGGGGGATGGTGGTCTAAGTTGGGAAACTGTGGTCTAAGTTGGGGAACGGTGATGTAAGTTGGGGGATGGTGGTCTAAGTTGGGAAACTGTGGTCTAAGTTGGAGAACGGTGATGTAAGTTGGGGGATGGTGGTCTAAGTTGGGAAACTGTGGTCTAAGTTGGGGAACGGTGATGTAAGTTGGGGAACGGTGGTCTAAGTTGGGAAACTGTGGTCTAAGTTGGGGAACAGTGGTCTAAGTTGGAGAACGGTGATGTAAGTTGGGGGATGGTGGTCTAAGTTGGGAAACTGTGGTCTAAGTTGGAGAACGGTGATGTAAGTTGGGGGATGGTGGTCTAAGTTGGGGAACAGTGGTCTAAGTTTGGGAACGGTGATGTAAGTTGGGGAACAGTGGTCTAAGTTGGGGAACGGTGATGTAAGTTGGGGAACGGTGGTCTAAGTTGGGAAACTGTGGTCTAAGTTGGGGAACAGTGGTCTAAGTTGGGGAACGGTGATGTAAGTTGGGGGATGGTGGTCTAAGTTGGGAAACTGTGGTCTAAGTTGGAGAACGGTGATGTAAGTTGGGGGATGGTGGTCTAAGTTGGGAAACTGTGGTCTTAGTTGGGGAACGGTGGTCTAAGTTGGGAAACTGTGGTCTAAGTTGGGGAACAGTGGTCTAAGTTGGAGAACGGTGATGTAAGTTGGGGGATGGTGGTCTAAGTTGGGAAACTGTGGTCTAAGTTGGAGAACGGTGATGTAAGTTGGGGGATGGTGGTCTAAGTTGGGGAACAGTGGTCTAAGTTGGGGAACGGTGATGTAAGTTGGGGGATGGTGGTCTAAGTTGGGGAACAGTGGTCTAAGTTGGAGAACGGTGATGTAAGTTGGGGGATGGTGGTCTAAGTTGGGGAACAGTGGTCTAAGTTGGGGAACGGTGATGTAAGTTGGGGAACAGTGGTCTAAGTTGGGGAACGGTGATGTAAGTTGGGGAACGGTGGTCTAAGTTGGGAAACTGTGGTCTAAGTTGGGGAACAGTGGTCTAAGTTGGGGAACGGTGATGTAAGTTGGGGAACGGTGGTCTAAGTTGGGAAACTGTGGTCTAAGTTGGGGAACAGTGGTCTAAGTTGGGGAACGGTGATGTAAGTTGGGGGATGGTGGTCTAAGTTGGGGAACAGTGGTCTAAGTTGGGGAACAGTGGTCTAAGTTGGGGAACAGTGGTCTAAGTTGGGGAACGGTGATGTAAGTTGGGGAACGGTGGTCTAAGTTGGGAAACTGTGGTCTAAGTTGGGGAACAGTGGTCTAAGTTGGGGAACGGTGGTGTAAGTTGGGGAATGGTGGTCTAAATTGAGGAGCGGTGGTCTAAGTTGGGGAACGGTGGTCTAAGTTGGGGAACGGTGGTCTAAGTTGGGGAATGGTGGTTTAAGTTGAGGAGCGGTGGTCTAAGTTGGGGAGTGGTGGTCTAAGTTGGGGAACGGTGGTTTAAGTTGGGGAACAGTGGTCTAAGTTGGGGAACGGTGGTGTAAGTTGGGGAACGGTGGTCTAAATTGAGGAGCGGTGGTTTAAGTTGGGGAACGGTGGTCTAAGTTGGGGAACGGTGGTCTAAGTTGGGGAACGGTGATGTAAGTTGAGGAGTGGTGGTCTACATTGGGGAGCGTTGGTCTAATGGTTAGAGCACCTGCCTGTCGATCGAGAGGATGGTGGTTCGATTCCACCTTTGCCATTTTGAAGCTTGGGCAGTTTCGTTCACCCCACTTTGTCTTTTGGAAGAGACATTAAAAGCCGTTGGTCCCTTCTATTTGGTGTCTATGCCAGGGGAAGTAAAAGATGGAAATAGAAAAAACCTGTCATGGACTCACTAATTCTAAAGAAGGAAAACTCTGAAAATAAACCACTCCTCCCTAGACAGGGCTGTTTGTAGTTAAATGTCATAAGAAAAAAATTAATTTGCCTTTTTAAAAATTGGTTATTTGCATCAGAATTTATCATTTCCTGAAATGGTATCGAAATGGAATTTGCCTTTTTGAAAATCGAAAAGCAGTGTCCGTAAATGTAACGATCCTTTGAATGGTCAGTTTACAATATATATGTTTTTAGGTTGGTGGGATGGTGAGCTTCTATATCATGTCTCGGGGCAGTCATCCATATGGCATATATCCTAAGGGAGATGTCAACATTTTGGAAGGAAACTATGACTTGTTAGCTGTTAAAGACACTGTGGCTTGTGATCTAGTCGAGCACATGCTGGCAAAGAACCCAAGTGACCGACCATCGGCAGAGGAGCTGCTAAGGTGAGGACATTTGTGTTGACGTTCCTTACATAGTCTTTGTGCAAGGATGATGTATTAAGGTAGGCGTCTACCTTGAAATCAAGCTAACTGTCGTAACATGAAATCAATACAAAAGTTATACTGTCAATTGAAACTACATCCTTTATGCCAATAATAAACACAAATGATACATGTTTTTGTAAAGGAACCTTAATTTATAACCGAAAACAGTATAAATTTAACGTAGTACCAGTGGAGCCACCAGGAGGACAACGTGTTATAGAATTTGTTTAAAAAAATTTTTTGGAACTCGTGATTATAAAATAGCAAACCCTGATTTTTTGCCAGGCACTTCATTAGTGTTTTTTATATATGATACAGATGAGCAATGATTTTTTTACTGAAATGACATTTCTCCTTAAAGCGTCATAAAAATTCCCGGTTTCTCATCAATGCGCGCATTTGAAAATAGGTGCCGCAAAACTTTATTTTTTATTTTCTTCTAAATACGTTTTTCCGAGCGATAAGCAAGATCCAAATCATGGCGAATGAATTCGTTTACGGCTTTGCCACTTCACCGCTTGACCAGGTACTATGCAATCTGTTCAGACTTCAAAGCAGCAAAAAAAGCCATGGTCAGTATCCGCACCAAAACCTTCAAAACAAAGAACTTAATAATATTCAATTCAATATTCTTTGCTTTGAATGTTTTGTGTGTGTAGTTGTGTGCACTCACATGTGGATGTATGTACACTCACATGTGGATGTATGTACACTCACATATGGATGTATGTACACTCACATGTGAATGCTGTGTACATGTACTATAGGAATGTGTACAATAAATGCTTGAAAAGTGAAAATGTAAAACTTGTGGCACTGTTGTATTGGATTTCTTCAACGGTGTTCAAGAGCTTTACAGGGAGTATGATTGTACGTTTTGATGACTTTGTATCATTTTCCAATTTTTAAGTGAAGAAAAATCAACATCAGTTTACACATAAAAGGGCCAGTTTACATGTTGTTTGTGAAATTGTTTACACTCGCAGTTTTTCACTTGATGAATACTTGCCCTCATCTGTGGCAACAGCTGCTCAGTTACCATATTATCTTTTGTATATTATCTTTTGAGCCCTAGGTTGGTAATTCTATCTGTCATGTAATTGCTAACACCTCCATCAGCAAACTAAAAAACCCTCATCCCTCATTTACTTTTACAAAAAATTCTGATGAGAAACCAGGATTTTTTTATTTGGCCTAAAGGTAAAATGTGGCTTTTGATAACAATTGCTAATTTTGCTGCTGAAGTTGCTGTTACTATGTCAGATATTTCAAAATTTTGCAATGGAACCCCCAACTTTTTTGTCTTTTTATAGAGATAAATAATAAACAAACATTTTGGCAAAGTTTTACTGAAGTGGTATTACTCCTTGTGGATCAAATATTGATTATTGTCAAAATTGAATTGTAATGTGGTTTTACATATCAAATTGCAAATATTCCTGCAAGTTTTATATTTGAATAGTAAATAAATCTCGTTTTATGAGAGATTATGATCAGAGTACAGTATTTTGCTGTTAGTTTGTCTGATATTTAAAAAATGTGCATGTGACCCCCAAGTTTTTTGCCTTTGGGCTTTTGGAGTCTAATGGATATCAAACAACCTTTTATAATTTTTGGTTTAATTACTTCTATTTCTGGGTAATCGGCCACAGTTACTGCAATATTGGTAGAAGAAGGTTATCATACTGGTAGCTTGATTGATTACTAAAGAAGTGGCGTTGTTCTGTGACAGGAGACTTCCATAGACTTAGACTTAATTCTGACACTGGGATGTTTTGTGTTCCAGCCACCCATACCTGCAACATGTAGAATCTAGGTAAGTTTATGAATTAATGTTATATAATCATTGCTACATTCTTTAAATGATTACAACATCTGATTTATGCTCTATATTATATGTCCAAAACTAGCAACCATTGATTGGCTGTAGTCGTATAATCTCTTGGATGGCAACTTCTGTCATTATTAGCTGTAATCGTAACATCTCTTGGATGGCAACTTCTGTCATTATTAGCTGTAATCGTAACATCTCTTGGATGGCGACTTCTGCTGTCATTGGCTGTAATCGTAGCATCTCTTGTATATTTGACTACCAATGATATTACTCTGTGTTGTTAAGCCTGATATTTCAACCACACATGTGTCAAGAAAAGTTTAATTTTCTAGTAATATATATATGTACATGTAAGTGCATCAGTACCAAATACACGACAAATGATACAAGGCTTGCATATCACAAAGTTAGGTTTTGCATATAAGTCGTTTTTTTATGACTAAATATGATGTATGGCTGCCATGTGTGCAGACATGTAGCTGTTCATTTAACAATAATATATATTATGACTCATTTCCTGAAGTCCACATTGAATTGATGACTTCATGTGGTTCATGAAATATGTATTCTACTGACAGATGGTTCTGTGTTTTAGGTTCAAATCTGACTATGATGAGCTGCAATTCCTGGGTACAGGAAGATTTGGGAAGGTGTTTAAGGCACGCCACAAGTTGGATGGTGAAGACTATGCTATCAAACGCATCTGCCTCACCAAAAGATCAGTCATGCTTTATGATTTCTGCGTGTGAGTGTGCTTGCATACATGTGTGCATACGTGCGTGGGTGTGTGTGTGCGTGCATGCGTGTGTGTGCATGCACATATGTTTGTATGCGTGCGTTCTGAAATACTAAATACAAAACAAACTATAAGTGTATTGACAAAATAATGATTACGGATCACAGAAGCCAAATAAAATAATTATATTATTGTCAACATAAATAAATAAATAAACATTTTATTGTCAAAATAAAATAATGGCATCATCCCAGTTTTATTGTCAAAATAAATAATGGCATCATCCCAGGATGATGCCACTCAAACACTGTTGTAGTACCTCCTGGTCACAAGATGAACACCAAGGCAATACAACTGGTGGGATTGCCAACTATGTGTTGTTTCTTGCTTGACATTTCATTCCATGATACAATAAATATGAACAAATACGAATAGTTTTATTTCAGGTAAAACACATATACGTACAAATATGCATTAAAAAACAATTAAGTTCAAACAAGTTCAGAGTACAAATATAAATAAATTAAACAATATATAATTCACTTAAAAATGTACATCAGTTAAAAATATAAATATGGTAAATATATATAAATAAGTTTTAAAAATTACAAAAAAAAACAATTATATATATTGTTGGCTTCTGTGACGTAAATGTTCACCTGTATCACTATTTGAAGGTGCAGAAGTTTATGAAAGTTCCTCAGACGGTGTGCAGCTGTAAAAGTTTGTGTAATTAACATCAAGAAAGGGAACAGGTAGAAACATAGTGATCACTTTCATGCCAAAAATCGAATGCAGTGTACACCAAGCATAATGCAGTGTACACCAAGTATAATGCAATGTACACCAAACATAATTTGTGACTTGGCATGATCCAACCAATCTTGACATACAAGTGTATTGTTGCAGTGATGAAGTGGAACAACAGGCTGAGTGTGAGGTGAAAGCACTTGCTGGACTCACTGGTCACCCAGGCCACCCAGGCATTGTATGCTACTATGAATCATGGACTGAGAGTCCACCACAAGTTTGGCTGAAGCAGTTTGACAGCCTCATCCCTCCTGGGGACAACAACAAAACAACAGATGTTGAGATGGATGCAGGTGTCACATATGAACAAGAACAGAAAAGGTGTGAATGGCTCGATCCAGGCCATTTGCTCTATGTAAAAATGGAGCTCTGTCATCAAACTCTCAAAGCCTGGCTCAGTGCAAACATAGGTTGTGACCAGAAACAAGTGCAGGACATCTTCCGACAGACAGTTGAAGCTGTTCACTATGTACATGAATGCGGTCGGGTGCATAACGACATCAAGGTATGCATGTCAAGTTAAACATAAAAGTAGTTTTTAAACCTATGGAAGGAAAGAGAACTGGAGGGCACAAAGTAACGTTAGTAACAGAACTGTGTAAACAGGATATACAAAATTTTCGTTCTCACAAAGGACAATGAGTGAATGGTACTAATTTTTACTGATTGTGTAAATGCTAGCAGTGTGAATATGTAAAAAAATAATTTATTGATGTCTGTGAAAGACTGGCCAAACATAGATGATTGATTGCACTCTCAATAATCCAATGACTTCCTTGTCCACTTGCCATCTGGAGCTGCTGCATGTGATGTTGGGTTTGCATTATAAATAGGCACTGGGTTTTAATCTTAGGATTCTAGAATATAATTATGTATCTATTAAACGTTGACATCAAACGTGTCTTCAAGCGACAGCACAGCTATTAACAGTGTTACTAGACACAAATGTAGCATGAAAACAACAACAGAAGTTAAATGTCCAAACATCATCAGAAAGTCCATACAATATTAAAACATGGTAGATGACTTTCATTGTCCACAATTAATAAACAATTAAAACTGGACTGGAACCTTTAGTTTTGTAGCTCGTCCTTTGCATTCTGTGACTGAAATATTTGTGGTTGTGTTTATTTCAGCCGTCCAACTTATTCATCCAGAAGAAGGATGAGAAGGTAACAATCAAACTGGGAGACTTTGCCCTGGTCACGTCAAGTTCATCTGACCATCACACAATGCATGTTGGCACGGAGCTGTACATGAGTCCAGAGCAGGTACTTAGGAAATATACAAGAAATGTGTATCTGTAGACAATAATCATCCCTTTAATTTAACAAATAACAGATAATTACAGCTTTCTTACAATACATGAATGAATGTGAAGTTGATGTATTAACTCCTTGATTTAATTGTGTACATAGTTTGTATGCCATGATGGCAGTCGAATACTGTAACTGTGTCAATGTTTTTTTCAAGTATGTCACCGTGCTGTGTCATCTTTCACTGGTTTGTACACAGAATGCAGGACACATCTGCACTAACAAAGTGGACATCTATGCAGTGGGAATTGTCTTCCTTGAGCTACTCTGTCCTTTTCTTACTGACAAGGAAAGGGAGGACACTTTGAAGAAGTTGAACAGTCTCGGATTTTGTGATCAGTTTAATGATGAACTTTCTAGTGATGTAAGTTAGAAACTTGATTAGTTGGAAACATCCTCACAGAATTACTAGAAAATAATCTAATTAGGCATTACATAATATGTACCAATTTGCCAACAAGATTTCTTAGGTAAATATTTCTGTTTGCCAATTTTTTTATTGTAACACTGGAAATAAATAATGATTAGAAGCAAAATGTAAATGCATTCTGTCTAGTCTTGGTCCAGGTGTGCTGCACTGCAACCATGGGTGCCAAGATTTAGTCATGTTTATGTCCTGTTTCAGTCATAGCCTTTTATTATGCATCTCATTGGGTCCCATTAATTGCAGGCAACAAACACTCACATCAACCCTTAGGGGACCAGTTAGTGTGTTCACTTTTCTTCTTCATTGCTGCTGCCTTCCATCCTCACATTTTCCATTAAAGGCATCCAGGGTTGTTGGTCCCATATGCTGTACCTATGGTGGTGTTGGTTTTTCTGGGCCCCACATTTATTGCACTTATTGTGTTAGTCATTGGCAATCCCCATCAACAGACCATATGTCTATGCTATGTAGGCATATAATATATAGTAATTTCTATTGTGCCAATGTCAGTGAAATTGTTTTTACTACATCTAGGTTCTTCTTTCAGGCAAAGTTGGCAGTGAATAATGATCCTGCAACCCCTGATCTGCTGAAGGGTATGCTAGAACAAGAACCATCACAGAGACTGTCGGCTAAGGATATCTTGAGGTAAGGGCTTTGGCTTAAAGTAGCTGGGGCAGCTAGCATGCCAGTTGACTTTTAATTATTTTCTTCATAACGTGCTTGGAAATATTGAATTGAACGTCGACACCACAAATAATCATCTGGCACTAATGTCATATTTCGTCAATCCATCCTGCTGGTGGAGATACTTTGTTGTAGTTTGGATCCTGGTTTAGTGTGACAAAACTTGTTGTAATGCTGATCGCCATACTGTTCCAGACACCCATTCTTTTGGGGTGGAGAGAGACGATATGAATTTCTGGCAGCCGTTGGAGCTTTGAAAGAAATAGAGATGAGGTAAGTTATTTTTTGTGTTTCTGACTGTCTGTGTTAATTGCCAAGTGTTTATGCTGTTACATCCAACAGTAATTGAACACTTCATTTTCACATTATATTTATACATTTCATTACTTTGATATATGTCAAGAAATCTTTTCCAAAATTGGAATTTTTCTCTATTTTTTTATGTGAAGCGCATTGAGCTTTTTAAGGAAACTGCACTATGTAAAAATAGGAAGTGTAATTGCAGTCAGTGCACAAACATTATTTTAAACATTTGGGCTGAATTCCAAACTCACCAGTAGGGTAGCTAGTGATGAGAAAATATCAGCTAGTGTTCTGCGAGGTATCTCAGCCAACACATTTGCCCCCAATAAAAAATAGGCTAGTGGGTGCTTAAGAAGCTTAGTTCACATCCATTATTCACATTATATTGACACAGACTGAACCCTGCCCTAGATGAACTGACATTTAACACAACTGTCCTTGCCCATGGACCGTTTTGGAATAGTCATTTTATAAATAAGAAGGATATATCAAGTTTTTATTTTATTATAATTGTTGTCAGTGCAGATTTACTAATGTCTCAGACAATACTTATTATGCAGTGATATGTTGAAATTATGGCAGATATGGTCAGGTTTTATTTAATTTCCTTAGTTTAATTAATTAGAAAAGTTAATTTCTGGGTTTGGTGCTTTTACCCTGATATACATACACATCCATGTACCCCTAACCGTGTTACATACTGTTTAGGTAATTTAGTCATTGTGTGTGATGGCATTTTCAAGGACATTTCTTAAACTATTGTTTCATATTGTATTGACAAAATCACATTGCATTGATCATATATAAAATGAGAAACAAAATAACCTGTCATTAATTTTGTAATATATAGTCCACTGTCCAGTTTGAAAAGTGATTGTGTAGTAGTTATGTACAGCTAGCATATGTCTTTACATTATTCTGTTTTTCTAGTCATATCTACAAGAAAGAACCCCTTGTTGAAGCCATTGAAGCAACCAAGCCCACTGTGCTGCCCCCGCCGCCAGTTGGAGCTACTACCGCTGACAAGCCACCATACTGGAATGGAGACTGGGTAAGCAGAACTTAATCACATCCATCCAAATAAGTGTCACACCTTAAACACATAAAATTATTGGAAAAAAATCATGTGTGATCTCAGATAACTTGTCCTGTTATTAGGTGGTGAATTATTGAGTTATTATTGAATGGTGTCACTGCAAACTTGGAAACCATTACTAATTGTTGTATTTATGACAAAACAACACAAACACATTGGTAAGAAGATATGAGCAGTATTTATTATAAACTTGGCGAAAAGGGGCAGCCCGGTCGTATTTCTCTGGGGCCAGCTGTGACACCGAGAGGGCTGGCTGCGAGGCCCGGATGTTCACGTGACCGGACATGGTCCTGGGCCAGCTACTCGATCGTGATCACGTGACTGCGGCCACGTGACCAGACAATCCTGGGGCCTGCATCCCTCTGGGTGTCCAGCCCTCCCAAGAGAGGTTGTTTAGTAACCGAATGCCCCAAGAAATAAGGATGGGGTGATACTGGATCATGTTGAAACACTTAATGGCTCCTATTCGAGTAAATGTATATTGTATTACAATACCATCAGTGTATTGCACAATATACCCTTATGCTCTTTACATACTATGCTTCGTGCATACAAACGTGAACCATTGTTGACAATGAAGAGTAATCATATATGATGTAACTACCTGTGCGTATGGTTGTTTCCTTGCTTGCAAATTATAGCTCCATACGGTTGCGTGATGACTAGTAATGCTTAACGTATATATATATATGTAAATGACACATTGTATACAATGTCTGATCATTGTGCTTGCAGCATGGCACCATGCTGCCTGCGTTCATGTCGTTCTACGTACACAATTCTCCATGTTTGTATGGTATTATATACAATTCATACAATATACACACACGTTCCAATGATAACACATCCCTGCTGCTTTCATAGCACTTTCCCATGCCACATACAACTCATGCCTAACTAGATATATATGCAATCCACGACATAGAGATCCATGTAGATGCACTTGTCATTTTTAGACTCCTCCAACCCAATGCCAGGCCTGTGACTGAGCCCATGCTAGTCACCTGAACAGCAGGTTGTTAGAGCCCATAGTTGTAAATGTAAAATCAAGCAACAGCATTATTACAATAGACATTAAAACTGTATGCCTACATTTACAAGACCCACGTGCCAGTATACACATTATCTACCTAACTACTTATGTAATCCCTGAGTAGTAACTTTAAAATCCACATGACTCGCATACATAGTGAACAATCAACGGACATATGTATATAAATATATATATATATGCATATTGTGTATACATGTTGAATTGTTCTAAAACAATGTTTCATCTAATGGCACAACAACCCATCTAAGAGTGTCTAACAGTCAAGACTTCTGCCCACTGCAAGAACTTGAGCTCATGTGAAATGCTCGCACATAGCTTGTTGAGCCTGTTGTAAAGATTCATGCGATGTTCTGATATATCTGCAGTAGCAATCAGAAGTCCATCTATCCAGGGTCCTAATCATGTGATCTGGGATGTTAGCTGCTGCAGCCGTAGTAGCGGCCCCTATCTGGAAAGAGTGCCCACTGTACAAGGCTGGATTATAACCCAGTTTAGATAGGAGGATCTTTAATTTGTCAATGACAAATGCCCGTGTCAGAGGTGTTCCTGCTAGTGTGGTAAACAGGGGCTCATGTGGCTGAGCTGCCATAGCCATCCATGAAACTTTCAATCGTAGTGTGAAATAATTGTCCCACCTGTTCAAGTGTATGTCTTGTATACTTAAATCCGTGAGAGGGTCAAATGCATTTGATTTACTTGTAAATTCTCCACATCTCAAAAATCCAAAGAAGGCCAGACAGAATGCGGTCTGTAGGACCAGGTCCTCATATGCGCCTAAGAAACCTGACCTGAGAGATCGACAAATTTGGCTTAAAATAGATGATGTAATTGGGAGTCTCGGTTTAACAATGTTATCTTGAGACTTCTTCACTGCCTTAAGAATAGCTTGTAGGCTTAAGAATGGTTGACCATTCGGAAAGCAGCAAGGGTCCTGGAATCCTGCCTTAATGTACGCAAACCTATTACCTGCTAGATATGTTTTAATGGTGGAATATTTTAAATGCAATGAGCTAACGCAATGCGCCACAAAGTAGATCAGAATGTCTTCTGATATAGCTGGGTGAGTGTGGCTCAAATACCCAGAGGGATACATACTTGAAAATCTATAAAAGGCTCTAAAACCAGCCTCATATACTGTCCTAGCTGAGCGGTTAATAGAAATATCCCACAATTTATCGATTACATCATCTAGTACCATATTACTTGAGCGAGTGTTGGATATGGGCAGGGTCTGAGAGCTGTCCCTGGTGCCAGCTGTCTGAATCTGTTGATCTGGAAACGAGATAGAGCATCAGCAATGTCATTGTGCACGCCGGGGATGTGTTTTGCTGTAATAATGAAATTACCCTTTGCAGCACACCATGTTAAACGCCTCATAAGCTTCATAATAGGTTGCGTTTGTGACCTGCCCTTGTTGATAATGTGTACTGTAGCTTCATTGTCGCAGTAGAAAAGAATTTTCTTTCCCTCCCACTCTGACCCCCACAGCATAGATGCTACAACTATGGGGTACAGTTCTTGAAATGCCATGGACAGCTGCTTGTTATCTTTAAGCACTAATTCTGGAGGCCAAATTGCCTGAAACCATTTGTTTTGATAGAAACCGCCATACCCTATAGTCGCATCAGTACATAAGGTATAATCGGCTGCTTTAGTCACTTCTTTCTCGAGAAACAGGGCTACCCCATTCCATTCAGTAAGGAACATATCTTGGCGACATTCTGCGTTTAGCTTGACGTGGTGGTGTAATTCTTTAACTGAGGCTGCCAAAGCCAGGAGGTAGGACATGAAGCTTCGTCCTTGTCTGATTACTCTGGACGCAAAATTTAAATGGCCCAACAAGCTCAGTAGAGCTCTTTTGGATACTCTCTGCTTGCTTTCAAATTTATGTAACATTTCTCTAATCCTGGTAAGTTTGTCTAATGGTAAGCGGGCTTCCATGCTGTCAGTGTCGAGGATTATACCTAAATATTGCAACTGTACAGTAGGTCCCACTGTCTTATGAGTTGCTATTGGGATCCGTAGCCTGTAGAAAATCATGGTAAGTATAGCCATAGTTCTCTCTGCCGTGGCACTGGGAAAGTCTATCGTCAGATAGTCGTCTAACAGATGGAGAATAAACTCAATCCCATAGTTATGTTTGGCTATCCAACACACAGCCTGGGAAAGCCAGTCGAATATTTTAGGGCTCGAGCGGCTCCAAAACACTAGCCGGGTGTAGAAGAAATATGACCCCTTCCATTTGACCCCATACAAATGCCACAGTGACGGGTGGATAGTAATCTGCTTAAACGCATCGACGATATCAGTCTTGCACAGCCAAGAACCCCTACCCCTCTCTAAAATTCCTCTAATGGCATCGTCTAATTTGACATAGGTTAGTGAGTATTCATCCTTGTTGATGAGTTGATTTTAACTGGCATGGTTAAAATTGTTGTGGGGCGCGGATAAATCTACAATTAAACGTTTCTTTCCGGAGTAGCCTTCGGCCACACCGAGGGGGCTCACCCAGTAAGTTGAGAAAGGGGGTGTTTCAAAGGGGCCTACCAAAAACCCCTTTTTCACTTCATCATCAATTAATTTAGTGACGATTTCTGGGTGACTGTTAGCAGACATATTATTTGGACATTCTAAAGTAATAGTGGGTGGTTCGCTAATTCCCGTAAAGAACCTCTCTCATAGACCATTGATGAGATTGACCACGAAATTCCTATCTGGGTGCCCAGCTAACTCCATCTCCAGTCTGTCAATGTCTATAGGTGTCAGGGTCACTGTCTGTCCACCTGTTTGGTCTGCTGATGTTAGTCATTGTGTAGCTGTTGGTGGTCTGTTACCCGTTCTTGTCACTGGTTGGGGTGTTCTAGCTCGGTAGCCATTGGATTCAGTTGGGCACACGACGCTAGGGTGTGATGCCTCGTACAACCACGGTCTGAATTGAAATTGTTGCAAATTTCCCTCTGCCCAACACTAACTCTGGGTCTTCCCTGTACGTCGGTAGTAGTATGGGCGTGACTAAGTCTACTAGGTAAGGGACCCCGGGAGAAGTTGTGACTGACCGCTGGTGCCTTTGCATTTGCTATCATGGGGCAAAAACTACTCACTGTGTGCTACACTGCCGCACAATGAACACACGTTCGCTGTTTGGCCAACGAACAGGGAACAAAAGATGCCATTGTCCCGGACCCCCCAGTCTAGCTTTACATTATGTTGTTGGATGAGGGCAGCTGCCCGAGCTGAAAACGCTTTATGATATTCGTAGAAAGCTGTGCCTTCTATGCGGGACGCAATGCCTACGATTATTGCCTCGTAGGCGTCCAGCTCCTTCCTCCTATCCCACACTTCACACATTATGTTCCTGTACTTGTTGAAGGCTGCGATGAATTCAGCCAGTGTCAGGTTACGGTTTAAACGGGGGTCGGACGACAGCGGGCGGAGGAGGTGGTGAGAGCCGTCCACTCCAGTGTAGCGACTGTAGTCTCCCAGGTCGAAGTGGGCGATCAGGAGTGAAGCTAAGTTAGTGTCTTTACCGTCAAGGATTGCTGCTCTCAGGGCCGGTGACACCATCTGAAGGTGTCGGCGAACGCGGGAGCGGAGTGCAACAACACCCCAGTCGACCGCTTGATCGTCTCCATGGCTGTCGTCAAGCTGAACACGTTGGGTCAGGGAAAGCTCTGCATAATCTGCGCGGTGTTCGGGTCGTGGATTGTTCTTGGAGTGGCGCCTGATGAGTCCGCGGCTGCTGAGGATCCTTGCATGACGCTCTGTGAACGAATAATCTCGCCCATCTGCTGCGTTATCGCTGACATCGCCTGCTGTAGGTTCCACACTACGTCCGTCAGTGGCGCCATCTCGTGCACGTTGTCGTGTCTGATTGTCGCCGTTGGTCCGTCGAGAGCATGGCTCTCGCGAGCACGAATCTCCGCCGCGTCGTGGCTCGGCACATGCGTTATCCATGTTCGCGGCGATGCTAACGGCTGATGTCGTTGCTGAGCCCTGGTCGCAAAGCCATTCAAATCAGCGGCGATGCCTCATCGCGTCGTCGACAGTGGAGTCGTATCCGTGCAGTCAGAGCCGCTACTAGCAGAAGGCATGGTCATAGACTCGGCCATTGTTACTGGCTCGTCAATCTCATCGTCGCCGCAGAAGTTATCGAAGTACATCCGTAGAAGTTGTGCCTTCTTCATTCCCGCCGGTAGTTTTATGCCGTGCTCTTCAATTCGAAGACGTAGCGTAGCCATCGACCAGTTGGCGGGTCGCTCCGTCCCACCGGCGAGTTCCCCGGGTTTGTGCTCGCGCTTGCTTGCGAAACTTCTTCCACTTCAGCGTGTGTTGAAAGTTGAGCTGGCATGGGAGAATGTGGCTCTGTCAAACGACGACGAATCGCTGGATGATCCCGAGTATCATTAGCTTTCCGTTTGGGTCGGCCTCGTGGCATGTTGAACAGGAGTTCGAACGAACGGAAGAACGATGAAAAATTTGCGTGTGTCTCTGTTGAGCGCCGAGACAAGAAGGCCCACTGCTGGGTTTCAGTTGGCGCAGTAGGAGGGAGCGTGGATGCTGATTGGTCCCTTTTATTAGCCCGCAGGGTGTTACAAATTTTAATCTGATTGGCTAGGAATGTTGATCAGTTATCCTGTCATAAACCACGCACAGTGAATAACACTATGCTTCAATTAACACAAACACTGTAACTTTAGATGGTCTTACATGGACCACAGTGCATGTACTAGGGGCCACGTTATTGGACTCAAAAGGCAACACTTCATCAAAACTATTTCAGTTTTCTTGTAGTAAATGGTCACTTTTCAATAGTGGCTTAAATTGAAGCATAGTGTTATCATTGTGCATGGTTTATGTCAGAACAACTGACCGATGCATCTTGGGAGCCTAACGGAGGCCAGGGACCATCCCTACCAAGGACCTGGGGAATGAAAGCTGACCAATTAAAAGGTTCATCCCCTCACCGCAGGGGGCCTCTGATCAATTACAAGCACCCCTTATATTCCCTCACTGCAGGGGGTGTCTGACCAATTAGAAGCATTATCCCAGCAGTGGGATCTGGCAACACCCCTTCCTTGGGCCATCTTTGTCTCGTAGCACGGACAAGGAAACACGTCATTTTTATTCGTTGGTTTTAATTCATATTTACGTACTCAAAATGCCGTGGAACAGTATCTACCAGCAGATCGCCGTCGTCGAGCATCTATTCACTCGCCCCTGGCAGCGCCGGTTTCTGTGGACTTCTTCAAAAACATCACAACATCGGCATCGACTACGGACCCTGAAATGAGTCCAGCCGGGGAACATCGGCGCTGGGATGTTGGACTCCCTGCCAACTGGTCAACAGCTTCACTCCGTAAGCGTATCGAGGAACGCGGCATAAAATTGCCTACTGGCATCAAGAAGGCACAGCTTGTGTGAATTTACAAGGATAACTTCCACAACACTAACGAAGGGGGCGAGACCACTTACTTACGAGTCCGAACAATGCAACAACGACGGAATGTGATTTGCCCCAGCTGAGTATCGCCTCCATCAGTAGCGTGGAGCCACTGGCCGCCGTTGTGCAAGCACTACAAAGTTCTGTGTCAGCGATGACAACACAGATGCGGGAGATTATCGCCGCACGACACCCCCTCCGATGGACCAGGAACCATGCGGACAAGTATGGCACCGTTATCTTTGTCGACGTTGGCTGCATGAACCGATGCGGACACGCTGGCTGCGATGGGCATGTCGGTGCCACCTCGAGGAAATGGCACGAACACCCTGACTACTGCGATGACATCTATCGAACATGCTACGGAGAAGTCCCTACGATCTGAATCAGTGTTCGCCGACTCGTACAGATGGCTGTGTTCGACATCAGGGATTCCGTCCTAAAATCTACCTGATGTTGAGACTGTGTCACCTGCCCTGAGATCGGCCATCCTCGAGGTAAAGACGTTAATCTGGCATCACTTTTGATCCCTCACTTTGATCTCGGCGAGTACAGCCGTTACGCGGGAGTAGACGGCTTTGAACACCTTCTTCGCCCATTGTCCTCTGACCCTCGCCTTAACTGCAATCTTACCCTGCCTGAATTCATTTGTGCGTTTAACAAATACTGTAACATTATGTGTGAAGTTTGGGACCGTCGTAAGGAGTTAGATGCTTATGAGGCCATTGTGGTAGGCATTGCTTCGCGGATTGATGGCACCGCTGTCTATGAATACCACCGATCATTTTCTGCCCGAGCAGCCGCGCTTATCCAGCAGCAGAACGTTAAAGTAGACTGGGGGGTCCGAGACAGTGGTCTGTTTTGTTCGTTGTTTGTCGGACAGAAAGCACATGTGTGTTCGCTGTGTGGCGGTGTAGCTCACTTGAGCAGTTTCTGTCCCCTTCTTGCCAACCCTAAAACACACAACCACCAGTTCCCCCGAGGTAATGTCACTGGCAGGCAAACAGACTTTCAGGGTAGGCCCAGGGTTAGTGTAGGCCAGAGAGAAGTTTGCAATAACTGCAAATCCGAGCGCGGCTGCTCGAAGCAGAATTGTACGTTTCTGCACTCGTGCCTGGTTTGCAGGGCACCACATGCCAGTGTATCCTGCCCAACCAGGCCAGATAGTAGGAACATGTCTGATAGACACCGAACTAAGACACCCCACAACACCACTAGATCAACAGTGACTAAAAAAAACAGACACAGCTGATGGACAGACTGTGACTCCTACAGAAATAGCAAAAAAGGAGACGAACACACTTGGCGGCCAGACAGTGACTCCCACACCTATTGACATAGACAGACTGGAGGGGGAGCTAGTGGGGCACCCAGATAAGGCCTTTGTGACAAATTTGATCACAGGTTTAAGGGAGGGCTTCTTTACTGGGATTAGTGAGCCACCAGTGACCTGTTTGGAATGTCCAAATTATTTGTCAGCAAAGGCACAGCCCGAAATAGTCAGTCAACTTATAATGAAAGAAGTGAAGAAAGGGTTCCTGGTAGGACCATTCAGAACACCCCCCTTTTCACTATACAGAGTAAGTCCCCTGGGTTTAGCCGAGGGCACCTATTCCGGGAAAATGCCTCTCATTGTTGATTTATCCGCCCCACATAACAGTGACAAACATACAAGTTTAATTAAATGAGCTGATCAACAAACAGGAATACTCTCTGTCCTAAGTTAAATTAGATGATGCTATACAGGGGATCCTAGATAGGGGTCAGGGATCTTGGTTATGCAAGACTGACATAGTAGATGCATTTAAGCAGATTCCGATCCATCCATCACTGTGGCATCTATATGGAGTCAAGTGGAATGGAGAATATTTTTTTTATACTAGGCTAGTTTTTGGCAGCCGTCCCAGTCCAAAAATGTTTGACTGGCTTTCACAAGCGATTTGTTGGATTGGCCAGCATAACTATGGAATTAATTTTATGTTACACTTGTTAGACGACTTTCTAACTACAGATCCACCCAATGCCACAGCAGAGAGAACAATGGCTCTCCTTACCTTGGTATTTAATAGGCTATGTGTCCCAATAGCCCAGCATAAGACCGTGGGACCTACGGTACAGTTGCTGTATTTAGGGATAATCCTCGACACTGAAAGAATGGAAGCCCGTTTGCCTGATGATAAACTTAGCAGGATAATCACTATACTGGATATGTTCGAAAATAAGCACAGTATTTAAAAGAGGGAGCTGTTGAGCTTATTGGGTCACCTAAATTTTGCTTCCAGGGTAATTCGACAGGGTTGAAGCTTTGTAGCTTATCTCTTGTCTTTGGCAGCCTCTGTGAAACAATTACATCACTACGTGAGACTCATGGCATTTTTGGAGCTGTACCCTATTGTAGTGTCAGCTATGCTATGGGGATCGGAGTGGAAGGGCAAGAAAATTCTCTTCTACTGTTATAATGAAGCTACTGTCCATATCATTAACAAGGGTAGATCTAAAGTCCAACCCATTATGAGGTTAATGAGACGCTTAACATGGTGTGCTGCATCTGGAAACTTTATAATTATTGCTAAACACATCCCAGGTATTAATAATAACATTGCTGATGCATTATCTCGGTTCCAGGTCAGCAGATTCAGACAGATCGCACCAGGGGCAGCACTCAAACCCTGCCAGTGTCGGATGTGATGTGGTATTAGGTAGTGTAGTTGACCAGCTATGGGATATGTCAATAAACAAGTCTACCAGGACAGTATATGAAGCAGGTTTTAGAGCATTTAGAAGATTTTCAGATATGTATCTAAGTGGAAACCTGAGTCCTGCACACCCAAATATATCAGAAGAAATTCTTATCTACTTTGTGGCACACTGTTTTAGTTTATTACAGTTAAAGTATTCTACCATAAAGACATATCTAGCAGGCATTAGGTTTGCGTATATCAAGGCAGGTTGTCAGGATCCATGCTGTTTTGTAAATGGCCAGCCATTCCTGCATTTGCAAACTATTCTAAAAGCAGTAAAGAAATCGCAGGATAATGTAGTTAAACCCAGGTTACCTATTGCAGCAGAAATTTTAAGTAAAATGTGTAATTTTCTAAGATCAGGTTTCTTAGGCCCATATGAAGACTTAGTCCTAGAGACAGCATTCTGTCTGGCTTTCTTTGGATTTTTAAGATGTGGAGAATTCACAAGTTTGTCTAACACTTTTAATCCTCTAACAGATTTGTGTATAGGTGACAAACAGTTTCATATTCATGAAAGGTATTTCACACTTCAGTTGAAAAGATCAAAGACAGATCCATTTCACAAAAGGGTAACTCTTAAAATATTTTGCAAATAAGCAGAACATTTGCCCTTTCCAGACTATGATGGCCCTGCTTCAGACAAGGAATGATATGGTAGCTCAGTCACATGACCCTTTGTTTACCACTTTAACAGGGGCGCCATTGACACGCTCTTTCTTAATAGAGAAACTAAAGACGCTTCTTTTCAGTCTTGGTTACAATCCATCTTTGTATAGCGGTCACTCGTTCTGGATAGGCGCAGCTACCACAGCAGCAGCTGCACACATTCCAGATCACATGATACGAACACTGGGCAGATGGAACTCTGATTGTTATTGCAGGTATATTCAAACATCTTGCAAATCGTTGCGAGAAGCCCAACAAGCCATATGCAGTAACATGTGAATAATTTGCTAACCATGGGTTTAGTATCACTTTAGATAAGGAGTGTAATCAGTGTGCTTACAATATATATACATATATATTGTCTTAATGCTAGTAGTGTGAATATGTTTAAAAATAAAATTGATAGATATTTGATAGGGCTAGGGCTAATTAGGAGAACTATCACGTATAAGGAGAAACAGCTAATTGTACCCCTGTACAAAGCAATAGTTAGACCACATTTGGAAGATTGTATACAAGCATGGAGGCCATATCATAAGAAGGACATAGACAAGCTAGAAAGAATACAACGAGCAACTAAAATTATTCCAGAATTGAGAGACCTTAGTTATGAAAACCGCTTATTACAATGTGGTTTGACAACACTAGAGACCAGGAGACTAAGAGGAGACCAAATAGAAGTGTTTAAAATAGTGAACGGTTATGAGGATGATGATAGGAATATGTTCTTCAAACTTAAAGAAGGCAGCAGAACCAGAGGAAACAAAGCAGCATTAGTTAAGGAACAGTGTAGGTTGGACATGAGAAAGTACTCTTTCTCACAGAGGGTGATAAATGAATGAAACAAACTGCCAAATGATTGTGTTAATGCTAGTAGTGTGGATATGTTTAAAAATAGAATTGACAGATATATGATAAGAGCGGGCTACACGTAGATGAGAAAATTGTTGGACTCTCGATAAGCCAATGGCTTCCTTGTCCACTTGCCATCTGGAACTTGTTGTTTGGGATGGCAATCTTGTTAAATATACGTACACGTATGTGGACAGTGTAGTTTTACATTTGTGACAACTATGATTAGCATAGTACACGACTAATACTGATCAGTATTTTAATGTGTGAGAACAATGATGGTACACACAACATGGATGTGTGATAGTGTTCTTAGGACATATAGCACAATAAATATGTATGTTTTTAAATTAGTTTTGTACTGTATCACCTATTTACATAGTCATGACCAAGACAAGCCACTTTGTCAGCAGTATGTATGTATGTATGTATATTAAGTTATACGGTTGTGGCACTAACTGCGTGGGTACAATTATAATTATTTACTCTACATATATATATATATATATATTTTCTTGCATGAGAAGCTACTATGTGTTTCAGTATGTGGATAGAACCAACTATAATTGCTTCACAAGTCAAGATTATGAGTAATAATTGTCTTTATGATACTGCAACAGGTTGGTTGTTGATTAACAACCATTCAGTATTATCCAACTTTCCACCCCGTCCTTATATCTTGGGGCATTTGGTCTAAACACCTCTTTTTGGGATGGCTGGACACCCAGAGGGATGCAGACCTCAAGATCTCTGGTCATGTGACCGCAGTCACATGATCATGATCAAGTAGCTGGCCTAGGACCGCAGTCCAGTCACGTGAAATATCCAGGTCTCCCATCCAGTTCTCAGGGTGTCACAGCTGGACCCAGAGAGATCTGGCCGGATTGTTCCATGTTATTGCCAAGATGAATAATAAATATGAAGCTTTTATTACATGAGTCGTCGTGTTGTTCTGTCATAAATAATAACAACTACATCTCATCAAAACTAAAAAAAAATTTCATTTAATCTGCATTTTATTTAACAGTATGCCCTGTCTGATTATCTTAAGTAATAATAATACAAGTCATCTTTATTAACACAACAGGAATTTGGGTGATTTTTATCAGCACAATTTAACATATTGCTTTGGGGTTACCCCATGGTCGGAACTCCTGTGACATCAGGTATCACCATGCTGTACACGAATGGTTATGTGATTGTAGATTGGTTAACCATCTGTTCACACACACATTTCCACAGCCCAAAGCAAAAAGAAGGAAGTAATTTTTTTTATCGGAGAGATCAGTTCATATCTCACCATGAACATCCACTGTGAAGAATAAATATTAATCGTGAACGTTAACAGATTTTGAATGTTTCCTTTCAATTAGATTTTTCATTAATTTGATGTGATTAAACTACTACTACCGTAATCGGCCTAATAAATGTACAGTACACTTAATAAAAAATTGGGCCGTGGAAAATGTCAAAGAATCTGGTCTTATAAGCATGCACCAAAATTTGTTTCTCTAGACAATAAGGAAACTGTTTAACACTAGTGGTGTCATTTGGTGACTATTGTAGAACAACTGAAAAGTGGTGCCAACTGTCTAACATGAGATTGCGACATTTCAGTTGTTCCACACTAGTCAAATTACAATAATTATGGACCCTGCTGATTAAAAAATGGGGTGTATGCTAATTAGGGCATGTACGCTTAATAGGTCGGATACGGTATGTGTCATTTCCGTCATATTTTTTCACTTGTTTAAAGCTAGTCTTTTTTTTCTTCAAAATGTGAGTCAAATTGTGTTTCAATAAAGCACATTTGGGCAGTCAAGATTAATTAATTCAATTGTGCCATTTTTGTTTTGACATTGTCATGGCAGTAACATTGTCATGGCCTGTGTGAGAATATTTTTGTAAATTTTCTTTATTGCAGGAAGGTCTGACCATCGTACCCATTCTCAGAAAGGCACATGATCTGACTGGAACGACCAAAAAACACTCAACTCGGCATACAGGTCATACAAAGTCTGTATGCAAACTACTGTGGCAGATACGAAACGCCAAATTCCATGGAACCCAGTAAGTTTAATTACTAATTATTTCTTGTATGATTTCTTTTTGTAATGTGGATACCTTTATAAAGTAACTTAGTTTTTCTTTTTGATGAAAAAAAAAAAAATTTATCCTTGAGTGGACTGATGTTCTGGTTTCTTGGAATGTGATATTTGACATGGTGATTACTAATTCCCTCTCAAGAAACTTTTTGTATTCTTTCCAAATATTTCAACCGACTCACTCGATCTTTGTGGCACACTGACATCGCTATGAATGATGTGACACAGACTAGAAAAGTGCTGTGGGAGCTCCTGGCCGATGTCTCTGTTCAGGGCAGTTTTCGTTCAATGGATGTTTATTCTTTCTTTGATAAGGGTTAGGGGCAAAATAGATTTTCTTTTATTTTTATTAATGTAATGCTGTTCACATACTGTGTATTGTATGTCATATACAACCCCACACTTTGTTGCCTTATGTTTTAAGTGTACCAGTGGGACTGGGTGGCATATTGGTTAGAGAGAGAACCCGGGTTTGATTGAATCCTCTTGCTGCCGTTTCGAAGCTTGCATAATTGCTTCCACTCCACATTGCCTCAGTTCACTCAACTGTATAAATGAGTATCCGACAGTGGTAGATATGTGAACGAATAGTCTTCGCACAGTAATTGCTGCATGGCTGAATGCTTCCCAAAGAAGTAGATTTGGCGTTAGAATGAACAGGTCTGCCAGGGGATGGAGTGTAAAGCGCTTTGAACAGTCCTTTTTACCAACAGTGACCTCGGTTTGTTGATTGGTTTGTGGTGTTCTGCTATGTTAATTGTTCCGACACTTTGTTCAGTAAAGCAGACCTATTGCATGGGATCTTTGGCTAGTTTCTGGTGTTATTATCCAGGAATATGCCAAGCAAAATCATCAAACAAACTTTTTTCTTTTAATTGCCCCATTATACATAGAAAAGTAAGGATATGAAATTGCTTATTATTTTTATCATCAACGGTCATTCCATGGTTGTTTGTATCAGATCCAGGGATGACATTTTCCCAATTTTTCCAGGATTTCCGTTTTTTCCAAGGCTGAAAATAACGTTTTTGTGATGTGTGAATCCGTGTGAATCTGGTTTAAAAATCTGGGGGTATATGGTGATCGTATTTTTTATTTGCGGTTTTTGTTGGAGAACTCTACCCACGTGTTATTTTCAAAACGATCACTGTCTTCTTGCGTATGATTCAAGGGGGGTAATCACGTGTCGCATTTTAGGTCCCAAAGGCGAAGCAGGGCATGTGCTGGCCCGTCCAGTCTGACCAGGTCCCCGTTACATTTGTGTAGGGGACACTCACTGGTGATGTGGAGTGTGGTCTGCCTTTCGGCACCACACTCACGCGAAGCTGATGGTGCCAGCCCCATCTGGTTCATGTTGTGTTTGAACCTGCCATATCCTGTTCTTATTTGATTGAGACACACCAGTGCCGCCACCAGTGAGTGTTGGCTGAGTTTGTGTCCAACGATCACTGTGATTGGATGAATATGCAGTGTGTTGGCCCTCTCCACCAATGGGATCATTTGAAAGAAACAAGACTTGCATCTGCGCATCTTGCCAATGGCTGCCAAATGAACAGGAAAGATATAAATCAATTCAGTTGAAAACCCGGTTCATATATGCCTCATCGAAAGCCATCCACTCTTACAACACAAATGGCTAATAAAATGTAATCATTTGATCAGTTTCATGAATATTTTCTTGCCCCATCTATTAATTTGGTCAGAAATCGATTTAAAAAATAGGTTATTTTTCACTATCCATGTATCCAATCGGGTGCTAAAAATTCAGGCCTACATCGACTTTTCCTCAGTTTTTTTCTCAATTTGTGATGACACATCAAATTCAGAGTCTAATTTATGTCTGAAGTTGTTTTCATATGGTCCCACCCATTAATTCATTAAGAGGGTAATGCTAGAAGTCAAATGTTGAGCTTTTTTCATGAGTGTTTAGTGGGCGATAATTTGCGCTAAATCTAATATGCGCACATTTTATTTTGAATGGAGGGGGGTGGTGGTGAGAGGATGAGGTTAAATATCATTCACACCAAATCAGAGTATTACTTTAGTGGGGACAGGCTAATTAAAAAAAAATCGATCAAGCAAAATATTTTAAATTAAGCTAGAATCTACATACGAAAACTTAAGAATTTTATTAAATATAAAACTTACACGTATAGTGGAACCCAACTGTCAAAATGTTCATGACACTTGTTAATCATGTTAAAAACCATGACCAGATGGATAGATGGATCAAGCAGTTTGCAGCGTAGCTGTTAGGCAACCCTGTAGGTTGACCCCCCCTCACTCCTCCCAATCTGAAGTGCATTTTGTTTTAAAAAAAGAATTTTCATTTTGCTCCTTGTGAGAGTCCTGATTTTGAACATTTTGTTTTGGCTCCAAAGTGTCTCAGGATTTACCACAGAGTATTTTATTAAAGAAAATGTCCTGGGGGTAGGTCCAGACCCCCTAGCAGGAGGGGGTTGTCCCCTCCCGAACCCTCCCCCATGTTGTCCTTTGACCGATACCACCTCGCTTCTTTCGGTTCCTTACCATCTAGTCAAATTATTTCAGGGGTTTTCCTCTTGTGCCTGTCACATCCCTGCAGATCTCACAGCGTGTTCCATAGTTGAATTGCAGAGTTTATGAACTTTCTAAAAATGCATAGGTTTGTATGTGAACACAAACAGAAAACAGGACACCAGTGCTCCACAAAGGACGTAAGAATATTGGCATGTCATACCACTCCTTGTTTCAGTTCCAAATACGGGCCAGCAATTGTCGGAGATTAGCTTAAAACTGAAGAGGATTCCTCTGGATAAACAAAGACCGTAAAATCATGTTAAAGTATTACCACATGTTTTAAAAACAAAAAACCTAGGTGTAATCAGTAAACACACTTCTATTCAATTTAATTATTTCCAAATGAGAAATATGAACAGTAAAATATATATACAATATGTAGACACATAAAATATATATGTATATATAAAATAAGACAAAGTAAAATATAGTTTTAAATAGACTTAATAAAAAACAATATCTTGAATCAATTACAGAACACAACATGTGTAACCACCGGCCCTGAGAGCACCTCCCTTATACACTAGACTTGCCAGGCAAATGAAACGAGCCTGATGAGAATTCCCTTTTTATAATGGGCTGGAAACTAATGTCACATGACTAGATTTGAATCTTTTATATAAAAGTACTGCCCTCTTGTAAGGAAAATGTACATCCAGGTGGGGAAAGCCATAGGAAATTAATATGTAGTCCTACTATGGGACCACGAGGAGAACTGATTGAGTAGAAAAATAAAAGAAACAATAAACATTCATTGAATTAAAATTGCTGTGAACCAAGATATCAGCCAGGAGCTCCCCCCAGACCTTTTCCGGCATGTGTCACATGATCTTGGTCGTGTGACACAATCCCCCTTTTGACAATTTTTGCCTGTAAAATAATTTTTGAACAGGGATACAGCCATATTTGAGGACTACGACGCTTATGCTGTGTCCATAGTAACATTTCTAGTGGATGGTTGTCGGCATATGCGTGTGCCAGTGACTGTACGATCCCTTTCACATGAAGACATGACGTAGTTATTTTGGACGTCATTTGATGAGGTGCTCCTTGTATGTTGATTTTGTAGAGAGCAAAATGACAGAATTTAAAAAAAATTCCAACAGGTTGATAAAAGAATAAATATTAATATAGTTGATTTTTTTAGAATTGAGAAAATCAATTTGCAAACAGCGTTAAACAAACATTGACTTTGCCGCCAGTTGGCCGAAATGTTTGGAAAAAGTGTAAAAAGTTTCTAGAGGTAATGTACCATGTCAAACGTTTTTATTTTTAAATAATTACATTTAAATTATTTGCACATAACATTACATTTAAAGTGTGTCAGAATTGTTATTGTACTTGTTCTTGTTCTTGCAGGCCGCCTGCATTCATTGCAGCACTTCAACCCTGCCCCTACACGTACTTCACTCATAACTTCCCAAAGTTGTTTTTGGAAGTATACAGAGTGATCAAGTCTAATGATGCCTGGACTCGAAGATCGAACTTGGCACCATTCTTCGCAGATCCTTCGAAGACAAAGGTATAAATAATATTACTTGTATATTTTATATTCTGGGAAAAATAGAGGATACACAAACTAAATGCCAATTTTGTCACTGATCACAGATGTCTGAAGCATTTGTTCACTTGTAGTTTCGGTGAAATCATCAGCCAAACTTACATTATTTCATAATTGACCAAATATCAATTGACGTGAAAATGGACAACTTACGAACTTCGCTCTTGGTGCAATGTTTCACTGTTTATGTTATCGGCTCTCCTTGCTCCGTGAAAGACACCTGACTGACAAGTTCAATAGGTTAAAGGTCGGCTCCATACTGACTTTGCAAGTTACCGGTTCTAATTACAAATCTTTTTTTTTTGTGATTTGAACAAAAGTACACACTTTTTATTAAATCGACTGAGTATATTACTTAAACTATTCTCACTCTGTATATTTTGACATCAACGAACCGGATTCACATGCAAATGCTTTAGATGTAACCAGAGTTTTTAAAACACTGGATTGTTACTATTTCTATAAAATTAAATACAATCTTTCAGAACATAAATACACATTCCATATAGCATGGCATTATATGCAGTGACAAGAATTTGTCATCAGTAACAAATTTAAAAAAGGTTAACATTAATTAGTTAGTGAAACATGCATAATGTATTAAGATTATTCAGCATTGTTAAACTATTGTAAACTGGAGATTTTAGTTAGGCATCAATTTTCACACAGAGTTCTATATAATGATGGGTCGACTGTTGGCAGCCACACTTGAAGCTGATTATCATTGTTCATGGACTTGTCATTGTTCACAGACTGGCATATAGTAGTCTGTTATTGTAGTTGCCTCACTTGTACTTTTTAACAAAGGGACAAATGTAGATATATCACGTGAGGCAACACCTGGTACAGGTGTCCTTGTACCCACCTGTCCACCTATTAACAGCTTCCCCCTGTTGTGAGACATTCTTTTGATTACGACATTTTCTAGGATACGGACACAGAAGCAGCAACAGGAGCAGCAGCACCAACAGTGCCATTGTCAGACCTACACCAACAATGTGATCAAGACTAAGACAGTGACATTGTAGCAGAGATCTTTGTACACGATAGCAGGGAACATTGCACATCAAATTGTAGAAGACATAGCAGGGATCATTGTACACCATGGTAGATATAATTGTACACAGTATGAAGGATCATTGTACATCAATAAAAAGATCTACCATTGCAAAGATGATTGTATATCATAGCAGAGATCATTGAGCCATACACAATATCTGCCTTTCATAACTGTTACGTCTGCATTAAATACAATTATTATACATGTATGTTCCACTATGCTGTAAAATACACAAATATGCATGTACACAAAGAGGGTCTCCACGGCAAACAACGGCGCAAATACTAACGCAGACGTCAATATTTTTGGGAAGTGATGGAGGCGGTGCGTGTTTCGCTGCGAAATACCGACTTCCGGGACCAGGTGTAGTTTTCTTGAATCGCCATGTTTTTTTTAGTAGCACGCTTCACTATGCATATTGCGGGGTACAGACAAACCGCAATAATTTTTTAATTATTAAAAATTCCTGCATACATACATCCAACGACAAATGTGTAGGCGTCATTATTATCTTTATGATGACCTAGAAAACATTAATTTAATTAATTTCACCATTGCAACTTTCAATTGAAATTTTGACCCCCCCCACCCCCGGGAATTTCGAAAATCCGACCACCCCATGTCCGTTTGACGGGCCCACTGGATGACTGGGCAAAGTTTTGTCCAGATCAGCAGATGTAGCTGTTGTGAAGGG
This sequence comes from Lamellibrachia columna, assembly GCA_963662155.1. Classification (NCBI taxonomy): domain Eukaryota; kingdom Metazoa; phylum Annelida; class Polychaeta; order Sabellida; family Siboglinidae; genus Lamellibrachia; species Lamellibrachia columna. Next base: position 19,046,558 of record OY759268.1, read on the forward strand.
ACAACACACAGACACTTCGCTTTATAGATTAGAAGATATTATTATGCAGTATGTTCTGTGAAGATTTTATAGATTAGAAGATGTTACTATGCAGCATGCTCTGTGAAGATTTTATAGATTAGAAGATGTTACTATGCAGCATGCTCTGTGAAGATTTTATAGATTAGAAGATGTTACTATGCAGCATGCTCTGTGAAGATTTTATAGATTAGATGATGTTACTATGCAGCATGCTCTGTGAAGATTTTATAGATTAGAAGATGTTACTATGCAGCATGCTCTGTGAAGATTTTATAGATTAGAAGATGTTACTATGCAGCATGCTCTGTGAAGATTTTATAGATTAGAAGATGTTACTATGCAGCATGCTCTGTGAAGATTTTATAGATTAGAAGATGTTACTATGCAGCATGCTCTGTGAAGATTTTATAGATTAGAAGATGTTACTATGCAGCATGCTCTGTGAAGATTTTATAGATTAGAAGATGTTACTATGCAGCATGTTCTGTGAAGATTTTATAGATTAGAAGATGTTACTATGCAGCATGTTCTGTGAAGATTTTATAGATTAGAAGATGTTACTATGCAGTATGCTCTGTGAAGATTTTATAGATTAGAAGATGTTACTATGCAGTATGCTCTGTGACGATTTTATAGATTAGAAGATGTTACTATGCAGTATGCTCTGTGAAGATTTTATAGATTAGAAGATGTTACTATGCAGTATGCTCTGTGAAGATTTTATAGATTAGAAGATGTTACTATGCAGTATGCTCTGTGAAGATTTTATAGATTAGAAGATGTTACTATGCAGTATGCTCTGTGAAGATTTTATAGATTAGAAGATGTTACTATGCAGTATGCTCTGTGAAGATTTTATAGATTAGAAGATGTTACTATGCAGTATGCTCTGTGAAGATTTTATAGATTAGAAGATGTTACTATGCAGTATGCTCTGTGAAGATTTTATTGATTAGAAGATGTTACTATGCAGTATGCTCTGTGAAGATTTTATAGATTAGAAGATGTTACTATGCAGTATGCTCTGTGAAGATTTTATTGATTAGAAGATGTTACTATGCAGTATGCTCTGTGAAGATTTTATAGATTAGAAGATGTTACTATGCAGTATGTTCTGTGAAGATTTTATAGATTAGAAGTATCGTAGGGTTAAGTAATATATTTAGGCACTGGAGGGCATCGCACTTTATTTACTTACCCACTAGAGGGCACCCGGTATAAACATCTTTTATTACCCACTAGAGGGCACCCAGTATAACATCTTTTAATTACCCACTAGAGGGCAAGGAGTATAAAAGGAGGGGACACTGGAGGAAGGAGGTCTTCTTCCAGGTGGGTTTTAAGTCGGTGTTTGTGAGGAAGGCTCTCGGGCAGGGTACATGCCAAGGTAGCACGTGTGTAGATAGCACTCGCTTTTTGTGACTTATTTCACACATAAGATTCTCTAAATTTCTTTTAGCTGCAACTATTTTATAACACAGCTATTTTATATTGTGTTAAGATTTGTTTGTTTGCATTTGTTATAATAAAGAGATGTAAGAGGTGATTGCTGCGTGGTCTTGATCACTATTATACTACTTAACAGAGACCTTAGTCGTAAGCTGTTCTATTAATTACATCCCCCTGTTGGCTGTGAAATGGGAGCAGTACAACAGAAGATGTTACTATGCAGTATGTTCTGTGAAGATTTTATAGATTAGAAGATGTTACTATGCAGTATGCTCTGTGAAGATTTTATAGATTAGAAGATATTACTATGCAGTATGTTCTGTGAAGGTTGATTCAATAAGCAATGTACATATCATTTTATTACATAATACAGCTGTGTGATATATGGAATCACTCAGTGTACACAATGATACTATTACATGTATGTTCTAGTAGTTAAGAGTATGAACAGCAGTCGTACAAAGTCTTATCTATGCAAAGTGTTGTGTCAGGACACTACACTGATGCTGGTTGTAGCTGACATTTAGTGCAGTAGTTGACACTATTGCGTGAACTCTGCGGTGTGAAATGTAGTTGTCGTTCTCAGGACCACTGTTCTACAAGCATTAAAGGTGTCAAACGTAATACCTGTATTTAAGAAAGGATCAAAGTGTCTACCTGGTAACTATCGACCAATTAGTTTGATGAGTGTTTTCAATAAAATCCTTGAAAAATTAACGTTGAAGTTATTAAATTTCCTGGATAGTAATAATGTTTTATCTAAGCAACAGTTTGGGTTTCGCAAAGACCATTCCACTACATTAGCGATTATTGAAATTATAGAAAACATTAGAAAATCTCTGGCAATGGCAGTTTGGCTATGGGGATATACCTGAGTAAGGCTTTTGACACTGTTAATTGTGAAATACTGTTGCATAAGTTAGATCACTACGGAATTAGAGGTCACGTGTGTAAATGGTTTAGAAATATTTAAATAAAGGGCAGCAATGTGTTAGCCTCAATGACACGGTATCAAAATATACATGTTCAAACTGGTGTCCCACAGGGCTCTATTTTGGGACCAGTGTTATTCCTATTGTATATTAATGATATATATATATAATGCCGTAGACCACGCATCTCTGCGTTTTTCTGCCGACGACACTAATTTGTTCATTATTGGAAAGTGTATTAATGAAATTGTTTGTGAGGCTACGGGTACGTTAGAGTCACTTAGTGTGTGGTTCTGACTCAACCTACTAACATTGAATTTGAGTAAAACTTGCTATACAATATTTAAACTAAACTAGATGCGCAGGGAGAACTGACAGAGAAAACTCAAAGGAGTACTACTACAGATACACATCCAAAGAAATGTTCACCAATAATTTCGGACAATGAACTTAAATGTGTATGCTTAAATGCCAGGAGCATAGTAAATAAAAAAAGTGAGTTAGACATTATGGTAGCAGATATTGATCCTCATGTAATAGGCATCACAGAATCATGGGCAAATAAAGATGTAGATGCTGAGTTAGCACCGACAGGCTATGTAATGTTTAGGAAGGATAGACGAGAAAGAAGGGGAGGTGGAGTAATTTTATATATTAAAGAATCTATCCAAGCATATGAAATAACACTGAAAAGTTAAGCAGATTGTGAGGAAGCAATTTGGTGTAACATAGTTACCAGGAACTCAACATTAACAATAGGAGTAGTTTATTGTAGTCTTAACATAGGACAAGAGGAAGATGTAAAATTACAAAAGGCAATAAGGGAGGTGAGCAAGGGGAAATGTGTTATAATGGGTGATTGTAACCATGGCCATATACAGTGGGAATCATTAGAGAGTGCTGGAGGTGACGACCATCAGTTTCTACTTCTAACACAGGATTGTTTTCCTTACTCAACATGTCTTGGAACCAACCAGAGGTGGGAATGTGTTAGATTCAATTTTGTCTTCTCAAAATGAATTAGTTGACAATGTTAAAGTACACAAACCTTTGGGTTCAAGTGACCATAACCAAATCCATTTTAATATAAAAGTAAAAACAGGGAATACATATAAAAAACAATGGAGGAGGAACTTCAACAAAGGCAAATATAAAGAGATGAGAACATATCTAGCAAATATAGATTGGAATAACTTGCTGAAGAACAAGACAGCAACAGAATGCTGGACTTGTTTAAAATATGAGATTGAGGGCATTATTGAGAAATTTGTTCCGTTAAGAAAACAAGGGAAAAGGTCCAGGAAGAAACACCTGGCAAAAGAGGCTATTAGAAAAATTGCTCACAAACAGATGCTGTGGAGGGTATATAAACACACTGGAAATGTAGAAGACTACACAAACTACAAAGAGGCACTTAACCTAGCTACAACTGAAATTAGAAAATCTAAAAGCACCTTTGAAAAAAATTGGCAGGTAATATAAAAAATGACAGCAAGAGTTTCTATGCTTATGTAAGGAGTAAACAGAAAGTTCGAGATAAGGTCGGACCACTGGAAAACAACAGTGAAAACATAATTTCAGACGGGTTTCAATGGCAGAGGTCCTGAATGAGTATTTCAGCTCAGTTTTTACCACAGAATATATCAGCTCACTTCCAGTTCCATTTACTAAATTTGAGGGCAATAAATCAGAACATTTGGGGCAGTTATTTGTAACTCCTGAAATGATAGCAAAGAAAATTAAGAAGATGAAAGATAATAAATCACCTGGAGTTGATGGAATACCACCAAAACTGCTCAAGGAAATTGTTGAGCAAATCAGTACACCACTAGCAAATGTGTTTAACTTGTCACTAGAAGAAGGAATAGTTCCTTCAGAATGGAAAGAAGCAAACATTACACAGCTATTTAAGAAAGGATCGAGGAACAAACCAGAAAATTACAGACCAGTGAGTTTAACATCAGTTGTATGTAAATTACTCGAAACATTAATTACAGACAACATGGTGGAATTCCTTGTAAAACATAAATTAATAAATATATCTCAACATGGCTTCCTAAAAGCAAGGTCATGTCTAACCAATCTCTTATGTTTTTTGGAAGAAATTACGAAGTGGGTAGATGACGGATCACCAGTGGATGTTGTATGTTTAGATTTTCAGAAAGCTTTCAAGTGCCACATCAAAGATTGTTACTTAAACTAAAAGCCCATGGTATAGGTAATGATGTAATAAACTGGATAGAAAAGTGGCTTACACACAGAAGACAGAGAGTAATAGTAGATGATGAGATTTCAAACTGGAAATCTAGCAAATTACTGAAATTTGCAGATGACACAAAAGTATTCAGAAAGGTTACTAATGATACAGATAAACAAAGTTTACAGGATGATCTAGATAAATTAGTTAAATGGTCAGAAAAATGGCAAATGTTATTCAATTTTAGGAAGTGTAAATGCATACACATAGGACATGGAAACATGGACGAAGAATATAAAATGGGGTATGCTGTACTAGGTAGAACCACACAAGAAAAGGACTTAGGTGTAACATTTAGTACTGACATGAAAGTTTCAGAGCAATGTGGGATTGCTGCTTCGAAAGGAAATAAAATTCTAGGGCTAATTAGGAGAACTATCACGTATAAGGAGAAACAGCTAATTGTACCCCTGTACAAAGCAATAGTTAGACCACATTTGGAAGATTGTATACAAGCATGGAGGCCGTATCGTAAAAAGGACATAGACAAGCTAGAAAGAATACAACGAAGAGCAACTAAAATTATTCCAGAATTAAGAGACCTTAGTTATGAAAGCCACTTATTACAATGTGGTTTGACAACACTAGAGACCAGGAGACTAAGAGGAGACCAAACAGAAGTGTTTAAAATAGTGAACGGTTGTGAGAATGATGATAGGAATATGTTCTTCAAACTTAAAGAAGGCAGTAGAACCAGAAGAAACAAAGCAGCATTAGTTAAGGAGCAGTGTAGGTTGGACATGAGAAAGTACTCTTTCTCACTGAGGGTGATAAATGAATGAAACAAACTGCCAAATGATTGTTAATGCTAGTAGTGTGAATATGTTTAAAAATAGAATTGACAGATATTTGATAAGAGCGGGCTACACATAGATGATAAAATTGTTGGACTCTCGATAAGCCAATGGCTTCCTTGTCCACTTGCCATCTGGAACTTGTTGTTTGGGATGGCAATCTTGTTAAATCTTGTTAAATTTGGTAGACATCTGTATGGTACAAGTGTACCATTATTGTTACATGATAAACAAAGGTTACTAATGATACAGAAAGGTTACTAATGATACAGATAAACAAAGTTTACAGGATGATCTAGATAAATTAGTTAAATGGTCAGAAAAATGGCAAATGTTATTCAATTTTAGGAAGTGTAAATGCATACACATAGGACATGGAAACATGGACGAAGAATATAAAATGGGGTATGCTGTACTAGGTAGAACCACACAAGAAAAGGACTTAGGTGTAACATTTAGTACTGACATGAAAGTTTCAGAGCAATGTGGGATTGCTGCTTCGAAAGGAAATAAAATTCTAGGGCTAATTAGGAGAACTATCACGTATAAGGAGAAACAGCTAATTGTACCCCTGTACAAAGCAATTGTTAGACCACATTTGGAAGATTGTATACAAGCATGGAGGCCGTATCGTAAAAAGGACATAGACACGCTAGAAAGAATACAACGAAGAGCAACTAAAATTATTCCAGAATTAAGAGACCTTAGTTATGAAAGCCACTTATTACAATGTGGTTTGACAACACTAGAGACCAGGAGACTAAGAGGAGACCAAACAGAAGTGTTTAAAATAGTGAACGGTTGTGAGGATGATGATAGGAATATGTTCTTCAAACTTAAAGAAGGCAGTAGAACCAGAAGAAACAAAGCAGCATTAGTTAAGGAGCAGTGTAGGTTGGACATGAGAAAGTACTCTTTCTCACTGAGGGTGATAAATGAATGAAACAAACTGCCAAATGATTGTTAATGCTAGTAGTGTGAATATGTTTAAAAATAGAATTGACAGATATTTGATAAGAGCGGGCTACACATAGATGATAAAATTGTTGGACTCTCGATAAGCCAATGGCTTCCTTGTCCACTTGCCATCTGGAACTTGTTGTTTGGGATGGCAATCTTGTTAAATCTTGTTAAATTTGGTAGACATCTGTATGGTACAAGTGTACCATTATTGTTACATGATAAACAAAGGTTACTAATGATACAGAAAGGTTACTAATGATACAGATAAACAAAGTTTACAGGATGATCTAGATAAATTAGTTAAATGGTCAGAAAAATGGCAAATGTTATTCAATTTTAGGAAGTGTAAATGCATACACATAGGACATGGAAACATGGACGAAGAATATAAAATGGGGTATGCTGTACTAGGTAGAACCACACAAGAAAAGGACTTAGGTGTAACATTTAGTACTGACATGAAAGTTTCAGAGCAATGTGGGATTGCTGCTTCGAAAGGAAATAAAATTCTAGGGCTAATTAGGAGAACTATCACGTATAAGGAGAAACAGCTAATTGTACCCCTGTACAAAGCAATTGTTAGACCACATTTGGAAGATTGTATACAAGCATGGAGGCCGTATCGTAAAAAGGACATAGACACGCTAGAAAGAATACAACGAAGAGCAACTAAAATTATTCCAGAATTAAGAGACCTTAGTTATGAAAGCCACTTATTACAATGTGGTTTGACAACACTAGAGACCAGGAGACTAAGAGGAGACCAAACAGAAGTGTTTAAAATAGTGAACGGTTGTGAGGATGATGATAGGAATATGTTCTTCAAACTTAAAGAAGGCAGTAGAACCAGAAGAAACAAAGCAGCATTAGTTAAGGAGCAGTGTAGGTTGGACATGAGAAAGTACTCTTTCTCACTGAGGGTGATAAATGAATGAAACAAACTGCCAAATGATTGTTAATGCTAGTAGTGTGAATATGTTTAAAAATAGAATTGACAGATATTTGATAAGAGCGGGCTACACATAGATGATAAAATTGTTGGACTCTCGATAAGCCAATGGCTTCCTTGTCCACTTGCCATCTGGAACTTGTTGTTTGGGATGGCAATCTTGTTAAATCTTGTTAAATTTGGTAGACATCTGTATGGTACAAGTGTACCATTATTGTTACATGATAAACAAATTGAATTGGTTAAATCAGCCAAATATCTTAGCATCTACCTGGACTGTAAACTATCATGGTATGAACATATTAATGAACTTTGTATGCAGTTATCTAAGTTATCCGGTGTATTTCATCTTATTGCCTCGTTCAAAAGCGCATATAGGGTAAGGCAATTATATTATGCCTACGTATTTTCCCATATTAATTATGGGATTGAATTATACGGGGTAGCGTCTAGAACAAACTTAGCAAAAATACAACTTCTCCAAAATTTCTTACTTAAACCATTAGCTAAACGTAAATGTCGCGATAGCGCCACTGCGCTACACCGGGAACTCAATATTGTAAAAGTTAGTGAATTATATACATTTAACAGTTTTATATTTGTATATAAACAGCACAGTAATCTACTCCCTTGTTTTTTCAATCAGTTTTATTAACTCTTTGAAATTAACAGAGGCACGACTCTGGAATAAGCTACAAGTGGACGTAAAAAAAATCGTTAAACATTTATTACGTACAAAACCAGAAAATGGTTTTGAATAATTAATAATGCAGATGCTCCGCTATATATGCGTTTTATAAAATAAAACATATGCAGCAACAAATCCTTTTTTAATCTTATGGTTGCTCGTACATACATTATAATTAATGAGTATTATCTTTATGTAAAAGTTTTTATTTGTGAGTTTACTAGTTTGATATAACTGGCTACCAGCCCGATAAGTTTATACTTTTCTGGTAGCCACCTCATCTTTATTGTTTTTGTTTTGCTTTATATTGTGCCTGATGATGATGAGGAAATAAATTTACTTACTTACTGACTGACTGACTGACTTACTTACTATAATTACCCAGGAAGAATATTCTGACTGGCATCCATCGTGAAGTCCAAGCACGAATCAGACTGGCGATACCCGGCGCCATCGACACTCACTGCAATGGACACAATGCTAACTTGGCTATTGTGTGTACATGCCAGAGCCACTAGTGATAAGTATGATGGACACAGTCCAACAGATCGCATTTTCCTTCAACTACTCAGCCAAAAGTTTGCAACGTGAGAACGTGTCCGCTGACACGCCCAGCCTGTGTTGAGGGTGATGTATCTGCCGTTCACGGGCCACTTGCTGCAGGAAATGGAGAGTATTAGTAGTCCAGGATCGCTGTGTGGTCCAATACCTCAGAAATAAAATTAAGTCCTTATTATACACATATGATGAAGGTTCACATCCACCTTTTGCTGTTATGACTGCACACAGAGGCACACGCTCAAAAGCTAATATTATAATAATATATCATTAGTATAGAGCGATATCAATAAAATAACGGAAATATATAGTTAGTACCGACACCTGTGTCAGAATTTTACTCACTTCTTCGTTGTTCGCACACCAACTGGCGTCAAACACTTTCCTTTTATTCGTTTAAAATCTACGCAATACTCAAAATAGCAGCGTGGATTTAAACGCCTCTTTCGATGTCGAAAAAGGGATACTTTCTAGCGAAACCCGACCTACGCAAATACCCCCGACGATGAATCCAATGTCATGGCTTCGGAACGTGGCGGTCTTTCGTGTGATCCAGTAACCCGACTCGCTGCGACGCGTGCCATGTCAACAGCCCTGTACAATCACCGGCATATCTATTGCTACCCACCGCTGTTCAATTGGCAGGCAGCCATTTAGTCTATTGTTGTTGAACTGCAGGGCGCTCGCTGCATTGAATAACTGTGCCTCTAGTTGTGACAAGATTCTTAGATAAGATTTAATGTAACTGTCACTCAGAGCAACACGATGGAATGTGGGCACGAAAGCGTTTTTCTTATGGGTATCATCCGCCCGTGTCAGATATTTGTCAAATCGAATTATGAATATACAACTATACCGATGGATTTCCCTCCCTCCCTCCCTCCCTCCCTCCCTCCCTCCCTCCCTCCCTCCCTCCCTCCCTCCCTCCCTCCCTCCCTCCCTCCCTCCCTCCCTCCCCCTCCCTCCCTCCCTCCCTCCCTCCCTCCCTCCCTCCCTCCCTCCATCCATCCATCCATCCATCCATCCATCCCCCTCCCCTCCCCCCTCCCTCCATCCCTCCCTCCTTCCCGAGGCGAGGATGTCCCACTCCAGTCACTGCTCTACTAATGATATCACAAAAATCACTGCTCTACTATTGATATCATAAAAATCTATTCAGTGCATGATCTCCCGCTCGTTGAGTCGCTTGTTCTTTCCTAAGTCCTGTCTCCGTGCATTTCGTTGTTCGTTGTAAAAGAACTCTGCCGAAAATCTACCGTCACCAAATGCGAACAATCATCTCACGGAATCATCGCCACACAAACGAGATTCTCGCTGGATGATGTCGGTATGCTCCCGTAACCCTTATGGCAGTATACGATCGTATTCCACTATAAATACCATGGTGCTTTGAAACAGGTAAACCACGGTAAAATACCATGATATACAACGGAAACCATGGTTTTTTTAAACAGGTAATCCATATTATGCCTTACATTTACCGTACACAATATATGAACAAGCACGGTCTACCATGGTTTACCATGTAATACCATGTACTGTAACGAAATACCATGGTATACCATATCATTCCATGGTATATTTTCATAAGGGAACTGAGACTCGCAGTTCACCGTAGTGACCTAGTGAGGATTAAACTCCCATCTCTCACCTGTTTGGGGGTAAACCTCCTATCATTTTAGGGTCAACATCCCACCTCCCACTTACGAGGTGTGCGTCAAGGGGGTCCTAATCTCCTATCTAGCTCCCACCATTTTTTGGGGGTTTGGGGTCTTAACATATCCAACGTATGAGGGATGCGGTAGGGGTTCCAACCTCCCATTTTAGGGTCAACATCCCACCTACTGTTTATAGGCGGTGCGGCAGGGGTCCTAAACTCCCGTCTCCCATCTATTTTTGGGGCCAAACTTCCACTCCCGAATTTAGGGGCATTTCCCTCCTGTTGGGGGGGGGGGGTGGGAAACAATTTGAACATAGATATCAGAAATACGTTCATAATGCATTTTTGGGGTCTAATTTAAAATTCCTGGACTGGTGTCAGCAGCAATAAGGGGCCTCAGAGTAGCGAGGGGGAACGGAACCAACATGAATCCGTCTATGCGGCTATAGGCTTACATTCCTTTGGCATAGATATAGGGGAGACCGGGGCACTTTACTTTCAGAAGATGGTAACTACACGTTTTTCTATCCCCTATAATAGGTCGAAGAATCAAACATGCACGAATTGAATTTTTTTAAACAACATACTATGTTTTGAAGAAAAAAATTGCCCATGGTGCCCCGACCCCGACGCACCGTGGAAATCGTCCGGGGTACCATGGGCGTAACTGCTTAATTTGTTTAGCTCTAGGCGTACATAAGAACATCTGATCCCTGATGGTGGACCTAACGATCCGATTTTTGCCTGTCTACTTTGGGTTTTGGTATTTTCAGCTGTTTTTGTGCCTAATTTATTGAATTGATCCATGGTAGATCTACTAGGAACAACAACAACAATATCTCACATTTATACATTTTGCACTCTATATCAATGCATATGTACGTCAAAATCGTCTAAAATGCTGTGTCCACTTTTGACTTTAACACTTTCAACATGTGTTAAAAAATATTTGTAAACTGTTCCATCCATGGGCCATCACAATTAAATAACCTATAAACTCCTTGACATCTGTATGTTGGTAAATTAAAATTAATTTTGACATGAACATAATAAAATACATTGGTCCACCGCTTCCTGTCCATTGGTTATGCACTGGACTTATCCAATTATATAGATACTTTATAAGCAATGCAGAACCTTACATATGGTTATTTAAGTTACACAATCATTCGCCTCATATCATTAAAAGCAATAGACGCCTGCGGACTGTCATAAATGCTTTGTAGTCGCCCGCTTGGGGTAGGGGTAGTGTGTCGCATCCGTACAAAAGGATCGACACAGCGAGTGCCCTGTAGAGCTTGAGCTTGGTTTGGAAGCTGAAGTCTCTGCTCTTCCAGATGGTGTTAAGTCTTGACATAGAAGACATGGCCACTGCAATCGTTATTTTGATTTTCTTTGATGAAGTGTCATCTTTGCTTAAGGTGGACCCAAATTATTTGAAAGAGTCTACTACCTCAAGGTTCTGGCCGTTCATCACGAAGTTAATGGGGGTGTTCTGGCTGGTACTGTTGACAAGTACTTTGCTTTCTCTGAGTTTATTTCAACCCCATAGGCTCTTGCCTTTTCTTCCAGTCTGGTAGTGAGGTCTTAAAAATGAATTCTCGCTGGCTCCCATGAAGTCAATATCGTCAGCAAAACGAAGATTACAAATTGGCCTTCCACCAATAGATATGGTGGTGTTGGAGGGTCTCCGGCATGAAGTTCTCGAGGAATATGTTGAAGAGAACAGGCACCCACCGCCCCCTGACGAACTCCTACAGTTGTCCTGAAAAGTTCTCGAAGTTGGTTGTTTAGAAGTACAGCAAGGTTTGATTTGGCGTACAGTGCCTGTATGACTTGTGTCAGATATTCGTCGAAGTTGTAATTTCTCATGAGTTGCCATAGGTCTTCGTGCCAAACGTCCAAACGCCTTCTTAAAGTCATTGAAATTATGTGGATCATATTTTTTGGAGAAGCAGATGTTTTTCTATGATCAGTCTTACATTGAAGATCTGCCCAGTGTTGCTTCTCCTGCCTGTATTTCTTCTTTTTCCTTTGAGTTGACTCGTAGCATGATTTTGCTTGGGTGTTAGAATGCTAGAATGTTACCGTTGATTAAATATCTTATCGAGAGGGGCATATAGTCCCTCCTATGTGATAAGAAACCCCCGGGGGCATCTTGACCCTCATATCGGATAAGAAGCCCCCGGGGGCATCTTGTCCCTCATATGGGATAAGAAGCCCCCGGGGGCATCTTATCTTGTCCCTCCTATGGGACAAGACGCCCCCGGGGGCATCTTGCCCGATAACAATAAGTCGTTCTCCGTTGTATGAAATGCGAATACTAAAATGAAACAAACTATTGCCATATGTAAAAAAACATTGTGTTTTATTTCATCCAGACAGGCATCAAACATGCATCAATTAGTTACTCTCGGACTCGCTGTCAGGGCAAATAAAACACCGCACTCTTAGCGGGTAGTCGTTGTACAACTGAAACTGTACCACACCTCACGATGTCTATAGGTCACGAAGGGCTCGCCCCTTGTGACATACGACCATGTCACATACGGCCATGCTTCCTCTTCGTTGTTGGTGCTGACGCGTCTTCTCTTTCACTTCTTCACTGCGTCTTTGGTTCCGTTCTGTGTCCCTCGTCTAGCCGCCCGTGACTTCCCCTTTACTTACTCACGATCAACGAGTTCAACTTATGTGTAATGAATTCCGGTTTATTAGGAAACATTAAGAACTTAAATTGATGTAGTTTTTACCATGCGGCACATTTATAACCGAGGATAATGCGTATTGCTTAACATGCACTTATTAATTAAGTAATACAGCGTACTCCGAATTATCACATGGCATCTATTTTTTATCAAAGTAAAAACACTTTCTACTTCCTAATCACGACAATAAATTTACCAAATCTTGTGGTGGCGTCTTGCCACCAGTAGACACGATGTTGACATCTCTTGATTTCCGCGCTAATACTAATTAATGCCTATATTTGTTCACAATAAATGGAACTGTGTACACTAATGATAAATGTAAAACACGTTGCACGATGTTAAAAGTGATATGTGTCATTCAGCACAACATTGAAAATACATAATTTTATAGCCATGCAGAAAATTGTAAATGCAAATTTTTCCTACCCGTCTATTCCATCTGCATGTGCTTTTGTGCAGAATAGGCAATAGGTAGCAGCATTGCATTCATCCACCAGAGACAGACAGCACGCGCGCATAATGCTGGAAATACGAGGGGGCGTCTTACCCCACGGGGCTCCTTGCTGCACCCTACTCTATTAACGCAATGCCAGGTGTAGGTCTAAGTAAAATGTACAATTTCTTACGGAACGTAAGTTACTAACGCGTGTAGCATCTAGTTTCAGTTTTCGCGGTGTTTTACTGGACGAATCCCCCCAATTGTGCTATACGTGGACGCACCGTACACAGCGGAAGTAGCAGGAGCCATTGGCGATCATTTATGCACATCGTATGTCTTTTATAGCAACTGTTATGAGTGTATCAATATGGCAAAAAGTGTCCCATATTATGCGACCAATGTGACTGCGCGCGTTGAGGGTGTCAAATCTTGTATCGTAAGTTACTCGAATGTTATCTTGAGTAAGACTTCAACTCTTGTGATGTGTCAAATCTTGTATCGTAAGTTACTCGAATGTTATCTTGAGTAAGACTTCAACTCTTGTGATGTGTCAAATCTTGTATCGTAAGTTACTCGAATGTTATCTTGAGTAAGACTTCAACTCTTGTGATGTGTCAAATCTTGTATCGTAAGTTACTCGAATGTTATCTTGAGTAAGACTTCAACTCTTGTGATGTGTCAAATCTTGTATCGTAAGTTACTCGAATGTTATCTTGAGTAAGACTTCAACTCTTGTGATGTGTCGAATCTTGTATCGTAAGTTACTCGTGTGTTATCTTGAGTAAGACTTCAACTCTTGTGATGTGTCAAATCTTGTATCGTAAGTTACTCGAATGTTATCTTGAGTAAGACTTCAACTCTTGTGATGTGTCAAATCTTGTATCGTAAGTTACTCGAATGTTATCTTGAGTAAGACTTCAACTCTTGTGATGTGTCAAATCTTGTATCGTAAGTTACTCGAATGTTATCTTGAGTAAGACTTCAACTCTTGTGATGTGTCAAATCTTGTATCGTAAGTTACTCGAATGTTATCTTGAGTAAGACTTCAACTCTTGTGATGTGTCAAATCTTGTATCGTAAGTTACTCGAATGTTATCTTGAGTAAGACTTCAACTCTTGTGATGTGTCAGCTTTTTTCCCAGCTAGCAAACCTCATTGGGCTAATGACGTACCAATGTACCTTCTTCGTTACCTCATTGGGCTAATGACGTACCAATGTACCTTCTTCGTTACCTCATTGGGCTAATGACGTACCAATGTACCTTCTTCGTTAGCTATCATCGTGGCGGATGTTGTGGAGAGTATCCGTCCACTTGTGAATGGAAGTCGACAAACCCACGACCTTAGCGAGACGGCAAAAGACAAGCAAGGAAGGAACCCTAATCAGAGGGGAAACCCCGCCCACTTCGCATTAGTGCCAGTTGCAGACGGAGACGAGGGCAATATTCCTATTTCATCCACCTCAACACGACACAGCTGATGAACCACCTGTCCAAGCAGAGGTAAGCCTATAGCTGAGGCAGGTCCCTCGCTTGATTCGACGGTTCCAGTATTTGAGTCATTCACAGGTAGTTGTACCATTTGTATTCATTACCATTCATCATATAAGACAAACATCAAACACAATATATCCTATTCTATGAGTACGATTACTTTTATGGACATGGGTGCAATTTTACGGAAGTTTTTTAAGAGGGTACATAATTAATAAAATTTTGAATGTTAAAAGACAGATAAAATATAAAATTGTCGTCATTTGTTTGCAAAGCAATCCTTTTAAAAGATTCATCTTATTACAAGCGGTAAACGTACCAAAATAATGGGATTAATCCAAATTCGTGCCACTACTATAAACGGGCGTCGAAGTATACCGGAATTAGCCGCATAATCTGGTGAATGCAACTGTCATGAACTCAAGGAGGAGAAAGAATATACACATTTTCGTAAATAAGATTACCTGTGCGGAAGAAAAAGACCAAGAACTCCCATTGTCATCGACCCAGGATTAGCACTGGCCACTGGCACTGGCACTGGCCACTGGCACTGGCACTGGCCACTGGCACTGGCACTGGCCGGCCTCTACTAATTTAACTTTTAAGGTCATAACTTGACTTAAGGGTCGTCACATATGATGGAAATAAGTGTAATGTTTGACCACGTTACATGTGTATACTGGTTTTGGGAGTTTATTTTACGAACTTGATCACCAAAAAATAGAATGTGGGACAAGGAGAGACCTGACAGAAACGTAGGACACGACAATGGGGACATAACAGTATTTAAATGTATGTTGATTAATGGTAGAAGTATTGTGGGTAAACGGGAGGAGATGGATTGTGTTGTAGATACAACGGTAGGGGTATGCTACAACACGACTGCAGACAACCAGAAACAACAGAAGAGTCTACACGAGCTGTTGGAAAAGTCAAGCCGGGTGAAAGGAGAACAAGTGATACGTGGAGACTTCAACCACAGAATCATAGATTGGAACCAATTGGAAGCAGAAGCAGAAGGACCTCTTTTTACATAAACACATTGCAGAACCAACAAGAAATGCAAATACACTAGATCCAATACTAATAAGTAACCCGGATCAAATGAGAAATATCAAAGTGAACAGTTTTGAAACAATGACCATAACAGTGTACACTTTGAAATGATTGTCGATGAAGTACCAAGTGTATGGAAGGAAACATACAAAGACTATCGTAGAGCAAACCATGATGAATTCAAGGAAATATTAGGGAAGAAGGATTGGTACCAAACAACACCAGGAAGAGGAACAGGACATGTAAAGCCAATGTGGTGAAACAAAACAATATACAAACTGAGACAGAAACGTCTGAAATTATGGAACATAATAAAGAAAGTACGTTGCATGTTGACTACAAAATATACAACTGCCGAAGAAAAACAACATGAGAAATCAGGAAATCCAAAAGATGTCTAGAGAAACGTCTGTCAGACAATATCCGGGAAGACAGAAAGGGATTCTTCAAATACGCACGTAACAAAATGAAAGTCAAAGAAAGAGTGGGACCCATTGAAGATGCAAATGGTGATTTAATTTATGATGACAGTCTAACTACACACATATTTAATGATTACGTTTCATCTGTATTCACAGAGGAAGACCTGGAGGACATGCCAAATGTACTTACTTACATTGGCCTGTTTGTACGCTTGGAGCATAGGCCATCGACCATGTCTGTTTGTGGCCATTTTCTCCATTTCTCTCCCGGTGTGTCCCAGCTTCTTTCTTTAGTTCTCGGTGTCTCTCTGTCGGGTGTTTCTTGGCCTTCCTCTTCTTCTCTTCCCTCGGGGGTTCCATCTAAATGAATGTCGTGTGATGTTTGTTGCTGGTTTCCTCGATGCGTGTCCTGTCCACCTCCAGTTTCTCTTCTTTATTTCGTTTTCTACTGGCAGTTGTTTGGCCCTTTCCCACCGCGTAGTGTTGGATTACTTGTCTGACCATGTTAGGTGTCAGATTCTGCGCAGGCATTTGTTGATTTGTTGATTTTTCTGTGTAAATCGCCGTGTCGCTTGTCCTGCATGAATGACCTTACATGACATGCTTGCGTAGGTACTTCGAATCAAAGAATTAATTTTCTCCGGTATCCCATAGTGTCGTAGTAGCTTCCTTAGTGTCTCCCTGTCGAGGCTGTCAAATACCTTCTCATAGTCTACATAGTACCAATGGTACTGAAGAAAGCAGCAGAAGAATTACCATATCCAATCACCAAGTTGTAGAAAAGATCAGTGCAAAAAAGTGAGGTCATAGAGGGACTATTCAAGAAAGATTAAAAATGCAAAGTAGAAAACTACCGCCCTGTAAGTCTGACATCACAGCTTAGCAAAGCACTAGAATCAATTAGACCCTATCAAAGATGAAATCACGTCACACCTGAAGAAGCACAACCTCATCATAGGCTCTCAACAAAGTTTTATGCCAAAGATATCATTCCTTACAAACCTACTGCTTTTCCTGGAAGAAATCACGACACAAGTTGGCAAGGGCCATCCGGTAGATGGATTTTGCGAAGGCCTAAACTCAACAAATGGATAGAAGCATGGTTATAAAGGAAAAAGGCGAGTGGCTCTGAAAGGTAAACAGTCATCACGGAAAGGTGTCCTCTTTGGGGTACCACAGGGGTCGGTACTCAGTGTGGTATCACAGGGGTTAGTACTCAATGGGGTACCACGGGGGTTGGTACTCAGTGGGGTACCACAGGGGTCGGTACTCA